>OX467716.1:24384861-25584861 GCA_950111635.1 Agelastica alni
ATAAATGCTCGATCAGCTTCAGATCCAGGGTTTTTAGTGGCCACTGCACGACTTGTATACCAAGATAATCGAGTACCTCCCCAGCTTTGTGAGGTCGAGCGTTGTCTTATACCGACCAAAGGCATCACGCCACCGAATGGAATCCTTGCAAATGTATGTACAAGGTACAAACCTCTTTCCTGGTCTTCGCCAGACTCGTTTATGACCATTTGAATGTTTTAGACTAAAGCTACTTTCTTCTGTGAATAAAACTTTTTTCCAAGTATCCACAAACCAATTTTGATGATTTCAATCAAAACGTAACTTCGTTATTTTTAATCCAATTAAGTATATTTGGGGAATATGCAAAACTTATTACGACAATCATCTAATGGTTACAGTGATAAGGCTGTTTTGGTAACCTGGCAACGGGCACTTAATACTGCCACTCCTTAAATTTGGGAAAATGTATCACAAACTGTGAAAATTTAATAGAGGAATGGTGGGTTCCTGAAAACCGCATCGAAGCAGTTAATCCTGTTATTATTTACAATCCGAATAAGGATAGCGACGACAGTGATTCCGATTATAATGACTATAAATCTGATGCTTGATAATACCGTAAGTACTACATGATTAAACATATTTAATAAATTTGTACAGATAATTTATTTATGTTGCATTCAAAACTCATCGAGAGCTTCTTCTTCTTCTAGGTGCCATGACCATTTAACGATCGTTGGCGTCATTCTGGCTATCATGTTTGTAATCATTATTTTGTTGGTAGCCGCTCGGAAAAGTTGTATAGTGGTAAGACCAAACCACTGTCTGAGATGTTTTGAGCCAGGAAGTTCTTCGTCTGCCCGGGGCGTCTCTTACTTTTAATCTTACCCTGTATTATAAGATGTGGAATGTCATACTTTTCTGGGTGTCTCGTGATATGTCCGAAATATTCAAGTTTTCTTTGTTTTACAATATTGACCACTTCTGTATCTTTATGCATTCTTCTAAGAGCTACATCAACGATCTCTGTTCACAATAAAGCAAAAAAATAAAAATAAAACGACTCAACAAAAGCATAATAATAAACAAAAATTTTCGGGTTTAAATCTTAGGGGAATTTACTAATGTACCTTTCAGCACAGTGCGCCCGTTAAGTCGATGCCTCGGTGAAGGTAAAAGATAAATTAATTTTTGGAAAATTTCATATTGTTGAGTTAATTTTGTCTAGGAGTTTAAATATTGTTAAAAAATTAAACTACTAAAAAACATCTATGTGTACATTTCAAATGGTTCAAATGATTTAAAAACCAAAAAAATAAAATTTAAATTAACATTAAGTTCGACAAAGTAGGGCCAGTAAAAAAAAAGTATACGCATTTTATACATTATTTCGACTCC
Source organism: Agelastica alni (assembly GCA_950111635.1). NCBI lineage: Eukaryota > Metazoa > Arthropoda > Insecta > Coleoptera > Chrysomelidae > Agelastica > Agelastica alni. The sequence continues at coordinate 24,386,242 of OX467716.1, forward strand.
ACCTGCTCGCTTTTAAATTCAGTCAGGTATTTCAGAAGTATAATTTGAATAATTAAAATCCGATTGAAATGTTAACAAGCCGGCAGTTTTTTTCAAAAGTATAAAGTTAAAGGTCAAATTAACATTTTAAGTCTAATTATTTAGAAACTTTGCTACAGTTTTTTTTAATCTTTTTGGGCCTTTTGTTACATTACAGGTAATCATATCCAAAACGAATACCTCATCCGCCACATAAACGCATAATTTTTCAAAACAATTTTTCCAACCCAAGTAGTTAAACGTTCTTTTGTTCGTGGAATGTTAAATTCGCCAACACAATTAATTTCTTTCTGATTCTACTGAAAGCAGTGCGCAATTATCTCGTGTTGTTTTGGTTGCCTAATGAAATTATGAGTATGTATTTTACAAAGGTAAACACGCAAAAGTTCTGCTTGAATATGGATATGTAATACTTAAATTTCATTAGCTCTTTTGTTTATGCATTTCAATTAATTAAATGTAAATTCGTAAAATGGAATTGGTGTTGGTTAGCTAGCTGTAAAGGCATATTTCCTCGTATTTATTTTAGTATTATCACGTAGTTCTTCAAGCACTTTGTCTTAGATAATAATGCGCAGTTCCCAGTGTTATATTTGGGTTTTAATTTTTTTAAAATGGCTTTTTTAAGGACATATCAAAGTGGTAAAAATTATGTAGTTCCAGAATGTTTTTATTTAATTTATAATTTATATTGACTCATTTTTTTTAATGAATTCGTATATAATTCTATGCCGATTCCATCCGAGTTGAAGTTTTTTTTGAGAGTAAAAAAGAATTGGAGGAGAAGGATGATGTGAAACAAAAATTAGGTATCTTTATGTAAATGTCATCCTCTACTTAATCAGGTATAACAAATAAGTACCACCAACTAAAATTAGAAAATATTAGATCTAATTAGGGTGTAAACAGTGAAAAGGATAAAAAATTTGACAAAAAAAAGTTAAAAACCGAGGAATTATTTCCAAAAAAATAAGCGGATTGAAAGATTTTTGGTTAGTTTAGATCATTGTTTGATAGAGAATGTTAGAAAAAGGTATATAATTTTTATTCTAATTACATTGTTTCTTTTTTTTATCTGATTAAAAATAAAATCTATCATCTTCATTTAGGGCCTTGGAGTAAAGTAGGCCCATATGGTCTCAATTGCAGACTATTTTAATTCTTCTAGTTTTGTTTTTAAATTTCATACTTCTTGGAGCTTTTCTTTGAGATTTGGTGAGTGATTGCACAAAACATTGCGTGATAACAGATTTTTATTAATATAAACAGACTTTCCACCATGTTTGCAAACTCTACATAAAGTCTGCGAACATTTGTCGTTGATTACACTGTTCGACGGATGATATTTTAATGTAAGTTCTTCACTTTATTTAAAGACTAAATAATTTATGGTAATACATAATTGAAATATTTTGTTACTTTTAATGTAAATTATGTCGGAAAGTCACCAAAATCATTATATTTTCAAAATAAAAAAAATTTCCCAGCTATTTTTTTCATTTGAAAAAAGTTAATAACTTTCCGACATTTAACTGTAATTATTAAAATTGTTCCCAAAATTTTGCTGCAAAGTAATGTATATTAACAGCGTGAGTAGAATTATTAGATTTTTTAATATGGCGGGCATGTCAATATCGTCTTAATGTGATATAATTATAAAATTTTAATCTGTTTCACATCGTGAATGTTCTTGTGCTAACTTGACGAGTAAGTTTTATCTGAAAATTTCGAACAAAAACGTTTACACAAAAAGTAACTTTATTTTCCACTCACACACTTACTTTTCAGGAGAGCACTGAAGATGACTTTCTGGGTTGAAACGCTCTGCTAAATTTAAAAAATTTGAACGAAATACAAAGATATTGAATTTAAGTTAAAAACTTACTACTACTACAAAATAAAGGTTTTCTAGTGATCCATTCTGTATTTAAAAAAAAATATTCTTGACTGAAATTTTCTATATTGGATTTGGTCTAGATTAAATTTAATTTATTTTTGTACCTAAATAAAATCAAGTACATAATTTCCTTTTACGTGGACAACATAAAATTCGATTGCCTTCATTTTGTTCAATAGATCCACCTTAGTTTTTTTTTACAATTTTTGTTTTTGTTGATAACATCGCCGACGAAATCTCATTTGTCATCCCTTACCATACTGCGTCGTCACCAATCAACATTTTACGAGCGTCACAGCACACTAGAGTACCATAAACCGATTTCTCGGCAATGGCTCGGCTTAGGCCCGGTAAATTTCACTGCCATTTTACATCCCTATTTCATAACCTACGCCGACGATGGTGAAATAATAATTACCCACCTACTTGTTTGTTGGATAACTGAATTAATAAAGAAGCTTAAAATATTTCAAATTATTAGGGTATAACTTTTATTTTAATTGTTATTGTTTACAATATTATTTCGGCTACTTCATATCACACCTTTCGCGAAATAATGTAACATTACCAAAAAGTAGTTTTTAGGAAATTGAAGGTTAAAGATTTTGTTTTTCTAGTTAGGGTGTACGAGATGGTTTAAAAAAAGGTGACCCCGTCTCTAGGTAGAAAACTAAAAAATAATTAGGGTTTACTTTGTAAAAAATTATCGTAAGTTTTCAAATTATTGCATTGTCGTCGGTCTTTGACAAATTTGCGAAATTTAAATTAAATCTGATCGCTTAAAGTGGGGCAAAATCGAGGACAAGAGTCAATTACAAACAAACAAACAAACATACACGTGAAAATTATATAAGCGTGTTAAAAAATGAATATTTTTAGGCTACTAAAACGAAAATCCACATTTTGTCAATCCGATTAAAAACCAAGGACACTTCGAAATTAACGTTTGGTGTGGTATTATTAATGGGCATTTGATTGGTCCATATTTTAATTAAGGTATTTAACATAGTAAGCAATATTTGTAATTTATTTTGAGAAGAACTTCCTGTGCTTCTCGAAAATGTGCCATTACAGCTGCGAGTAAACATGTGTTTTCAGCACGATGGAGCTCCTCCGCATAAAGCAAGAATTGTCAAACAATATTTAAATAAAAGTTACGGAGAAAATTGGATAGGTGTGCCCTAAATCACCGGACTTGACCCCACTAGACTTTTTCTTGCAAAAAACTTTGAAAAAAAGTTTATGGATCACCATAGAACAAAAAAATTAATAATGTCATAACTCTATTTTGCAAATATGAAGAAATATGCAAATTAGGTTTAAAATGGACCTTACTCAATCCCGTTTAGGAAAATCTTTTCAGATTTTTTCTATCCTTTTTTTTTCTTATAATAGAGCTGAGACATCGCTCACCCTGTACAATACTGCTAACGTCACAAACTAATTGATTTCTTAATTATAGTCTCTTTACATCGTTAAATCTGTTCCGAGCGATGCAGTACAATCAACTTGTTTTTTTTGTGTTAGTTCTAAAAATTGTTGGTAAGGTTTTCTTTTTATTTTGTTTATCGTAGTGATGCAAGTTATTGTTATTAAATTAGTTGGTTAAATATTATTATTTATAGAAATATTTCAAGTGAGTTAAGAGTAAATTTTTTAAGAATTTTTTTTTGTTAATATATAAATAAAATTATTGCTAAGAAAGTGATTCATAGTTAAGGTTGAGAAAAAAACGACGTCTTATGCTACCTCTAAAGGGTAGTTTAAGCTTGTGGAGTTAAAGAGGCGAATAGAACATCACCTGCAAGTCAATTTTAATCTACAAGAAAAACCATATATACATATACATTTCATTTTTAAAAAAGCAGTAAAATAAATTTAGGAAAAATTTAATCACATTATTTATACGTTTGTAGCTATCTCTACAATAAAAACAGTATTTAAAATAGTTAAACACGAAGAGAAGTGGTTAATTTTACAGGAAATATAATATATTTCTTTAGATAAGTCAAAGAACAGGACTTGGGTGGAGAAAAATTGAAGATAACACGATTAACGCTTACAGTTTTTGATATTTTCCATTACTTCTAATTATTTGTAAATATTTCAGGATTTTTTTTGACCACTGAAACGTTCCCTTAAATGACTTTTCCAATTGTATTTGTACCTTATCAAAAATTATAATTATGTCACTATTAATTTAAAAAAAGTTCTAGTTAAAGCAACAATGAGTTTTAAATTTTTGAGTAACAGCCATCTGGGAATTTTGGCATAATCATGCAGGCGTAAACAGTCATGAAAAAAATATTACCATGTAAATGGGCAAAAGTTAAATGTATTTTAACATGCTGATGAACTTTTGTGAAAACTAACTGCAATTGGTAGCTAGAATAATTGGTTTATTTTCATATTTTTTGTGAATTTTTGTTTTCTTTATTGTTACTGCTGTTTTTTTGGGATCGCTAAGTTTAATAGTGACATTCCATCTTTGTTAACATCGTTACGAAAGGGGTAAAAAGGGGAAAGATTATAAAAACTATTAAAAACGACAATGTTTTAAAAATGACATTTTTAAAACAGGCAAGCCAACGTTTAGGTAGAACAACGTCTGCCGGGTCCGCTCGTTATACAGGGTGTTTCAAAAAAAGGTGACCCAGTCTCTAGGATAGGTAGAAAACTGAAAAATAATTGGGGTTTGCTTTGTAAAAAATTTTCGTAACGTATTCAAGATAAAGAGCATTGAAGAAAAAAAATTTGGTTGTTATTTCATAATTTTCAAATCAAAATATTTCGAAAACGGTACACGGTATCGAGTTTTACCAGGTGTACCTTTTTTGTGTAAAATAGAATGATGTTTAAGTTTAATTAAAATTTTGATTAATAAATCTAACCTTAAAAAAGTTATGTTTAATACAACTTGATACGAACCGTGTAACTAGCGCCCTCTATGAGAATCAGATATAAAAGCAAATTCATAAGATGTATCGGCTTCTAAAACATTTACGAATAAAATTTCATTACAATGTTTTCAGTAGTGTCGGCTAAATCGTAATAAATGTGTATAAATTTTTTTTTAACCCCATTTATCTTAAATATAAGAAAAGATACCAGAAAATTTAATACAGAGAAAATAAATACAGTGATTGAAAACAACAAGAGTCTTAAAGTTTTACGTAGAAATTTAAAAGTGGGAAAACACAACATCTGCAAACTAGAAAATAAGGCAGGGCAAGTGACTACCAACAAGGATGAAATTGTAAAAATTGTCGAAGACTTCTATGAAGAACTTTATAGAAAACCAGATGAAGAAGAGGTACCTATCCCAAGAATACTGAACCAGGGCTCTGAAGATGTACCAGACATAACCTACTGTGAAGTAAGAAAGGCGGTGTCTGAGATGAAGAATAATAAGTCACCAGGAGAAGACGAAATTGTTATAGAGGCAGTAAAGGAAGGTGGACACATAGTTATTAAAGCCCTATGTAAATTATTTAATGAATGTCTACATCAAGGAGTAACACCTTCAAAGTGGAACAACGCCACTATAGTAATAATGCACAAGAAGGGGAACATTGGTAATCTAGCAAATTACAGACCCATTAGTCTCCTATCCCACTTGTATAAACTATTTATGAAGATCATTGCTAAACGCCTAACTCCAAAATTAGATTTTTACCAGCCGAAAGAACAGGCAGGATTTCGAGCAGGGTACGGTACAAATGACCATTTACATACAATCAAGACCCTTATAGAAAAATCAACAGAATATAATAAACCTCTCATCCTTGTTTTCGTAGACTATGAAAAAGCTTTTGACTCAATCAGCCAACAACATATGCTCAAATCATTAACAGAATGCAGAATTGATTACAGGTACATTGCACTGATTAAGGGTATATACGAGAAAGCAACGGCGTGTGTAAGATTACATAAAAACACAAGAACATTCCGAATAGAACAAGGTGTACGTCAAGGAGATACCCTCTCTCCAAAGCTGTTCACCACACTGCTCGAATATGTCTGTAAGAAAATCGACTGGGGGGAAATGGGCCTAAATATAGACGGTGAAAGATTAAATAACTTAAGATTTGCAGACGATATCGTCCTTATCACCGACCGTATAGATCAAGCGTCCATGATGTTGGAAAAATTATACAATGCTTCAAGGGAAGTTGGCCTAAGAATTAACTTTGCAAAGACGCAAGTCATGACAAACCTAGTCCCCAGTAAAAACATAACTATTGGAAGCAAATCTATTGAACAGGTCACAGCCTACAAATATTTGGGTCATGAGATCCGAATAGGACGGGACAACCAGACGTGCGAACTTCTCCGGAGAGTAGGCTTGGGGTGGGCATCCTTTGGAAGATTAAAGTATGTTTTCAAGTCAGATATTCCCATCAGTCTAAAACGAAAAGTATACAATCAGTGCATATTACCAGTGATGACATACGGAGCCGAAACATTGACGCTTACAAAAAAGTCAGCAAAGAAACTGCATGTCACCCAACGGGCGATGGAGAGGGCTATTCTGGGTATCTCCCTCAGAGACCGAATACCAAATGAGATTATTCGCCAAAGAACAGGTGTTATAGATGTAATCGAAAAAATAACAACTTTAAAGTGGAACTGGGCTGGCCACGTAGCTAGAAGAACTGACGGAAGATGGTCTAAAAAACTATTGGAGTGGCGTCCGAGGCACGAAGCTTATCGTAGTAGAGGGCGCCCCCCCACACGATGGACCGATGACATCAAAAGAATCTGTGGTAATTGGATACAAATGGCTCAAGATAGAGCAGAGTGGCAAAATAAACGAGAGGCTTATGTTCAGCAGTGGACTACTATAGCTGAGTGATGATGATGATGATGATGATCTTAAATACGGATGGCGTTACGAAAATTTTTTACCAAGCAAACCCCAATTATTTTTTAGTTTTCTACCTATACTAGAGACATGGTCACCTTTTTTTTTAAACACCCTGTATTATATTATTTTTAACCTCCACAAAACTCTAATACGAAATAAAGTGGATTACAGCTTAATCTGTTACGTCACAGTAAATAACATTTTGCTAAGGAAACTCGACCCTTTTTAAAGCTCAGCTTTAAGACTAGCATTCGGTGCTTTTCAAACCAACTAGTCTACAAGTTGCTGCCTGGAACCTCTACTAAACTGACGTCGCCAACTGCTAGCCCTGAACTATACGACCACAATTTTATCAAACAAAAGTAATTTTATTTTTTAACTATTTTTTTATAAAATGCATCCCATTGCGGGAAAGAATAAGATGCAGTGGTTATTATGTTGGATAGCATAATGTTGCTACGTCTGGGATACCTTAGGGTTCGAATCTTGGTCCACTATTGTTTCTACTTTTTGTTAATGATATCTGCTCCGTTGCATGTTCTGAAACATTGTTGTATGTTTCGTAAAATTATTAACGCTTCTGACTGCATTAAGCTACAAAATGATATCACAGCCGTCAATGTGGTGATTAGGTAATCTTCTTCTTCTTCTTAACGTGTCGTCTTCACTGAAAGTTGGCTACAATTTCGGCAAATCTCTCTCTGTCTTGTGCTGCTCTTAGTAGTGACTCTGAATTTAGGCCAGTCCAATCCCTAACATTCTTTAACCACGAATTCTGTCAACTGCCCGGTCCTCTTTTACCTTCAATCTTGCACTCCATTATCAGTTGTAGAAACTCGTATCTCTTGCCTCTGTATATGTGTCCCAGATAGCTTTTCTTGCGTCTTTTAGTAATGATATATTTATGATGATTACAAGTTTATACAAAATGAAGTTCAAAAATTACCAAAAAAAAATATTATAGAAGCCTGGAGAGCGCAAGTTTTAATAACTACAAACATTAATCATAAAAAACGCATGGTTGTTGACTACTCTTTGACAATAAACAAATTTACTTTACTAGACGTATATCCATTGTCCAATATTGACAATTTTGTTAATCAAATTTTACAGTATGAATATTTTAGCTCTATTGATTTGCGTCCAATTCGTGCGTCAAAAAACATTAAAAAAAATGGAAATAATTATTTACGACATTAAAAAAGACTTAACCTAACAACATTATCTCAATTAATGTTGTTAGAAAATGCTAAAATGAAAAATAAACTAAATTTAAAAATAGCTTTACAATTTTTTGTTTCTCCTTGGAATGTCTGCAATAATCAATTTACCAGAAAACAAAAACATCACATAAACATATGAGCTTTTACAGAGAGTTAAAAAATTATTAAAATAGAGTAAAAAACAAAATTTGTTCGAGCATATGCGAATGAGTAAACATATAAAGAGTGAATATTTTAAAATCTGTAGAAGAAAAATTGTTTTCATTGTTTTTGTAATGAGCAGCCTTAGGTAGGGTTAGGTTAAGGGATTCGGTCAGCTGTCCTGACCCTAACTCTGATGCCTGAAGCCCATTGTGTTAAAAACTCATTGACCCTTTATTTGATTTGTGTTTTAAAACCTATCCAGTTTTAAGATAATTTTATTTTTTTATGTCTATATATACTGCTTCTCACAGTCCGTTTAGAAAACCCTGTCCCAATAATTTATAGGACATTGACCCTGCAAATAATATATCGCATCTTCTTGCTTATTGTATTTCTTGCAATAGTCGTCGGTAGTGATCTTCCATTTATTTAAGGTATATCCCAAAAAAACAGTTTTCTTTTATCGTCTCTGTGCTTATACAGACCAGGTTCAGTAGTCGTTTAGTCCTGTTGAAAAATAGTAGTTGGGAAGTAATAAATTAAAAAAAGGTGAGGTGAAAATAAAGAAAAATAGTTATTAATGAAAAATACTTAGTTGGAATTAATAAGTGAAGTCAAATTTTAATTTGTGACTAATACATTACATTACAATCTTGCGATGTGTCTTGTGAGCAGGCCAAGCGTGCTGCATAGTCTACTCTGGTCAATCGTCCAGAGTGCGTCAGCCCTCTTCTAAAGAGGTTTTTTCATTAGCTGTTGTGATGTTCTTCAGCCAGTATTTGCATTCCACTGAGCAATATGTTCTTGTTCAAGGATTAATTTCAATTTCTTGCCAGTTCATCGGCTACCTCGTTGCCATTTATCCCTGTTTGCCCAGGAACCCATGTAAGAGTGACTTTTTTTACCGTCGCTAGCTCAGTAAGGGTTTGCATGCAGTCTCACACCACCGATGATGTTGTGGTGTTACTCACGAGGGCCACAATGGCCGCGCGACTGTCAGTAAGAATACCAATCTCACTGTTGATCACTCTTTTTTCTGTCAGGTGCGTAGTGCACCTAAGTATGGCAAAGACGTCAGCCTGGAAGACCGAGGCGTATTTCCCCAGAGGTATGCTTTCCCTGTGGTTGCAGGAAGCTCCAATTACACCTGTTCCGTAGCGTCCCTGGTACCCTGATTCATTAGTGTAGGTACCATCGTTTCACTCCTGGGCTGGTCAATGGTGTTTTCTTCAACCAGTCTTTTTTGGTTGGTATTTTTGTTTTATAGTTTTTTCCTATCAAGGTCTTTTTCGAAACTTTGTCCGATTTTATTGTGAAAGGGTGTATGTGGAGGGCCTCGATCTTGGTGTGGCCAATCTCGTTGCTCCTCCATTGCCCCTGATACTTTACTCTGTATGCAGTGTTCCTGGCCCGATCTTTTATCAGGAGGTCCAAAGGTGGTATGTTGAGGGCTATTTATAGTTGTGACTAATAAATAAAGACTTATTTTAGTTTTTTTTTGCTTATTGGTTGCTGGTTCTAAATGTTGATCCATCTGAATTTAAGAAGAGCATGGTGCTAAAGTTGTCGGCCGTTCGGACCGGGTTTGGACAGATGCTTTGTAGAAAGGGATGCTTGCGCTGGAGAATCCTTTAACTCGCTATTTTGCGAGACCGTTTCTTGTTGAGCTTCAGTTAGTGGATTTGGAACCGTTTGTTTAACGTCCAAAGTCGTGAAGCCTGAACTTGTTACAATTGAAAATAAACCAGCCTTTTAAAATTACTTTCATTGCTCAGGATAGAAAGCTTTAATAGACGGTTTTATTCCATCGTGGTTCGAAGCCTATTTTGTATAATTTTTATTTTTAAAAATAAGCAATTAAAAACCATTAAAACCAAATACATTTTCAATGAAAAATCGACGTTTGGGAGAGTAGCTCTATATTTTTAATATTTTTTCCAAAGTCTTTATTGTGGGGGTATCTTCTTAAAAAAGGCCCCGGGGCTGTAGCCCCAGATGCTCTTTCCTAAATCTGGCCCTGACCACATTGTTTCAACTAGAACACATTATGACCATGGCCGGGATGTAGGCAGCCAACAATACTATTTAAGTTACTGTACTTTCAAAACCGTTTCATTGCCTCCTAATATAAAATGTAGGACCTCTCCAAATTAGGCGACCTTTTTCTACAGGGTGTTACAAAAAAAGGTGACTCCGTTTCTAGAATAGGTAGGAAACTAAAAAATAATTGGGTTTTACTTAGTAAAAAATATTCGTAACGCCATCCATATAAAAAATAAGGGGCGTTAAAGAAAAAAAAATTTTTATTACTTCATAATTTTCAAATCAAAATATTCCGAAAACGGTACACAGTTTTGAGTTTTACCAGGAGTACATTTTTGGTGTAAATGTTTAATACTACTTGGTACGAACCGTGTAACGTGCACCTTCTATGAGAGTTGGATATAATAACAAATTCATGGTATGTATCAGCACATCAACATATTCGTATAAAATTTCATTACAATGTTTTGCAGTACTTTCGGCAAAATCGTAATAAATGTGTATACATTTTTTTTTCAACGCCCTTTATCTTGAATATGGATAGCATTACGAAATTTTTTTACTATTAAACCCCAATTATTTTTCATATTTCTACCTATCCTAGAGACGGGGTCACCTTTTTTTAAAACACCCTGAATATCAGGAGGTTTGAAATTTGTAACCTAATCCAAAAATAGAAAAAATTCTGGCGCCCAGTTGAAATTGGTTTAACTTACTTGATACATTATAAATTAGAAACTGGCAAGTCAGTTCAAAAAATCCGTTGACAAACTCTCTACTAAATAAGTCGGGGTATATTTTAGTACTGCCGCTATTTACGTGGTTCTAAAAAACTTTGTTTTACCTACTTTTTTTTTTATTTTTGTAGATGATATTTTTATTGCAAATTGTTTTAGCAGTTTCTTTCAACGTACTGCAAGTAAATCAATAAATATAAGCTACAACGATACACAGTCGATGTCAACTTATAAAGCCGCAAGTTTGCCGGTTTGAAAAGAATTCATCGTTTTTTTATTCTTTTTGGCTTTTTGGCTCCGTTTGTCACATTCATTCACAAATGGCTACGAATATCGAATCGTTCCATATTTTATACCTCGAATGGAACAAACAAATGCTCTTGTTCCGAGCCACCGTTTAAATAAGATGAAGCTGTAGAACGTGGAATTGTAGCAAGTGTATGAGGTTTGTGGAACTTGTTTGTTCTCTATCTCGAGAACTTGTTACTTGTTGAATTTTTTTCCCTTAATATGCTTGCTGTTGCATGTGATATCTAAACTGAATGTAAAGTGAAAATATTTAAAAAAATGTGAAAGTATAAAAAAACATTTTTAACACCTGTACAAAAGGTGACTGTTTATTATTGCTTTTATGAGTAGGTACAGGGTGGGCCATAAGTCACATACAAAATATGTTCAGGGTGTTTTTTAAGCAACAATATATTTTTTGAACGCTGATTTATAAATTTTGTTGCATATATTTTGGGACTATTGACATTTAAACCTTTATTTTTCCGCGCTGCCATTCTGTCACGCCAAGTGTGATTGCATTTGCTATAACCTATGTGTTTACTAATATATATATGATATATATATATATATAATATATATGAATAAAGAAACTAATTTTTTGGTATGCAGTCTGTGGCTAAAAAAAGTAAAACTCTTGACTCTGTTTAAGCTTTCATGTTTAAATTGTAGAGTTTGTGATGAAGAGCCAATAAAGACTCAAAAGCTTAAACAGTTTTACTTTTTCTAGCCACAGACTGCATACTCAAAAATTAGTTCTTTTTTTTTCTTAACTTAGACAGTCGTATAATCTTTATATACATATATATATATATATATATATATATATATATATATATATATATATATATATATATATATTGTTGGTAAAATATGAAAACAAAATTTCAAATTTAACGCATTGCATCTTTTTCCACAGTAATATTTTATAAAGGCATATTTGGTCCTTCGTCATATTTTGGTCCAAATCACCCGCTTTTAGCCTATGTACCAATAGTTATTAATCACCCTGTATACAGCTTCGTATAAGATACTTGTGGTCAGCTCGAAGCAGAAATTAAAATTAAGTATTTATTTAATTTGTATTCTTAACTCATTGGTAAATATCCGAAAAATCTGTAAATGTTTTTAAAGTAAAAAAAGTAATAAATATCGATTAGTTATAACCATAAAAAATTGCAACAACTATTGTTCTAGTCTGTTCATTTTCATAAATTGTGCGAAATGTTATACACGAATTTCATATTCCAGCTATTATACAATAATTAATAACCATTAATATTACAGAGATAACCGACAACTCATTTGGTTTCTAAATTAAGATTCATTATAAATTACATTATACATGAAGTCACACAAATGATAGCAATCAATTGTAAATATTATTCAAAATTTTAACATTAACCAATCAATAAATCACATTAACTGGACAATAACGTAGATAGAGTTTGGTTTTACCGCTTCTTTTTTTTATTTAATTTAATAAAATTTTATACACATTTTATAAAATCCAACGAACAACTCAAAATATTCTTTGCCGATAACAGCAAAGAATTCGACACAAAACCGTTTTCATTACCGGCTTGTAATATTAAGTACAGTGTGGCCAACCGAAAACGGGGGGGGACACTCTTCTGGTATTTCTCACTCCACTACTTTCAACCCCAAGCGGGGGTAAGAATTATCCCAAAATTTTTAATTGCCTTTGGGGGTCGAATAAGATGTCTTTCAAAAGCTTTTGAAATTATCTATACAATAGTCTTCAAATTTTAAAATTCCGCTCAGTACTCATTGACAAATTGGATTTTAAATGTGAAACTTATCTGCATACAATCACGAACGGTAAAGATGTTATTCATTTGAGTAAAGTACGCCATTGGTATAAATTTAGTACCTAGTTTTTTTTTGTACGGGACAGTAAATCGCCACAATTACCGCCATTGGTTCGATTCAAACCAAAGAGTTTTTTACGAGGTGCATACAGCAACCGGAAAAACACGAACATTGATAAGTGATAACAAACTATATGAGATTTATTGCAGAATAAAGCAACGTTGCCAAGCATAAATTATTTATGCGCTATCAGTATAATAAATGCGCCAAAAATCCGGTCGCTTAGAATTAATAAATTGCAACGTATTACATTTTTTTTTCAGTTTGACAACTGTTCGCTTGCATGTTTGTGAATGCAGTGTCTTCGTAAATATATATAAATATTGTTACGGATTGTGGTCAGCGAGTACGCTCACGTAACCATGATTTGACCAGAAGCATTAGCGAGTTGTTTACATAAAAATGTATGATTTTTTTGGCAACATCAAATGCTCGACATATTAGCGGAACGTTGGTTCATACCTATTTAAAAAACCGCGCGGCCGCAAAAATTAAGTTAGTTGGTTAGTTAGAAAGTGTTATAGTTTTGAAAGGATTTTTAAGGAAGTTTAAGTAAAAATATAGTGACTTGTAAAGTGAATATCTAAGTGATTTTTAATTAAGAGTTTATTGTATTACATATAGAAAGATTAGAATAAATTGTTTAGTTTGTACTAGGTGTTGTAAATCAACAAACCCGAGACGAAATACCGTAACAATATATTAATAATATTGTTACGTTTTTACTTTAATAAAACTAGGGGTTCGAATTTATTTACACATTTATTTATAACTTTACAATTTATGTCAACTACCAAACACAATCATAAACTTTAGAAAACTGACTGACTCCCCCTCGTGAATGGAGGCCAATTTATATACTTGGCGTTGAATCGAGAAAAGACGAGAATTTTTCTGCCGTATCTAAAGTGTTCTAACGAAGATTCTAGATTGGTCGGGAAGATACTGAAACATCCTTGTCGTTGGCTGTGTCGTCACTCTACCGCCCAGCTTACTTACGTACATTTCAGTGGCGTATCTCTAGGATAGGTAAAAAACTAAAAAATAATTGAGTTTGCTTGGTAAAAATTTTTCGTAACTCCATCCGTAAGGACGTTGAAGAATTTATACACATTTATTACGACTTTGCCGAAACTACTGGAAACATTGTTATGAAATTTAATACGAATATATTTTAAAATCTTATACATCCCATAAATTTTTTTTATACATGACCCATAGAGGGTGCTAGTTATACGGTTCGTACCAAGTAGTATTGAACTTAACTTTTAAGGGATAGATGTATTAATCAAAATTTTAAATGAACTTAAACATCATTCAATTTTACACCAAAAAGGTACTCTTGGTAAAACTCGATGCTGTGTACCGTTTTCGGAATATTTTGATCTGAAATTTATGAAGTAATAACCAAATTTTTTTCTTCAACGCGCTTATCTTGAATACGGATGGCGTTTTTTTAGTAAGCAAACCCCAATTATTTTTTAGTTTTCTACTTATCCCAAAGACGGGGTCACTTTTTTTGAAACACCTTGTATAATTATGAGAAAAAAAATTATTTTTGACTTTATTATAATATTAATTTAAATTAATTTTAAAATTAAATATTAGTTGAAATTAATTTAAGTTCTATTAATATATAAGTTGAATATATCATCAGTATTTTTGAATTGGATATGAAACAATAAGCCTTAAAACGATTTTATCCCAATTAATTTTTTATAACTTTGTATTTATAGCTATTTGTTGAAAAAACTATCCTCTAATTTATTTAATAGACAGTTTTAAATCTAAATTGGTCCGTGTTGATGAGTTTGGAAATGCATATCGTACGATTTCGGTGAATCTCTCCTTAACTAGCTGGTTATTTTTATCTCACTTCTTCAAGTCTGTTCCAAAAGTACCTTTTGCTTATGGGAACCTTCCAAATCAGATGATCGAAGGATATAGTTAGAGGCGTAACTTCGGTGTTATTTAGTGGTAAAAAAATACGGGCTTCATTGGCTAAAAATATCAGGGGTAGTTGGGAGCTAGATAAATCTAAATTAAGAAACGGCTCGTACAACAAAATCATTGCTAATTGGATGTTTTCTAACCACCACAATATTGTAATTTTTTTTAAAAATTACGTGTGCGTCCATTATAACCGCCATTGTTCAAAGTCAACAACAGATAAATCCAGATAGTGAGACCGATTTAACTGTCGTATTTGAGTATTGAGATTGAACCAACATGTTTGCGTTTAACATTTGAACAAATAGCGTTTACATTAATTGTATTTAACCATGAAGGAAACAAATTTGGCAAAAATTGCATTCTCCACAGGGATATAATCTACGTTGCTTTGCTAGAGATTTAACTATATATAATAGGGATTTATTTCCAAATTAGTTTAACTTTTCAGTTAAAGTAATCGGTTTAATGGTAAATTTGACTTCTCGGCGATGTAAGAGTATAAAATATATGGGGACTCGGTAGTGCCCCCGCCAAGTCGAGCAAAAAAGCGGCACGGCCGTACCATCCTTTTCTCGAAGCAAGTCAGGCCATTTTCGTTCCCCTATACCTGCGTTGTGAATTAAACTAGAAGCCTGAATTTTAAGTTACCAAGCGGGCATTGTATAAACACGGTATATTTTAAATTTCATTCAATTTGAACCAGTAGTTTAAAAATTATAACTAGTTAAAGTTTCTTAATTTTGTCACTCACTCACTGGCTGACCGATCATCAAAACTCTAAGGCACTTCTAGCAGACATAGAAGCTTCAAATTTAGAATATACTTAGTGATTAGTGAATAAATCAAGGAAAAACTAAAATATTTTGCAATTTTGGTCCAGTATTCTGTGTGCACCAACTGCATAAATAACTATGTAATCCCATATAAAGATATAGAATTACAAAGTTACATTTGCAGTGAATGAATCATTGTATCTGTATATGTATAATAAAGGAAGGAATAAAGGACTATCTACAAAAAGAAATGGGATGCTATTGAAAACATAAAAAACACTAAGTATCGCAATTTATTTCTTCTACCGTAAAAAGTTGTGAAGTCCATGTAATACCAAGTCGGTCAATTTATTCAGTCCCTACTTAAGGGTCTTTCTGTCTTAAATTATTACGTAATTAGCTAACCTAACAACATCTTATAGTGACCATATCAATATTAAAAATCTTTTATGTTTTAAATAAATAGTATGACTTGGCCATCGCATGAAAACACAATTTATCTCACAAGTAATACATATTGTTACGATTTTTGAATCCGTCTCTTTCGACCTTACCTAGAGACGACGGCGCCGACCGAATTTAGGGTGCTTGTTATGCCAGCCCGCGATTTGACTAGTGATTTCTCGACGTGTCTAGCGGTTTCGATATGATAGAAGGATTGTTACCAAACTTCGAGAAAAAGGTCGATTCCTCTGAAATTATGATTTAGAGGTATAAAAAGGAAAGCAGCCGCGAAGAGGACAGTTTTAAAAGTGTTTATAAGTTATGATATTTAAATAGTTGTAATAAGTTGAATATCTAAGTGAATATCTATGATATTTATAAAAGTAAAACTTATTGTGTAAAAGCATTGGAATAAAAATTGTTTTCTTACTGTATCGAGTGTTTAAAATTACCGAACCCAAGAAAGAAGTAAATTTCGTAAAAATATTATATTAAATTAGATTGTTTAGTGCGATTTTCAAGTCAATCTTAAGATTTTTAATATTGATATGGTCACTATAATATGTTGTTAGGTTAGCTAATTTCGTAATAACTTAAGACAGAAGGAACCATAAGTAGGGACTGAATAAATTAACCGACTTGGCATTACATGGATCTCACAAATTTTTACGGTAGAAAAACTAAGTTGCAAGACTTGGTGTTTTTTACAAGTTATGTTTTTAATAGCATAAAAATTTGACCGCGAAAGTGTACGAGATATTTCTCCCCCCTTTATAAACGCGCCAAGCCATAAACGATCAACGTACAAAAGTTTACTCTCAGCTAGGAAAAAAACTCTTGTAACACTCCATGTATTTCTTTGTGCTAGTACAACGACAAGTTACCTCGAAATCAACAAACAATGCTGCCTACATATTAAGGTCGAGTTCGTTAATAAATAGATAATATTTTTAACTTTCCAGTGGAAGTTATAGTAATGGGTCCGATTTTGTGAAATCCAGAGTTTTGACATAACCCCACATTTCAAGGTCCCCAAAGTCGAATACAATAGTTTTTAAGAGGACGATTGTGTGTGTATGTAAGTATGTGCATTCGGAATTATTTTTCGTCTCGACTATCTTAAGAACAAAAAATGATATCGACGTGGGACCAATTGCATTTGACGCATAATTACACAAATTAGAATTGATTAGTTTTTTAGTAAAATTAGTCAAGCTGTTTTTTATGGAAAATAAAAAAACTTAAATAAACGGTAAACTACCTGAATTTGGCAATTTATAAATTATACTATTTTTAATACAGAATTTTAAGATCTTTTGAATAATATGATTATTGAATGGTAGGAATATTTGTATAAAATATGATACAATATTTTATAAAAAAAAAGTTTTGGAAAACAAAAATAGGAATTGGAAAATTTTAAACTTGTGTCAGTATTGAGAGAATAGACTGTTAGACTGTTAGAATAGATTGTTAGTAATAATCAAGTATTGTTTTTAACAATTAAATATCGTAACCAACAAATGATTATTGATCATAATAAAAAAAAAAAATTTCAATTGTTATAAACAATTAAAAATAGCTCCTGCTTATGAAATGATAAAAAAAAATTTGAAAGAATACGGTTGACATAAACAGAATATTGTTAATGACAATTATAATTTATTATAAAGAATGTGAAATCGTTTTCAATAATAATAATAATTATAACAACATAGCATATGGTATTTTTTTATTCTTTCTACTGGGAATTTACTAGTGTGGACGTCTCGGGTCGCACCCAGACCACCAGAAATATCAGTATATTTCCTTATGTAAATTATCATCATTTTTTATAGTAATTATTATTATATTCAAAATTCCAGTCCACTTAGCTAACTTTTAACAATTATATTAAAGATATTTTGTGTCAAATTATGAATGCATAAACCGATTTGATAAGTATATCGGTCATGTATAAAAACTGAAAGAAGTGTAATTTATAAAAGAAGTTGGTTCTAAGCAGATATGGTTTAAATTATATGTGTAACGAAAAAGTTCTTCCATTTTAGATCGGCCTTTCTTCAAGTCCCTGCAGTTACAAGATGTTACGGCAAAGTTTTTCATGTAAAAAATTTCTAACAACACTCCTGAATTTCAAGTGAGCTCGAAAATAGGATACTTTCTCGTGGAAGTGAAGTAGTACGAAGAATTTTAAAAACAAAACATGTGTGATAACGGCCTCAGTGAGCTATAAAATAGGCGCTACATTTACACTTTGAAACTTGCCGAGTTTATTCTTGGTCAAGTAAATATTAATACTATTTTTTATTAGCACTGTTCGTGCTGGATTTCTCACTTTCGAAACGAAAAATAAGATTTAATTACATTTTTCAGTATAATTTTTTGGCTAATGGTAATGTACGTAATGTAAGTAAACAAGGTATTCAACCCACAACCTATTTTTTTAAACAAAATTTTTTAATAAAAATACGGAAAAACCCAAAATAAAATTCAAATTTAAATTAAAATAATATAAATTGTTATATGGTGCGTCCTCCTCGATTATATATAACAGCTTTCCATCTTCTTTGCATGAATAGTTTGCCACGTCTTTTTCGTTCTCTAACGAGTACTCTGCTAGCGGTCTCTCTACTGGCAAATTATGCCCGAGCTCAGCCGTAGAGGGTAGAAGAAAAAAATATAAAAGTGAGCTGCGCCACCGACTTAAACGGTATAAGCCGGAAACCCCTAGATCTTATAGGCACTAGCAGAGCTACAAGATAAACAACTAAGATTATGGTGAACCAAATAAATAAAATTATAGCAAAAATATGTTGGATACTTTACTCACACAATAAATAATTAAGGTACACAGCTCAATAGCAACATCATAACAAATGTAGTCAAAATTAACAGCTATGGTAAAATTTTCTTGCTAAAACAAACCAAAAATGTAAAATTTACAACTTTATAAAATAACCAGAACAGAAGTAAGAGTAACAGACTTTACCAAGTTACAAAAAAAAGCAAAACCTATATAAATCAACTCACTAATAACGCTAATTTAAACGCTTACATAAAGGCAAAGAACAAAAGGTAAAACATATATATAAGTTAACTCATTAAATACACTAATTCAAACATTTACATAAAGGCAAAGAAGATTTACTAGTTAACCGTTTACATAAAGATTTTCACTGCCAAAACAATCGAGTTCATTTAAAAATATTTTTACAATGGTTGTCCTTTAAAATATCAAGATTGTAGGATATTTACAAATAAGTAGGAAGAAAATATATTTTTACTTGGACATAAAGAATTATTGAGAAAGTTATTTTAATCCAAGTTTACTTTTGGCGTATTATCTAATGCAATAAATAGTTTCCAACAATGTACTATATTAATAAACTAAAACAGAGCGTAATAGTGGTGTCAGAATGAGTCACTGCGTTATATATTTAAAAATAAATCACTTATAACCTTTGGGTATACGAATTCACAAAGTACTTTATTTATGAACTAAAGCAAAACTTACTCGTGGTGTCGAATGAGACACGGCGTTATATATTTAAAAATAAATCACTGATAACCTTTGGGTATGCGAATTCGCATGTACTCCTGTGGCCTACTCCTGTGGCCTTCTCCTGGGCTACTCCTGTGGCTGGTTAGATTATGGGGTGGCACCGGTTAGATAACAATGGCTTTCCTCAAATAAATCCCGATAACGGTTATTTTAACTTGACGCCAGAAATCCAAAAAAAATTTCCACAACAAAGGCAAGACAAAATGGTCAAGTTAAAAATTAAATAGTTTTTCTTCAAAATCCAATTAAGATGGCCCAAATACAGCCAGATATGAAAGAAATCCCATAGAGGTTCTGCACACGTGCTAATAACACACCGTCCACAACAACTTTTACCGACACCTGGCCTTCAAGACTCTCAAAACCCGACTCCGCTCCTATCCCGGAAATCGAGAAAAATGGCGCGGAATAAACGTCAACCCACAATCTTCTCAAATCTGTGCATCGTCCGTGCGGATATCCAGTCCCATCCACACAGAAATTGCAAACCAAACGATAATCCTACCCCTACAAGTTATGCAACAAGGAATACGAAACTCATCTGAGACAATTATAATGAACGGTAGAAGGAAAAAAATAGGCACGTGACAAGTTTTCTATTTTTTGCTATGGTAAAGTTATCCATGCTCCATTCTTCTTCTTCAAGTGCGGTGTCCTCCTAGAACATTTGCGATCATTCGCAGGATCTTCACTTTGTCCATAGCCGACATAAAGAGTGTCGTGGTGTTTACTCCATACCATTGGCGAATATTCTTGAGCCAAGATGTTCTTCGGCGACCAGGACCACGCTTTTCCTCTATTTTTCCTTGAATAATATTGTGGAGCAATTCCCATTTCGGATTTTTTTATTGCGTGGGCAAAGTACTCCAGCTTTCTATTTTTTATGGTATTAGGTACCTCTGCTGTACCCTGTACCCACGATATCCTCAGCATTCTTCGGTAAGTCCACATTTCGAAAGCCTCAATCCTCTTGCACATTGTTCTATTCTGCTTTTAATTTCTTGAGTTAAGTCCCATTTTTCATTCACCATTCTCTCCACTATTTCTCCATTTATGCTGATATCTGTTAAGTTGTCGGCTATATTTTTGTATTTGCTGACAACTATCCATTTGGTTTTCTTTATATTTAATCGTTGTTAGTCATGGTCTCTAACCTCTGCTAAGAGTGCCTGTAAATCATCCTTATTTGTTGCTAGTAGCAAAGTCTAAAATAATTGTTAGCGGTTCCAAAAATTCTTGTCACATCTCAACTTTTAATGAACCATGTCCCAGACATACTTTAGCTCTATTGGCCGAAGTATTTCATCGATGTACACCCATTCTTGTATGAATTGTATATCAAGTGCATTTTGTGTGTCTTTCGAATACATTTCCAGGTTATATAAAGGGCACTTAAGCAAAAAATGACGCTTTGAGATTTGACAAAACTATATATCGAGCGCCATTTTGTAGCATGCCAATGGCTTTTAGAATTTGTTTGCGATTTAATTGGTGGCTTTCTATATTTAATTTAAAATTTTTTTTTGATTTACTGTAACCTTTAATAGCTACTTTTAAAATTCATTACGCAGCCACTACCATCGGTATGAGATACCGCTGTTTATATATGTATTAAACGTATCATTAATTTATTGTTTTTTTTTTCGGGAAAACAATTTTTCAATCTTTTTCATCTATTATAATATAAGAAATACATAAAAAATTTGAAAAATAACTCTTACAAAACAAAATAACAAAATTTAATTTTTGATTGTGGCGCGGTTATTTTCAAAACTTAAATGGAGACCCAGATCCGATAAAAGAAATAGAGGAAGACCACCAACTCGCTGGACAGACGACATTACAAAAATTACAAAAAACTGTATTCGTAGCGGTCAAGACAGAAAAGAATGGACTCAACTATGGAAGGCCTATGCCCAGCAGTCGACGCAGAGGGCTGATTGATCATGATGGTGGTAGTGTATTTTGAAGAAAGAAATATTTAAACAAAACTTTTAAAAACCAGCGGTTTATGATTAATTTAATTCCACTTTCATCGAAGTTGAGTAAAAATTCCTGCTGTGTACGAAAAAAGGAATACCAACCCCCGACTTTCACATTGGCTATTGTTTTTTTTTAGAATTTAAATTTTTTGTTTATTGTTTAAAACTTTACGTTATGTTTTATAATTCGTGGGATATTTATTTTATTTTTAAAATCGTTATGCTTATCAGAAAATAAATTATTTAAGATCTCTTTTATACGTTTTAGTCTCTTTCCTGATAAGTCAGACGTACACACCGCCGCTAACAATTTTAAACTGACTAATAACGTTGCAAACACACATCGACGAAGTGGGACAATTCAAATTAGAGTCGTGTAGTTAATTAGTTACTTGATTATTTAACGCAAATATTTATTATAATTTGTGCTGGTCGACTGGATCCCGTCCAGCTCTCTGTTTTGCATTAAAATTTCTATGTTCCTTAAATATTTTTCCTTATCTGCATAAAATCGCGCAATGGCATGTTTAAGGTTAGTTATAAATCTTAAAATGAGATAAACATATCGAAGATCGTTTATAATGGCTTTGATTTTTTCGTATAAAAACTTTACGGCAGCTTAAAGAAAATTCGATGCGGAGAAACTTTTTCGTATAATGTGAGCGTTATCTGCCTAAAACAAACTTATATTTCTCTGTCCGGAGCCAATTTCCTGGAGGATTCCTCTTTAAGACAGCCAAGATTGTAAAAATCCGGTTCGAAGGACCTAATCTTGATAGCTGCCACTGCCCACTGCAATTAACACTTTAGATGGAGAAAAGAGCCACGTTTAAGATTAGAGAAACTTGCCTCTATCGCTCCGGAGTTAATACTAACTTATTATTTCCATTTATGGTTGATCTGACGATAGGAGATGCTATTAACTTTCTAAATACCCACTTGCAAGAAGTTTATGGAGGCGTAGATCTCTGTGATTGATAAATCTTGTAAAATTTTCGGTTATTGAAGATTCTTAAAAATTATGTTGCAAATGTTCCTTCTTATGTACAATTTACCGAGGATAAAGTAACAAAAATATTTTTGCGCGAACCAAAATGACAAATTAAAAATACTAACTTTACTGTAAACGCTTTTTAACAGCAGCTTTGTCTGTAAAACATTTCGAATTCAAAATCAAATTATTAAAACAACGACTATCGACAAGCGGTAACGAATGCAGGCACGAACATAAATTTACTTTTCTTTGATTTTTTGCTCACTGGAAAATAGTCACAGATTATGTAAAATTCAGTTGAAACTATTTCTCGCGAGCTTCGATAAAGTATCGTCCTCACGGTTTACTCGGTTGCAAAATCCACCAGTTTGCGTTACAGTATCTACGATTTTTCCATTTATTGGGGGTAAGAGGGAAACTTTAAATAAATTTTTTTCCTTGTAATGCTGTATAAAAAGGTACTAATTTAATATTAGTTTATTAGGGATATGTAACAAAAACTTAAAAAAAAAATTATTTTTTAACTCGCTTATATTAGTTTTACCTGTATGTTTGTAACTGACTCTTTGGCCTCGATAATGCCCACTTTAAGTGATCAAGATTTAATTAAAACTTCGTACACTTGTCAAAGACCGACGACAATGCAATAATTCAATCGAAATATCCGATTTTCCTGATTAATTTCGCCAGGATTCATAAATATCTTTAGGGATCCTTTGCATGAGAGTAAGAGAGATAAAACTAGTACGTGAACTACGCATGCGCGCAGTTCTAATGTCATATTATAATTCACGCAATCCAATATAATGGTGAGAAACGTGCCGAGGGATAAATGGCAAGAGGGTGAGTAAAAAGTCGAGATAAAAAGCGAAAAATAAATTATAGTTTAAAAAAACACGCTTTTAGATTAGAGTTAATCAAACTAAATAGTTAATAATAAATAGTTAAACATTATTTTTTACTTTTTATTTTCCAGAAGCGTTTTTTTTAGTTTTTTTAAAATATAATTTATTTTATTTTTTTAATTAAACACATTTTTATCAAATACTATATGATGTTGCTAACTATTCTTTTAGTGTTTTACAAACCATATTTTACATTCAGAGACTTTGCTGTGCAATTGAAACGGTATAGCAAGGTCGTGTTCGTTTTCTGCAACTAGCACAAAATCTAAGTGAGCCTCAAGCCGAGAAATTCTGCAGCTTATCTAAACTGTCACTAAGGTTAAGATTTTGTGTCAATTAACCAACTATGCAACGGAAAATAAAAATTTAAGGTTAAGCTTCACCTAAATTCCAATGCAAACGACCCTATGTTCATTCATCGATTAACAGTCGAATTGATTTCATATACTTTCTAGTGTAAATGTTTAATAATCGTTCTCAGTTAGCTGCACTAACCATAGTGTGGCAGAATAAATTACTATTAACCATTTCATGCGTATCGGTTTTTTTTATTATTATACGGGATCAACCCCATTCTAGCAAATTTTGTATACACTAAGTAAAAATCAATCAATCAACTTATATACTAAATTAAGATGAAATTAAACAAATAAAATCACTAATATTAAAATAAGAATATCACAACTTAAACTCTCTTTAACCGATTCTTGAACATTAAAGAACCACCAAATATGTCTATGCTTTTGTTATTAATTATTTTTTAAGTACGTTCAATAGGTGAATGACAATTTGTATGGTGAAAAGAAATATAAAATAAATTTTATTGTCTTAAATTTCCGATGGAAATATTTAAAATAATACCTTGGAGAAGTTCGGGGCAAGAAATTAAACCATTTATTACCTTAAAAACAAACACTAACTCGCAGTTTTTCCGTTTCGTACTCAATAAGTTCATCTTCAGTGTATTTAAAATAATTGTGCAATCCTGATTGCTAATGCAAAGGTTTAACTTATATGCACAATATCTTAGGAATTTGTTCTGAACTCTTTCGAAAGTAGTAGAATGAATTTGATATTGAGAAGACCACACAATAGATGCATTATCTACTTGTGACACTACTAAAGCATAAAAAACTGTTCTTAGAGCCCAAACAGATAATCTTAAACAGTTCCGAAGAATGAAGCCTAGAGATTTTAAGGATTTTACTGATGAATTATGTTTATGTTGAACTAAACGCAACTGCTCATTAAATGTGATTCCTAAATCCTTTATTGTTGTTACATATGATAGTTGATTATCATTGTGCAAGAGAGTTGACCAACAGACCTCTAGCAAACAAAAACAAAAGTATAATATCAGACAGCCAGGCTGCTTTAAAAGCACTGAGCTTCAACAAGATAAATTCTAAACTTGTATGGAATTGCATCGAATCCTTAGAGTACCTTGGTGTGAACAACAGGGTGACCCTACTGTGGGTACCTGGGCACCAGGGGGTGGAGGGAAATGAAAAAGCCGAACTGGTCCGATATACCAGAGTTAACTCACTCGAAGTCGTTTCTACCTAAACCCTCGAGAAACACAACTAAGCAGATCCTAGAATGGAGCAGAAATGACCTGCGGATTCTAACGGGACTGTTTACAGGACAATGTCGTCTAAAATACCACCTCAAAAAGATAGTCTAAACCAACAATCGGACTGTCGGTTTTGCTGCGTGAAAGTCGAAACTGCTGAACATATACTATGACTTCAAAAAAATCTCCCCATCACCCCATACAACCATGAACTTCGTGAGAAGGGCTGGATTTTGCGGTGAAATGTAACCTCTAGGGGTGAGCCACAATAGACCTACTAAAGGTCGCAGTGGAGAGGCGACCACTTCCCACTCACATGATACCTAGCCTAACCTAACCTATCATTAATTGTGTATGAGCTAACACACTTTTTGGCACCTTTATAAAAACTAATATAACAACATTTTCCATTATTTAAATGCAAACTATTTTTTTACACCAAGCACTTAGACGGTCTAAGTCTTCTTAAATTAGTATTTCATCATCCTTTGAATCTATATACACAGAATACTGTGGTCTCTAAAAATCTACGCCAATACCTTTACAGTGAGATTATTTTAAAATACCTTTTGTCTTGTCAGTTAATGTGATGAGAACCAGTGACAGATGCCACTGACAGGCAAAAGGGTTACGCCTAAAAGATTTATTTGATGTATTTTTATACATTTTTTACTCTCTAGTGTTTTGATTAGGCGTGCCTATCAAGGTATTTGTGTGTCTTTCCCCCATCGCATCGTCTAAAGAGTATTATTTGGTGAAATTGAACGTTTAGAGCTAAAGAATTATTTAGGGAATCAACCTGGCAACTCATCTATTAGCTATTTGGCTTAAACCGAAAACAGATGGACTCTCTTTTCCCGGCCATTAATAAAATGAAAAATTTATCAGAATTTTTACTTTGAAACTTCGACTTTATTGAATTTTCCATGAGAGATAAGCCGAATGATTTATGTTTTGAATTTATGGATGTTTGTGAGAAATCCTAGTAAATCGTTAATTGATAATCTTTTTTCAGTTTTAAATTCGAAAAGACCCGTCTAAATGGGATGATTTACGAATTAATTTTTTTAAAGCGAAACTAATGTCAACTTTACTTGAAGCAGCACAACAGAATTTTATTTCGTTTTGATTTATTGAAAATTGCACAGGATTAATATATATGTATAAAGATTACTTTCTGACTAGTAATAAAATCAAAATAAGGTTATTATTGTTTAATAGATTCATATTAATAGACTTCTTTACAGGTCACTAAAATTAAAAATGGTCAAAATCACTATTCTCAGGTTTTTTTTTTAAATTTGCTTTTTGCAATCTTCTTATTTTCAAATAAAAGAATTTAAATTATTTTGCAATAATAAGAATTTAATAAGAATTCTGTTTAGTTCCCGTTTATTATTTTTTGCCCAGTATGTGGTTGATTTTCAAATGACATTTCATCTCTACATTTTCCCTAACCAATGGCAGGTCTAGGTTAAAGAATGAGATTTGATTAAATTACGAAACGTGACTGCATATAAATGAAAAACGCTGTCAGACGGGCAAAAGAAAATAAAGTAAAGTGACGTTTTTTCCTAAGTTAATGGTAAAAACCCACATTTTTCTGTATACCGAAGAGACAGTAATTCATCAGCGTAAAAAAAAAGAATAACAAGCAACACCGGCTAAACTGAGGTGGGTCTTAGATTTTTTATATGTAACATTTCAATTTGCCATCGGCGTTTAATCAGTTAACTTTTTACATCTCTCATTATAGAGTCCATTATATTAGCATCTCGCCCAAATTCTGACTATTAACTATAAACACCTTTAAATTATGGGACTTTTAGGTAGTGTTTATGTACATATTTGTTGTTATATATGTTAGATTTATTAATTAGTTTCAATTTATTTTGTTCCTATATTTGAAAGATTCTATGTGTAAAATAGTTCTGCTCTGTTTCTTTGATACCGTCATCATTCACATTTTACAAATATAAATCTTATGAATCAAACCTTAGGAATGTATTACCTTCAACAAATAAGAAACTAATATTTAAGACCTAAGCAACACATAAATAAGCTATTCATTATTTTATAAACATTTAAGTATCATCACTGCTTGTGTTAGGATAAACGGAGCTTGCACGGAATGGTTTAACATCGAAAAGGGTGTAAGACAGGGATGTGTGGCTTCGCCATGGCTGTTTAACTTATACATAGACGATAGTATAAAAGATTTGAAAGAGAGTGCGTATGGATTGAAAATGAATGATTTGATTGTCAAATGCCTTCTTTACGCCGATGATCAAGTCATATTAGCGTCAACTAAAGAGGAGTTACAGGCGATGGTTAATATTATGCGTAATGCCCTAAAAATCAAAGGGATGAAAATAAATGTAAGCAAAACGTAAGTAATAGTTTTTGAAAGAGGAGAAAACATGACAAACTGTAAAGTTATAATTAAGTGAAGCAAGTAAATGAATTTGTGTACTTGGGTTCAAAGTTTATGAGAGATGAAAAGTACGACAGTAAAGGGTGTTGGCAGTAAAACAAATTAATGGGGCACTGTATAGCTTTATGAACAGCCAGAAAGTGTCAAAAAAGGACGTCTGGCTGTGAGTAGAGGTGTGTTGGTTCCTACACTTATATATGGTAATGAATGTAGGGTTTGGCAGAAGAAGCATAAAAATAGGATTAATGCTGCAGAGATGAGTAGTCTCAAAAGTATAGCCGGAGTGACCCGGTTGGATAAAGTAAAAAATAGTGAGATAAGAGAACGCTGTGGTGTAAAAAAAGATATTGTGGTTACAAATATAGATAAAGAAATGCTTAGATGGTTTGGACACGTAAAAAGAATGGATATAGAAAGATTGACGAAACAAATTTATAAGGCCAGGTCAAGAGTACCAACAACCGACGAGCATCAATGAGAGGACTGATGAAAGTAGAGGAAGCAAAAGATGTGTGTAAGAACCGTAGCAAGTGGTCTCTGCCTACTCCTACGGGAAAAAGGCGTGACTTTATGTATGTATGTATGTAATATTATAAATTGACACATGGTACACGATGTAGTACTCTTTAAACGACACATTTCTGTCCACATATTTCTCCCCTTATGGATGCGATAAAAAAACAATAAACTTATCAAATGAGTTTAATATCAAAAGTACAAAATGTCTTAACTTAGAGAAACCTAACTTTTTACGAAAAGCAAACAAAATATTTTTTTTGAAAGTAAACTAATAGCGGGACTTGAAAGCTCTTTACTATTTTTTGAATAAAAATAATCGAACTTTAAAAACCCCAGTCAAAAGCTCGCGATTTATATTACAATATAACAGAAAAATTGCCAAAATTCCAGTTACGAGAGTTTCAACTTTTTGTATCGATTTCCAATTTGATAAATTTATTTTCACTTTTGTCTACCTTTTTATTGTTTAGAGACTTGGTTTAAAAACACGCTCTGAATATTTTGATACTTTTACGATGTTTATTACATTTGGTTTTATGGGCGATATTGTTAGTTTTTTAAGAATTTTTTTTTTATTAGCTTCCCATTATATTACAATCTATCTATGTAACCCAAATAATGTGTAACCCAAATAATGTTAGGTAGATATTAAGTAATAGGTATGATAATTCAGAAAGACGTGTAGGAGAGGCATCCCCTTTTAAAGTTAGTCTCCGTACTACGAGTGTATGACCTGCAATAAATCCCAAATAGAAAAAATTACAAGCCGTTTTAGAAAGAAATAATTTCAAAATAACACTTTTTTGACTTTGTCTGTATAACGCGCACATTGAAAGCCGGCGGCTACAAACCCTGAATTAAAGTTGGCAAATATATAGAAACAGAGCGTTTCACTAACACTTCC
Organism: Agelastica alni; assembly: GCA_950111635.1. NCBI lineage: Eukaryota > Metazoa > Arthropoda > Insecta > Coleoptera > Chrysomelidae > Agelastica > Agelastica alni. The sequence continues at coordinate 24,415,419 of OX467716.1, forward strand.
ATCATATTCCCAAACTGGATTTGATAGACTAAGAGAATACAAACAAAACTAACTTTTGTCGACGTTATGTAAACCGCGAACAGATCATATAAAGATATTACTATTAAATATTAGTGGTGTTTCCCGAAATCCACGACTTTGCGAGGGGTCGCCGTGTAAATATTAAAAGACCATTAAATCTAGATGGCGCTTAATTACGTTTGTACTATCACTCTTGTCTATCACGGCGTGCCCTGAAATATACGAGCAAAACGCAGATAAAGCCTTATGATTAATGAAGATCATTAAATATGTGTGTTGGCGAACGTTGTTGCATTGTCTAGCCGGAGGGCGAAAGGAATTTGTTACTGGAAATTGGCTGATTTTTTTTCGTATTTCACGTTTGACAATGTTTGACTAAGAGTAATTTATTTGGAAGACTAATATTCCTGTCTTGTTTTAAACGCTCCAGTCGCGCAGCGATAAGGGCTAGATTAATTGTTCTGAACGCCCAAAAATTTGGATATGAGTGCGCTTGGATACTAATTTATTGTTGTGTTTGTTAGATTTAGTAATTATTTCTTATTGATTGTGTTCCTATTTTTGAAAGACTTTTTTATGTAAAATAGTTTTGATCCGTTTCCTTATGACCGGTATATATCACCCCGAAACATAACAGAACCACCGCCGAATGGATATTGGAAGGAGTAAACCTCCTCCTAATGTTCGCCAGAATCGTTCACTACCATGTTTATGCTATTCCGAGTTTCATCTGTGAATACAATTTTTACCACTTATCCACACAAAAATTTTGAAGCAAAACGTAACCGGGCAACGCTGTTCTCTTTAGTAAGCAAGGGTGCGGTGGCTGGTCTTTTAATTGATATTTTACAGTAATACTTTTTTATACAAACTGTAATTACTATTATCGGGTGACGAAATATTCATATCTATTATATTTACAATTAGAATTTTTTTCTAAGCGTTATGTATTACATTTTTGGACGTAGGCCTCCTTCATGTGTTTCCATCTATTTCGGTTTTGTGTTTACCTCATCCATGCCAAACCTGCCGTGAGTTTAATATCGTCTGTCCAGCGCATTGGTGGGCGTCCCCAGAATCGTTTGCCCTGGTAAGGTCTCCACTGTAGCAAGTTTTTTGTCCATCGTCCCTCCTGTATTCTGGACACATGACCTACAAAACTCTATTTAAGCTCAGCTATTTTCTCACCAACATCTTAAACCTGGGTTACACGTCTGATGTGTTCATTTCGCCTTCTATAGAGTAGTGACAGTCCAAGCATTTGTCTCTTCATCGCACGCAGTGTTATTATGAGTGTTTCTAGCGATTTTTTCGTGATGGTTCATGTTTGGGCGCCGTACGTCATTACTGGTAGGACACATTGGTTATATAGTCGACTTCTTAAATGTTTTTCAAAGGCTGCCCAAGCTAGTCTTCTTCTTTCTATCTCTTGATTTTGATTTTCTCTTCCTAGTGATAGTGCATGACCTAGGTACATATAGTTTGATACATTCTCTATTTTTTGGACTCGAATTTTGATTTAAGGGTCTTCTTTACATAGCACCTTTGTCTTTGAAAGGTTCATCTGTAGTCCGATTGTTATAGTCTTCTCCTCTAGTTCCATAAAAATATTTCCTATATCTTCTTTGTTTTCCGATATCAAAACAATGTCATCCGCATACCTCAGATGGTTGAATCTCTTCCCATTTATTGGGATACCCTTGTCCTGCCAGTTTAGTTGCTTAAAAGCATCTTCTAGAGCCAAGGTGAATAATTTTGAAGATAGCGTATCCCCTTGTCTTATGCCTCTTTGTATTTTGATAGGTTTCGTGATGTTATTCAACTGAATGGTAGAGGTGGCGTTTTCGTATATGTGTTTAATGAGGCTGGAATACCTGCGGTCTATTCTTGCGTTTGCAAGTGATTGCAATATCGTCCAATGTTCAACGCTATCGAAGGCCTTTTGAAAATCTACGAACACCAAACAGATATCCAAATTATATTCAGTCGCTTTTTGTGGGCTTCGTGCACCTTGTAACTAGCTTACAGGATTTATTAAAGCTAAGGTCAACCTTTTTGGTGTGTGCTGATCTGGACCATAGGGGGCATGCGTATAATAACTAAAATAAAAGACAGTGTAAATTTTGTTCGCGAAAAAGTGTATACATTTTTAAAGAACGTCAAGGTAACCAATATTCATTGATGGAACATGCTACGTAGGCGAACTGGGCAATACCGATTTTGCTGAAAATCTAATCAGTTCTAAGTTGCGTAATTATGCTTCGAATGCAATTAGTCCCACGTCGATATCATGTAAAAATTATTGTATTCGACTCTGGGAACCTTGAAATGTCAAAATTCGGGATTCGAAAAATCGGACCTTTTACTATAACTCGGAAGTTAATAAAGATTCTGGTGCGAACAGTTTATCTTCTAAAAATTTCTTTATAACTGTAAATGGTACTCGATAAACTTCAAAAACGGATACAAGAAAAACATAAATTAATTTTTTGAATAATTATACATTGTTAATTTTGCCTAGGTGTTTATTTCAATTACTCATAGTCATTGGTATACCATGTTAGTTTTTCAGGTAATTAGATCCTTATCTAGACCCACAGTTATCTAATGGTTTCAATCTGTCTGACGTTTTAATATTAACAAGTCCGCTTTCCATATATCACTGCTCGTAACAAATGATCAAAGTTTGTTGGTCCTATTGCAAGAAATTATGACAGCTGGATTGAAACCCATATCAATAATATTATTTAAGTTTGTTGCTGCGGTTCGACCTTGTGGTATTATCCGGCAATGACAAATTATGCAACTATTTACAACAAAATACGAATAAGCAGAACTTAAAATCGATAGCGTTTACTATCTAAAGGATGCTTTAAGACATGATTAAACTTTAATTTAATTTATTGAAGAAATTTTAAACCCTAGTATGATGGTTTTTAAACTCGTTGTTTTCATTGAGAAATTAATTGGTTTGTCATTTATCTGTCGACACTGTGTGGGATAAGTGAATGCGACTGCTTTACACAATTACTGCATTTAAAAGTTCAGGAACCATTTATAAGTTTTATTGTGTTATTAAAACAAAATTAAATAAACTATTTAGCTTTTTCTACGATTATTATTGTACAAGGTAAGTCAACGATTCCTAAAGTAAGTTCTTGACTGTTACTTAATTTAGAACTATATAGATAGGGTATCCCAAAAATCAGAGCAGCATAAAGTTGTATTTTGGATGTGAAACATCTAATACCGTGGTTAAGAGGTAAAGCGGCTAATGGCGTGGCGACCGTCAGTCTTCCGTCCGACCCAACATACCTTGGCTGTAATAACTAAAAAATGGGATCTTAATAAAAAATAAAGAAAATTAATAATGGCAAATGACAGTTGTCGAAACAAGGCGTTTTTTTGAATTTTTATAAGTTATTGCTTTTGCTTAAAATTATAAGTTACAAATTTACAATACTTTAGCACTCACATTTAAAATAATAAAGAAAAGTGTGAAGAAAATATAGCATATTTATATTAAGTGATATTCAGCAGTAGTATTGAGTTTTTTTTTAGTTTACCTATTTCGATTTAAGTATACAGGGCTTTTCACGATGAGCGTTAATAAGACGTTTCTGGCAAAAGAGACAACGGATCAATCTGAAAATTTAATGGTAAGCATAAATTAACATGATCTTCTTCGTAGTCGTATTCTTATGTCTGAGACATCGTGATCTTATGAAATCAGGTATATCCATTTACTCTAGTTCTCCATAATTGTCGGTCCATTGTTTCAGTTAGTAGGGTTTGTAGTGATGTATTTGTTATTTTCTTTACTTGGTCTATACATCTAACATGTGACCTGCCTCTCGGCCGTTTACCTTTCACCTTTCCCTGCACTATCAGTTTTTTTAGGTTGTCTGAACACTCTGCATATAATATCATTTTGTGATTTTTCATCACTTCCCCAATAACTTAATGTATTATTTTCCTATATCTATCTGTTACCGTTTGTTTTGGAGATTAAAATAAATTTTGATTTTTTTTCTATCAAACCTGTACTTTAATAAACGCTGATAATCTTATACTCTCTGGGATCCTCACTTCAAAGTCATTTTTATTTGCCTTATGCAGGGTAGTTAGAGAATGCAGATAAATTGTTCACATGAAAAATTGAGTGAAAGTCAATGTTTTCAAATGGAACATTTTGTAAATAGTCTGTTAATCCCCGATTAACTATAATTATTTCATTTACAAATAAGAAAAAGCTAGATAAGTTTCGACAGCCTGTCCTATAAGAAAAGAGCATTTCATTTGCAGCGGAAGTGTAGTGGGTGTAGTACTGGATAAAAGACTTACCTAAAACGCCCACCTGGAAAAAATTATAAACAAAGCCAGATTTTCTCTTTTAAATCTCAAAGGAGTATGCGGCAAGTATAAATCCCAAACAGATTTACTAGATTTAATAAACAATGATAAAATCAATGGTCACTTATGGCTCAGTGGTCTGGTGGACCAAATGGTTGCAACAGACATTTAAAGCAAAGCTTGCTGGCCCTCAGCGGCTGGCACGTCTGGTCATACCTGGATCTATGACCACCACACCAACGATAGCGACGAAATACCTTCTGAATCTTCCTCTTCTAGATATTTTATTAAAAAATAGAATTGTGTGGATGAGAGCTGACCAACAGACCTCTAGTGAACAAAAACATAAGATAAACTCCAAGCTTGTATGGAACTGCATCGAATCCATGAAGTGCCTTGGTGCAAACAACATAGTAACTTTGCTGTGGATGCCTGGGCACCAGAGGGTAAAGGGCAACGAGAAAGCCAAGATTTTTGTAAAACAGGGAGCCAATTCTGTGTTCAGAGGACCAGAACCAGATAGATCGCAATAGACAAATCAAGGGTCGCATGATACCTAACGACGTCCTGTAAGCAGTCCCGTTAGAATTCGTAGGTCAGTCCTGCTCTAGTCTAGGATCTGCTTAGATGTTTTTCTCTGGGGTTTAGGTAAGAACGCCTTCGAGTGAGTCAACCCTGGTATATCGGACCAGTATGTATGTATTTTTCGCTCCACCCAGTCCGAAATGATTGTTTTGGCAGCACTTGTAGTGACCGGTTCTGGTCCAGTTAACGCAGATTGGGCCCCTTCTTTTGCAAGAGTGTCAGATTTTTCGTTTCCCTTCACCCCCTGATGCCCAGGTACCCACCTTGTTGTTCTCACCAAGGTACTCTAGGGATTCGATGCAATTCCATACAAATTTGGAATTTATCTTGTTGAAGCTCAGTGCTTTTAAAGCAGCCTCTGTCTTTCTGATATTATACTTATGTTTTTGTTTGCTAGAGGTTTATTAGTTAGCTCTCAATTCGATAGCGAAGACTTCAGCCTGAAAGATAACATACCCTAACGTTAACCCTAACAAAATATGACACACATCCCTGATACATTTTTCTGTTGCATATATTTCCGGTAGCTGGTTTGCCCATTTAAAGCACGTAAGCACACCAGTAAATCTTCTTAAAACTTCTTTTCTTTGTAACAAATCATCGACCTATAAGATTACCGATTCCTTTTTGCATCAACGTAAAATATATTTCTTTTATATTTCGATAACCTTATCAACGAATTACAAAAAACAGGTTCTACCTCTCACGGTAAATATTTTTTCTTGTACACCCTCCCAATTCGATAAGATTGCCAACAAAGGAATACAAATTCGTTTCGATTCAGCCAAGAAATTCTTTTCAGCGTGCCTCCACCTCGACAGAGCTGTAGGCAAAGGATGTGTGGATTGTGAATTCGAGAAACGCACAGTTTAGACCTTTTCTATACGATCAGAAATATAAACTTTATTATGTTAAAAAAAATCTTATTTAACGCTAGCAAATCAGAGAGTCATGACACGTTCGCGTATTGACGCAATTGCATTATAACATGGAAATATTGTTACTTATTACCGCTATTTTAAAGCATTTTTATCTTCCCATTGGGAAGTTATAGTAATGGGTCCGATTTTTTGAATTCCGAATTTTGAATTATCTCCACATTTCAAGGTCCCCCAGTGTCTAATACAATAGTTTTTAAGTGAACGTCTGTGTGTGTGTGTACGTATGTGCGTTCGGAATTATATTTCGTCTCAATTATCTCAAAAACAAAACATGATATTGACGTGAGACCAATTGCATTCAACGCATAATTACGCAACTTATAACTTATTAGTTTTTTAGCAAAATCGGTCAATTTTTTTTTATGGAGAATCAAAAAACTGAAAAAAATGGTAAACTTTCGGAATTATTTTTCGTCTCGATTATCTCGAAAACGAAAAATGATATCGACGTGGGACCAATTGCATTCGAAGCATAATTACGCAACTTAGAACTAATTAGATTTTCAGCAAAATCGGTTCAGCTGTTTTTTATGGGGTATCAAAAAACTGAAAAAAAATGGTAAACTACCTGAATTTTGCAATTTATAAATTATACTATTTTTAATACAGAATTTTAAGATCTTTTTAATTATATGATTGTTGCATGTTAGGAATATTTATATGAAAAATATGATGACAATATTTTATACAAAAAAATAGTTTTAGAAAACAAAAATAGGATTTGGAGAATTTTTAAGTTATGTCAGTATTGAGAGAAAAGCATTAAAGACGCTATAACAGTAAAAAATTATTGTTAGTAATAATCAAGCATTGTTTATAACAATTGAATATTGTTACTAACAAATGATTATTGATCATAACAATAAAAAATATTTCAATTGTCATTAACAATTGAAGATAGCTCCCGTTTACGAAATGATAAGAAAAAGTTTGAAAGAATACAGTTGACATAAACAGAATATTGTTAATGACAATTATAATTTGTTATAAACAATTTAAAACCGTTTTTTAAAATAATTTTAATAAAAATAATTATAACAACAAAACATGGTATTTTTTGCTATGTTCCTTAGTTTTTTTAATAAAATGTAAGGCTTTGTGCACGTATCAATAATGTATTTGATAAATAAAAAACACTTCTATTTCGTGCATAAAAATCTTTGTGTTTGACAAAAGGTTCGTTCCCTCATCAGCCAGAAACAATGATAGTCTGGATTGTGAGCAGTATATTATTAGGAAAACGCTCAATCAAGACAATCACGAACTGTTTACTATTATTTTTCAGAACTTTAGATATTGTTTATCAACTTGTCTTTCACATGTATTACTTTTGTTAGGTACGATAGGAAACCAGTTAATATTTATAAAACAAATGGTAAAATATTCTTATTTATCCCCTTCTATTTTTTATCATGCATTATGAATCATGCAAAAAATAACACTCATCTCTTTGGGAAAATAGTATTTGACTTTTTGCTAGCTTTCATATAAAAGCAAAAAAATAACCTTTAATATGGATGCCTTCAACGTTCAATACCAATACCCTTTTTTTAGTAAAAATCTGTGGTTCAAAATAAACTTTTATTTCTTGTTTCGTACAGTTTAAAAAAAATGATATTTTTTAATTCTTTTACAATTTATTAGATTTATCGTGTACACTGAGATCTTACACCAGATGTGGATGGACCAGTTTTTAAAGAAGTTAAGTAATTGACATTATTTTCCTTATTTTGTAATAAACTAGATGTAGATGGAATTGTTTCTTTAAAATTTGCTATTGCTGTCGAGGTTCTTGGTCCTGATTTTGACTTGTTTACCTGACATACCCCTGTTCACGGCTTGAAGCGCTTGGATTAAGTCTTCTTGACTCCATTGACCTCTTATACCTCTAGAGCGAATACGACCCTTCTTTATTTTTGTAACGATGGAGAAAGTTTTTTTAAAAAACTGTCATGATATTATTAACATACGTATTTCTACTAAGAAGCGTGCAGTAAGCCGTTAACAGCAAAAATGATGAAATAAAATCATACCAATCATACGCTAATAAAAGAAAAATACACATGTGTAGCAATATAGCCTTGGCCATATTGTTGTCTATAGATAATGGCCATATTGCTCACATGTACCAAATTAACTGTTTTTTAAATAATACGCACTATCATAAACTTATCAAAAAAATAACTTTGCACAATCTAAAAGAAATATCAAATTAAAAAATACCTACGTTATTGTTAGTATAACAAGAGATTAAATAAATTTCACTTCAATATTGCACCATCTATTTAAAATTCAAGGTAGTTACCGAGTTATAAGGAAGTGGCCATATTGCCTGCTTGGCATTATAGACTGCATGTACCTTGTGTAGAAACCTTACTTTTTAAACGCAAATAATCAGAAAATTATTCACTCTATCACAATAAAGACGTAAGTAAAAAATAATGCAGATTTTTAAAAAGCTGCTAAAATAATTATTACGAATGTAAGAATATTTAAAATATTCCAACGTTAGTAAACTGTATAAACAATAAATAATGAGAGGTATAAAAACAATGGGATAAATTTTTTTTTAAATTTTAAAATTTTGCCCCATATCTCGGTATAAATAAATATTTTATTTGAGATAAATATTCATATTTTGTGCCAAGGTTTTTCCAGCTACTTTATGAATAATTCGTAATATATTTCTTATTGCTACAACTCTCTTTAGTAATAAGACTTGGAAAGGTATTATTTATTTTTAAGTTATTGCATCATCTATTTTTAAAAAATTGTTTTCAATGTATTATTATTTTCGCAATAAGTAACGTTTAATGAAGGCGATGATATAATTACATTGTTGGCATTTTGTGCCAAGATCCATTAAAGAGCTTACTTTAAAAAATGTCACAATTCCTTTTCGTAAAAAGTACAGTCACGTCTTTGTTCCTTATCCTCCATTCCCTCTTAATTCTAACTCGTACAAAAAAAAGAAAGATTTATTACGAACTCAATATCCATGTTGACAAATAAAAATTACCGCCCCGCAAGTCAGTAGAGGCGAGATTGAAAGCATTTTATTGCGAAGAGGCTGATTATATATTCATTGCAACTTCCGATATATCTGTCTGTCTGCGGTAACAGATCGCAACTGTGTAATAAAGCGGTTGTTCCAGATATTCTGGATGAATATAAAGCAGTCAAGTCATGTTAACTTAAAAATAATTACAGAATATTATACCATAAATTAACTTCTGGTCTGCAAGTAAACAACTCCAGAAAGGATTTTAAACCATTTGCATTATTGGGGAATATGCATGTTTTTTTTTTAATTTTTATTCGATAGTTTTTTTTTGTTAGAGGTGGAGAAAATTTTATACAAAGAGGTTATGAGTCTGAAAGTTTAAAGCTGATAGCTGTGAGACTTCACTGACTGTATCAGGTCTACTCACTAAAAACTCCACCCCTGATTAGGTCCGTCTGGATATTGCCTTCGGCGACACTTGGGCCCGTTGGCCCATTGTATCTTGCCCATGTGGTTTGGAAACAGCAAAACACACTGTGCCGCCGCGAGTTACCGGCGGATGGAACCCAATCTGCACCTTCGTACCTTGTACAAGTTCTGTACTGGGTAGTAACAGCACGTGAAATAGGGATTTAATGTTAAAAATGTGGTCTTTATGAACAGATCCATTTTTGGCAAGTTATCTGATTGTGCCTTTACAAAATCGCTTTCAGTCATTTTCCAAAGTTTTTCGAGTTATTTCTTACAAAACAAATAAATTACTTCTAAATATGCAATAAAATCATGATAAAACTGACTGAATCACAAACACTTCCAAGCAAATACCAAATACCTAACCTTACTACCTGTTATTGATATTTGTTGATATATACTTTTACGTTTGAATTTTTCACAGTATTTTTGCACTTTTTAAAACATAATCTCTTGCTCAATAAAAAATTAAAATCAAAAATATTGATGTTGGCATAATTCTTAAGTAATAAAGTTTATTGACCAAAAGGACAAAAATGGCTCTGGTGAGATCTCTGGTGTTCTCTATATTTTCATACGGATCCGAGTCGTGGACCATCAAAGCGGCTGATAGACACCACATTGACGCATTTGAAATGTGGTGCTGGAGAAAAATGTTGCGCATTCCATGGACGGCTAGAAGAACAAACGTGTCAATTCTTAATGAACTCGGCATCACGGATCGACTATCTACCGTCTGCCGGAGACGAATCCTCCAATAATTTGGACACATCACACGCAGAAATGAGGATAACCTAGAGAAGCTTATAGTACAGGGCAAAGTAGAAGGCCGAAGACCCAGAGGCTGATCTCCGTCACGCTGGCTGGACCAAATTAAAAACATCACAGATCAACCATTGCAAACGAATCTCCGCGAGGTCGAGGTTGCGATTTGCAGGTAGCCATAGTGTCACGATGCTTCAGACATGAAAATACGACGAAAAAGAGAAAGTTTATTAAAAAAAATATTTTACCCTTATTTGCATCACATGCATTCCCCATTGTATTTTTCTTAGAAATGGTATTTTCACCCGATTGAATGGTTCCCTTTTCTGTTGAAATTTTAAATTTGATCAAGAAAAGATTTGGCAACATTAAAACAATTGGGGGGGATACTACGATAGATAAAAATAAAACCAAACAAAAGTTAGTTGTGTTAACATGGATTTTTTTTTATGAAAATATGAAATTTTATGGAAATTGAAAAACACTTATGACCTTTTTAACTATTTAAAACCCCAGCCTTAAAAAAATTGGGTTGTGGGTTTTTCCACAAGGTAGGTACATATTAGTTAACCAATTTTCCAGTGCAAGGTCAGCATCGAATGGCACATCTTTTAAATTAATTTTAATTTAGAACTATAATTATTATTAACAAAGCTTAAAATTTAACCATATTTCGTGTACGTTATAAAAGAGAGTTTTTATAAATGCTTTTAATTGCAATATATTTTACTACCCCTTTCATTTTGGTAGGGGTCTCTATATTATTAAATATCAAAAGTCCAACTTTTTGTGACTGTACAAATGGGAATTTGTATTACACATCTCATTATTTTTTATGTAAGAGAAGCATAAAAAAATGCATAATAATTCATCTAACTATCAGAGGCGGCGACAGGGAATAATAAAATAAATGAATAGTTTATGGTTTTATCTGCGGATAAACCATTAGTGCATAAAAAGTCAATAAAGAAGTTTTTGTTAAATGGACGAATATAATATGAAACGTCCTGTTAATGTTTGTTTGATCATTAAATTCTCTTTTACTTATTATTTCAAATAAGTACAAAGAATTTAAAATTATATTTTCTTTTGCAACATCTAAACCTAGGTCTAAAAGAGAATACACAAGACACTTTCTTTTTAATTACCAAACTTATTTGGCATCATTTTAAAGTTGGAATCAAAGAAGAACTTTTATAAATATTTTGATAGAAATAGTGGTGTTGAATCAACTGTTAACGCTGCACGGCTTTTTCGTGTACGAAATCAAAATCTAAATTTATACTGCTCCGGAAAAATCATAGACCTATTATTAGAGGAGACGGAACTAATTACTTTTAAACACGATCATACATTCCCACTTTCTGGTCGATTGTATTGTCTTGATACGGCTGACTGGAATGTGTTGTGCTGTGATGTTGCCTGCTCTCCAGTTATGGCAAGAGATGTTGTGTTTCTTGATTATATTTGCAACAATATTGTGACCATATTGCTATCTCTTAATAATATTTCATGAATTATAACAACCTGAGTTTTTGAGTATTATCGGTGATATTCAGCATATTATTGGTCAAATTCAGTGATTCAGTCATTGCCAAGTGTGTAAAAAACCGGACTATTTAAGCCCAAGTGTTTATTTTCACAAGTAAGTTGAAACATCTCATTGTTTACTATATTTTTATCCAGTGGTGTAGCGATCACGATAAACAGGTATTATTTTGAGGCGTAAAACACGTAACTAAAAACCAAACGATGCGAAAATCAATACTTTTCGAGATATTCTTAAAAATGGTCATTATTTCCCTGTTATTCAGCAACACTTATTCAGTGGTATCATCCTTCTTTCGTTACTTAGCTGTTAATTAAAAATTTGAACATTAAAATTAAAATTTAAAATAATTCTTCTTCTTCTTCTTCCTTTTATAGACTAGGTTTGTTGTCGAGTATTACCTTATACATCACCACGATATACAAGTTGGATGCTCTGCTAGAACAACATGGTCACTGTGTTACGTTTACCCCCTTATCGCACAGAACTAAACTCCATAGTAAAAATATGGGCATTGATAAAAAATTGGGTAGCAGCTCATAACACCATTTTAAATTTGGCACTGATAAGGCAAAAATTCGAGGAGGTTTCTGAACAAGAATGGTATACCTGCAGACATGTCAAAAGTCAGTTTTAATTTCTGCAATTATTTAGTGTATTATTAAAAGAAATATCGATCAAAGTATCGGTAAAATTATTGCTTGTTTTGTCGTTGAAAATCTTGGTGTGGTTTGGTTAGTTACTGCAGCAGAGCCCAATATTTTGTTTTGATTGGATACATTATGAAAGGATCCCTGACCAGGATCTCTCAATGGAGAAAATTCATTCATTACTAAATGTTGATGTCATTTAGAACATTTATCCGATGAGCTAATGCGGTCCTGTATTTTCAATTTGAATTGAGGATAATAACTGATAATGCCGTGGAGACCGGTATTAATTTTGTGTATCCAGTTGTTTACAATTGGATTTTCGATTGTATTGCTTAATACTGGAATGATTTCAACTTACAGTTGATAAACGGTGATTCACTGGTTTCTTTAATCACAAAGACACTAATTAAATATCGGTATTTACTTGATATTTTTATAATTTTTACAGAGCACGTTTGTAGCGTAGGTTAATTACCATTGCCAGGTCAGAACTTCTTTAAAGTTGTTATAATTCAATAAAATACAATTTGGAGTATGGGTTTTCTTAATATTTAAAGATTCTAGTTTGGAATCAGTAACCTTTTTTAATTAATTCATTTTAATATTGAATTATAATGGTTAATGTTATGCATGATGCCCTGAAAATCAAAGGAATGAAAATAAATGTAAGCAAAACGTTTTTGAAAGAGAAGAAAACATGATAAAGTTCCGAATAAGGGAGAAAGAGTGGAATAGGTAAATGAATTTGTGTACTTGGGTTAAAAGTTTACGAGAGATGAAAAGTATGACAGTGACATTGAGCGAAGGGTGTTGGCAGGAAAACAAATGAATGGGGCACTGCATAGCTTTATGAACAGCCATAAAGTGTCAAAAAATGCATGTCTGGCGGTGAATTGAGGTGTGTTGTTTCCTACACTTATGTAAGGTACTTAATGTTCGGTTTGGCAGAAGAAGCATGAAAATAGGATTAATGCTGTGGAGATTAGTAGTCTGAGAAGTATAGCCGGAGTGACTCGGTTGGATAGAGTAAAGAATAGTTAGATAAAAGAACGCTGTGGTGTAAAAGAAGATGTGGTTAAAAATAGATAAAGGAATGCTTTGATGGTTTGGACACGTAAAAAGGATGGATGAAGGAAGATTGACCTAATAAATTTATAAGGCGACTGTAAATAGACAAGTCGGTAGAGGTCGACCTCGGAGAACATATCTCGATCAGATCAACATTGTTTTGAAGAAAGGCCAGGTCAAGAGTACCAACCGACGAGCATGTATGAGAGCACTGATGAAAGTAGAGGAAGCAAAAGATGTGTGTAAGAACCGTAGCAAGTGAAAGGAAGTGGTCTCTGCCTACCCCTATGGACAAAAAGGCGTGACTTTATGTATGTATGTATATATTATGTATCAAATAAAATTTAATATTTTGCAGACCTTAAAAAAAATATGTAGGTGTGACAATGCATTAAAATATCTCGTTTCATTAAAATCCTCATTTCCTCGGACCTTGTTGCACATTACAAATCTCATTCGCGTTTTAACTTACTAATTGAAGTAATCATAAATCTCCATTGCACCTCAGAGTAGAACAGAGGCTCTGACGCTTTTCCGGATCATATATAACTCTCCCGGTTTTCATTCGCGCAAAAAGCGGGTCAGTGTCATAATTACAAAAGTTAGAAGTTGTATTCATATGCTAGCGTCGAAAAGAAATTACATTAGTAAATAGTTGCGAGAATTATTTATTTTTCCATATATAAAGTTTGTTTTATTAAAATATTATTTAAATGATGTTTGTAATATTTTTGCATTGATTTTATCTTACAAAAATTACAGCCATCGTAAGCTACTAAACTTTATTTTCAAAAAAATTTATTTACTCGCCTCTAGTCAGAAAAGACAATATGAACGAACAACTTTAAAGGTGTACGCTTTTTTAATTTTGCATTCCTTTTAGTGCAAAGCGATATTTCGTAGCAATTTATGCTCAAGTTATCAAGTCATTACGTCTTACTTTTAAATATTTGAAATTCATATCCCATCAAAAACATTGTGAAATGATAGCCAAGTTAAATAATATGATATATGCCTTGTTTGTAAACTTCAACGACAAAAGAAGTGAGATCTAAATGGGTGCCAAGTTCAATGTTTAGTCCTGAAATTTATTTATAACGACTTAAAATATCATTTCTTTTAATAACTTGGGATAATTTATTGAAGCATAATGTCTGACTTGGCTAGTTCGAATATACGAATTATATTATAGGCTTCGCAAGTTTTAAAGCTGTAAGTTCTTATTTTATTCTTTCAAAAATTTGGCTTGCAGGTAAAAATTAGCCATCGAACATAGGGCTCTTCCATGACTGTTTTAGTGGGTAGATTGTAGATTGTAGATTGTAGGGTGGGTCGTGAAGGCCATGCTGCCTCTCAAGCACTTCGACCTATCAGATCTTTTGTGCATAACCCTTAATCTATTCAAGGCCCGGGATTTCGAGACTTCGAGTAAAGTTTATCAGTTTCTTGGGGGCTAAGTTTCTGATATCGAAGGGCTCTAGGAAGGCCCCTTCCAGAAACTTAAGCCTCTTGCACAAAAGCGCTGGGCATTCGCAAAGCAAATGTTCTGCAGTTTCAGCGAAGTTTTCGCAGTAGCCGCAACTATCACTCTCTGTTTTGCCCATCTTTTTCAGGTAATACATAAGAGGGCAGTGTCCAGTAAGGAGTCCCGTCACCAGTTTCAAGTCTTTCTTGTCCAACTCAAAAAGCTGTTTAGCTTTCCTTGGCGAAAGACTTACTAGTCTTTTCGCTTGCCTTTGTCCTGGCATTTTATGCCAGTGAGATTTCATTTCATCTGTTTCCCAGCGTCAAACCTCTTCTTTCAAGTGGGCTTTAGAAAGTCCACAGAAGGGTTTTGGGCCGAAAAATTTTGTATTTGCCCCTTCTTTGGCAAGGCAATTTGCTTCTTCGTTGCCTTTAACTCACTTGTGACCTAGAACCCACATCAGAGTAACCTGATTGCTTGCTGCCAGTTGTCTCAGGGACTGTTTACAGTCCCAAGTCAGTTTAGACTTACAAGAGTATGACTTCAGAGCTTTTAATGCTGCTTGGCTATCTGTAAGTTCTCATTCTATTTTTTCAAAAATTTGGCTTTCTGGTAAAAACTAGCCATCGAACATAGAGCTCTTCCATGACTGTTTTAGTGGGTACTTAATAATTCGTGGCCGTCAGGCACGGATAATCCGCGCACGGATGATCGATTTAAAATGCCGCACGGAAAATCCGCCGCCCGGATAAAGCGCGCACGGATAATCGGGGTTTTACTGCATTAACAAATTCTTAAGTTTTTTAAGGTGACCTAAATTTTCTGAAAATTATACACACTAGAATATATAATAAATGCGAGGCTGAAACATCAGATACACAGTTTGGATTCCGAAACGGGATGGGCACCAGGAAGGACATTTTTGCTCTTAATATCTTATCCCAGAGATGCTTGGATGTAAATCAATATCTCTACATGTGTTTTATAGATTATAACAAGGCGTTTGACAATGTTAAGCATAAAAAGCTTCTAGATATACTCCAAAAACTCAACATCGATTATCATGATATACGAATAATATCCAATCTCTACTGGGGACAAATTACTAGTGTTAAGTGTGACAGTGTCTTAACGGAAGAAATCAACATACAGAAGGGAGTCAGACAGGGGTGTGTTCTTTCTACAAATGCTGTTTAATATCTATTCAGAATCTATATTTCGAGAAGCATTGGAGGGGGAGTCAGCGGGCATAGTAATCAATGGTAGAACTATCAATAACATTAGGTACGCTGACGACACCGTCTTAATAGCAAGCTGTCTGGAAGATCTACAGAGACTGGTAGATAAAGTGACACTGGTAAGTAAGGATTATGGACTCAGCATAAACATCAATTAAACAAAAAAATTAATAGTATCTAAAAGAAACAGCAATAAAGGTCAACTAACTATAGAGAACAAGATGTCGAGCTAGTTCATCAGTTTAAATACCTAGGCACTACGATAAAGGAAAATATAACACACAAGGATAAAATTTTATCAAGAATTGAGCAAGCCAGGACGACTTTCGTAAAAATGAAAAAGTTGCTGACAGCTCAGAATCTCTCATTAAGCTTGAGAATAAGAATGGTGCGGTGTTACGTCTTCCCAGTGCTACTGTATGGCCTTGAAAGATGGACACTAAATAAAGAAACATCGAAGCGATTGGAATCGTTTGAGTTGTGGGTGTACAGGTGCATGCTGAAAATATCCTTGAGGGATCGCGTTACGAATCAATGTGTCCTCGATAGAATGGGAAAAGAAGTGGAGATCTTATTTACTATTCAAAAGAGGAAACTAGAATTTCTTGGACACATCATGCGTAAGTCAAAATATGAAATTCTTCAACTTATCATGCAAGGAAAGATCGTTGGACGCAGATCGTGACTGGTTTGGCCTCTCCTCGGTTGAACTATTTCGCGCAGCCATCTCTAAAGTTAGAATCGCAATGTTGATCAGCAACCTCCGAGGGAGACGCTCAGATCAAGAAGAAGACATTTTTTGCTCGGCAGTGTATATACAGAAATATCTTTTACACCTAAATGCAAACACTAGGTAAATTTGTTTACAGGGGAATCGCAATAATGGCTTTAATCATAGAGATAATGCTTATGCTAGATGTTTATCATTGGAGATAAGAAAAGTTACAAGTCTTTAAATTTCTGATTTTAGTAAATTTTTTACACTCATATTATTTTAACAATAACAAAAGCGTTATTGTTACAACGTTCACCAATCAATATAGCAAAGGCAACTTTCCGAGTTTAATGCGGTGCAAAAATCCACAATAACTCTGTTTTCAGTAACCTAAAGGTATTTACACCATTTTCAACCCCAAAAACAAATATCGGTGGGCGCTTTTCAGCACTGTATCGTTTTAAGAATTAATTTTAATTATTTATTTTTGAACAATATTTCACTCGATTTGATTTGTTTAGGCAGTAAATTTTTTTTATAAAGGTATAAAAGGCCTTATTTAACTAAAAGTAATAGAAAAACAATATTTGTTTTTAATATTAAGTAAATTAAACTCTTTTTTTTTAATTTTACTTTGCTAACGTTTGAGCAGCTCCTTTAATGACGCTCATCAATATTTGCTTTAAATTTGCTACTGTTCCATCAGTTTGGAAAACATTAAAAAAGTGCCTTATCTATAAAATTGTGATAAATTTTGGTTGGTAATTCTTTTATGAAGAGGAATAAAATATCTTTTTAAGTTAACTTGGGTGATCAAATTATAATTATATTTTTCGAACAAATCCAGTCTTACATAATCCTTATTGTCTATGTTATGTAAACATTGTAAGCTGTTGTTCATGCCACAATTAAATTTAAAATGGTGTTCAAATGTTAACTTGTCAGGTTTCTGTAAATGTTTCTTGATTCGAGTGATAAGTAGTCTGCAAGTACGACCTTTGTAAAAGGCAGGGCAGTCAGAACCATTAAGCTTGTAAAACCCACTTCAACTCGTTAATATTATCTTAAGAATTAGCCAAAAATTGTCTTAAATCGTTTTAAAATCCAAAGAAAATGTTTGTACCTTAGGGAACTTTAATCTACAAAACAGCTCTGCATTATAACGTATATGTAAAGAAAATACTGATTTGATTAAAATGATAACTTTTTTACTATCGAAAATTTATTAACTAACTAAGCCAGTGGTTAGGTTAGGTTAAAATACCAACCAGAGAAGACTGGTTGAAAAAAACACCATTGACCAGCCCAGGAGTAAAACGATGGTACACTGATTAATATTCTAGCTGATGCGTGGCCATTGGGGCCCTCGTGAGTAACACCACAACATCATCGGTGGACTGCATGCAAGCCCTCACTGAGTTAGCGACGGTAAACAAAGTCACTCTTACATGGGTTCCTGGGTACACAGTGATAAACGGCATTGAGGTAGCCGAAGAACTGGCAGAAACGGGACCCTGGTGGGACCAAGAAGACAGTTGGTCGGATTGCCAATTGCCGAAGCAAAACATTTATTGAAATTAATCCTTGAACAAGAATATATTGCTCAGTGGAATGCAAATACTGGCTGCAGAACATCAAAACAGCTGATAAAAAGACCTCTCCAGAAGAGGACTGACGCACTCTGGACGATGTACCGGAGTAGGCTAAGCAGCACGCTTGGCCTGCTCACAGGACACATCGCACTAAGGGCGCACCTCGTCAAACTTAAGCTGGCGGCCAAGAAAAACTGCCGACTATGAGGAGAGGAGGAGGAGAGCAGTATACATATTCCGTGTTACTGCCCGATGATAGCGGGGTACAGGTATTAAACCTGGGGCCGCATGATTATGGATCCAAGCGATTTAAAAGAGACAGGGCCAACATAAATCCTGAGGTTTGCCAAAATCAGGGGACTAGATTTCTGATGCCCTGAAGACACAGCGGTAGTCACCGAGGATCAAAAGATCTAGGTGACATAGGTGCCGATACCAAAGGCCCAACCGTAAGATTGTAATGTAATGTAATGTAAGCCAGTGGTTTCAATCCTGTGGGGCGCGCCACCCTAGGGGGCGCGAGACTGTTGCAAGGGGGACATGCAGCTGTTTCCAAAATATCATTTTTGAATACAAATAAAAAAAGTCGAATAGGTGTCAAAAAAATGAATCAGTAAAATAGGTATACGTAATCGTTTGAGAAAATTTGTGCTGAAAAACAAGCTCAACCATCGCATTAAATTTTTATAATATTATATTAATAATTATATGTTCTTTTTTTTGTATTTTTGTAAGATTTGTTTTTATTACATTTAAAATTATTATTTCTTTTAATAAATAATTATTTTTTTATGTATATTTTTACATAATATTGTATATTATTTTGTAGCCCATTAAATAAATTATAATATCAGTTAAGTGTATATATGAAATTAGATTGTTAGAAAAATTAAGGAAGCACAACAATTTTTTTTTAAAGGGGGCGCTGGTACAAAGATGTTGGAAACCACTGAACTTAGCAGTATCCATTGCTGGGACAATGGTTAAAATTGAAATTAAAAATAAAAAACGTGTGGAGAGCAAATAGAAATCTTGTTCTGTTGCCAAAAAAATCTAAAAATGAGAAATTCAATTTTAATTAAAAGTTCGATTGAACTTGCGTGACAGCAATTTTCGCGTTCATCACAATATTATTGAACGACGCGACGCGGCGCGCTTGTATGGAATCTAAAATTCATTTTAAATCGTTAAAACTTGTAATTTAAAAACACTGTGAAATACACAACATTTAAAACTAATTTAACAATTTATTTTTAAAAATTGATAAAAATTGTCCAATTATTAATTATCAACAACATAACGAGTGGTGAAAGAAAAATAGTGGTGCCCTGGAAGAATGCACTTAAAAGGTAAAAGGCACGTAAAAAGTACCAAATTTAAAAAAAAAGTATATCTCTTTAAGTGATTTAAAAAATATATTTAGCCATAAAGTAATGGTTTTTTAAAGAAAAGAAAGCATGACAAACTGGAGTTTCGATTGAGGTAGAAAGAATGGGACTAGTAAATGAATTTGTGTACTTGGGTTAAAAGTTTACAAGAGATGGAAAGTATGACAGTGACATTGAGCAAAGGGTGTTGGCAGAAAAAAAAATAAATGGGGCACTGCTTAGCTTTATAAACAGCCAGAAAGTGTCAAAAAATGCACGTCTGGCTGTGCATAGAAAAGTGTTGGTTCCTACACTTATGTATGGTAGTGAATGTTGGGTTTGGCAGAAAAAGCATGAAAATAGGATTAATGCTGCGGAGATGAGTAGTCTGAGAAGTATAGCCGGAGTGACTCGGTTGGATAAAGTAAAGAATAGTGAGATAAAAGAACGCTGTGGTGTAAAAGAAGATGTGGTTACAAAGAAAGAAACACTACAAGTGCCGCCAAAACAATCATTTTGGACTAGGTGGAGAGGAAAATACTAACGTACTGGTCCGATATACCAGGGTTGACTAACTCGAATGCGTTTTTACCTAAACCCCTGGAGAAACACAAATGAGCAGATCCTAGAATGAAGCAGGACTGGACTAACCTACGAATTTTAACGGGACTGCTTACAGGACACTGTCGTCTAAGAAACCATACTATGAACATGCCTTGGCCTGGGAAGAATGAGGTTCAACAAACTTGGTAATACCAGCCTAGAACCTACCGATTTTAAGAAAATCTCACCCCATATAACCATGAACTTCGTTAGAAGAAATGGATTGTGCGGTGAACTGTAATCTCTAAGGGTCAGCCAAAATAGACCTACTAAAGGTCGCAGTGAAGGAGCGACCTACGCCCCAATCTTATGATACCTTACCTAACCTAACCTAACTCCTGCAACTCCTCCTTAGATGATGCTTATATGTCCTAATCATCGGTGTAAAGAAGGCATATCACAATCAAATCATTCACTTTTAATCCACTCTCTTTTTAGATTTTAAACAATCGTCATTATATAAGTTAAACAGCCATGGCGAGCCATAAATTCCTGTCTAACACCTTTTTCGATGGTAAACCAGTCCGTGTAAGCTCCGTGAAGCGTCTGTCTGTATATATGTTACGGCTTAAGTCCGATATTGGCTAAAGCTAGGTTTGGCTGGCTAAACGAAGAGTAACTGCAAACAAGGCTGTAATACAAAAAGATGCAAGTGTAAATTGGCGGGCGTTTTTGTAACTAAAAATGTCAATAGAGTATGTCTTACGCGTATTAAATTCATAGGGGTGTATAATCTATGCGGGTGGGGTTAGGATGGTTGCTAAAAAGAAACGTGAAAATATGATTTGTAGTTCATTCCTAAATCTGATTTTTTTCCCGAGAAGGCCAATGGAAATATCTTTTGCTTTTGGTGAAGTAATGAGAATCATTGATATTGACGACGGTAGTAATGAATTTTCCTGCCTCGCTGGGCAAATTATTATTTTGGCAATATTTTTAGTAAATTTTAACAGTGTATTTTATATTATTGACTAAAAATACATCAACAATATCCTTTATTTAATACGTTTTTTATTGTTTTAATAACAAAAGCTCAGTTTAAGCAAACCAAACCAATAAAATTGTGATATGAATGTGTAAGTGATAATAAACGGATTAAAAATAACAAAACAAATGGAAAACATAACAAATAATTTTTTGGATTTTAATGTAATGACAAACGTGACTCCAGAGCATAACAAAAGTAATAAATTAAAAAAACTTTCACATCAACATGTCGTTTGAATTTCCTTTATTTTGGAAACTAATAAACTTTATTCAAGTACTTTTTTTTGGTAAGTTTAAAATATTTTTTAATTGTTTTACATTTTGTGTTTAAATTATGGTATATATTTTAAAAAATTATTTATTTTTAAACAAAACTATTTATTAAAATATTAATAGCATGTATCAAATAAAAGTAGTATTTATTCATTGGAAATTATAAAATTATTAAAAGGTTTTAGTTGTAAGATCACTCAAAGGCGTTTCTACCTAAACCCTCGAGAAACACAACTAAGCAGATCCTAGAATGGATTTAACGGGACTGCTTACAGGACACTGTCGTCTAAGATACCACTTCGGAAGGATAGGTCTAAACCAACAAATGGACTGTCGATTCTGCTGCGTGGAAGACGAAACTGCTGAACATATACTATGTTCATGCCCCGGCCTGGAAAGAATAAGGTTCAACATATTTGGTTACACCAAACTAGAATCTACCGGTTTCAAAAAAATCTCACCCTATACAACCATGGTTTTTTTGCTATGCAATAATTAGGCTTGCTTTAAGCTTATTTGAAAATTTTGCTTTTAAATTAAAATATATTCATATGCAATGCAAAAAAAATATTGTTGCAATTATTCTATTTTTAAGAAAATTAAACGACTTTAATTAATTTTCCAAGTTCTTTATTAATTTACATTTTATGGAGGGTTTAAAGGTAAAAAAATATGGATTAACAATTGTATGCGATAGTTGGTACTCTTTACCTGGCCTTTCTTTAAAACAATGTTGATTTGATCGAGATATGTTCGCCGAGGTCGACCTCTACCGAATTGTCCATTCACACTCGCCTTATAAATTTGTTTTGTCAATCTTCCTTTATCCATCCTGTCTACGTGTCCAAACCATCTAAGCATTCCTTTATCTATCTTTGTAACCACATCTTCTTTTACACCACATCTTTCTCCTATCTTACTATTCTTTACTTTATCCAACCGAGTCACTCCGGCTATACTTCTTAGACTACTCATCTCCACAGCATTAATCCTATTTTCATGCCAAACCCAACATTCACTACCATACATAAGCGTAGGAACCAACACTCCTCTATGCACAGCCAGACGTGCCTTTTTTGACACTTTTTGCGTGTTCATAAAGCTATGCAGTGCCCCATTTATTTGTTTTCCTGCCAACACCCTTCGCTCAATGTCACTGTCATACTTTCCATCTCTCGTAAACTTTGAACCCAAGTACACAAATTCATTTACTTGTTCCACTCTTTTTCCCTTAATCAGAACTTCACAGTTTGTCATGCCTTTTTCTCTTTTGCTTACCTAGGAAACGGAGTGCTGTATTGTCGATTCCGTTTCCTAGCTGGTTTACGCGACCAATCGCGCTAGTTGTATAGGAAACATAAAAATGCTGTCAGTAAAACTTGGAAGCCATTGACAAGAATTAATATTTTTACCCCATTTAAACAAGCAAAGGTATTATTATTTAAACTTTCACGGAATTTTCATAAAACGAAATTAAATTTCATGAAGAGATCCATATCCAATACATTTATGCCTCATTTCAAAGACAAGCATACCGTGTTACATTTCGAAATCGAATGGTGATATTTTTAGTGCTCGAAGTTGCTGGAAACACGGTTTACCAGTGCAAAGACCACATAATAGGAAGTAACTCCGACTAAACCGAGATGGGTCTAAGATTTTTTATATGTACCATTTCAGGTCTGTCATCGCCAGTAAATTTTTTTCCATCTCATCAGTTAATACAGTCCACTATAATTGCATCTCGCCCATATTGTTATATTGAAAAATATCCTGAACATCCCTGTACTTATTTAGAATTGGTGAAATCCTTGTAAAAATTGACTACTTTTCATTAGTCATTATGCAAAACTCACATTTTGGCATTTAAATACGATTTTGTGTGGTTTTATTGTGTTTTCTCCATATTTGAAATTAGTGCCTTTCGAAATACGGTTTCGAATGTTTTAAATAGATTTCCGCTTCTTTAACGTCAAAGAAGTTTATCATTTAGGTAATACAGAATGCATTAGCTTAATGTATTTTGCTTCCATATACCTATAAAGATATTTTCTCTTTTACGCACCAGATCCGGATTAAGATATGTTGTAACCGAAGGTTGGTATGTATGTATGTTTAAACTAGAGACGTTTTTGTGTGTTTTGTTTTTTTTTAACCTGTTCATAGTTTAAAATGTAGGTACTTTGGATTTTTTTAAACCTATACCAAATGAATCTCAACTTGACAAAAATATTTTACACTGCTATAGTAGATACTGTACAGTCGTTACATCAAGGTAGAATACCACAGTTAATTTATCAGATAAAAAATTTTATATTTAAAAAATTACCTAAGGCGCCGAATTTCCCAAAAGCAAAGGACTTTATGTACCTAAATAAAAAACAAAGAAAATAAAAAAATAAAAAAAAAGTATAGAATAAATGTATATTGCAACCAGTTAAAGTGTCATAATTTGTCATAGAATACAGCAATAATAGTATATATAAATATATATATATATATATATATATATATATATAAATATAGCGAGTATTTGCAGCTTATTGCCGCTTCTCGCATCCCAAACGCTATTTATCCTTATCATTCCAATCGCCTTGTTGCAGTCCTTTCCTTCCCATTTCCATATCTATGTCCTATATCCATCTTTTCCTCGGTCTTATTTTTTTATTTCTTTCTGCTGGTGTCCAATACCAAACCTTCAGTGGTATTCTCTCTTGGCTCATTTTTCGTAGATGTCCGTACCATTTTAATTGTTTTCCCGTAAGGTTAGACCACAGCATCTCCTCCAGTAAGTCATTTCTGCCCAACACAATTTCTGAGACGTATTTTTGTCTTCGACCCAGACTTCTGACCCATAAGTCATTACTAGTTCTACCATGGTTTTAATGTTTTAATGGTCAAATTCTTATTCCACAAGATTAGATGTAGCGCTTTAGTCATGTTTCTTCCTTTACCTACTTTTTTCAGTATGTCTTCATCGTCCTTTCCGTCCTTGCTTATAGTAACTGCAAGGTATTCAAACTGGTTGACGTTTTTTATTATTTCACTCTCTAGTTCTATATCTTGTCCTGTTCCACCTAAAACCATATATTGTGTCTTTTCTCTGTTTACTTCTAAAATCCATTTAGATACTATATTCTTTCACAAGTTTGTTCAGCATGTATGTCATATCTTGTTGGTCTTCTGCTATGACTACTTGATCGTCCGCAAAAAGAATGGCGTGTATGGGGCTGTTGTATAATAATAGTAACCAACTTAATTTCCCCCTGTGGATACGGGGAAAATAGAATAGATCTCAGGTATGGTCTGCTTGTCGTAAAGGACTGCCAATCCTAAATGTCATGTGATCCATGCTGATGGATGCATGACGGTGGTGAGCACCGTAGTTAACGGAGCCTACAGGAAACCGGGCGAAATAATGTGGTAGACAGTATTAGTCCTGTACAGGAAGCACCTCAAGGCTGGACCACCCCTTCCCCCATACTCGTGGACTGCAAAATAGAACTAAGATCGCTGGCAGATCGTAATCACGTTAAACTGATATGGGTTTTAGGACGTCAGGGAGTTGCAGGAAATGAGGAAGCAGACGAACTTGCAAGAAGAGGTTTGGAAAAACACAAAAACCACTGGAAAAGCATACCAATAAACAAACACGGGTAATAATAGAATGCGTGATGTATTGCTTCGGTGCGCTGGGGAGAACGGGCGAATTTTGGGCGGCTGTATTGTTTCTCCCAGAACAGAACTTGTACAAGGTACGAAGGTACTGGATTGAATGCAGCGCGGTTCTAGGTTTCGGGGATCTTTTACGGTCCGGTACCTCGCGACAGCGCAGTGTGTGTTTTGCTGTTTTCTGATCCTTGCTGCGTGATCTGCGGGTCGGGCCCCCTCTGGACAATGATCCAAAACTACATGGACCAACGAACCTAAGTGTCGCCGGAGGCAATAGCCAAATGGACCCAATTAGAGGTGGAGTTTTTAGTGAGAAGACCTGATACAGTCAGTGGAATCTTGAGCTTTCAAACTCATAACCTCTCCATAAGGGATTTTCTCCACCTCGAAAAAAAATGTTTGTTTTGCTATTATTATTTTAATATAACTTTTGGTGTAAATCCAAAAAATTTAGCTAAAATATTGACCCAAGCGCTTACATTTACATACTTGCATAAAATAGCCAATCCAAATCTCTCAACAATTATTTGGAGATGACCGAAAGTCCCACTCCGATCCTGGCGCTTACTAATGGGTATAGAGTAAAGTTGCATGGCATAGGTGATAACTTAAATATGTGTCGTATATTGGTTAAAGCCAAATTATGTTTAGCGACACCCTTTCTTTATCAGATATTCAGAAAACTCGGTTAGGTAATAAATTTTGTTTAATGTTATAAGCAGCAAGCTAACTCCAGATACTTCAAATTATTGGTAAGTAAGACACATATCTTGATGATATATTACAGGCAGCTATAAACCACATTGAAAGAGGGTTTGAATAAAGTAAATAAAAAGTAAATAAAAATATACAGGGGTTGATACATTTGTTCTTTTCAACTAGCAATCGCTATTATTTTTTAAAAATAGGTAATAATTAACTGATTGATAATTATTAGGATTAATATTTTTAAATTAGTTATTTTAATTCCAAAAATCGAAGTAATTGATAGATTTCGTGGGTGCGCACAGGCGCATTCGCCAGATATTAAATTATATTAGGATGTTTTTTCTTTTTTTTTAATATTCTATTTATTGCTTCATTGCCCAACTATTTATCTAACTCTTTAAATTATTTTTACTATAACCTTTTAGTATTTCCTATAAAATGTACAACAAATAAATATTGCATTTCATTGAAAACCTCTACTTCAAACATTATTGCAAATATATATTATATTATATACGTGCTACTAACTTTAAATCACAAACAAATATAACCTTTTACAAAATTAAATCCGGATTTAAAGCTACAACAAAAAGCCATGCATACAGTAATTTAAAAAAATGTGCCAACAATTTTCGGAAAACTCGAATAGTCAAAACAGCAATCGTTTTTACAACGAGTTTAAGGGCAATTTGTTTCGTGTTTCTTTTGAAGTGATTTCAGTTAATTTAAAAAAAAGAAAAATTTTAGATATAAAATGCCAGGATTTCCTAAACGAAACTGGAAAGTATCGAACAAAAGAGCAACCATAACAATAACAGTGAAGTTTCAAAAATGTACTTGAATATGATAGACACTGGTATAAACATTTTCGTTTGGTTTAGAATCTAGTACAAGCTTAGAGATGATATTGTTCGTATTTTGACCTACACAAGCATTTAAAAAAAAATTACCAATATATTATTTTTTAACATCAGAATTTTAACTAATCATTCATCAAATTAGGAATTAATAAACAGTTATCAATATTATAACTTGGATCTTATTGGTTTAAATGTTTTTCCTCTAAACTAAACGTCTATTATTCAGTTAGACAAACAAATTATCAATAGAGATCTTAAAGCAATCGTCGAGTGGGGAACCAACAATCTTGTTCAGTTTAACGCACAGAAAACACAAAGCACCATGTTTTCCAAGAAAGTAAATTCCTCGAATAATCCCATTACAATGTCTGAAAATACCTTTGAATCAAGTCCCTTCATCTTGATTTTGGGAGTCACGGTGTCTAATAACATGTCTTGACATTATTATGTTACTAACACCGCAAAGTTAGCAAGCCAGAGGCTAGGTTTTTTGTGGAAAGTTTGAAAGTTTTTTACTACTGATCAACTGTTGACGACGTACAAGGCTTAAACCCGTACCCCAAACAAAACTTCTACTCTGGTTAAACATTTCAGCCATCCTTTACCTTTGTTTCTTTCTAATAAGTTAAGCTGCTCATCAATAATAACATTTACTAGGCAACATTTATAGTGCATCAATTTTCGTCAAATCTTTATATTTTTGCTGGAACTTGGCAACGTCGCAGTTTATGGGAAAAAAAAGGGGCTAGATGCAGAAGACAGTGACATTAATTTTCTTGTTAGTAATTATACTCCTATGTTAGGAATTATTTTTTACTTTTTAGTTTGATTAACTCTAAAAGCGTGTTTTTTAGTTTATTTAAACTATAATTTATTTTTCGACTTTTAGTACGATTTATTTAACTCAATAAAAAAATTATGTATTAAATGGTAAAAACACCAAAGAATGCATCGACCGGGAATAGAAACCGGGCCGCCCGCGTGGCAGGCGAGCATTCTATCACTGCCGATGCATTTCATTACGTGACGATTTTTACTAAATCGCACTATCTGTAAGCCGCGTTAAGGAACTTCATTCCAAAAATATTCTCCACCAACATTTCTTTTTTGTAATTTGTCGCTGATTACAAAAGATTATAAAAGAAAATTGTTACCTTTTTACAGACAAAAACGAATCTCAAATCGCTCACTTATTCATAGATGCAGGGGGTGAAAAATCACTTTAAAAAAGCTTCTTTTTAAATTTTAATTATAAATTTGTTTGCGACCGTTCGTAGTTACTTGCCAACGACAGTTAAAACGATTTGGCTCACATTTTTTCCGTTCGAAACTCGAAACAATTTAGCTTCAAGATAAACAATTAAGAAAACTATTTACGAGAAACCTCGGAAAAATGCTTTAAGCAAGTAAAATTAGAAACAGAATCCTAAACTTTTTTAATAAAATCTTATTAAAACACTTTTAACTCGATAATGAGAATAGTTTGGCCGTGTCAGGTTTTTGCATAGAAAAGTTGTAATTAATATACAGTTCAGCACAATTATTTTAAGTATTCAAAAGCTTCTGATAACCTTTGAGCAAAATAATTACACATCTACGTTATTGATGTTATTTACCTTCCAAGAAATACTCTTCATAAATGGCTCAACACAAAATAGTATTAGATTTTAAATTAAAGTGAATTGTAAAGTTTTAATTAATTAAAAAATATCCAGGATAAATTACTGCAATTGCAGCAAATACATAATAAAACTTTCACATTCTATTGTCAATATTGAAAGTGCTGCTTTAAATAATGATTTTCTTGTTGAGAAAATAAAAATTTAAAAGTTCAGTTTAAGTAACCACCTGTTAGTCCAAAAAATTATCAGATTTCCTGGAAATGTGTTTTCTATGATAGTCAGTTTATGCAATATACGCAACAGTAAAAACCCAATTCGTATTTTATTTATGAAGTTTTATCAGATGTCTAGTTCTTCAAGGTAAAATAAAAAAATACCAGTTAAAGGTCTTTAATGCTAACTAAGTTGAGATCAGATAAGTCATCAAAGTTCGGTTGCCCTAGTATAGAAAGCCGTTTTCTGCCCATGGCAGGTCAGTGGCAGAATGTCACTTTCATACTTTCTCGTAAACTTTGAACCCAAGTGCACAAATTCATTTACTTGTTCCAATCTTTCTCCCTCAATCGAAACTTCACAGTTCGTCAAGCTTTCTTTCCTTTCAAAACCATTACTTTCGTTTTGCTTACATTTATTCTCATCCTTTTGATTTTCAGGTCATTATGCATAACATTAACCATAGCCTGCAACTCCTCTTCAGATGACGCTAATATGACTTGATCATCGGCGTAAAGAAGGCATTTTACGATCAAATCATTCATTTTCAATCCATACGCACTTTTTTCAAATCCTTTAAACAATCGTCTCTGTATAAGTTTAACAGCCATGGCAAAGCCACACATCCCTGTCTCACACCTATTTCGATGTTAAACCAGTCCGTGTAATCCTGACACAAGCAGTGGAATCCTCGAAAAGTGATTTTAGTGCTTGTATTAAACTACCGCTCACCTCGTACATAGACAATGTCGACCACAATTGACTCCTCACCGCTCTGTCATAGGCCTTTTCCAAGTCTATAAAAGCGTAAAAGACCTTTATTTATTATTATTAATTACCTTAACAATATCACACGCATGTCCTGTTTTTAAATAATATCTATAAATATTATCTATTAATTGGTATATAACTAGGTATCATGTAAGTCGGGAGTGAAGCGTAATAAGGTCGCTCACTCCAAGAGGTTACAGTTCACCGCACAATCCAGTTCTGCTCGTAAACTTTATGGTTGTATGGAGTGAAATATTCTTGTAATCGGTAGGTTGGTAAAACCAAATATGTTAAACCTTATTCTTCCTAACACAGTATGTGTTCAGCAGTTTCGTCTTCCACGCAGCAAAACTGACAGTCCGTTTGTTGGTTCAGACTTATCTTAGACGACAATGTTCTGTAAGCAGTCCCGTTAGAAGTCGCAGGTCATTCGAGCGTGTCAAACCTGGTAAATCAGACCAGTGTGTGTGTCTTTTTTTCTTTGCCCAGTACAAAATAAATGTTTTGGCACCACTTGTAGTGACTCCAAAGACTTGTTTTGGTCCTGTAAACGTAGATTCGGCTTCCCGTTTTGTAGAAATGTCAGATTTTTCGTTGCCCTCGACTCCCTGGCGCCCAGATACCCACAGCTAAGTCACACTATTGTTCGCACCATGACACTTCAAAAATTTGATGCAAGTCCATACAATTTTATAATTTATCTTGTTGGAGCTTAGTGCTTTTAAAGCAACCTAGCTGTCTAATATTGTACTTATGTTTTTGTTCACTAGAGGTCTATTAGTCAATTCGATACACAATTTAATAGCGAAGATTTAAGCTTGACAGATTAAAGCATACCTACAAAAACTAGTGGATTTTAGACTGGTTTTCTGCTGAAAACACCAACTTCATATAGGCTTTTTGAGTCATCTGTGTACATTACTTATTAGTCTCCGGAAAGTGGATTGCTTACTTATCCAAAATATAACTATAATTTCTGTATTGAATTCCATAGTTGCTCTAGAGTTATTATACATACAACTACTCTTCGCGCTCTATTTTAAGAATGGTTAGTTATAAAAAATAATGCAATAAATCAGATATGTAGGTAATATTTGTTCTACAATTTTTTTAATGACTCCAAACGTTATTTAATGCAAGGTTGAATTCCCATTTGACTGGACTATTATTGTTTCGGATAGTGTCTAAGTTGTTCACTAGCGCATTATTAAATTAAATACGATAATCCTTCGAAAGAAAAGGTTTAAGTTACAAGGGTATACTAACGTTGATCATCTTGAAGGATTAATTTCAGTACCCACCCTTTTGTTAAACTTTATCGATAAAAAATCGTAAGGTTAAATTAATTTGGTTAATTTTATTAAACATTTTAAATATTGTGACGTAAACCATTACTGATTTAATCAAATCGCCGCTCAAAACACTATACGTCTTCCATTTTGCTCTTTGGCAGTTTTCGCTTCATGGTAATCCACTAGCTCAAAAATTTTGTCTTCCAGTTATATCTTTAGTTTCAAGCAATAAGCTTTCATTTGTGTTTTGTTAATACTAAAAGTGAATTATAAACTTAAGTAATTTTCGCAAAAAAAAAGATGTGTTATTCATATTTTGCAAGCATGGAATTTAAAACTTAACGTCGACTCAATCGATAGAAGAGATCTAGAGAAAATACTTTAAGCTGTACATCAAAATTTCCAAAGCTCCACAATACAGTAAGTCCATTTTTTAATTACAGTTGGCTGTTATATTTTTTCGGTCGTTTCTCTTTTAATGGTCCACTCTTCAAAGAATTAATTAAAGTTGAGCAAGCTTACAATTTATTTAAATTAATTAATGTTTTGCCCATGAGCCAACATTTTTGGTATGATAAAATGTGGTATTTGAAAGAAATATAATAACTCCAAAAATTATGTTATGTTAAACTCTTCTACCATAATTATTTTGGCATGTAATATATCATTTTTGTTGTATATGTTCATTTAATGTTGCGATGATAAGTAGTCTGAGAAGTACAGCCAAAGTGACTCGGTTAGATAAAGTAAAGAATAGTGAGATAAGAGAGTGCTGTGGTGTAAAAGAAGATGTGGTTACAAAGAAAGATAAAGGAATGCTTGGATAGTTTGGACACGTAGAAAGGATGGATAAAGGAAGATTAACGAAACAAATTTATAAGGCGAGTGTGAATGGACGGAAGTCGGTGGAGGTCGACCTCGGAGAACATATCTCGATAAGATTAACATTGTTGTAAAGAAAGGCCAGGTCAAGAGTACCAACAACCGACGAGCATATATGAGAGCACTGATGAAAGTAGTGGAAGCAAAATATGTGCGTAAGAACCGTAGCAAGTGAAAGGAAGTGATCTCTGCCTACCCCTATGGAAAAAGGCGTGACTATATGTATGTATGTTCATTTAATATAACTATGATACTAAATTGTAAGTTAAAAAATCTCTTATTAACCAATTTTAAACTATGTCCATAATTAATACAAACCTAAAAAAGGCCCTCAATTATCAACACTAAAAATAATGGTAGAAACAGGTTTATGATATTTAAAATTTAGAGTAAAAAAGATTAGGTTAGGTTAAAACGGCGATTCGGAGAGAACCCACTTAGGCCTTTTGGCCCGTTGTGATACAGCGATGGACGGCGATGCCTTTTCCCTTTACCGTGAGAACCAGTTGCAACTTTTAATAAAAAGTGTGAGGTCTTTAATGCTAACTGAGCTGAGATCAGATAAGTCATCAAAGTTCGGTTTCCCTAGTAAAAAAAGCCGTTTTCTGTCTGGGGCAGGGCAGTGGCAGAGAAGATGTTTCCTCCTCTTCTTCATCGTGACAGCTTCTACAGAAGTCGTTTAGTAGTTTTGCGATTCCCATGCGCCGTGCATGGGATCCTCCTGCCCAGTGTCCTGTTATGGCCCTGATTGCATCTCGATGTTACTGCCCGGTGCTAGCGGTGTACAGGTATCAAACCTAGGGACGTATGATAATAGATCCAAGCGATCTAAATGAGACAGGGCCAACAAAAAACCAGCGGTTCGCAAAAACCAGCGGAGTGGAATCCTGATGATCTGAAAAACACAGCGGTAGTCACAGATGATTAAAAGATCTAGGTGACATAGCTGCCTATACCAATGGTCCAACCGCAAGATTGTAATGTAATGTATCACAGTCAATTATTATTAAAGAGCACTTTTGGGTATGCGAGAGAGATATTTTTATTTAACACTTATTATTACTAACGAGAATCAACTGATCGAGATAACGCGATTTTTACACTTAATTTTTGGACCATAGTATTTTTATATTGAGAGTAAAGTATGTACTTTTTATTCTTACAAGTTTTGAGAAAACTTAAAAATGTTCACCTTCGAGAATTTAATATCAACGACTTATTTCAAGAGAGTACTTTTATCAACTACCCTTTTTTCTAGAAAAGATAACTTGTTTTTTATTGGGAAACATTTGTTTGACGTTAAGCACATTAACATATTATTGTAAGCATATTTATAATAATAATATTAATATTTCGCGACATTGTTGCTTATAATTTTAAGTGTTGCGCTATTTAGGAATTTCTATTCCTCTTTCAGTCTTGTTCTAATCGATATTTATACTACATTTTTTTTTTATGAAAATAGTCGCAAAAAGGGTAGACCTATCGTGTGGGCCGCGGACGGCCCACACTGCGACTATTAGAAGAGGAAGGGGTTATCGAAAGGAAATGATTGTGGACACGCTTTTTAAAAAGTTGCAGGCTTATTCCATTCCGTAGCGGCCCTGTAAAAGAAGGATTCTTGATGAAGATTGGTCCTTGTAGTGTCAAGCTTGAGAATAAATGTGTGACGCTGATCAGCGTGCTGAGTTCTTCGGCCGAATGTAGCCAATGGTGGTACAAGAATTTTTATTTCTCTGGAGCATCTGCCATGGAAATATCTATAGAGCAATGACTGGTCTGCAACTTTTCTTCTGTGTTCTAGAGGGTGAAGGGTATCTGTGAGAGTTGAGCTGTTTATCAAGCGAATGGCTCTTTTCTAAATGGAATCTAGAAGACGAAGAGAATGCCTTGGTGCTAAACCCCAAATATGCGAGCAATACTCCAGTAGAGGTCGGATTTGAGCCTTGTACGTCGTCAACAGTTGATCAGGAGTAAAAAACTTTTTGGCTTCCCACAGAAAACCTAGCCTCTGGCTTGCCGACTTTGCGATGTTAGCAACATGGTCATGCCAAGACATATTATTGGACACCGTGACTCCCAAAATCGAGATGGAGGGACTTGGTTCAAGGGTATTTCCGGACATTGTGATGGGATGATTTGAGGAATTCACTTTTTTGGAAAACGTGGCACTTTGTGTTTTTTGGGCGTTGAACTGAACAAGATTGTTGGTTCCCCACTCGACGATTGCTTTAAGATCTCTATTGATGGAATCAACCTGTTCCTGTCTGAGTCTATTTGTATCATTTACCGAAAGTGATCGATAGGATGTGAAAGTTGAGACAAGTGTGCTATCGTCTGCGAAACTGTAAATGGGGTTCGTGGTGGTTTTTAAGAGGTCGTTGATGTGTAAAAGAAATAAGGTGGGGGACAGGATGGAACCCTGGGGGACCCCGGCATTGGTTTTAAACGCATTAGAAGAAATACCATCAACTGCCACATGCAAGGATCGATCTTGCATGAAGCTCAAGAGCCATTGGCGCAGTTTGGTTGGGAGACCGTAGGCAGATAATTTACTTAACAATGCCTGGTGCCAAACGCGGTCAAAGGCTTTAGATATATCCAAGGCTATTGCACTGGATTCACCAAACTTTTCAATAGTGTTTGTACAAAACTGAGTGACATAAGCCAGCAAATCTCCAGTAGACCAAAGTTGTCGAAATCCATATTGTCTGTCATGAATTATCTCAAATTTCTCCAGATAAAATAAAAAAATCGATAAACGAGAAAAAAACCAAGTAACCACAAAATCAGGTAACTTATATGAATCGTAAAGGAATCTTTTGGAGCGAAAAATATCCTGCAACTTCCGCAGGAAATTCTACGTGATAGAACGCTTCGTTAACTTTCCCTGTGAAAACAAACATTTCTGAGATCACAGCCGCCACTCCCTGAATACATACACGAAGGCTGACTCGAAGCAAAGAAACGGTTTTTTCAAAAAAAATTGACACTTTTTCCAACTGACGGGCGTCTGCGAGATGCGGCATGCACTATTTTAATATGTACATATTTTGGAATGCATTTGGTCTGGAAAATTATTTTTTACTTATTATTGTTGCAATATAATGCGGTTATTTTGTTATATTATAGTTTCATAAAAAAGCAATGAATTATTATCACCATTGACCGTTGTTTATAAAAGTTGTATTACCTGCGAACACCTCGTGTGAAAATTTAATCAGGACTAAAGAAAAGGAAAATGGATATTAATTTTTGTTAGACAATGAGAGTATTCGCACCGAAATGACTTGATGAGAATAGCAGTGGGAGAGGCGGCAGGGAATGAGAAAAGGCCACCTAACTTGATAACAACGTAATTTTAAGTTCGCATGCAAGAGGCTGCATAACACCGAAGAGGACAATGGGGCCTTCTGCGGCTCAGAATTGAATCACGGCGCTCGCCGGCTCTTTGATTAAAAACTTCCTACGACTCAGAACTTTCAGAACTTCATTGCATAGTCGAGATTTAATTGCATCACATCTTCCGGCTTGATTTATTACGCGTTCGCCACGATTTGCAAGACAAATCTGAAGGTGTTTTCGTCAGAAAAGAAACGGAAATTTAGTTAACAGATACTTCGTTATTGCGATATATTTCTACCAACAATTTCGTAATTATAAAATTATTTTCTACAACTTTGTTTGGATGAAAATTCAACGGTGTTCGTTCGGGTGAAACACGTCAAATTGCATAGTCGAGATTTAATTGCATCAAATCTTCCAGCTTGATCTGTTAGCTTCATAAAGCTGGTAGTGCCAAATGGACGAAAAATGTTGCTAATTTATTGCTAACTTGTTGCTAATTTGTTGCTAATTAGTTGCCAAAAAATCGAATTTGTTGCTCAAACCGATCTCGAAAAATCGCCAACAATGCTAGCTTTAGGTTAAGCCAGCGTAGACAACAAATATTAAACGATCTGAAAAAACGGAATGGAATGCTGAAAAACCATACTAAAATAAATGGATTTTTTTTTTAAATTTACACCGAACATGCTAACTTAAATCGCGATTTCTAGTTAATAGAAATCGAATGAGTTTTCGACCGGTATACTCAAAAACCTTTTATGCCAACTTAAATCAGTATATTTATCATTTAAATAACCGAATTAATTTTGTTGCTGTTCTGAGTATACCGGTTAAAAACTCATTAGATCTCGGGTTATTGATTTTGTTGCTGACTGTTCAGGCATCAGCAATTATCGCGCCATTAAGCAACAAATTTAATTCGATTATTTAAGTGATGAAAATACTAATTAACAAGAATTGCGAAACTGAAGTGGCAGTATGCAGGACATGTAGCTAGACGCAATGATGATAGGTGGACGAAGAGATTATTTGAGTGGCGACCGCGAAATGACAAACGAAGTGTAGGAAGACCTTCCACAAGATGGCGAGATGACATAAAAAGAATCAAAAGTCAGTGGATGAGTGTGGCTCGAGATCTATAAGGCACAGATCCGAACTGTACTGGAGTACTGTTCCCATATTTGGAGTGCAGCACCTAAACATATCCTGAAGCTACTGGATTCTGTCCAAAAAAGGGCAATTCGTCTCGTCGGTGATGCCTCGCTTACAAACTCGCTCACTTGTCTGGAACACCGTAGAAAAGTTGGCGATTTGTCTCTATGTTATAGATATTTTCATGGGCGATGCTCTTCTGAAATATCAACAATCGTTCCTCCTTTGGCAGTCTCTTCAAGATTAACCCGTCAAGTTCAGTCTTCACACCCCTTCGTGGTCAATTTGGAGACCTGCAGAACATCACTTTCCAAAGACTCATTCATCCAACGAATTGCGAGGCTTTGGAACTTATTGCCTAGGGAGGTGTTCCCCGAGGCATACAACCTCCAGAAATTTAAGAAGAACACCAACTCCTACCTTCTTTCCCTTGGTTCCCACGATGTTCTCTGAACATTACAGGATATTCCTTTTCGTGCGAACCAGAACATAAAAAAAAAAACAATGGAAATGTAAAGGGGAGGCTTATGTCCAGCAGTGAACTACGATAGCTGGGTAAAGAAAAGGAAGAGAAGTTTAGGCATCAGCAATTATCACGCCATGAAGCAACAAAATTAATTCGATTATTTAAGTGATGAAAATACTAATTTAAGCTGGCATGGACAGTTTTTGAGTATACCGGTCGAAAACTCATTAGATCTCTGGTTATCGATTTTGTTGCTGCAAAAAAATTAATTCGATTATTTAAATGAAGAAAATACTAATTTAAGCTGACATAGACAGTTTTAACAATCTTTGCTGTGATGAGCAACAAAATTAAATAGTATATTTATTAGGTGGAAATCGCAATTTAAATTAGCATATTCGGTGTAAATTTAAAAAAAAAATTCCATTTATTTTAGTATGGTTTTTCAGCAACAAATTAGCAACAAATTTTGGTGCATTCCAATTTTTTCAGATCGTTTGATATTTGTTGTATTCGCCTGCTTAACGTGAAGCAAGCATTGTTAGCAAATTTTTTTCGGGATCGGTTCGAGC
This sequence comes from Agelastica alni, assembly GCA_950111635.1. Lineage (NCBI taxonomy): Eukaryota > Metazoa > Arthropoda > Insecta > Coleoptera > Chrysomelidae > Agelastica > Agelastica alni. The sequence continues at coordinate 24,452,627 of OX467716.1, forward strand.
AACAAATTCGATTCTTTGGCAACTAATTAGCAACAAATTTAGCAACTTTTTTTTTCCAGTTTCGCCCATTTGGTACCGCCAGTTTTATGAAGCTTGATCGCTACAATTTACAATACAAATCTGTAGGTGTTTTCGTCAGAAAGGAGAGGAAAATATAGTTAGCAGATACTAACAAATTCGTAACTATTAAATTATTTTCTACAATTTTGTTGTACTTAATTTCTAATCGCATCTTTGCGTATAAAAACAATAGAAAAAGCTTAAATTTTTTTGTATTTTACTTGCGATTAAAATCCATAAACCCTTCGGGATGAAAATTCAACGGTGTTCGTTTGGTTGCAACACGTAAAATTTTCAATTTCTGTTGTAGCTTGTTCGGTTAACAAAAAAATCAATTTATCTATCTGATAAATTATGGGAAATCGACCACATGCAGTGCTAAAATAAAATTGTAACAGAAATCACACAATAAATTCCAAAAGTATCGAAACCAGTATAAAATGACTATAAATTATAACGCAGAATGATATTTAAAAGAACCCATTTTCTGCGGTGTATATCACCAGAGGAAACAGTGATATAGACAAGGGATAATTTTTCGGTCTAAATTTAGTTAAAAATTTTAATTTTTTATGCCAAAGAAATTATATCAGTCTAAAGTTTATAAGCTGTTTTAATACATCGCGACATATTATAACATATTATATATAATATATACATATTATAATATTATAATATATAATATTATTATATATTATAATTATAATTATAATACATATTATATATACATATTATAATATTATAATATATAATATTATTATATATTATAATTAAGAATGTACTATCAGGGGGATAGAGTGGGTACCCTATACTTTAACATATACCATCAGCGGTTTTTTTATTTTTAGGGCTTAGTTCATACAGCGAGAAACTAATAAGGATTGTCTTTTTGTTTTTACAAGAAAGTGTGCAATAGAAAATATGTCACGTTCTCAAGAGTTACTAAACTCTTTTCAAGCTAATCACACAAAAATTGTATCACAAGGGTCACTATCTTTTCGCCCACAGATCGTTTAGGGCATTTTTTTAAAGACAAATACAAGGAGGATCACGGTCATTATCATCATCGTCATCATCCAGCCACATTTGTTCATTGTTGAACATAGGCCTCCTCTAAGCGTTTCCATGTCTTCCGATCCTGAGCTTCAGCAATCCAGTTGTATGATATTCTTTTTATATCATCTGTCCAGCGTGTCGATGGTCTTCCTCTGCTTCTTTTGTTGGCTCTACGTCTCCATTCCAGAATCCTCTTTTTCCATCTTCCGTTCTTCAACCTTGCAATGTGTCCTGCCCATCGCTATTTTTCCCTAGTAATATGCTCAATAATATAATCCACTTTAGGGGACCACGTTGAAGTTGGGTAAATAATACAATAGGAAAGAAATCATTGCTAACAACGATAAGCTAAAAAAATTCAAATTAATTCTGGGTTTAAATACGTAGAGAAACATCAAAATACTTCTATTATTTGACGATAGTAAGTTCATGATATTGAATGGGTGCTCAACATTCAGTTGTGGAAGGTTTAGCATAAGTTTGTTTGAATGTCGTTCATTTTTATTGCAACAGAAAAATATGTGATCCAAGTCCCCAATCGCATTGAAGGTATCACAAAAATTACTATCGTATGATTTTGATTTTGTGTAGGTGTGCTGGGTAACACGCCCGAACTTCACCTGGCTTATAGTTGTTATGTATTTATGAGGATAAGTTTGCATGCCAATGACTTTTTTATTTCTGGTTTAAGTAGAGTGTACCTTGTGGGTTTTGTCTTGCAATAAAAAGAATATAAATGAGACCATTTTTGGTTCCATTTTCTTTTTAAAATTAGGGGTATGGATGTCTTTTCTCAGGAGTACATGCTTTATTTTGCCAGTTGATCCAGTTTTTCCTGTGTGAGCTTTCATCCATATAAAAATAAACTTTTTATCTTGCCTTAAGTTAAAGAGAAGAAAGAGAATACAAACATTAATAAACAAACAATAATTAAAAATACGTGGCGGTCGCGGGACTGACCGATAGAAGCTACGCTTTAACTTCTTACGTAATAATTAAATTAAACGTTTGGAGTGCGATGATTTTTAAAAACGCCAGTTAGAGTATAAGTCTTAAAGACTGGCAAAAAAAATACAATGATCTTATACAAAAAAAAAGAAAATAAAAAAAATCAAATATAAAGAATAAAAAGAAGCAAAATAATTTTTGGAGTATATTGATATTTACGTCTTCGATTTTCCACGGCGAGTCCCGTCGGCGAAGCCCGACATATGAAGCGTAGCTAAAAAAAATGTATTTAAAACGTAATAACACTCTAAAAAATTTATTGAAAATTATTTATTCATTCGTTTTTTACATAAAATGTTTTAAAAATTTTAGTTAAATATGTTGTCCGAGCTTTGGATACACTAAAAAACGGGAAAAGTCCAGGTCATGACGATATATATGCCGAGGTCTTCAAACAGGTAAATACAAAGCTCCTGACAAACCTGTTTAATAAAATTTATAACACAGGACGAATTCCTAAAGTCTGGTTAAAATCAACGTTTGTACCGATCCCAAAAAAGGCTAATCCCAAGAAATGTATAAATTACAGGCTCATTAGCCTAATGAGCCACACCAAAAGTATTTCTTCAAATAATACATTTTAGAATATCTAGGAAGTGCGAAGAAATAAGTGGAGAAATCACTTTGGATTTTTTAGGGGTCTGGGTACAAGAGAAGCACTATTTTGTCTGAAACTGCTGATACAAAAATGCTGTGACTAACGACAAAATGTTTACACATGCTTATAGATTACCAACGTGCCTTTGACAATGTTAAGCATGAGCTGTAGTTGCTAGACTGGAAGAAATTGGCATAGTCGAAAAAAACATAAGATTTATTAAAAATATCTATTGGAATCAGAAGGCATAAGTCAGAATAAACAACAATCTTGCGACTGAGCCTCTTGGTGTCTTTAAGGGTGTTCGGCAGGGATGTATTTTGTCGCCTCTACTTTTCAAATATATGTGGAAAAGATATTTCAGTTATTATTGCAAGGTGAATCGACGGTAATAAAAATCAAGGGCGGGTCACTAAATAACTTGGGATACGCCGACGATACAGTTGTCAGCAAATACGGTCGAAGAGCTATAAAATCTGATTGACAAAATAAATGTTCATGGAAAAGGATCGGGTTAAATTTTATTACAGCAAAAACAAAAGTCATAGGAATTGGTAGACAGTCCGCGGTTCTTCGCATGTTGATTGACGTAGAGGAGGTTTCTAGGTTCAGGTATCTGGGTGCTAAGTGAGATTGTAATGAAGAAATAAAAACCAGAGTGGGTATGGCCAAAACAACATTTTTGAAGCTAAAGAACATGTTGCTGCATAGAGAATTTCCCTTGTATTTGCGACTTGGAGTAGTTAAATTTTACGTATGGCCAATGATATTATATGGCGCTGAAACGTGGTCTGTTGAAGAAAGATCAATAAATCGCATAAAAGCTTTAAAAAAGTGGACCCTTCGTAGGCTGTTAAGGATATCGTGGACCGAACTCACCTCAAATGAAGAAGTACTCAGAAGAGCAGGTACTGAAAGGCAACTCATGAATACCGTGTAACATAGAAAATGTCGTACAGCAACACATAATATGTATGATGCTCTCTTTCTCTTCGCCGCATAGTCAGCAGTTTTTATTAGCTGCCAGCTTAAGTTTAAAAAGATGCGTCCCTAGTGCGACGTGCCTGCGTGAGCAGGCCATCGTCCAGAGTGTGTCTGCCCTCTACTGGAGAGGTATTTATATCAGCTGTCTTGATGTTCCGCAGTCAGTTCCCACCAACTGGCTTCTTTGTTCCACCAGGGTCCCATTTCTTGCCAGTTCATTGACTACCTCGTTGCCATTTATTCCTGTGTGTTTAGAAACCCATGTAAGAGTGACCTTGCTTTTATTTGCTAATTCAGGGAGGGCCTCCTGCATATAGTCACCACCGATGATGTTGTGGTGTAACTTACGAGGGCCCTAATGACCGCACGACTGTCAGTGAGAATATCAATCTCACTGTTGCCCACTCTGTTTTCTGTCAGGGTTGTAGCACACCTGAGTAAAGCATAGACCTCAGCTTAGAAGACGTATTTCCCCAGTGGTATGCTTTCCCTGTGGTTGCAGGATGCTTTAAACACACCTGCCCCGTAGCGTCCCTGGTACCCTGATCCGTCAGTGTACCATCGTTTCACTCCTAGGCTGGTCAATGGTGTTTTCTTTAACCAGTCTTCTCTGGTTGGTATTTTTGTTTTTTATTTTTTTACTATCAAGGTCTTTTTCGGAATCTTGTCCGATTTTATTATCTTGGTGTCTTAAATAAACTTTTTTAATTGTATGTAGTTTGTTTTTTAATGGATAAATTTACTTTATCCGCTAGATTTATTTTTAGGAGTACTTTTTAATTAAATTAATTGCATTTTTGTTTTCTAAGTTTCTCTGCTTCACCATAAAAAAAGGTGGTATTTTGTGCATTACTTTAGAGTAGGTCAAAGTAAATATGGTTCGAATCGATCCACTTAATGTGTGTTTTCGAGTATGAAGTTGTATGATAATCGAATTAGGAATTACTAACTTTTCGAAGAATAAGTCATTCTCAGAGGAAGATTGTAACGCTGTCGGGGTTATTTACTTTCGTTGGCTTGGAAAACTTTACAAACGGTTTGCCATCATAAGCCTATGTTTAAGTTCAAAATTACTTTGCACTGTAGTACGATGATGTTCGTTGAATTTACATTTAGACAAAATGTTAAAATTTCGTAAAAGTTTTTAAAGTATTTTCACATCAGTCGCGCTGGTAATAAAAATGTGTTATACATATATATCAGCGCGTATTAAAATACTTGTAATTTTTTTAAAAATGTCTCGGTACGTCTTTGGTATCGGAGGCAATAGAACAGTGCATTTAAATCGTATTATGCATTAATGTCGGCGGTCTTCGACAGATGTGTCCTTTCTCAGTTCTGCCATTCCCTTCAGTTTCGATTCAAGAACAATACACAGACCATGAAGATTTATGCATTGATAGTGAACAGACATTTGTCCAACCGCACACGAAATGAATCGGTCAAGAGACTTTTTTTTAAACTTGAATAATGTATACTATATATACGTACCGAAGCTATAAATATTTTATCGGACAAAATCTAACACGAAATGATTGAATTTTTCATTGCGACATTTACTGTTTTTAAATTATACTTTTACCATTTAGTCCAGTCACCTTAGCATAAGACCTATTTAAGAGGCTTACCCTCTGGCCAATTTTTTTATAGGTTGTTTGGACCTACAAGAATATAGTCCCGAATTTTTGGCCATTGCCGGGGTATATTTCAGCAATAAAAAATTATTGAAAATTAAAAAATGGATATTTTTAGGATAATTTTTTTAAAACGCGTCCCATCGAAAAAAGTTTCCAATAAAATGTGTTCATCATAACTTCCTACATCCCTACAATCGGTTGCTTCAAAATTGAGATGCAAGATTCCACCCCGACAAACATACATACATTGTAAATTAAATAAAAGCGTTTAAAAAAACTATACTGGGTAATAGGTCGCAGATCCAAACTGTTATTAGACAACAAAGTCCTTGTATACCAAACAATTCTTAAACTCATCTGAGGCATTCGGCTATAGGGTGCCGCATCCCTAACACTATTGAAATATTAAAATCAAAACAGGTGCTCTTTGGTACATTATAAACCTAACTATATCCAGTAATTTCCAAATAACTTCTGCAAAAAAAGAAATCAATAACTTAGCAAAAAAAATATGCCACCAGGATCTAGCAACACCAAAATGATCTTGCAAAGAAAACAATTCCACGCAACCTGATATACAGATTCTAGCTGCAGAATCCTCCATATCGGTAGCCAAAGCTTGTCTGAGTTAGTGTTTGTATTAGTATTAGCATTGTATAAGTGGGGGAGTGCCACTGAGCAACTTTTCTCCACGTCAACAAAAATATAATTATAAAAGTTTTAAATTAACGTTTCCTTTTGTAAATGCCTGAATTTTTTCTACCATATTATCTTATTAGTTAAGAGCAAACCCAACATTAACTAGCATCGTGCGATAAAGAACACGCAAAATTTTAATGGGTTTATTACAAAGAAGAAGTAACGCAGAGACCACTTTCTTCCACTTGCTACGGTTCTTACACACATCTTTGGCTTTTTCTATTTTCATCAGTGATCTCATACAAGCTCATCGGTTGTTGGTATGCTTGACCCGGCCTTTTTTCAAAATAATAACGAATTGACCAAGATATGTTCGCCAAGGTCGACCTCTATCAAACTCACACTCGCCCGTTTCGTCAATCTTTCTTTATCCATCCTCTCTACGTATCCAAACCATCTAAGAATTTCCTTATTTATCTTTGTTCTCTTATCTGACTATTCTTTACTTTATTCAACCAAATCACTCCGGCTTTACTTCTCAGACTACTTATCTCCACAGCATTAATCTTATTTTCATGTTTTTTCTACCAAACCCAACATTCACTCCCTTACATAAGTGTAGGACCAGCACTCCTCTATGCACAGCCAGACGTGCCTTTTTTGACACTTTCTGGCTGTTCATAAAGCTATGCAGTGCCCCATTCATCTGTTTTTCTGCCAACACCCATCGCTCAATGTCACTGTCATACTTTTTTATCTCTCGTAAACTTTTAACCCAAATTCATTCACCTGTTTCACCCTTTCTTCCCCAATCAGCAGCTCGTAGTTTGTCAAGCGTTCTTCCCTTTCAAAAACCATTCGTGTTGCTTACATTTACTTTCATCCCTTTGATTTTTAGTGCATTATGTATAATATTAACAATCGTCTGTAGCTTCTTCTCAAATGATGCTTACAAGTCCTGATCATCGGCGTACAGGAAGCATTTGACGATCAAATCATTCATTTTCAATCCATACGCATTCTCTTTCAAATCTTTTAAACAATCGTCAATGTATAAGTTAAACAGCCATGGCGAAGACACACATTATGTTAAACCAGTAAGCTCCGTTTATCCTTTTATTTTAATCTCATTTATTTGTATAAAAAGCCTACAATATGTTGCAAATCGTCAGCAGCTATTGTATGAGGTCTCTAAGAAAAGATTTTTGTCCCGAAATTAGTAGCATGTTAACTTTATTATTGAATGGATACTTGTGAGATTAACTTTGACTACAAATATTAAAAAGTACGTAGGCAATTTGAATTTTTTTACGTTTTAATAATCTCAATGAAGCACGATATTGCTCATACATTTACCGGTTGACATTTAGTTTCCAGTATTTTCGTTCGCACACATATCCATCTTCAATAAACATGAGCTTGTTACTGCCACAACTATCCCAGACTTCTGTCGTAGATCATTAGGGTGACAATGCTTTTCTGGAAAACAGTCGAAAGGTTGAGTAATATATCACTCTCTTGAAACACAGGTGTAGAGCTAAAGCAGCCGTTACTGTACAATTATGGATTGTGGATCGTTGTTTTTTCGAATTTCGTGATGTATTAGTCTGGTGATAAAAGCGCTATTCGGGTAACAAATAAGTCAAATTTAACGGCAGTACTTATAAAATATTTACGGACTTTTATAAAATCCAAACACTCAGTAAGAGTGAATCAACTTCGATATAATTCAAACGCAATGTATGTTTATTTAAAAAATGATAACATTTTTAAACTAATGTATTAAAAAGTTATTCAATAATAAGTGGGTTCGTCGTGGTTTCTTTTTCATTGGGTAAGTTCTTTAGCAATTGTTGAAATTGAATAATTCATGGTATCCTAAGAAATGTCATGCGCAACTTCGGTTTACTGGAGATTTGCTGGCTTATGTCACTCAGCTCTGGACAAACACTATTGAAAAGTTTGGTGAATCCCGTGCAATAGCCTTGAATATATCTAAAGCCTTTGACCGCGTTTTGCATCAGGCATTGTTAAGTAAATTATCTGCCTACGGTCTCCCAACCAAACTGCGCCAATGGCTCTTGAGCTTCATGCAAGATCGCTCCTTACATGTGGAAGTTGACGGTATTTCTTCTGATGCGTTTAAAACCAATGCCGAGGTCCCCCAGGGTTCCATCCTGTCCCCCACCTTATTTCTTTTACACATCAACGACCTCTTGAAAATCACCACGAACCCCATTTACAGTTTCGCAGACGATAGCACACTTGTCTCAACTTTCACATCCTATCGATCACTTTCGGTGAATGATACAAATAGACTCAGGCAGGAACAGGTTGATTCCATCAATAGAGATCTTAAAGCAATCGTCGAGTGGGGAACCAACAATCTTGTTCAGTTCAACGCCCAAAAACACAAAGTGCCACGTTTTCCAAGAAAGTGAATTCCTCAAATCATCCCATCACAATGTCCGGAAATACCCTTGAACCAAGTCCCTCCATCTCGATTTTGGGAGTCACGGTGTCCAATAATATGTCTTGGCATGACCATGTTGCTAACATCGCAAAGTCGGCAAGCCAGAGGCTAGGTTTTCTGTGGAAAGCCAGAAAGTTTTTTACTCCTGATCAACTGTTGACGACGTACAGGGCTCAAATCCGACCTCTACTTGAGTATTGCTCGCACATTTGGGGTTCAGCACCAAGGAATTCTCTTCGTCTTCTAGATTCCATTTAGAAAAGAGCCATTCGCTTGATAAACAGCTCAACTCTCACAGATACCCTTCATACCAGTCATTGCTCTACAGATATTTCCATGGCAGATGCTCCAGAGAAATAAAAACTCTTGTACCACCATTGACCACATTCGGCCGAAGAACTCGGCACGCTGATCAGTCTCACACATTTACTCTCAAGCTTGACACTACAAGGACCAATCTTTATCAAGAATCTTTTTTTTACAGGGCTGCTACGGAATGGAATAAGCTTACAAAATCAGTTTTTCCAGAGAACTATGACCTGCAACTTTTTAAAAAGCGTGTCCACAATCATTTCCTTTCGATAACCCCTTCCCCTTCTAATAGTCGCAGTGTGGGCCGTCCGCGGCCCACACGATAGGTCTACCCTTTTTGCGACTATTTTCATAAAAAAAAAACTCGATGAATGGTATGGGGGGATTGTAGTGGGAGGAAGGCGCATAAGTAATCTGAGATATGCCGATGATACTCTCATATTGGCGACATATTAACTTGTGCTGGAAATGATCATGATAAGACTGGGAAATAAAAGCAAAGAGTACGGCTTGAAACTAAACATCAGTAAAACCGAAGTCATGATAGTAAACCGGAAAACAAACAACTCTCCGCATATCCGACAGGTAGCCGGTTGCGAAGTAGTGGATAAATTTATTTATCTTGGCTCCCTCATCACCAACACAGGAGGCTAGCAATAGCAAGAACGGTCACAACCAAACTGACACGCATATGAAAGAAAACGTCAATTAGTAAAGCTACGAAAATCAGGCTGGTCTCTACTTTAATTTTCCCAATTGCATCATACGCGGCTGAAAGCGGACAGAAAGTAAATAGATGCATTTGAAATTTGGGTTTACCAACAAATGCTCCGAATATCTTGGACGCAGCACCGCACCAATGTATCGATCCTAGAAGAACTGAAAATCATGAATCATTATCCAAGAGAATAAACCGGAACAAAGTGCGGTATTTCGGGCACGTCTCCAGAAGACCGGATGCTTTAGAAAAGCTGGTGGTTCAAGGTAAAGTCGACGGACGAGGGCCACGAGGAAGATCTCCAACCCGATGGGTAGAGACGGAATCACAAGCTTGACTGGACTCTCTCTGCACGAGACCACAGAACCAGCCCAGAATAGAGAGGAGTGGAAAATGGTAAAAGCATAGTGCCACCAAACCCTTGTGATGGTAATAGGACCGAGGAGAGAAGAAATGTCATTTTAGGCTTCTTGAAAACGGTGACGAAGATAAACTAGGCTATATCGTAATGGGTGCATTAAAATAATTAAAAAAAGAACTAAAAAGAACTGTTAACTTTACGTTTAATATTTTATTGCAAATTTCTTTAATTTGGAAAACATCTGTCAAAAAATCTTTTAAAAACGTCAGTTTTTTGTGAGCCCATAACTTAGCAACTCAGCTGCAAAATACTTCCGGTATGGCTCGGGATTGCTGGCGTTATTAAATCGACTCCTACAGAATGGCTTCCAGTACTGAGTCACATCCTACCCCCAAGTCTGTACAGAGCGCTTAACAAGATACTGGACAACAGAGAACTACCGATCCATACAGACATCCAGAACGCTAACTACAACCGCCTCCGATCTAGAAAACCACCAACCAAGACCGCACTAAATGCAATAGAAGACGAATGGAGCATCACCGACGTTTAGTTTCAGGAATGGACATCAAAACAAAACAGTGATATGCCTTGCATTACCAACTCACAACCAGGCTTCAACTTACCGAGGAAAACCTGGTGCACGCTAAATAGAATCTCCTATTCACTAATTAATTTATAACTTATTTATTTAACATGGTTTCGTGTGCTAGTAACTATAAGCCTAAATGTTCGTATTGTTCGCCTTCGGCGGCTTTCCTCATAAAAAGTTGGTTATTTTCGTCTTACTTTCTTTAGTCAGTTCTCGTATTTTCTTTTCACAAACACTTGAGCCGGATGATTGAAAAATACTGTTAGTGCATGGTGTTGGGGCTCAGGTTTTTTCGGTGATGGAAATTAGGAGCCAAATATATCAGAAATATATGCGAGCTCACACGACAATATTATATAAATAAAAATTTTAGTTCAGTTTTATATTTTTTATTGTTACATACTTCTTTGGTTAATTATAAGTATAAAAATAAAATATATTAAGGATAAAAGCTCAAGATAAATAATAACGATTCAGCTAAGAATAATAATTGAATTTTTGCTTTCAGCTATGCACAGTAAAAAGTTAAAAGTTATCTTAGTTATTCACTTCACAAATTTGATTATTGCCAATTTCAATTCATCCAATCAGGCGTAATTCGGAGAAAGGCATGGAAGAAAGCGCCGGAAATATTTTTCATGCATTTCGTTTCGAAAGAACCAGCGCCGGATTTAAACATCGAATAAATGGTTTTAAATTTTTAATCTAGTTAATTAGATACATATAGTTAAGATAGGCCTTCACTCGCGTTTTATTTGCGGGATTTTTCAGTTGAAATGATAAAACTCATCGTTTCAAATAAAAAGTCACAAAATATATTTGCTGTAAAATTAAAGACAAAATCTAAGTTCGGTGTAATAATTTTAAGATAAGATTTAGATTTTGCTTGATAATACTTCTAATATGTACCTCAGACGGAGAAGGAGATGTGCATGGATCAGGTCTTTTCGTTACGAAGTAAAGTCGAAAATTTTAAGTCAACAGATCTACTGCGATTTTGTAGACATTAAAAAGGCCTCTAATAAAGAGATAAAAAATGAATTGTGGTCCAATATGTCGATGTTTGAGGTAAACAATAATTTGATGTAAGCGCTAAAATCACTTTAGGAGAATTCTATTGCTTGCGTCAGAATAAACGAAGCTTACGCGGACTGGTTTAACATCGAAAAAGGTGTTAGACAGGGATGTCTGGCTTCACCAAGGTTGTTTACCTTATTCATTAATAGTTGCATAAAAGATTTGAAGGAGAGTGCGTATAGAGTGACAAATGATGATTTTATTGGAAAATGCCTACTTTATGTCAAAGATCAGGTTATAATAGAATCATCTAATGAGGAGTTGCCGGCAATGGTTAATATTACGCATTATTTCCTTGAAATCAAAGGAATAAAAGTAAATGCAAGCAAGACGAAAGTAATGGTCTTTAAAAGAGAAGAAAGCATGGCAAACTGCGAGGTTTATTACTGTAATATTGAGCAAAGGGTGTTGGCAAATAAATGGGGCACTTCATTATGTAATGTGCAGCCAGAACGTATAAAAAAAGGCACGACTGGCTGCGCATAGAGGAGTGCTATTCCCCACTCTTATGTATGATAGTAAATGTTAGGTTTGGCAAAAAAGCATAAAAGTAAGCGGGGATGAAGTAGTCTGAGAAGTATAGCCGGAGTGGCTCTGATGAATAAAGTGGGGGATAGTGAGATATGGGAACGCTGTTTAGTAAAAAATATGGTAATAAAGACAGACAAAGGAATGCTTAGATGGTTTGGACACGTAGAGAAAATGAATAAAAGAATATTAACAAAACATATTTATAAGGTGAATGTGAATAAGCAAATCGGTGAAGGTCGACCTCGGCGACCTATCTCGATTTAATTATTTTATTTTATATGGTTGAGGTTGCGGTCGTGGAAAATTTCTCCACATGGGCAATTAGGCTTTGAGTCCATTTTGCCGCCGCTTTATTCTCTCTCCATGAGCTTCGTGCTCTCTATGTACAGAGCTAATGCACTTATGGGGATCTTCATTACCTCCTCCGGTTTTTAAATTGCATTCCGAAGAATTTATTGCCAGACTAGTCCCGTGCAATTGCACATTACATGTTCTGATGTTTCTGTGGCCCCTGTATCACACCTTTAACAGCTGTCGTCTTCTACGAGGCCCAATGTTTTCAAGTGAACCTAAAGCCGGCAGTGCCCTGTAATCAGACCCACTACACCATCCCTAGTTGTCCCCTGTTTAGTCTCATCAATTGTTAAGCTATTTTCTTATCAGGTCTCCACAAGAAGCTCTGGGCCCGATGTGCCTTGGGTTTATCTCTCCAGAGCTTCCTGCTATTCCAACTGTGGGTCCTGGCCCTTAGAGTGTCTGCGATGACCCCTCTCGTGCCAGTTCCTCCGCCCTTTCATTCCCTTTAAACCCCGCATGTCGAGGTATCCAAAGTAATGTTACTTTTGCCCCGAACTTGCGAGTTCCTTCTCTTTAAAGAAAGGCCAGGTCAAAAGTACCAACAATCGACGAGCATATATAAGAAAGCTGATAAAACTAGAAAAAGCGAAAGACGTGTTTAAGAACCTTAGCAAGTGGAAGGAAGTGGTCTCTGCCTACCCCTACGGAAAAAAGACGTGACTATATGCTAATAACATTTGAAATTTGCTGAATACCTTGAAAAAAATGTTATTCCTTTGCATTCGCTTTTTATGCTTGTCAAAACGTATATTCAATTAAATTATAAAATTAATTAAAACAATTATTTAAAAAATTTTGCCGGGCATTTTCAATAATGCGACGCTGGTTTGTAAAATTTTCAACAACTCAGCCGAATTCGTTATCTCACATTTCTGACATTTATAAACTTTGCGATATTCAGGATATTTGAGGTAACTTGAATAAGGTAAATATTAGCCGAAGAGTTATAAAGGAAGTTTGTTAAGTACGAATGAGTGTTCGTAGAACTTGAACTATGAAAACTTTGCTGAGATAAAAATGGAGACAAATACTCTGCGAGTATATGCAGACTTAATATTGAGTTTGAAGCAAACGCAACATTTTACGCGAACAAGAATTTGCGTTTTATTTGTTCAGCATTTAAACAAATAAAACTGATTTGCATCAAAACAATTTTTTTAATGTAGGCGTAGTCATTTAATAAATAACGCGCTTAAATATTTGTGATGTAATTGCCGCTGATGAAGACAAAATGAGCACTCTCCCAACTGGAATATCTCACTCCCTTCGGGATTATTGTCTAATAGATCCATTGTCGAAATGTTATTTGGTATTGCCTGTTAGATGGGACAAAATAAAACAAAAGAACAAGGGTAGAGTTGAGGTTTAATGGGAAATCAACTGAATGAACAACAAGATTACTAACGGGAAAATACAATGTTACAATAAGAGATATTGCCTTGTCTTATCCTTTAATAAATTAAACTAGATAATTTTAAATAAAATCGGATCGCGTGTAACTCGTAATGTTTACTTTGTGTTGTGTTAAAATTAGTCCTAACACACTTTGCAGGGATGTACTTCGCTTACTGATTTAGAAAGTATTGGGTTAAGAAAATACTACCAGCAGGTTTCCCAACCATTTTTTAATATTAGAACAATTTTTATCTTACTGTGTAAATTTTACAGTGTATTATTGTAAAATCGTTTGCAAAAAAAATTGTAAGCTTACCAAACCTAACCTAAAAACTATATATTTTTAACATAACGACAAGAATTTTCATTAAGCTTACTAAATTACTACAAAGACGGGAGCGGGCAGAAAGAACTTCCCGATTTGAAAACCGTCTAGCTACGACTATAGCACTGTGGTAAATATATCATTTGACGTGTGTATTCATGTTTGTTTTTAAGTGTAAACCATGGCTTGGTCGAGACAGCAACACGCGAGTTTATTCCAAATAGCGGTTGGCTATAATGACTCAGCGTGCCTTTCACATTCACTTCGAGCTCGGACGATATGACCCTAAAAAAAGACAATTGGTATATGGAAGTTTAACTTTTGAGAAACAGGCTCGGCAATAAAAAAAACTCCTGGTCGACCTTAGACAGCGACAGGATTAGCAAATGTAGCAGCAGAAAATTATTGGGAGAGGCTCACTCAGTGTATCGACAATGGAGGCGAACACTTGAGTGATGTAATTTTTAAAACACATTAATTTAAAATGGCATTATGTATGCTTATTTATTAAAAAAGTATTGTTTTAACATCTTGATTAGTTAAGTTTTTATTGGCTTTTCAAATCGGGGAACTCTTTCTGCCCCAGCCAGTATAAAGTCAGTTTGTGTAAATTCAACGAATTTTTTACGTCACCAAGTATCAAAGTTACATGGCTTCAGTTATTAAAACTTTTAGACAACCGACGTTTGGGATATCATTTTGTAATGTGGGTTTCTAATGCTAAAAGTAATCAAATAATTGTTAGTTTAGATACCGTGTTTCTTCTTGTAGAGGATAGCTAAGCTCAAGAGGATTCAACAAGCTATGAAGTAGACCACCAATGTATGAATTATACCAATGAATTTGGAAAGTAAATGGAAGTTTTTTTTTTGTTACATAAAATCCAAGTTTTTGAGATTTCATTAAAGAATCAAGTTATCTGTAAAATTAATAAATACATTTATTAAATATACGGGGTGGGGTGTCCCAAAAGTATGGACACACCTGAGTATCTCGGAATATAAGGGTGCAAAAAAAAAATTTTATACAAAAGTTTTGGAAACTCAAAACGGTGATCTGATGGTGAATTTAAATTTGACCTTAAGCGTAACTTTAAAGGTTATTTAAAGGTCAACGTGATTTTTTTTAAAAAAAAACCTCTATTTTCGATACCGGATTCGGAAAGAACGGGAAATTCTACGTCCAAAACGCTATATCAAAATTTTTTATGACCCTTAAAAAACCCGCGTTTGCAAGACTAATTTTGACACCGAATTCGAAAAAAACAGGAAAGATAAAAAAAAATGAAATGAAATTTTTCTTTGAAT
The DNA here is from genome assembly GCA_950111635.1 of Agelastica alni. Classification (NCBI taxonomy): domain Eukaryota; kingdom Metazoa; phylum Arthropoda; class Insecta; order Coleoptera; family Chrysomelidae; genus Agelastica; species Agelastica alni. The sequence continues at coordinate 24,468,057 of OX467716.1, forward strand.
AAAACTTTTTCTAAATAACTTGATATTTTACTACTAAAAATTTGACATTAAGCTGGCTCTTAAGCCTACTAAACAATCAAATATTCGGAAAAAAACCAGATTTTGTATAAATTTTTAATAATTGACCTTAATTTGACAAATTTAAGGTCACTTTAAAAATGTATAAACTATTATTTTGGGTGTACAATTTCCCGCTCTTTCAGAATCCGGTGTCAAAAATAGGGGTTCATTATTTAAAAAAATCACGTTGACCTTTAAAATCACGCTCAAGATCAAATTCAAGGTCACCTTAGATTACCGTTTTGAGTTCTCAAAACTTTTATATTTTAAGCTTTTTCCATGGTACCCTTATTCTCCGAGATATTCAGGTGTGTCCATACTTTTGGGACACCCCGTATAGTAAGATGATATTTATAGGACTAATAAAAATATATTTGTCTGTGATTATCAAATTAAATCTGACTATTTGAATTTGGGTAAAAATATACTAACGGTGTTTTAGTTTTCTACGGTAAATAACTATTTTAAATTGTTTTTCTTTCATTTTCAGAGGTAATTTTATTTTAAAGGTACTTAATTTAATACGATGATATTATGAAAAGCGATGTTCTTTGTTTCTTATAAACGTAAATTATATATAAAATTTTGCTGTTACTTTTATTTTTTCTTTAACTTTGTTCTTTTGTAAAAAGCTTTTTTAATATTTTGATTTAAGACTTTATTTCCAAAAGAAAGTTCAATTGGCATTGTGTATACATTTTAATTATTGTATTTGTCTAAAAAGACAATGAACCTATAATTTTTTAAACTGTTTAAACATTATTGTTCATTGATATTCGTCACTTACAGAATGTGGTAAAAAATATATAGTTAGTACGAAACTCTGATTGGTTAACCCCTTAAAGAGAATAAAATAAATAAGTACTACAATGTGCATGTGCATGTATAATTTATGATGATCTTGACCAGACGGCTTACATGTGCATGTTTATAATGATCTTGTCCAGACGTGTTATATGTTTACCCTTATATACATACATATAGTCACGACTTTTTCCCGTAGGGGTAGGCAGAGACCACTTCCTTCCACTTGCTACGGTTCTTACACACATTTTTTGCTTCCTCTACTTTCATCAGGGCTCTCATGCATGCTCGTCGTTGTTGTTACTCTTGACCTGGCCTTTCTTCAAAACAATGATCTTTTACACCATAGCGTTCTCTTATCTCACTATCCTTTACTTTATCCAACCGAGTCACTCCGGCTATACTCCTCAGACTACTCATCTCCGCAGCATTAATCCTATTTTTATGCTTTTTCTGCCAAACTATACATAAGTGTAGGATCAGCACTCCTCTATGCACAGCCAGACGTGCCTTTTTTGACATTTTCTGACTATTCATAAAGCTATGCATTCATTTGTTTTCCTGCCAACACCCTTCGCTCAATGTCACTGTCATACTTTCCATCTATCGTAAACTTTGAACCCAAGTACACAAATTCATTTATTTATAATGAGCTTCTTGGCGCCTTGAATAGTCGTTTCTTAATTGTCGAAAATATTGAGCTCGTAAGCAAAAAAAAAAAAAAATTCCAAAATACGTACAGAAAAAAATAAAACACAATTTAAAATCTAAAAGTACATAATAAATAAATAAGTGTACATACTGTGTAGCAATTTTTTATTATTTTTTATTCCACGGCATCACCTTTTCTTCCTAGTTTTGTTTAGTAAAGGATGGTTAAGAATAAGAGCAATCAGACGTTCGAGTGAGTAAAATTAAACCTAGGTGTCCAAATTTAAGTTACTTTTACTGACTATTACTATTATTCTATAAAAAAAGTGTCTATATATTCCCGCTCAATTTTTTTAAACGTTAAATATCTGTATTGTATTAAATAAGGGTAGTAACGGTTTTTAATAAAAATAAAAACCTTTAAAAAGAAAAATACTTAACTTCTACCTCGCACACAAACGGTTACTATTAATATAAAGCTGTATACTTTATTCACAGAGTTATAAACTATCAACTTCCAACGATCTAAAAGAAAAGAGTCACTGTTTCTGATCAATATTTGATCAAGACTCCAGTGCCGTAGTGTTTATTTTGGGATTAGATATTGGTGTGTACTGAGGATATTAAAGTTTGAGGCTATATAACTGCTTTATTATTATTTTTTAATAAACTGGAAAGATTGATCTGTTTGTTTTTATCGGTGTTTTGATAAGAATATGTGATAGGAAAAAAGGTCAGTGCAGTGCTTACATTCAAATACTACGATTCATTGCTTTATGTCCATTTTTAAAATGTTATTGGGTAACTGACAGGTTTTAATTACGGTAAATGAAGAGGTAAGACTATAACAATTTTGAACTTTTGCAGCCCTAAGATTTAAGGAAATCCTAGAAACGTAAATATTGTATCTTTATTTTTTTTGTCAATTGACATTTTAACCTTCATTTTACCGCGCTGTCATTCTGTCGAAAAACATATGTTTTTGATGCCAACTGTGATTGCATTTGCTATAACCCAGTGTTTCCCAACGTGGGGCAATTTGATTGGTTACGGGGGGCAATTCGAAAATGGACTCGACACGAGTTTAACCCTTTCGCTCCAGGCCATTTAAATGCAATGTTAGATTTCGGTGCCAAATTTAACGAAATAGCAAATTCTTAAATAATTGCGGTAAATAATTATTGGGTATAATTTTGATTGACAAGAATTATTTAGCCGATATCTTTGAAAAAGTAAATATATTAAATAAGCAACTTCAAGGAATAAATAAAACTATTGTCGATGCAAAAGCAAAGATATTAGTTTTCATTACACATATTGAGTGAAGTCCGAAACATATTAACAACAAAAACTTTGAACAGTTTCATTGGCTCCAAAAATGTGAAGTAACTGATACCGCCTTACGTATTATTTTCAATCATTTGAATGTTCTATCGGCTGATTTAAAAGAAATATTTTCTGATTTTAAACAAATTGATTTTTCAACATGGATGATGCAGCCAATGTTAGTTGATTTGTCTGATATATCAAATATGCAGTTTTAAGAAAAACTTGCAGAATTTCAAAATGATGAGTCAGTTAAAACTTTATTTAAAATAAAAGGAGCGATGGCATGGCTTTGTGAGAAAACAGAAATCAATTACCCAAATTCAACCAAATGTGCTACCGTTTCCATCTTCATTTTTAGCTAAATGTGGATTTAGTGCTGTAAATGATTTACTGATAAAAAGAAGAAAAATCTTTATTAAAATTATTTGGAATTTGAATTTCAGTTTTTCATTGTATGTTTTAAAAAATTTACTTACTGTGTTTCTTTAACAATTGCCTAGTGATTTCTTTCTAAAACCTATTAACTAAGTTTCTTAAGTGAACAATTCAATTTTTTAATTTTAAAAAATATGTATGTTACGTAGGGGGGACATAAGAATTTTAGAAAGGCTGAGGTGGGACATGGTACAAAAAAGAGTTAGAAACACTGCTATAACCTGTGTATTTACTAAGAGAAGTATAAAATTTAGTGAAAATGTCGGTATTTGAACGTTAATAAATTCAATATTCTATATTGGAAGGAATTCAGATATGTATCTACCATTGTCCTCAAGTTTTGTTTATCTGGCTGCTACTCCAAGTAGTCGCCATATTATTGTTTGTGGTGTCAAAGAAAAAATGATTAGTGGATAATCAGATCTTATTGTTTGCAGGCCAGTGCTATTAACAGTGATGCTCATGAAATCAATGGATGACATGGCAATGATATTTATAAGTATTTATTTACTTTTGACTTCAATAAAAATAACCAACAAGAGAACTTGCTTGCCTTCTTTCAACGAGTTTTTATATCTTTTCTTCTATCCTCAGACTTTGGATTTTGTTATAATGCTGGAAACAGGTAAGTTTTTACTTGGTATAGCAGTGTTTTTCAGGTGAAGTTTTTGATAGCCCCCTGACAGATTGATAGGTAATTCTATTAACCACATAAAATATAGAAAACAAAATACTTACAATCACTAGCGAGTTATGAAATCTTTCTCAACAAAATCTTTAGAACAAACTCTCATGTTTTTGGTAACTCTCTTTCCCATTTTCAGTTTGACCTACCACAGTTTTTTTTTATTAACCATAGTCACCATTCCCGATTCTCTAATATGCTCAACTCTTTGACCTCCATTTGGGAAATAATGAAAAGTCAAATTGGGGTTTTTTTATTCACTGAGTTACATCCAGGTACACAAAAATTTGCTTTGTTAGTCATTTTCACTATCAACAAATTATTAGTCAGTATTAAACAACTGTAATCTTTGCACAAATGCGAGCTATAGGGTATATAAACACAAAGCAATCACACTTGCTCATCACGTGATATTGATGCGTGTTTATTCCGTCAGATGGCGCATTGCTTAGCATTAACGGACAATAAGAATGTCATCGCTAAATGCCTCTTTTACGGGTCTCTACACTTATGTATATTAGTAAATGTTGGGTTTGGCAGAAGAAGCATAAAATTAGGATCAACGCTGCGAAGATAAGTAGTCTGAGAAGTATAGCCGGATGACTCTAATGGTTAAAGTGAGAAGAAGTGAGATAAGGGAACCCTGTGGTGTGAAAGAAGATCTGGTATCAAATATAAAGGGATGCTTAGATGGTTAGGATACGTAGAATGGGTGGATAAAAGAAGGTTGACGAAACAGATAAGGTAAGTGTAAATGGTGTGATAAACGTATTTTGATCAGATTAAAATTGTTTTAAAAAAAGGTCCAGTCAAGCGTTTCAGCAATCGATAAGCTTGTATGAAAACGCTGATGAAAGTAAAAGAAGCGAAAGACGTGTGTAAGAACCATAACAAGTAAAAAAAAAAGATCTCTGCCTACTCCTACGGAAAAAAGGCGTTTGTAAGGATGTGAAGTCTAGAAACAACGTTTTCTTTTAAAAAAAGTTTTAGAGATTGCGTTATTAATACAATTATTGGTTTTAAATTTAAAAACGAATAACGGTGTATATTTTTAAAACTGTAAATTTTTTTTAAAATTGTTTACAACTGATTCGGCTAAAGATATCATCAATTTTTTTTTTCTCCGTCACTGGAAAAGTTGGCATTAAAATATATTGTCTGACCTTTTGCTCCATTGCTCGACTGTTACCAATTTCTGGAAATAGGTTAAAGTGGCTTGCACCTTCGCAAGGATCTACTCGATACATATTTCATAATTTTTCTGAAAACCCAGCCATTAACCTAGTTTGGAACGGTCACGTCTGGCAAACATACACTACGTATACAGTCGCATATGGACCGAAACGCCTGGAACACTCTTCCAATGGAAACAAAAAGGGTGATTGTTTGGAGTTAAGCACATAAATTTTTGGATCATTACAAATCCAGACTGTAAGTTAAATCAAGCTGCATTTATGTCAGTTGCATTAAATTGTTCACCCTTACGTTTTGTTTGTATATTCATTTATTTTTATGTACCTTTGGATTTTTTAACTTTTCTTTAATTTTTTAATTATTCTTTTTATTTTGGTATCGTTACCATGAAATATTTGATATGTATTAGGAATCTTATGAGTGAACTCTTATTAATTTGTTACTTTAAACAATTAAGACATTCATGAAACGGTTTGTTTAAACTCGAAAGTATATTATTAGGCTATTTTTAACTTCGTTGACGTTTTAAGGGGAAGTATTTAAGGCGACTGGTTAAAATCATTATAAATTAACATATGCACGTGCTTGCACTTGTCCTTTCTGACGACGCATTAAGGTACCAACAGTTACCAGTAGTAAACATACATACATACATATAGTCACGCCTTTTTCCCGTAAGGGTAGGCAGAAACCACTACCTTCCACTTGCTACGGTTCTTGCACACATCTTTTGCTTCCTCTACTTTCATCAGGGCTCTCATGCATGCTCGTCGGTTGTTGTTACTCTTGACCTGGCCTTTCTTTAAAACAATGTTGATCTGATCGAGATATGTTCGCAGAGGTCGACCTATACCTACTTGTCCATTCACACACACCTTATAAATTTGTTTCGTTAATCTTCCTTTATCCATTCTTTGTACGTGTCCAAACCATCTAAGCATTTCTTTGTCTATCTTTGTAACCACATCTTCATTTACACCACAGCGTTCTCTTATATCACTATTCTTTACTTTATCCAACCGAGTCACTCCGGCTATACTTCTCAGACCACTCATCTCCGCAGCATTAATTCAATTTTTATGCTTCTTTTGCCAAACCCAACATTTACTACCATACATAAGTATAGTAACCAACACACCTCTATGCACAACCAGACGTTCTTTTGATGCCGTAAAAACCAATGATGGGGTCCCCCTGGCTTCCATCTTGTCCCTTACCCTATTTCTTTTACACATCAACGACCTCTTGAAAACCAACACGAACCCTATTTACAGTTTTGCAGACGACAGCACACTTGTTTTAACTTTCACATCCTATTGATAACTTTCGGTAAATGATACAAATAGACTTATGCAGGAACAGGTTGACTCCATTAATACAGATCTTAAAGCAATCGTTGAGTGGGGAATCAACAATCTTGTTCAGTTTAACGCCCAGAAAACACAAAGCGCCACGTTTTCCAAGAAAGTGAATTCCTCGAATTTATTTCATCTCAATGTCCGGATATACCCTTGAATCAAGTCCCTTCATCTCGATTTTGGGAGTCACGGTGACTAATAATGTGTCTTGACCATGCTGCTAACATCGCAAAGTCAGCAAGCCAGAGGCTAGGTTTTCTGTGGAAAGCTAGAAAGTGTTTTACTCCTGATCAACTGTTGACGACGTACAAGGCTCAAATCCGACCTCTACTGGAGTATTGCTCGCACATTTGGGGTTCAGCATCAAGGCATTCTTTTCGTCTTCTAGATTCCATTTAGAAAAGGGCCATTCGGTTGATAAACAGCTCAACTTTCACAGATACCCTTCACCCACTAGAACATAGAAGAAGAGTTGCAGACCAGACATTACTTTTCAGATATTTTTATGGCAGATGATCCAGAGAAATCAAAACTTTTATACCATCACTGGCCACATTTGGCCGAAGAAGTCGGTACGCTGATCAGTCTCACCCATTTACTCTGAAGTTTTACACTACAAGGACCAAAGAATCCTTCTTTTCAGGGCTGCTACAGAATGGAACAAGCTTCCAAAATCAGTTTTTCCAGAGAACTATGACCTGAAACTTTTTAAAAAACGGGTCCACAATCATCTGCTTTTTATAATCCCTCCCCCTTCTAATAATCGCAGTGCGGGCCGTCCGCGTCCCACACGATAGGTCTACCCTTTTTGCGGCTATTTTCAGTAAAAAAAAAACATTTTTTGACACTTTCTGGCTGTTTATAAAGCTATGCAGTAGTGAACTTGTTTCCGATAGTAAATACATAAAAATTTACGCAAAATCAAAAGTTATTTGGACTGGCTGGTTTTGAAATGAAAGCACTGTATGTACATAAAGAATAACGGTTATGTTTTGTAGAATTTGATTTGTAATTGTTTAAAATAGTGTTTATTTTAAGACAATAGAACTTTGCCATAAATAAATAATGTGGTATATTTTGCATACACACTGTATACAGGGTGCTTAAATATTTAGTTTTCGGAATTTTTCGCTAAATAACCGTTTTCGTTAATCATGTTTTAATTTAAATTTTTCTATTATTTTCTTGGACCTAAACGAAGGGGAGTAAATTAAAGTAATGCTTATGGAGACCACCTTGTACATTTCGCTGTAGGATTCCCGAAAAATTACTTTGCCACCTTTTTGCGGAAATTCTCGCCTACGGAATTATTATGGTCGACCTCTTTTACGGCGGATATTTAAAGTTATTTTGGGTTTTTGAGTACGCGGTTTATTAATAGACGCGAAAAAAGGTCCTTTCTCCAACACGAGCAAGGGATTCGTCTTTGTGATTTTGTGTCATTTAGGTCCGCTTCTTTGCGAAAGGATATTAGCAAAAGCTCGGTCGGAAGCTATCAATTTATCGGGTTATTGACCATTTAATGTGTACAAGTATAACGAGATTTAGACTGGTTGTATGGTAGTCGGTTTTTCTTGGTAAATTTTTTTTATATCTATTTAAAGCAGGGTTTTTTAGCAATAAATTTTAACCAAATTTATGTTTGAAACACAATCCAGGGTTACTTTACTAAAAGAAAAAATAGGAGAGCTATAAATACTATATAGCCCAATTAAAAAAAATAAATTTATGTTTTCGCAAATCGGTAACTTAAGAAAAAAATCCTGAAACTCACCAATTTTTTTTTATTTTTGCCATCGATAATTTTTTTAATGGAAATGTTGGTCATTTAAAATTAATTTTAATTATCTATTAAACCATGACAAATACCATTAAGTAAATTAATTTTTTATAGTAAAAAGAATGGCGACCATTGAATAGGACTTTGATTGTCAAGAATTCGATTCGAATGCTGAAGTGAACAAATTGTTAAATTATCGACGTTTCAAAACTTTACTGTCACGCAGCAGGACTGTAAGAACTACCGAGGTATTATTTTACTTAGCATAGTCGGCAAACTGTATGCAAATATATTGATTAAAAAAATAACGAATGAAACTAAGAAGATATGTGCAAGCAGGATCTAGAAGAGGAAGGATATGTATGTATCAGGTCTTTTCATTACGAGGTATAGTCGAAAAATTCTTGGCTAGAAGTGGAAAGGTCTATTGCGCTTTTATAGACTTGGAAAAAGCCTATGACAAAGTGGTGGGGAGTAAATTGTGGTCGACATTGTCTATGTATGGGGTGAGCGGTAGTTTAATATGAGCAAATAGTCAGTAGCAATAGGAAAAAATCACGTAACGCGAGATGGCGCTGTCGATGAGGATAGCGGTTTGAACAACAAATATTCTGTTATGTGTTCACTTGTAGAACCAAAATATTTATTGAAGGGAATTTTCACTTCGTTCGGCGGGTAAACTCTGCGCGCCATGAAAAGTCCTACTTCTCCTCCGCTTGAAATAATCTACTATTATTTAAATAACCGCTAATTCTAGAACATCCCTTGCTATAAAAAAATTATTTACAGAATATTTAATAAAAAAAATAAGTTGGGTTTACTATATTAGTATAGGTACATAATTGAGCGCGTCGGCGACGTTGACGAGCAGCGAGCAGTGACGTTGAAGCGTAAAGCTGTGGAAATGAGCTGAGGTGTGGGCAGCTTCACCGTAACCACTGATACTTCGACTCACTCTTGCTATTGACGACGTAGATGTTGGATTCCTTCGATAATTCAGTCAAGCTGGCTCGATGAGTTTTTTACCTACTATAGGCTAAAGGGTTTACTGTCTTTTATCGCTGTGAATTTTGTTATTACAGTAAATAAAACAACATACTTGTCATCGATAATATATTGTATATTTTAATATATGGAGCTTACAGTTTCAAGCCTCCTGTATCTTAAGAATATTTTCACTGGTTGTTAGTTTTGAATTTAATTTATTTTATCTGATTATATTGATGTGCATTTTACCACGTGGTGTTTTAAAAAATAGTGTTCTTCGGCTGGCGTTGTGCATTGCTTGACGGCGTCAGGGCCATACTGAGTAGTTTTAAAAATCAAGGAATTTCTCAGAGAGGAATTGTACAGTTGGAAGTACTAATTTCCAACAATAATTATATTTAATTATAGTAGATTACAACAATTACAACAAGTTCTGAAGAAAATCGTAATAAACATTTTAATAAATTAACTCGAAACAAAAATTAATAAATAGTTTAAAAAAATCTAAGGCGATTGTCTCTCGTCGGAAAAAAAGTAACCTAAGCAAGCTTAATTAAAAAGTTTGGCATCGTGTAAACGTTTTTCTTTATTCTGAAGAACCTATTACGCTAGCAGTATTTATTTAAGGAAGTAATTAAAAAAGTAACTCATCTAATAATGGTGCTCATTGGCTGCAATACCTTTATCGAGAGTTTGCTCTCGACAGCATTTGCAATTTTCGAGATGGCTTTAGCTTTATTTTCTATTTTAGTCACGTAAACAGTGGTGAGTTACTCGCGAAGTTAGTGAAACTGTTGCAACTCGATTTATACCAGTTTATGTATGAAATTCACCCCTCGATATTATTCGTCTTAAGTATCAATACAAAAGTATTATCTTTTTTCTCGTCGGGAATATTTGTGTATAATCAGCAGTAATACCATATAAGTGCTTCAAAATATTCGGATTATACAACGATAACTTTTTAAACTGACACCATTTGTAATTGTGCAGGAAGTTTGAGATGTATAACCCGAATATTTTGAAGTACGAATTGTATTCGATACGATTATTTTTTGAGTAGATTTGAACAATATACACCATTTATTAATTGAAATATTGGTACCATAAAAATTACAATTATTATAAACAGCAATTTTTTATTCGTGTTATTTTCTGAGCTGGAAACTTCAACGTGACTAATGGTTGCTGATGTGCTGGACATTTCGACGTTGCTACTAGATCCAAGAGTGTGTCTTAGTTTGGTTCTTATCTGATTGAATATATGTTGGTGATACTCTTGATCTAATTGTAGTTACGGTTTTATAGAATTACTACTCATAACTTCAGGATTCGACATAAGCATGGTTTTAAAGAAGGTGTGTGGCAATTTAAAAACAAACTTAAACGAACTTAAAACAATGCTAGAAGATTTAAAGCACATATCGTCGACAGTGGGACTCGAGATGAATGTCAGCAAAACTAAAATAATGAGTCCAGCAGGAGAACATTTGGAAATTCAAGGCCAAATAATAGAAAACGTAGATCAGTACATATATCTTGGACATTCAGTAAAGCTTGGAAAGGAAAATTAAACGGTGGAGATTGGCAGAAGAGTAGCTTTGACATGGTCGGCTTTTGGAAAGCTCCAATATATATTTGAAGATGCCAATATGCCCATAAGCTTGAAACGGAAGGTATATGAAACTTGCATATTGCCAGTCTCAACTTACGGTCTAGAAACCGCCACATTAACTGAAAAAAGCGTAAAAAGACTTAGAACTACGCAACGAGCAATAGAACGAAGAATTCTTGGGATAAGTCTGAGGGACAGAGTACGTAATGAGACCATTCGACAAAGAACCAAAGTCACCGATATCATAGAGCGTGTCGCACACCTTAAGTGGCAATGGGCTGGACATGTAGCTAGACAAAACGAAAGCAGATGGACAAAAAAGTTAATTCAGTGGAGACCCAGAGAAACAAAAAGAAGCATAGGTAGACCTCAAAAAAGATGGCTAGATGATGTGAAGAGAACAGCGGGCACCCATTGGCAGCAAACAGCTCAAGACAGAAACGCATGAAAAAGATTAGAAGAGGCCTATGTCCTGCAGTGGGCAATAATTAGCTGAAGAAGAAGAGAATTACTACTAACATGCCCTGTAATTTTAATTAGTTCTTGTTCCGATACACCTGCTTTTGCCAATTGTGAAACGGCAGTTGCTCGGTGAGAATGATTTAAAAAAATTTTGTTTGTGATGTCTAAACCGGCCGATAAATCCTAAACTTGTATGGAATCTTTAGAGTACCTTGGTGCAAACAACAGGGTGACCCTACTGTGGGTACCTGGGCACCAGGGGGTGGAAGGAAACGAAAAAGCCGACACCATTGCAAAACAGGGGGCCGAATCTGCGTTCACTGGACGAGAACCGGTTTTTGGAGTCACCACAAGTGCCGCCAAAACAATTATTTCGGACTGGGCGGGGAGGAAAATACTCACGTACTGGTCCGACATACCAGGGTTAACCCACTCGAAGGCGTTTCTACCGTTTCAACCCTCGAGAAACACAACTAAGCAGATCCTAGAATGGAGCAGAAATGACCTATGTATTCTAACAGGACTGCTTACAGGACACTGTCGTCTAAGATGCCACCTTAGAAAGATAGGTCTGAACCAACAAACAGACTGTCGGTTCTGCTGCGTGAAAGACGAAACTGCTGAACATATACTATGTTCATGCCCGGCCTGGGAAGAATAAGGTTTAACATATTTGGATACACCAACCTAGAACCTACCTATTTTAAAAAAATCTTCCCCTTTACAACCATGAACTTCATGAGAAGGGCTGGATTGTGCGGTAAACTGTGACCTCTAGGGGTGAGCCACAATAGACCTACTAAGGGTCGCGGTGGAGGGGTGAACACGCCCCACTCACATGATACCTAACCTAACCTAACCTAACCTAACCTAACCTAAACCGGCCACTTCTGCAGAATTTTTGGTTTATTTGGAAATTTCATTTATTCCAATTGGCATAGTTTTGTACTAGCCAAGGGTTTTTTGCTTCTTCCAGTATGGATTTACTGTCAGAAATAACCTGTCTGTTTTAATATTCTTGTTTTCGTATCTTTTTAACATCAACTTATTCAGAAGTCGCACTGGGCAGCCACTTATTATTAGCACAAGATTTTGCTCTACCCTGCGTTGTATTTGTGAAAATGGGATTATTCTGTATCCTACCAGTCGGAGAATCATCATTTTTAGTTAACTTTTAAAAATAGTGGATCAAGCATGACGCTCCTTCATTTCCTCTCAAAGCAAGTTCTACAGAGGCAATCAAGAAAAATTTTATCTGCAACCCTTCTGGTTGATTTTCATCCCAAGCTTTAATCATTGCTTTATACTAATTGTCTATGAATGCTGATGCACTGACCTTCCTATTATCAGGTAAGGATTGGAGCTCCCTTCTTTTTGAATTCCTCACGTTTCGTGCCTCTAAAAAATATTTTCTCCATTACATTTTCGCATATTGAAACCCCAATCTTTCAGTAGAAATTGATTCATTCAGTACGTAGTATACGTACTTTTTTTTTTTAATGTATTATCAGGTTCATTGTTTTGATCACACTCGTCTATCTCTTTTAATAATAAATCACCGAATCGACTCATTATCTGACAATTATAAAATAAACGTCAAAATTTTTTGATGCGCATTGTTTGTATGTAATAATTATGAACTGGTTATTATGGAAATTCGAATATTTCTGAATTTATGATTGGTGGAGCTACTCGATGTATATCCAAGTATATTCAAAATGATACGAGGTAGCTAAGCTTATTTGGACGTTTCCGATTGGTTGAGAATCGTACGAAAAAAATAATCAGTAATAATAAAGCATTAATGGAAAATTTTGTGGTGTTTCACTAGTAAGATCATTGCATATCCCTCAAAAAATTTGGGCTGGCTTAAAAATCTGCCAAAATATAATCGTATATCAGCTAAAATTCTAAGAGATATTATTCGGAGATTTTCGGGGATTATCGAAGATTTTTTAAAAAAAAATGTAGTATTTTTTAAACTGTTATGTTCGAGTTTAAGTGATCTTCAAATTTCTTCGAAAATCTATCCTCGATTTTTGATTATATTTAGGTATTTTTTGTAGTTCTATATTAGTATTTATTAAATTATATCTTTACATAATAATGAAATTAAATATTTTTGGTTTCAGTTGTCTACGTTAAAGGACAAGAAACCAGTGACAATTGGCAGCTAACAGCTTAAAAGAAAGAACCCCTTCAGGTAAGTTGTTAAATTTTTTAATTTATATTAATACTTTTTATGTATTCGCTTTGTATTGTTGAAGTGCTTTAAATAATTAAATTACTCCTTAATTAACTAATTTTTTTAAGGTTCTTTACGCATATAATTTCATCTATAAATTTCCACGAAATGATTTCCCAATTTTAATTGTTTCTTTTAATTGAATTTTCGTATTTGTAACATAATTCGATGGATTTTGACCAGAATAATTTAATAACAACAATTTGTCAGAGGTCGCCTATCAATTTACAAAACCAATTACCAGCTAATGTGAATATTAATATTCGCTAAGTTGACAAAGCAAATTACACAACTATATTGGAACAAAATTAAGGGCCAATATTCGTAAAGTCCATTAAAAATAATTGTGACAAATAAACACGGTGATACTTTATGGTATACAAACTCTTTCACTTTTCCTTTAATCGGCGCCTCGTATTTTTTCATGCTATCTTTTTTTTCAAAAACTACGGAGGCAGTTTGATAAGTCAGTGACTTTTTGAATTTCCCGCGCAGTTACTCCAAATGCAACAGTGCTGCCGTCAATTATAATCTATCAGTGGGTACTTTCTAATTTTGAGCAATTTACGTCGTGCAGTTGGTGTTTGATAGCCGTTCAAAGCAGACAACCTCGTGAATTTTTACGAAAATGGAAAAAAGCGAATTTCGTGTGCTGATTAAGCATTACTTTTTACGTAAAAAAACCATCACTGAAACTAAGGAAAGACTTGATAAATACTACGGGGACTCGGCACCATCAATTTCAATGGTTAAGAAGTGGTTTACAGAGTTCCGTTGTGGTCGCGTACCAGCACTAGTGACGCCGAACGTCCAGGTCGCCCAAAAGAAGTGATCACGCCGGAAATCGTCGATAAAATCCATGAAATGATATTGGATGATCGGAGAATGAAAGCGCGTGAGTTGGCTCATGCTGTAGGTATCTCAACTGAACGGGTACATCATGTTTTACACGAAAATTTGGACATGAAAAACCTCTCTGTGAGGTGGGTGCCGCGATTGCTCACACTCGACCATAAGCGCAATCGTGTGACCACTTCAAAAGAGTGTTTAGCGATGTTCAGCCGTAATCCGGACAAATTTTCGCGCCGTTTTGTTATTGTGGATAAAACATGAATCCATCACAACACGCCAGAGAACAAGGAACAATCGAAACAGTGGGTTGCTCGGGGTGAACGTGGACCAAAGAAGGCGAAACAGAGTCGTCTGTCAGCCAACAAGGTCATGGCCACAGTTTTTTGGGATGTACGCGGTGTCATTCACATCGATTACCTCAAAAAAGATAAAACGATCACCGGCGAATATTATTCAAAGCTTTTGAACAGATTCGACGTTGATTTGAAGCAAAAACGGCCGCATTTGGCTAAGAAGAAGAAAGTGCTGTTCCATCAAGACAATACACGTGTGCACACTTGTCTAGTCACGATGGCCAAAATCCACGATTTGGGATACGAACTGCTACCCCATCCAGCATATTCTCCAGATTTAGCCCCCTGCGACTATTTTCTGTTTCCAAGCCTAAAGAAATGGCTGGGCGGTAAGAGATTTGAGTCGAATGAAGAAGTCATAACCGAAACAAACGCGTATTTTGAGAGCTTTGAAAAAACCTATTATTTGGAGGGAATAAAAAAATTAGAAAAACGCTGGACTAAATGTATCGAGCTAAAAGGTGATTATGTAGAAAAATAAAATGTTTATTTGCGGGAAAAATTTTTGTTTTATTCAAAAAGTCACTGACTTATCAAACCGCCCTCGTATTACTTTTGTCTTGCTTGCATTCACTTTTCTTCCTTTAATTTTAAGCGCATCATGCATAGTATTAACCACCGCCTGAACTCCTACTTAGATGATACAAATATGACCTGATCATAGACGTGAAGGAGAAATTTGACGATTAAATCATTCATTCTTAATACGTATGCTTTTTTTTGAAACTTTTTAAACGTACGCAAATCATTTAGATGATTAAAAAATCGTAGTCCCATTATTCAAGAGATTAATTTTCGTCGAAATGCTGTTAATGTTTCCGTGCAATTTACTACCATAGTTCGTTGAACGATTTAAAAATGTTTACAAGAAATTTAGCAAAGAACTATACGCGTACGATTCAATTGGAAAATAAAACGATAATGACTACACTCTCCCGTCGCAACGCAATTTCTTAATCAGAATATGTAACGAAACATAAAGTAATTCGATTCGAGTAGCTCAGTTTCTCCATTTATGCATCCCCATTTAAAGCTACGCATCGTCGGGCGCTCCTCTATCAAAATATAATCGCAGAAAGGGCGCAATAACTCACTCTAATGATCCTAACAACGTTTAAAGCCGTTAACACTTTCAAATTGCTGAAATGAATGTCGATTCTCGACTCTGTGGGGGTGTTTTCGCGAGAGAAAATTATAAGAAAAACTCACGCTTCCAACGTACACGCGCACACGTGAAATTAATCACTTTCAATTTTATTAAAGTACCTACCGGAAAAATTATAATGCCTAAATTATTAATTTTTTATTACAATAAGATTCTTTTCCGCAAATCGCTAGGAAATTTTGACATTCCAGAAATAATTTCTTAAACAAAAAAAGGGGTGCGTGGAAACCCACGCGTCAGAAGTGAAACTTTTTAGGTTTGAAATCAGGACGTTATTTTGTGAGATTCATTGAGGTTGTCGTGTGGTAGGTACACGAGTCAAATCAAAAGGTTGTTGCTCAATTTTTATTCTGATAAAATGTTACTTTTGCGTAAAAGTTGATTAAAAAAGCGAAGGGAGATGTTTATGTTAATAATAATCTTAACTTCACATCCATTACACAAAAATAATATTTTTTATATTCTGCATCATCAATTTCCAAGAAGGATACAATGGGTTTATGATAAGAAAAATTAGATATAAAACAACAAGAATAACACGAACTTAATACATGACTGATAGAAGCCACTATGTTTGTTTGTAAAACACTTTAGGTTAGAGTCTAAAATGTACTCCAGTCCTGCTAATATGACGTCATGTACAGTTTGTTACAGCGTAAGCGCTACTATACCAAAAATACGCCGCGTGCCGCAAGTTTGGGCAATTTTTCGATTTACTCCCAGCGCCGAGCGCGCCTAAAGATGTTTCACTTCAAAAGTTCAGTAGAAAATATTCATTTTCTTACTGAAAATAAATGATATTTCCTTACAGTTATTAGTGTTCATTGTCATTTATTTATTAATGTATAACAATAATTAAGGCTTTCAAATTGTGGAAAAATTTACCACTACCTAATTTTGTTTATTATTTACAATGTTAACACCAATATTTATTACTAAACCAGATAACTCAGATTCAGCTCGTGATATCGTAGTTTTGGGAGTTGGAAGACTATCCATTTTTGATTTGCAAGCAACTGCCGTAGAGGTGACAGCACTTGATCCTGAAATTTCACAGTCTAAAATTTTATTTGATATTTGAATTTTATTATTGATAGAATCTTCCACGTATCCTTCGGCCACAGTCGAAGATCCTCCATGTCGTTTCAAAACACATATATCGGCCCCCGTATTTGCAAGGAGTGTGGTTGATGTTCTCCGAAAACAATGGCCCGTGTAGGCATCAGGATTTGGTAATTTTAGGTGTTTTGCTATTAAGCTAGGCATCTTTCCAATACTATTTATTCCAACAACTTGGTTAAAACATCTCTTATTTTGATACTTCAAAAACAATCGGCGACTGGTAGCATAACTTGGACGAAGAGCCGCATATTTTCGGTAAATGTCAGTATAATCTAAATTTGAAACTGTAAAAATTCGTTGTATATTCGTTTTTGTATCGGGTATTTTAACAATCAAAATGGAATTTTTATCTTCTATGTCATCGACCATCATTTTAGTGAGTTCCTCACGGCGGCAAGCACCCGAAATACCCAGTATTAAAACAACCTAAAAGGAAATCAGTAATTTAAAAAACACATAAAACAATCATCAAAACTCTACCATAACCAACAAATAGGTTTCATCATCTGCCTCTCTTATGAATTGTTCAACTTCCTCTCTTAGTCAATACCTTAAATTTTTTAGGATGGTTTCCAACTGACAATTTTTTCAAATATGGAACCAACTTGGTAAATTTCTTAAAATCCACGTTTTCTTTAACATTGAGTGTTGCTTTCAACATAGAATATGTAGCCCATAACGTGGAAGACTTCAGCTTCTTAGACTTCTCTGCAAAATATGCCAACAGCACATTTTCGGATATTTTTCTGGCTTTATTTGCTTCACACCACTCTTTAAATTGCTGATATGCATTTTCATACTGGCGCCTTGATTTCTCCGGTAAAAGATTTGAAATTACTGAATTGACCGCATCTTTCAAGTTAGGTGGGGTACTGCTTACTTCATCGTCGCTCGAAATTTCCATTATTTTACAGTTATAAATATCAGGCACGAAATTGACGCGAATAAAAAGTCACTCCAAAATAATTATCAAGAACTGTCACTTTAAAATAATTGTCAACAAATGCCATTTTATTTCCATAGTTACAGTAATTACTTGATTTGGAAAAACAGTTTAAGCCAGTTCAATACTGTTTTTCATATTAAGCTAAGCATGTTACTTATTTTAGAACAGTATTTTTGACGTTTGTAGAAAAAATTTTGTTTGCATCTCATGCGCGAAATACTTTGGTGATCTCGACTAATTTTTTAAAAAATCAGTTCTCGATCACCAAAGTAGCATTTCGCGCACTAGATACAAAAATAACTATATATTTTGCTTAATGCATTGCAGAATACATTTTAAAATTAGTTTTTATATTTACAGTTATTTGACAGTTAGTACAATTGTTGAAAATTGGAGGAACATTATAAGAACTATGAGAAACATTTTGACAACATGCGAGGTAGTAGGGTTATTTTGTTGTGTATTTTGTACTGTGAAAATTTTATTTGCCACCTCAACCTTATTGTTAACAGATTTTTCTACATATTATTTAGCAACGTTTGAAAATTTCCATTCGCTATGCCTATTTAAACTAGTTTTGTCGGCACCAGAGTCGACCAATATTGTTGCAGACAGACGAAAGCAGTGACCAGTATAATCTGTCGGATATTCCAGGTTCAAATAAATAGCAACTATTTCAGGCATTTTTCTAAATTGATGTATGTCTACTACTTGTCTAAAACCCTTTCCGCTTTGATATTTAAAGGAAAATCGGTCACTGTTCATATTTTCTGGTTTAACAAAAAATACTTTCGATAAAGATTCAAGTACATCCGATTAACTACAAATGATCTTGGTTTGTTGGTCTTCGAATCAGGTATGCTAATTAAAAGCTTAGATTCTAGGTCTATTCTAGGTCGGACTAACTCATTCATTCTAAAGGCCCAACAAAAACCAAATAATAAAGCTACCTTAAAAATAAATAAATGTGTAATCTAAAACAAATTAAAACCTTGTAAATTACCTTAATCAATAAATTTTCTTTATCAGGAGCTTCCTGGATAAATTTTTCGATTTCTTCCTTCGTTAAAATCTTAGATTTCTTTGCCTTACAACCTTGAGCTTGCCGTTGTCTGGTCTGAACCCTTCTTCTATGGTCTAGTAGGTGAAGGGTATCTGTGAGAGTTGAGCTGTTTATCAACCGAATGGTCCTTTTCTGAATAGAATCTTAAAGACGAATAGAATGCCTTGGTGTTGAACCCCAAATGTGCGAGCAATACTCCAGTAGAGGTCGGATTTAAGCCTTGTACGTCGTCAATAGTTGATCAGGAATAAAAAACTTTTTAGTTTTCCACAGAAAACCTAACCTCTGGCTCTGACTTTGCGATGTTCATGGTCATGCGAAGACATATTATTAGGCACCGTGACTCCCAAAATCGGGATGGAGGGACTTGATTCAAGGGTATATCCGGACATTGTGTTGAAATAATTTGAGGTATTCACTTTCTTGGAAAGATTGTTGGTTTCCCACTCGACGATTGCTTCAAAATCTTTATTGATGGAGTCAACCTGTTCCTGCCTGCCTTGTTCCACTCTTTCTCCTTTAATCAGCACCTCGCAAGAGGAAGGTTTAAAAATGTTATTCTGCTGTTTCCAAGTAGCACCACTTTAACATCCCCCACCCTTTCTTTAAAATTTAAAATAGCAACTCCTACGTTGTGATAGGTACACACCCAAGAAAAATGCAAATCAGCCATATAACAACAATTTATTTATTGATTTATTTTTCAAATAACATTAAACATAGCGAAATTACAACTAAAATGAAGTTAAATGTATTTACAGTAAAGTTTCCTTCGTTATTTTGTAGGCAATAATATAATAACCTATTTTTAAATTCTTCTCAAACTATTTCCAAAGTTTAGTCAGTAATTTGTCTCCACAGAAAAAAGTCAAGTTGTATTAGATATGAAGATCGAGCCATTCTATAAAACCCCTTCTGCCAATCCAATGTCTTGTTTAGCCATTGTATTTCTGCTAGCGCGTAATGTGGTACAGCTCCGTTGAAGGTATATATTCCGTCCATATTCATCAACTTCACCTTTTAGGGACTAAGTAGTAAATGGATCAATTTCATTTTTTTATAATTGTAGGTATAATTCTCTCGTTGGGTTTTGGCAAAAATGTTAAAAAAGGTGACATGTAAAAGTAAATTGATCCCTTTTTAGACATCTACCCATCCAACAGTGGCGTAGGTCCTTCTTTTTTTATCGTCCCATGTTATTTTACAAAATTTGTTATCAAAAAAATAAATCGATACAATAAATTGTTGTTTATATATCTTATTTGCATTTTTATTGTGTTTTTTTTGATAAATCACGAGGTAAGGGTTGGTTTTTAACATTTTAAAGAATGTGTGGGGGATGTTAAAGGGGTACCACTTGGAAATGGCAGAATAACATTTTTAAACCTTTCCCTTGATTTAAAATTCAGTGTGTTTTTTGTTTTTCTTGCATTTACAAAAAATTTGGACTGGCTGGTTTATAAAAGCACTGTATATTATTTTCATTATTGTGTTGAAATTTCTTAACACACAAAACACAAATGCTCAAAATGAGAATAACAAAATTATATTCCAACTGTTTATTTTAAATTTAAGTAGTTGTTGAGTGGAGATAAAATATTGTGAAATTTTAAAGAAAAATCTGCTGATATCTTATGAATTTTATCGATTAAAATCGTCTGATCGAGTATAAACCAACTGATCTTTTTTGTCAGTGTAGCGTTTAAAAGCCCGACATTCGGGAAACGTTTTCTTTGACACATACACCGTTTTCAGAAGTTCATTTTGGAGATAGCAATCTCGTAATAGAATTGTTTGTTTTGTGTTGCGCTACACAAAATTAAAAATTATTTCTTGTAGTTACAAGTGAGCTCTGTAGCGAGCACCGAAAAGGTTTAATTGAGCTTGAACGTATCTACAACTCGAAAGTGTTTCTGGCGGACGGTGAAATGTACTGATGAAAGAAGACTTTATTTCTTTCTTCAGACGATTTATTGTATATTTTCTTGTTTTACTGTACCGATGTAATATTTCTCGATAAAAAAACACTGTCAAATGGGTTTAACAATAACCATATTAAAAATGCTTAGTTATATCTAAGTGACTCAAGTAAGCAACTAACCAAAAATAAATTTTTTAAATATTTCTTACCTTTATGTCTAAAATAAGCCTTTTTCCTGAGAAAAGTGTGGAAAACTGTCACGAGAGGCAGCACTTGTGGTAGGAACAAATACCAAACTTTACTCATTTAAGACGGTGTAAATTAAGTGATATAAGTGAGTGATTTAAAATTATTATTTAAATAAATAAAATGTTTGTTATAAAACTACAATTCCGACAAAACATTGTAGTTTTGAAAATTGCACTTCGAATAATCGATATCCAGAGGATAACGTGTTTTATACCATTTGTAAAACCTCTGGTGTAATAAATGGGTACACGCATCGAAGAGAGTGGATTTAACAAAAGAAAAAATAAATAAATATGTACATATTATGTTGGTTCAAAACATTTTATTGGTGGTAAAGGTCCAACTGAGGAAAATCTTGATCCAGTTTCTGGGACAATTAGTAAGGTTAAGTAAGTACTTAATTATCAATTTTGAAGTAAAACATTTATTTTACTCAAATAATTACCCATGTTATTGTAGATATTATTATCAAGTAAACAAGTGTTGACTGATTTTTCAGTAAATAAACATGAATTATAAAAAATTTAACCCCTGTTTGTTACTAAAACATTTCAATTTGTGATATTTTAATAAATTTATCTTAATTACCAAGTATTTCTGACTTATATTTTAGTTTGAAATAAATTTTAAATTTATTATTACTTTGAACATCTGTTATCAGAGTCCTAAAGTACCGCTACATAACAAATAGACTCTGTTTACTAACCTGTCAATTAATTCATTTTTTCTGCATGAAATTTTTAAATTACGACAAACAAGCCAACATTTTAATTTCTTGTCTATGACATATGCGAATTTTAATTTTGCTTCCGGAACGTCGCCACAGTGGGAAAAATCACTGATTTAGGTGGACAAAAGTCAAGTCAAAAGTTTGGAATTTCTAAGTGCTTGGACCTTTATATTATTAGTTGGTAAGACGCTTAATACTAATATTTCCCGCCATTCCGTGTTTACAAATAAATAGTAAATGAGTGAATCATTCTTATTTATACAAGTGCCTAATAACCGGCAGTGGGATTATCTTTATTCGATGGCCATTTATTATGTTCAAGGTGTGTGTAGTGAAAAGTCTTTTTGCTTTTATTTCACAATGGACATTGCTGAGACAGGTAAGACATTATATTTTCACACTCGTTATTGAATATACATTGCAATCTACCTGTAGAGTTAATTTGCAATTTGTAAATGTATGCCACTATTTAATAACAAAAAACTATATAACCCCCAAGTTACCCCAAGGATTTGTTTCATCAATCCTTCTTTAAATGTTGCAAAGAATTTTTGCGATTTTTTGCGTTTTGGGTGATACAAAAATTTTTTCAGACACAACATTCCGAACCACGAGGAGGACATTTTTTAAAGAGTGGGTTAAGTTTCCCAAAAAAACCGCCAAGACCACTTGCTGAAATTTATTCTTACCTCCGCTCATATTAATAATAAAGAAGATGTGGAGATTGGACCTTTGAAAATTAGAATTTCCCGTCTTTCCGACAAAATTTTTGAAAATTGGGACAAATGTCACAGAAAACCGGAAGTTTTTTTCAATAAATACTCTACTGGCTTGATTCAGATGACTTGGATTTTAGTATTTCAGTTATCCAACCTACTTGTCAATGCTCAGGACGCCCTGAAAAAAGTTTCGAATATTCTAGTGAGAAAACAAAAAAAAGAAAAATCAGCGAGTTATTGAAGGTAGACGCGCTCTATGTTTCTGGTAAGCGTGGTGCTTCCAAAGTTGTGAAAGAGGCATATACCTCTCAACAGCCATCTTCTTTCACAAGAAAGTCGACCTCTACCAACATTCGACGTTTTTCCACTGAAAAAGCTTTGGCTCTCTTTTTCGACTGCAATTTAACAAAGTTTGCTTAATGATTTAAAATACATCTATTGGCAGATTTACGCCACCCCGAGCCGAACATTAAATTTGTTGTATTATTTTTCCCGTATTCTGGGACCCCAAAGGTTAAATATGGACAAGTTTCAGATTTTTGTCCACCTAAATCGGTCATATTTTCCACTGTAAGTAAATTAGTAAGTTGGTATACAAAGTGTTAATTTAAATGCCAATTAAAGGATTAATGCCATACGAAAAAACTCTATTGACCATTGTTTGGTACAAGGTGGTTGATTTGAATTTTTATTACAATAGATATTTGTACTGGTTTTTTTATAGTTAAAATTTTTAGTTTATTTTTCGGAAGTTAATGTTAATTTTTAAAGCCGTTATGGTAAAAATGAACACATTTTTAACAAAAAAATTATTTTATCTCTTGCATACTTTGTAGTCTCTTTTCTAATAAGTCAGACGTACACACTGTGGCACCACTGGTAACGACATAAACACATGTAGCCAAAGTGGGGACAATTCAAATTAGAGAGATGCAGTTAATCACTTGATTATTTATTATATTTTGTGCTGGTCGACTGCATACCATCCAGATTGCTCTTTTGTAATAAAATGCCCATTTTTCACAGAATTTTTTCTGTATTTCTAAAAGTGGATTAATGTTTCTTTTTTTTAAAGATGATTAAAACAGTTCAACGACCAAAAAACACAAAGTGCCACGTTTTCCAAGAAAGTAAATTCCTCAAATCATCCCATCACAATGTCCGAAAATACCCTTGAACCAAGTCCCTCCATCTCGATTTTGGGAGTCACGGTGTCCAATAATATGTGTTGGCATGACAATGTTGCTAACATCGCAAAGTCGGCAAGCCAGAGGCTAGGTTTTCTGTGGAAAGCCAGAAAGTTTTTTACTCCTGATCAACTGTTGACGACGTACAAGGCTCAAATCCGACCTCTACTGGAGTATTGCTCGCACATTTGGGGTTCAGCACCAAGGCATTCTCTTCGTCTTCCAGATTCCATTCAGAAAAGAGCCATTCGCTTGATAAACAGCTCAACTCTCACAGATATCCTTCACCCTCTAGAATATAGAAGAAGAGTTGCAGACCAGTCATTGCTCTACAGATATTTTCATGGCAGATGCTCCAGAGAAATAAAAACTCTTGTACCACCATTGGCCACATTCGGCCGAAGAACACGGCACGCTGATCACTCTCACCCATTTACTCTCAAGATTGACAATACAAGGACCAATCTTCATCAAGAATCCTTCTTTTACAGAGCTGCTACGGAATGGAATAAGCTTCCAAAATCAGTTTTTCCAGAGAACTATGACCTGCAACTTTTTAAAAAGCGTGTCCACAATCATTTCCTTTCTATAATCCCTTTCCCTTCTAATAGTCGCAGTGCGGGCCGTCCGCGGCCCACACGATAAGTCTACCCTTTTTGCGACTATTTTCATAAAAAAAAAATACAGAGATAATCTAGAAAGTTGTGGAAACTAAACTAAAATTTGTAGGTTATAGCTAGGGTAATAATGTAAAGTCCATAAAACACACCGACGGTGAAGGAAAAAGACACATTATTGTGCATGCAGTTGGAAAGCATGGTTTTGCTGATGAGGCGGATCTTTTATTTTTGTTAAAATTAAAATCGGCCGATTATCATGACAATACGGATACAGAGATGTTTGTGAAATGGTTAAAAGAGAATCGATTACCATAGTTACATGAACTATCTGTCATTGTATTAGATAATGCTCCGTACCATTCGGAAATTTTAAATAAGCAACCAACAAACTCCCGGACGGTACAGAAAATAAAAGAATGGTTAACGAACGAAAATATTTTATTTCCACAGTATTGCTTTGAGCCGGAATTATTATCGATATTATCTGATGCTCGAGAATACCGTAAGTACTACATATTTATTAAATTTGTACCGATAATTTATTTTTGTTGCATTCCCTTTTAACACAAATAAATATGTGCCTATTTCTCACCAAAAAACTCATCGAGAGCTACATCAACGATTTCTGTTTATAATAAATCAAAAACTAAAAATACAACCTCTCAACACAGTGCGCCCTTTAAGTCGATGCCTTGGTGACTAATCCTATACCTTGTATATTGGTAAAATGAGCTATACTTAAAATATAGCTATATCAACTTCTGGACCAAATTAACACAACAATATAAAATGATCCAAAAATTTTATTTACCTATCTTTTGCCTATGTCAGTTTTTGAAGTTTATCAAGTATTTGAATAGTAGGCTATGCTTATTTTTTCTCGTTGCTAATGACAGCTATTTAAACAATTTGTTTGGATTAACGGTTTTAAAGAATTTAGTAAAAGATAAACAATTTTGTGTATTTTCTGCAAACGTAAGCTTATCAATTATTTTTTTTTAAAGTTATACGTTTTTTTGTGGTAGATAAATAAATTTTTTTTGATGTACCTAACTAATGTCCGTAAAAAATTATTAAAATTAGTTAATTAATTTAATTTGTTGTTACATTAATTTCATCCAGAAGTTTAAATTACCCGTCAGATGGAGTCCGGAATTTTGCAAACGGGAATAGTGAAAAGTACCATTTGAAAAGTACCTCTGACAATGAGTGACGATCTACATGACCAGACTTATCATCAATCAATTTTTTTAAGTTAATTATAAAACCCAACCTGGATTGTTTGTGACGGATAATTTCCACACTCAAACAACAAGCCATATTCAAACAAATGGCGAATCATTTTAAAACTTCCAAAAGTTAATTAAACGAAAAATAAAATCTATTTATTTCGCGGCCGTACACATCCAGAGAGAGAGAGAGAGAGAGAGATATATCGAGTCCATAGATCAACCGCAACTGATGTAACGAAATTATTCACGATTAAAATCACAAAGTGATATAAATATCCGAATTTATGATATTGACTTTTATATTACATTAGCGTTGTTAGTTATACATTCAACTGACATAGGAGGTTTTATGTTTTGATAAATTTAAGCAAATACATTTATAATGCGCTGAATGTTGAAATTATGGAATTGCATCGACTTGGGTGTATTTTTCGGCTTACGTAAAATATATAGGCGGTGTTTAGAGCGATTTCAATATTTGTTTCAATTTTTCACGCTCATGCAAATTATTATTTGCAAGCTTGTTTTTATTTGTTTACGTGAAAATAAATAAATTCGTTGTTAAATAAACGCTGCAATATTTTTACTCCTGCTTAACTCTTCACGACAGAAAAGAGCCAGTCGGTTGATAAAAAGCTCAACTCTCACAGATACCCTTCATTCACTGGAACATAGAAAAAGAGTTGCACACCAGACATTACTCTACAGTTATTTCCATGGCAGATGCTCCAGAGAAATAAAAACTCTTATACCACCGCTGGTCTCATTCGGCCAAAGAACTCGGCACGCTGATCAGTCTCACCCATTTACTATCAAGATTAACACAACAAGGACCAATCTCCATCAAGAATCCTGCATTTAGAGGGCTAATACGAAATGAAACAAGCTTTCAAAATTGGTTTTTTCAGAGAAATATGACTAGCAACTTTTTAAAAATCATCTTCTTTCTATAACCCCTCCTCCTTATAATAATCGCAGTGCCCGCACGATAGGTCTACCCTTTTTGCGCCTATTTTCAGTAAAAAGAAATATATATCAATAGAAGAGTTGTCGATAGTCAGAAAATTAAGAGTTTTCTTTCAACAACCATGCAATACATGCTTTTAAAATAAATTTTCAGTTGTTTTATTTTCATTTAAATATGTTCTTTAATAATCCGGTCAATTTAGAACAAAAAACAAGAGTGAAGGTACATAAACCTTCAACAAACTGAAAGTTGGTACAATTGTCTAAAACATAATTATAAATAAAATTATAAAATACCCCATTATTCCCGTGTATGGAAAAAATTTAACTCAAAAAATGAGTTTTTCGCGATATCAGCAAAACGGTAAAAAACAAAAGTTGTAGATCATAAAATTATCTATAAAATATGTATAAATATTTTTTTCCCTAGAGCCACCGTTTTTGAGATATAACGATTCAAAAAGTTGTAAATGTTGTAATCGTTATAATATGAATGAGTATGCCACGTATATACATCTCTGGAGCTGTAATATTTGTTAAAATGATTTTACAGGAGGAGTAAAACAACAGTTTTCAAAATTTTTAAAAAAAAAGATTTTGTTCAATGTGCTGAAGTTTTTAAAAACAGTAATTCAACTCCACAAGAATTTATTACCAACGGAATTCGCTTTCTTCCTTCTATGTACGAAGCTCCTAAAAAAACGAATCGCTTAGATAAGTATCGATATGCTTGTTTCTTTAAAAATACTCGAAATAAAAAGAAGTTTAATTAGCTTGTCTTCCTCTAACCTCAATTGCTGCTCATCAACAACTTTTTCGGGTATATTACCAAGTCCAATAGTGGCTTGGTTATCAGCTAGACCCAACAGGCTGGGGTTAGAAGTTGGTCAACAATACATTGGAACCATTTGAAATGTTTCTCCCACCTGCGCCGGAAAAACTGCTGAACACCATTTTTTGCAACTGCAAAAAAGGATGCAGTGCTAAATGTGGTTGCAAAAAAGTTAGATCTGGCATGTACAAATTGTCAAGGCCGGTTGTGCTATAATGTTGAATCATTAACAGTAGAGTATTAGTTTGATGCCAGCGAAGTGATCAAGAAGAAGAACAGGAAGAAGATCTCATTCTTCCGCTGCTGCTGCATTCATACATATTTTATAGATAATTTTATAATCTACAATTTTTGTACAAGGTAATTTTTTGATAAAACTTACCGTTTTGGTGAAAATCACGAAAAACTCATTTTACTAACTTTCAGCTTGTTGGGAATTTGTGTATCTTTGAATGTCTAGATTGACCGGATCATAAGCTAAGCATACAGATTTAATAACAAGTATTCTACTTGTAAGGAATGCGAATATTGAGTAACAAACAATGAAGAAGCAAAAAATATGTTGCACTTGTATATTACGTTTCCGTTTGTACGATCTAAATCTAAGAAATATTTTTCCACGTCCTCAGCCCCAAAGAAAATTGTTTGGTGGTTATAACATTTTCCTCAAAAGAGAGTGGAGGAATGTCCTGAGAGATTTCATTAAATATTTATCAAAACGAGCTCTGAAGTTCCTTCGCAGTTTAGTCAACATCTGCTACGTAAACTCGAGTCGATATGTGAAATAAATAGAATCCTATAAGAATCTTTACTTGCGGAGTGACATCACATGTTCTTGACGCTAAGAAGCTTTCTGGAGAAAATAGCTTTTCTAACGACGGCTGTAATTTACTGTCATATTTCTTTGTGTTGGATTTTATACTTTTCATTTCTTTCCGTTCGGGATTTTTTCTGATTCGGTATGAGCTGTGCTTCGCGAATTCTTAAACGTATCCTTTTCCTCCCGAACAAATGCTCGTTTTCGACACTTTACCGACGACGGTCGTCATAAACAAAACCGCAAGCATTATAAATTAATTTAACAATAAATATTAAAATATTAAATATAAAAAACAAATTTGTAGTAGTTTTCCCAATTCGTTAATAACGTAAGTTTATACATAATAAATTTTCATATTTAAGTGAATTTTAAATTTTACTTAAAAATTTCCACCTTATTAATTACATATAAACATACATACAGTGTGGAACAGCCAAATGGAATAAATTCGATAACGATTAAATAAGAGCGTGTTGGGAAAAACGCTTGGACACGTCGATTTGTATTTTTAGATGCGCATTTTTTTCAAAAAAAAATTTTATAGGGTGTGTCATGTGACAGTGGCCGATACCAACTTTCTTATTTTAAAAGCAACCCCCTGTATATTATTTATTTTTTGGTTTCTTCAAAAAATTCTAGACATAATTCATGTACAATGTCCCATACCTATCTTTAACTGTTTCGGAAATATTGTGTTTTCAGATGTATTACAAAAATTAACATTAAAAAGAAAATTATTTTATTTCCCAAATTCGCTACATTACACTCGATACTTATTTCCCATTTAGCTCTTAATATTGAGAAAATAAGCAAAAACCATTATTGCGTTCCTTTTTACTGATATGAAATAAAAAAAATACAAAAACAGTTTTGTTTATTTTCGTATAAAACTCATAGCCTTAGCAACTTGTTGTCTATCTGAATGACAGTAGTGATCAGTGTCAGTGCTATAGTCGTTTGAATTTCGTTAACTGTACGTAATAATATCAGAAAAACGGTTCATTTAACAGAAATGCACAAAATAACCATTCTACAAATGATTGGTTATGGAGATAATACACGGACACAAATGGAAGTTTCTCGCTTATTTCACGAAAAATTTCCAAATTTGCCGCCTATATCCCAAGGAACAATTAGCAAAATAGAAAAACAGTTTCGCGAGCTTGGTCATGTAAGACAGACAAAAAAAGTAGTTGCCAATGAACTAAGCGATGATGCAAAATTGGATGTTATGCTTGAGTTTCAAGAAAACCCATACTGTTCAACATTAGCCACACATCAATTTTTCGAATGTTAAAGGAAAGTAAAATGCATCCCTATATAATGATGCCAACTCAGGAGCTCATGGAAGACGATTTCGACAGGAAAACTTATTTTTGTGAACAAATAATGGAAATGTTAGATAACAATGTGATCCAATTAGAAAATGTTTTGTTTTCTGATGAAAGCACATTTACACTTCACGGTCATGTTAATCGTCAAAATTGCCGGTATTGGTCTAATGAGAATACTTACTGGATGAAAGAGGAACATACGCAATATCCTGAAAAAGTTAATGTTTGGGCAGGAATTGTTGGAAATCATATCGTAGGTCCCTTTTTCATTGATGGCAACTTGAATGGAGATAAATATTTAGAACTGCTCCAAAATAATATCGTGCCAACTTTGACAAACTTATATCCTGATCCAGCAAACCCACAAGTTCCTGCCAATATACTATGGTTTCAGCAAGATGGAGCACCGCCCCATTACCAAATCAATGTCCGGCAGTACCTGAAGCAAAATTTTCCAAATCGGTGGATAGAGAGGCGCGGATCGATAGAATGGCCAGCACGATCTCCTGATCTGACGCCATTAGACTTCTTTTTGTGAGGATATGTCAAAAGTATTGTATACAAAACTAAACCTATCCACTTTTATGACTTAAAAAGACGAATCAC
The DNA here is from genome assembly GCA_950111635.1 of Agelastica alni. Lineage (NCBI taxonomy): Eukaryota > Metazoa > Arthropoda > Insecta > Coleoptera > Chrysomelidae > Agelastica > Agelastica alni. Next base: position 24,498,379 of record OX467716.1, read on the forward strand.
GCTTGCGATTATATCAGTCACGCCTGAGATGTTGAGTAACGTTAGAAGACATTTCTATACCAGATTAGCATGTTGCCAAGACGTTCGCGGCGAACATTTTGAACATCTCTTACATTAAAATTAATGTTTTTTTGTTTTTTTTTTTGCATTCTTTGTAAAATAAAATAATTTTCTTTTTTTTAATGTTAATTTTTGTAATACATCTGAAAACACAATATTTCCGAAACAGTTGAAGATAGGTATGGTACATTGTACATGAATTATGTCTAGAATTTTCTGAAGAATCCAAAAAATAAATAATATACAGGGGGTTGTGTTTAAATTAAGAAAGTTAATATTGGCCACTGTCACATGACACACCCTATATAATTTTTTTTTTGAAAAAAATGCGCATCTAAAAATACAAATCGACTTGTCCAAGCGTTTTTCTCAACACGCTCTCATTTATTCGTTATCGAATTTATTTCATTTGGCTGTTTCACACTGTATAGTCACTCATTTTTCCCGTAGGAGTAGCAGAGACCACTTCCTTCCACTTGCTACGGTTCTTACACACGTCTTTTGCTTCCTCTACCTTCATAAGTGCTCTCATACATGCTCGTCGGTTGTTGGTACTCTTGACCTGGCCTTTACCGACTTCCGTCCATTCACACTTGCCTTATAAATTTGTTTTGTTAATTTTCCTTTATCCATCCTTTTTACGTGTCCAAACCATCTAAGCATTCCTTTATTAACTTACCAGCGGGAAGTTATAGTAATGGGTCCGGTTTTGCGAATCCCGAATACAGTAGTTTTAAGTGGACGTCTGTGTGTGTGTGTGTATGTAAGTATGTTCGTATGTTTGTTTGGAATTATTTTTTGTCTCGATTATCTCGAGAACAAAAAATGATATCAACGTGGGACCAATTGTATTCGACGTATAATTACGCATCTTAGAACTGATTACATTTTCAGCAAAATCGTTTAAGTTGTTTTTTATGGAGGTTCAAAAAACTGAAAAAAATGGTAAACTTTCGGAATTATTTTTCGTCTCAAATATCTCGAGAACAAAAAATGATATTGACGTGGGACTAATTCCATTCGACGCATAATTAAGCAACTAAGAAGTGATTGGATACATACCTCTTTAAAAAACCTTCGTCACCATATGATGGTAGCATGTGGTGAAATAACCATAGAGATAATGTAGATAAAGGAGACAAGCCATAGGATGCTGTGTTGACGTCCAGTTGACGGTATTTCTTCGGATGTATTAAAAACCAATGCTGTGTTCCCCCAGAGTTTTATCCTGTCCAATCCCATTTACAGTTTCGCAGACGACAGCACACTTGTCTCAACTTTTACACCCCATCGATCACTTTCGATGAATGATACAAATAGACTTAGGCAGGAAGAGGTTGAATCCATCAATAGAGATGTTAAAGCAATCTTTTTTTTTTTTATGAAAATAGTCGCAAAAAGGGTAGACCTATCGTGTGGGCTGCGGACAGCCCGCACTGCGACTATTAGAAGGGGAAGGGATTATAGAAAGGAAATGATTATGGACACGCTTTTTAAAAAGTTGTAGGTCATAGTTCTCTGGAAAAACTGATTTTGAAAGCTTATTCCATTCCGTAGCAGCCCTGTAAAAGAAGGATTCTTGATGAAGATTGGTCCTAGTAGTGTCAATCTTGAGAGTAAATGTGTGAGACTGATCAGCGTTTTTCGGCCGAATGTGGCTAATGGTGGTACAAGAGTTTTTATTTCTCTGGAGCATCTGCCATGGAAATATCTGTAGAGCAATGACTGGTCTGCAACTCTTCTTTTATATTCTAGAGGGTGAAGGGTATCTGTGAGAGTTGAGCTGTTTATTAAGCGAATGGCTCTTTTCTGAATGGAATCTTCGAGTAGGGAACCAACAATCTTGTTCAGTTTAACGCCCAGAAAACACAAAGCGCCACGTTTTACAAGGAAGTAAATTCCTTAAATAACTCCATAACAATATCCGGAAATAACCTTGAATCAAGTCCCTCCATACCGATTTTGGGAGTCACGGTGTCTAATAATATGTCTTGGTATGACCATGTTGCTAACATCGCAAAGTCAGCAAGGCAGAGGCTGGGTTTTCTGTGGAAAGCTGGAAAGTTTTTTACTCCTGATCAACTGTTGACTTAAATTCGACCTCTACTGAGAATGCTCCAGAGAAATAAAAACTCTTGTATCACCATTGGCCACATTCAGCCGAAGAACTCGGCACGCTGATCAGTCTCACCCATTTACTCTTAAGATTGACACTACAAGGACCAATCTTTATCAAGAATCCTTCTTTTACAGGGCTGCTACGGAATAGAACAAGCTTCCAAAATCATTTTTTCCAGAGAACTATGACCTGCAACTTTTCAAAAAACGGGTCAACAAACATTTCCTTTCTATAATCCCTTCCCCTTCTCATAGTCGCAGTGCGGGCCGTCCGCGGCCCACACGATAGGTTTACCCTTTTTGCCACTATTTTCAGTAAAAAAAAAAGTTAAATGTAAAACATGACATATTTTTGTGCTGTCTGCAAAAGGCGGTTTGTCACTGGTGATACCAGATACAGATTTTATTCGTAAGTAGATACAATTAAATATTTATACATACATACATAAAGTCACGCCTTTTTCCCATAGGGGTAGGCAGAGACCACTTCCTTTTACTTGCTACGGTTCGTACACACATCTTTTGCTTCCTCTACTTTCATCAGTGCTCTCATACATGCTCTTCGGTTGTTGGTACTTTTGACCTGGCCTTTTTTCAAAACAATGTTGATCTGATCGAGATATGTTCTCCGAGGTCGACCTCTACCGATTTGCCCATTCACACTCGCATTATAAATTTGTTTCGTCAATCTTCCTTCATCCATCCTTTCTACGTGTCCAAACCATATAGGCATTCCTTTATCTATCTTCTTTTACACCACAGCGTTTTCTTATCTCACTATTCTTAGCTTTATCCAACCGAGTCACTCCGGCTATAATTCTCAGACTACTCATCTCCGCAGCATTAATCCTATTTTCATGCTTCTTCTGCCAAACCCAACATTCACTACCATACATAAGTGTAGGAACCAACACACCTCTATGCACCGCCAGACGTGCTTTTTTTGACACTTTCTGGCTATTCGTAAAGCTATGCAGTGCCCCATTCATTTGTTTTCCTGCCAACACCCTTCGCTCAATGTCACTGTCATACTTTCCATCTCTAGTAAATTTTGAACCCAAGTACACAAATTCATTAACTTGTTCCACTCTTTCTCCCTCAATCGAAACCCCACAGTTTGTCATGCTTTCTTCTCTTTCAAAAACCATTACTTTCGTTTTGCTCACATTTATTTTCATCCCTTTGATTTTCAGGAAATCATGCATAACATTAACCATCGCCTGCAATTCCTCTTCAGATAACGCTAATGTGACTTGATCATCGGCGTAAAGAAGGCATTTGACGATCAAATCATTCATTTTTAATTCATACGCACTCTCTTTCAGATCTTTTAAACAATTGTCTATGTATAAGTTAAACAGCCATGGCAAAGCCACACATCCCTGTCTCACACCTTTTTCGATGTTAAACCAGTCCGTGCAAGCTCCGTTTATCCTGACACAAGCAGTGGAATCCTCGTAAAGTGATTTCAGTGCTCGTATTAAACTACCACTCACCCCATACATAGACAATGTAGACCACAATTCACTCCTCACCACTCTGTCATAGGCCTTTTCCAAGTCTATAAAAGCGCAATAGACCTTCTGACTTCTAGCCAAGAATTTTTCGACTGTAAATATTTATACGTGTTAATAAACAATGAATTATTCATGTATGCGTAAAAAAGTATTATTTGTTTATAAATCACGTTTTCGTTATTTTTAAAATAATCTTGTGCAATTAAATATCTCTTGATTTCATCACTAAGATGAATGCGCAAAATATATTTATTTAATAATTAACGTTGTATTGCAGATTCCTAAAAAATAATAAACAAAAACAAAAATAGATGAGTGTTATATAGGAATTCCTCAATGGACAATGAATGCTCAAGTTTGTAGTGATCATTTTGATAATGATTGTATGAAAGTAACAATTAGAAAAGAAAAAAAAGTCTTAAACGTTATTTTTTAAAAGTTTTGTATAAAATAAGCGAAAATTTAAATGAATCATATTTAGAAATTAAATTATTACATATCACGCCAATAACATAACAGAAAACCTACTTGCTCAAAAATCAAAACGGGAATATGAAAAATATTATTAACTTAAGTTCTTAAAAAAAAAATTTTATTTAGATTCTTTGGTCGTGGAGAAAATATCGTCTGTTACACGATTAGAATGAAAAATATACCAGTATCATCAATGAACTCATATTTTCCAACCTCTTTACTACTTATCTCTCTCTCTCTCTCTTTGGTCCATTTCCCTAAAAGGGATTAGTGACTATGATGCACCTGTAGCAGCACTTATATTCTGGGCCTATTCTGGGCCAAATTTACAGTTTACTACTTATACATAACCCCATATCATAACCCCATGGAGAAATAATATTATTTAACATTTCCGTTGTCAGGACTTTTTTGGGTTTGGGTTTTTTGTTTTAAATAGCTGTTAATATTAGTTTTTTCTTTGCTCAGACACAAAGTGGACTAAAACATAACCACCCGTAAAAATAGGAATAGTTTTAACTCTCAAATTCTTTCAAATTTTGATTAAATCCTATTAAAAAATATAGCCTGAACGTTGCACTTTATATGAACAAAAAAAATAGTAAATTTACATTAACAAAACGTCTCCTCTTTTTAATACTCTCATTTTTTATTAAAAAATAAAATTAACAAACATTTTAAATAGTTCCCCTTTCGATTTTCAAAATTCAATTCAATTTTTTAAGCTGTCTTATTTGTTAAAGAAATAAAAAAATATTTTTACAAAAAAGTGCAAAACATCCCCCCTTCCAAATCATGTTTTTTCCCAGGTACAAATTCCACCAATTCACCCCATCTTCCAGTTACTACTGCAGTAGCAACCGAGAAGACTTAAGGGATGAATGATAGAACCGTACAAAGGATAACATGAAAGTAGAAGAAACGATGAATTAGAAATGACGTGCACGTAAAAGCACCAACTTGGTTTGATTGACCTCTATATAAGCTTATACCCTCCAGTCGCACCCAAGAAAGTACCCACCTCCAAAGAAACCTTATAATACTACCCATATAAATATCGAATCGAGTTGAGTCTCCGTCGGTGGGATGTAATAATGTGATAGCCGTAAAAAGTCTAGAGATGGGAGATCGTTTTTACGAACTATGATCTAATCACTGATACTAACAAATATCAAATTTTTAATTTGGGAAAAATAGCGTCACGATTTATCGTAACCCCACCTTGTTCTCGTTTTTAACGCTCCTACTACTACTCAGCTCAGGGTTCAGTACGTTCCTTTCTGATATAATTATTAAATTTTATATTGCAACAGTTAATAATAGTCGTTTTGAATATGTCGATATATCGCTTCTAGAAATATTTCCAATGGCTATCAATATATTTACAATAAAACTATTGACATTTTTATGTACAGTGTGGAACAGCCAAATAAAATAGATTAATTTTTTTGAGTATTGTCCATATTTAAAAAAAAATCACGAAAAAGGTCAATTTTAAGTTATAAAATGGTATCATACATAAAGATTCAGGTTTTGTTTTTGTTTTTGAGTACTAAAGGGATTTACTTATTAAGTTTTCAATATGTTATAGTGAATTCCGACAATTACAAAGGGAGTTGAATGTAGGGATGAATTTTTTTCGTTGCATGATGTCGTTTTATAATCTTAAGAAATATGCGATATTTAAAATAATGAATTTAAATTCATTTGGCTCTTTTACACTGTATGTTCTGTAAATTAACATTGTTTTATAGAATGACCACATTAAATTTGTAAACATTTCAACGTCATTTTTTAAAGTAAGATATGAATAATCCGCCAGAAAACAAATAAAGTGAGGAAAACTGCGACTGCTGCAGAAAAAATACAGGTTTTGCAATTTACAAATATGTTTTTTCACAGATTGTTAATTTAAAAAGAGAAATCGCATGTAATAATAGTTCGCCATCTACTTTTCCACATAATATATGTGCACGAGCAGATCTATTCGAAATGATACTACAAACAAATTTTATTACACGAGAGTTGAATCTCTTCACTACAAAAAATGTCCGTTGCAGAAATTAAACTATTTTAAATATTTTTATAATGGAATTCAATCTATTTTAATTATGCGATAATTAATTAATGACGATAAAATCACGTTATCGCCCATCTCTACAAACAGATAGAATATTTTGTGCGCGTCTTTTACTACACAATTAGTCGAATCGACCAATCAGAGCTTGTCAAATCGACTGGTCAGAGATTGTGACGCTTTTAATAATAGACCGGTCATTATTTAAAGACTGACATAATTTTTAAACTAATATAGTACGGTAGGTATGCTAAAATGTTGATGAAATTATGTCTTTCATATTGGTTTTTTTTTAAAAATAATTAAATATACAGTTAGGAGTAAATAAATATTTATTAAAAGCGTTTTTCTTTATTTTTAAAAATGGTTTTAATGAAATATTTTTACAACATAATTGTTTTTTGTTTATTTTTTTGTTTTTTTCTTAGTTAATTTATTCAATTTTCGCAAAACTAAAACTTGAATTTTCATGAAATTTTGGCAGGTGTTCACAATTCATGTAACAGTAAATTTTTATTGCAGAAAAAACAAAATGGCGGCTTCTGATTACAATCCAATTCTTCTAAATATAAGGACGTGGAAGTTTTCGAAGTAAAGGAGTATTATTTTTTTGTCAAAATTTTTAAATTCAAGATGGCGGACGAGTTTTGTGATTATGGTCCGATTCGATTCTAAATTGGTACGTGGAAGTTTTCGGAGTAAAGGAGTATAATTTTTTTGTCAAATTTTTTAAATTTAAGATGGCAGACGAGTTTTGTGATTATGGTCCGATTCGATTCTAAATTGGTACGTGGAAGTTTTCGGAGTAAAGGAGTATTATTTTTTTGTCAAAATTTTTAAATTCAAGATGGCGGACGAGTTTTGTGATTATGGTCCGATTAGATTCTAAATTGGTACGTGGAAGTTTTCGAAGTAAAGGAGTATAATTTTTTTGTCAAATTTTTTAAATTTAAGATGGCGGACGAGTTTTGTGATTATGGTCCGATTCGATTCTAAATTGGTACGTGGAAGTTTTCGGAGTAAAGGAGTATTATTTTTTTGTCAAAATTTTTAAATTCAAGATGGCGGACGAGTTTTGTGATTATGGTCCGATTCGATTCTAAATTGGTACGTGGAAGTTTTCGGAGTAAAGGAGTATTATTTTTTTGTCAAAATTTTTAAATTCAAGATGGCGGACGAGTTTTGTGATTATGGTCCGATTAGATTCTAAATTGGTACGTGGAAGTTTTCGGAGTAAAGGAGTATAATTTTTTTGTCAAATTTTTTAAATTTAAGATGGCGGACGAGTTTTGTAATTATGGTCCGATTCGATTCTAAATTGGTACGTGGAAGTTTTCGGAGTAAAGGAGTATAATTTTTTTGTCAAATTTTTTAAATATAAGATGGCGGACGAGTTTTGTAATTATGGTCCGATTCGATTCTAAATTGGTACGTGGAAGTTTTCGGAGTAAAGGAGTATAATTTTTTTGTCAAATTTTTTAAATTTAAGATGGCGGACGAGTTTTGTGATTATGGTCCGATTCGATTCTAAATTGGTACGTGGAAGTTTTCGGAGTAAAGGAGTATAATTTTTTTGTCAAATTTTTTAAATTTAAGATGGCGGACGAGTTTTGTGATTATGGTCCGATTCGATTCTAAATTGGTACGTGGAAGTTTTCGGAGTAAAGGAGTATTATTTTTTTGTCAAAATTTTTAAATTCAAGATGGCGGACGAGTTTTGTGATTATGGTCCGATTTGATTCTAAATTGGTACGTGGAAGTTTTCGGAGTAAAGGAGTATTATTTTTTTGTCAAAATTTTTAAATTCAAGATGGCGGACGAGTTTTGTGATTATGGTCCGATTCGATTCTAAATTGGTACGTGGAAGTTTTCGGAGTAAAGGAGTATTATTTTTTTGTCAAAATTTTTAAATTCAAGATGGCGGACGAGTTTTGTGATTATGGTCCGATTAGATTCTAAATTGGTACGTGGAAGTTTTCGGAGTAAAGGAGTATAATTTTTTTGTCAAATTTTTTAAATTTAAGATGGCGGACGAGTTTTGTGATTATGGTCCGATTCGATTCTAAATTGGTACGTGGAAGTTTTCGGAGTAAAGGAGTATTATTTTTTTGTCAAAATTTTTAAATTCAAGATGGCGGACGAGTTTTGTGATTATGGTCCGATTCGATTCTAAATTGGTACGTGGAAGTTTTCGGAGTAAAGGAGTATTATTTTTTTGTCAAAATTTTTAAATTCAAGATGGCGGACGAGTTTTGTGATTATGGTCCGATTCGATTCTAAATTGGTACGTGGAAGTTTTCGGAGTAAAGGAGTATAATTTTTTTGTCAAATTTTTTAAATTTAAGATGGCGGACGAGTTTTGTGATTATGGTCCGATTCGATTCTAAATTGGTACGTGGAAGTTTTCGGAGTAAAGGAGTATTATTTTTTTGTCAAAATTTTTAAATTCAAGATGGCGGACGAGTTTTGTGATTATGGTCCGATTTGATTCTAAATTGGTACGTGGAAGTTTTCGGAGTAAAGGAGTATTATTTTTTTGTCAAAATTTTTAAATTCAAGATGGCGGACGAGTTTTGTGATTATGGTCCGATTCGATTCTAAATTGGTACGTGGAAGTTTTCGGAGTAAAGGAGTATTATTTTTTTGTCAAAATTTTTAAATTCAAGATGGCGGACGAGTTTTGTGATTATGGTCCGATTAGATTCTAAATTGGTACGTGGAAGTTTTCGGAGTAAAGGAGTATAATTTTTTTGTCAAATTTTTTAAATTTAAGATGGCGGACGAGTTTTGTGATTATGGTCCGATTCGATTCTAAATTGGTACGTGGAAGTTTTCGGAGTAAAGGAGTATTATTTTTTTGTCAAAATTTTTAAATTCAAGATGGCGGACGAGTTTTGTGATTATGGTCCGATTCGATTCTAAATTGGTACGTGGAAGTTTTCGGAGTAAAGGAGTATTATTTTTTTGTCAAAATTTTTAAATTCAAGATGGCGGACGAGTTTTGTGATTATGGTCCGATTAGATTCTAAATTGGTACGTGGAAGTTTTCGGAGTAAAGGAGTATAATTTTTTTGTCAAATTTTTTAAATTTAAGATGGCGGACGAGTTTTGTGATTATGGTCCGATTCGATTCTAAATTGGTACGTGGAAGTTTTCGGAGTAAAGGAGTATTATTTTTTTGTCAAAATTTTTAAATTCAAGATGGCGGACGAGTTTTGTGATTATGGTCCGATTAGATTCTAAATTGGTACGTGGAAGTTTTCGGAGTAAAGGAGTATAATTTTTTTGTCAAATTTTTTAAATTTAAGATGGCGGACGAGTTTTGTGATTATGGTCCGATTCGATTCTAAATTGGTACGTGGAAGTTTTCGGAGTAAAGGAGTATTATTTTTTTTCAAAATTTTTAAATTCAAGATGGCGGACGAGTTTTGTGATTATGGTCCGATTCGATTCTAAATTGGTACGTGGAAGTTTTCGGAGTAAAGGAGTATTATTTTTTGTCAAAATTTTTAAATTCAAGATGGCGGACGAGTTTTGTGATTATGGTCCGATTAGATTCTAAATTGGTACGTGGAAGTTTTCGGAGTAAAGGAGTATTATTTTACGTGGAAGTTTTTGGAGTAAAAGAGTATGACTATTTTGTCAAAATTCATAAAATTTAAGATCGCGAATAAATTTTGTGATTATGTTTTAATTTTAATAAAAATTGTTGTGGGGAGGTTATTGTAGTCGGAGATCATTATTCTGGTCAAAGATTGTGGATTTATAAATTCACGACAAATGATTAGATTATTAGATTAAAAAATGTCAGAATAACACAGGCGTCCACTTAAAAACTATCGTATTCGACTTTGGGTACCTTGAAATGTGGAGATAATAACTTTTTTTTTATGTTCTGGTTCCCACGAAAAGGGATATCCTGTAATGTTCAGAGAACATCGTGGGAACCAAGGGAAAGAAGGTAGGAGTTGGTGTTCTTCTTAAATTTCTGGAGGTTGTATGCCTCGGGGAACACCTCCCTAGGCAATGAGTTCCAAAGCCTCGCAATTCGTTGGATGAATGAGTCTTTGGAAAGTGATGTTCTGCAGGTCTCCAAAGTGACCACGAAGGGGTGTGAAGACTGAACTTGACGGGTTAATCTCGAAGAGACTGCCAGAAGAGACTACGATTACTGGGACACTTTCAATCTTATTCTTTTATATCTTTTTAAGGCAACCCTGTACTGGCGCCATCTATTAATAAACCCCATCGTCATCCAATAAAAAGTCCATAAGGTTAACTGACTATTTATTTCTTAAGACAATGCTAATGTTCCATTTAATTTATTTTAAATGATAAAAAAGACTGCAGTTTTCTTTTTTTGTTAATGTAAATAACAAAAATAATTAAAGTAGGACCATTTATGGCTGTTAAAATAGTATTTTAATTTTAATTGTAAATATTAGTTTTTAAATCTATTACGAAAGTCAATTTGTTTTAAAATAATTTTACAATCGTAGAATACTCAAAACAGTGCACCAAAACTACAAAATGCTTTATTTCATATTTCATATAGCATTAAATTTAATATGGCCCTTTGAGAGTTCACATCCACCAGAAGATTTATCACCGCCAAAACTCTCTCTAGTAAAACGCGTTATGCTTTAAACTACAGTTAGTGAAGTACAACTCCACATTCATATTCATAAAGCTTTATTTAGGCAAAATCGCTGTTATTAGATTATAATCTCGACAATCCGGTATCCCCCACAATACCGCCATGTAATCTTTTTAGCTTTTTCCATGTTTTTTTTTGACATTTATCGACTTATTACACAATAATTTTCGGCACGCTGATCAGTCTCACCCATTTACTCTCAAGATTGACACTAAAAGGACCAATCTCCATCAAGAATCTTTCTTCTACAGGGCTGCTACGGAATGGAACATGCTTCCAAAATCAGTTTTTCGAGAGAACTATGACCTGCAACTTTTCAAAAAGCGGATCCACAATCATTTCCGTTCTATAATCCCTTCCCCTTCTAATAGTCGCAGTGCGGGTCGTCCGCGGCCCATACGATAGGTCTACCCTTATTGCGACTATTTTAAGTAAAAAAAAAACTACGGTGTCGTCTGCGTATCTGATATTGGTGATTCATACTCCATTTATTTTGTACCTCCCATGTCTTCTCTCAAAATTGCCTCCGAATAGATGTTGAATAGGAGTGGTGACAATATACAGCCCTGACGTACGCCTCTTCGGATTGACAGTGTCAGATGTTTCTTCGTTTATTCTTACTTCGGCACCAGGCATTGTTAAGTAAATTATCTGCCTACGGTCTCCCAACCAAACTGCGCCAATGGCTCTTGAGCTTCATGCAATATCGCTTCTTACATGTGGCAGTTGATGGTATTTCTTTTGATGCGTTTAAAACCAATGCTGGGGTCTCCCAGGGTTCCATCCTGTCCCCCACCTTATTTCTTTTACACATCAACGACCTCTTGAAAACCACCACGAACTCCATTTACAGTTTCGCAGACGATAGCACACTTGTCTCAACTTTCACATCCTATCAATCACTTTCGGTGAATGATACAAATAGTCTTAGACAGGAACAGGTTGATTCCATTAATAGAGATCTTAAAGCAATCGTCGAGTGGGGAACCAACAATCTTGTTCAGTTCAACGCCCAAAAAACACAAAGTGCCACGTTTTCCAAGAAAGTGAATTCCTCAAATCATCCCATCACAATGTCCGGAAATACCCTTGAACCAAGTCCCTCCATATCGATTTTGGGAGTCACGGTGTCCAATAATATGTCTTGGCATGACCATGTTGCTAACATCGCAAAGTCTGCAAGCCAGAGGCTAGGTTTTCTGTGGAAAGCCAGAAAGTTTTTTACTCCGGATCAACTGTTGACTACGTACAAGGCTTAAATCCGACCTCTACTGGAGTATTGCTTGCACATTTGGGGTTCAGCACCAAGGCATTTTTTTCGTCTTCTAGATTCCATTCAGAAAAAAACCATTCGCTTGATAAACAGCTCAACTCTCACAGATACCCTTCACCCTCTAAAACATAGAAGAAGAGTTGCAGACCAGTTATTGCTCTACAGATATTTTCATGGCAGATGCTCCAGAGAAATAAAAACTCTTGTACCACCATTGGCCACATTCGGCCGAAGAACTCGGCACGCTGATCAGTCTCACCCATTTACTCTCAAGCTTGACACTACAAGGACCAATCTTCATCAGGCATCCTTCTTTTACAGGGCTGCTACGGAATGAAATAAGCTTTCAAAATCAGTTATTCCAGAGAACTATGACCTGCAACTTTTCAAAAAGCGTGTCCATAATCATTTTCTTTCTATAATCCCTTCCCCTTCTAATAGTCGTAGTGCGGGCCGTCCGCGGCACACACGATAGTTCTACCCTTTTTGCTACTATTTTCATTAAAAAAAAAAATCTGGTTCCATTAGAGATTCGCTATCAATGTAATATCTCTTTTGTCAATCCCGGTTACGGATAATATTTCCACCATCTTTTGATGCTTGACAAGGTCGAATGCCTTTCGATAGTCAATAAAGCCATTGCCATTGTTAGTTTATGTAAAATAAGTTATTTCGTTATCCAATTATAGCCTGTCAAAATAAAAACAATTACATAAATGGCAAATTATGTACTTACAAAAATTATTTATACAAATTTTTAAAATCGCAGTTACTTAATTCGAAACATCTGTCAGGCTTTTAGAATTAAGTAAATCCAAGCCATTTATAAATAAAGATTTCTAATCAAAATCAGATCGCCACATTTCAACTACATGCATTGCCACCTAACTGCATAGTTACGAAAACCGCTGCTTCCATTATGGTTTCATTAAACAAGTACATAATATAAATGTACTTGAAATGTATTTATCTTGTACTGGTTGTGACAAAATATGGTTTTATTATTATATTTCTGGATCTTAGCAGTCATTGGGAAACATAAGTAAAAACTTAAAATTATGAAGTAACAGTGGTTGTTGTGGATTATCAAATTATTTGTACCAATAAAAACTAAACTTTCATAATATTTAAATTAAAATCATTAAATAATGAATAACCTAATAAAAATTACCTGTCAGCTCGAGGCCAGAGAGAAGAAGAAGCTATGACGTATCCGTTGCTTCTGAGCCGTTTGATTACGTGAAAAGCTCAATGTGTGTATACTGTGTATTGTTTACACTGTGCCGGGTAGACGGGGAGCAGAGTCTCTAAGATATGCTCTTCTTCATTTCTTTCTTTTTTTTTTTCTCATTGTCCCTGGTTGCGTGTACTGCGTTCAGACGGCTTATGGTGTTTGTATATTTTCGGGAATTTTATCTGTTAAAGAGACAGCGTAAATATTATTCGCGAAAAACTGTTTAAATTTTTGAAGGACGTCAGACTAACCTATATTTCATTGAGGGAGTTATTCGCGAGTAATCTGTGAAAGATTGTAGAGGCAAATTTTCGCGAATAAAACAAAATATTATTTTAACACACTCTGACAACAATTTTTAAATTTGATAATTTTATTTTTCAAACAAATCTGAATTCTGAGCACAATCTTATTTCATGACATTTATATGTCATGTAATCATTTGTTAAATTTTGTACAAAAATACATTTAAAATGACGTTTCTATAAATAAATACCTAATTTTTTATAACCTCCAAATAAATTTTAAATCAGCTAATAGATTTGAAGTGAATTTTAATTTAATACACAAATCTGATATTTTAAAATAATATCTGCTCTTTAAAAATAGTACATTATGCAATGAGCACGTGGTAAGTTACGTAAACCGTGTGCGAGTGTATTGATAGCCATTACATGATCGTTGAATATACAATTTTATCTACGATCAATAAAAAAAAATAAAAAAGATCCAAAATAAACTAACAATACATTTTCAGAAAAAGATGAAATTCCTTTCGTAATTCTTTAATCTATTAATTGTGTAAAATATTTGTCATATATTTTTTTCGACTTCGTTGACATAGACAATTTTTAAGAAATTTGTGGTGGTGTACAAGGTAGTTCTTCATCACTACTTGACTTGTTTTTCCGCTAACAAAAATTGTTCAACGCAAATCCAAAAAAAACGGAGATTTGAAATTAAGGACACCTTAACACTATACTGTAACCTTTTTAACACCCTTATATTAGTTTCACGGGTAAGTTTGTATGTTTGTTTGTTTGTAACTAACTCTTGTCCTCGATTTTGCCCTACTTCAAGCGATCAGATATAATTTAAACTTTGCACATTTGTCAAAGACCGACGACAATGCAATAATTTGATGAAAATATCCGATTATCCTAATTAGTTTCGCCAGGATTCATAAATTTCTTTGGGGATCTTTTGCATGGGAGTAACTGACTCTTTGGCCCCGATTTTGTTCTACTTTAAGCGATTAGATTTAATTTAAAGTTTGCACACCTGTCAAAGACCGACGACAATGCAATAATTCGATAAAAAATATTCGATTATCCTGATTAGTTTCGCCAGGATTCATACATTTCTTCGGGGATCCTTTGCATGGGAGTAACTGACTCTTTGGCCCCGATTTTGCTCTACTTTAAGCAATTAGATTTAATTTAAAGTTTGCACACTTGTCAAAGACCGACGACAATGCAATAATTCGATCAAAAAATCCGATTATTCTGATTATTTTCGCCAGGATTCATAAATTTCCTAACGGATCTTTTGCATAAGAGTAACTGACTCTTTGGCCCCGATTTTGCCCTACTTTAAGCGATTAGATTTAATTTAAACTTTGCAGACTTGTCAAAGACCGACGACAATGCAATAATTTGATGAAAATATCCGATTATTCTAATTAGTTTCGCCAGGATTCATAAATTTCTTCGGGGATCCTTTGCATGGGAGTAACTGACTCTTTGGCCCCGATTTTGTTCTACTTTAAGCGATTAGATTTAATTTAAAGTTTGCACACTTGTCAAAGACCGATGACAAAGCAATAATTCAATCAAAAAATCCGATTATTCTGATTATTTTCGCCAGGATTCATAAATTTCCTAACGGATCTTTTGCATAAGAGTAACTGACTCTTTGGCCCCGATTTTGCCCTACTTTAAGCGATTAGATTTAATTTAAACTTTGCAGACTTGTCAAAGACCGACGACAATGCAATAATTCAATCGAAATATCCGATTTTCCTGATTAGTTTCGCCAGGATTCATAAATTTCTTTAGGGATCCTTTGCATGAGAGTAAGAGAGATAAAACCAATGCGTGAACTACGCATGCGCGCACTTTCAATGTCATATTATAATTCACCAAATCTAATATACTAGTGAGAAACATGTCAAGGGATGACTGGCAAGAGGGTGAGTAAAAAATCGAACTAAAAAGTGAAAAATAAGCTATGGTTTAAAAAAACTAAACGCTTTTAGAGTTACTCAAACTAAAAAGTAAAAAATAATATTTAATATAAGAATAAAATTACTGACGAGAAAATTAATGTTAGTGTTCTAAAAGCATATGGTGCTTTGTGTGACATTTTTAAACTAACTCTGACTTTCGGAATGAAACTAGTAAAAAATTTGAGCTTATTAGGAAAATGAGGAAAAAAACGATTAAGAAAAAGGGAAACCTATTTAGTGAGTAATTTTCGGTAAACGAAAAAAATAATTCGGACGGCTTAGACTGGAAACCAAACCCAGATCTATTGGTTAAGCGCTAAGAGCTCTACCAATTAAGCTATTTGAAACACGTACCGAAATAGTTAAAAAATGTCATGCAAAGCATCCCATGCTTTAAGAACAGTGACATTAGGTTTCTCGTCAGTAATTTTATTCTTATGCCAAGAATTACTTTTTACTTTTTGGTTAGATTAACTCTCAAAGCGTGTTTTTTAGTCTTTTTAAACAATAATTTATTTTGTTAATATATTTAATGTACAGACACACTTTTGTTACAATTTTATAATAGCAGAAATAGTTTTACCAACTAAATAAATTTAAAAAACAATAAAAATAAAAACTAGTAAATAAAACAGAACAAGATAAATTATAAAGAGTATGATTTAACAGAACTTGGTGTTTAGGTAACAGAAATTCGAAGGATGCAAGTCAAGCTGTTTATCTTCCAAACAACAAACATGTATTCATGCATATACTTCAAGAAGTTGTAATATCTAGAGAGTTCATAAGAGGGTCGTTAAAGCCAAGCCTATCTTGCCGGCTGACGTCCGTAATCCTTGTCCTTCGTCCTTAGAGCGTAACGGTATCCCGAAATGCGTTGAGACAGTTAAGGATTTAGGATGATGCGTCCTTAACAGACTAGAATAAGTTAGATGTCGGTTTAACAGCCGTAATTTTGTTTGCGATCTTCTATAAGGCGTAGGTTTTTTCTATCACTTCGATCTTAAAACGGAAATGCGATTCCAGGAATCGGAAACTTTTAAAATGAATGGGATTTGATTGACTGGTGTCGGAGTATCCGAAAAAGATTTCGAGGAAGATTGTGTTAATTTTATTTTTGCTCTTTTCGATGAAAGATTAAAAGGGCTTAAAATGCGGTCTGATTTTATTTAAAGTAAGTATAGTCGATTAAACATTAACCTTAATAAAAAAAAAGTAAAAAGTCCCCTGTAAGAATGAAAAACCGTTATAGCGGAAATTGAAGAATTTTCCAAAATCGTCCGAATAATATTTTTAAAAACGAATTTCCCTTTCACGGGAAAGGGGTTTCGTTCCAATTCATTTATCTGCAAGTCATTTCCATTGTCACTTTCCCATCAAATTAAACATCAATAGGAAAAAATGAGGCTTGCCGCTTTTCCAGAGACGGTCGTATACAATTTTTCTTTTTAAAAAAAAAAAGTTTTAATTAAGGGAGTGTTAAAAGAAAAGAAGACGGAGAATAAGAAGAAAAATGAATACGCAAAAAAGGGCAAATGAATTCCGTACATTTCCGAATCAATTTCCGACACAGTCGGTCATTGGGAGATGGTAATTGCTTTACTCTAACCCCATTTTTAGTCCCTTCCTATCATTGATTTTGACTAATGGAGGGTTGATACAGACCTCGAATATTTATTGAAAATCATTTACCGCTATTCATGATTGTTTGCGGTTATTTGCATGCGTTCGACGTTATTCACTTGGCATAGGTGAGGTTTTTACGGGCGTTTTAATGAAGCTAAATTTTCAAATTATTTAGTATTGCATCGTAAATATTTGTTCTAATAGGCAAGGCGAAAAATAAATCGATTTAGCCCAAGTTAGCTACATCCAAAATTGCCGTCAGATGGTTTGGAAGATTGACGAAAATTATTTTTTTTTATTACTCGAAAACGTGGGTATTTCTGAGTTACTTTCTCGGCGGTTTCTTTGTACAGATATAATAATAATAATGAAAATAATAATAATAATAATAATAATAATAATAATAATAATAATAATAATAATAATAATAATAATAATAATAATAATAATAATAATAATAATAATAATAATAATAATAATAATAATAATAATAATAATAATAATAATAATAATAATAATAATACGAAATACAGGGTTTGCGGAAAATACTTGGACAACAGGTAATGGCAGACATCTGGGCGAAAAATAGATCGATTTAGCCCAAGTTACTTATATCCGAAAATGTTTCGTTTAGCAGTTAGAGGGTTTGGAAGATTGACAAAAATATTATTTTTTTTTATTACTCGAAAACGTGCTTATAGATGGCCACCATTTTTGTGTGCGGTTTTGTTGTACAAAATTACTTTTTTCAGTGCTAATTGAGTTTAATTCAAAAGTAAGAATTGTCAAATAATGACGTCATATGAAAACAATTGTTCATCAATTCAACACCATTACGGTAATTACAACCTAAAATATTTAGTTGGGTAGTTGAACAAATTGGAAAACTTTTTTGTTACCCGAAAATGTCTCGTAAAACCAACGGTTTTTTCAGAAATAAAATAATTTAATAATAATAAAAAATATAATTCACCAAATAAATGTTGGAAATAGAAATTTGACAATAACCTATTAAAATAATTATTTCATCAAGTGTTCGAAATGGTTTTCACTTTGCTGAATACACATAAACCGCACACAAAAAATGGTGGTAATCTCCTAGCACGTTTTCGAGTAATACATACATATAGTCACGCCTTTTCCCCCTAGGGGTAGGCAGAGACCACTTCCTTTCACTTGCTACGGTTCTTACATACATTTTTTACTTCCTTTACATTTATCAGTGTTCTCATTCATGCTCGTCGGTTGTTGACCTGGCCTTTCTTCAAAACAATGTTGATCTGATCGAGATATGTTCGCCGAGGTCGACCTTTACCAATTTGTCCATTCACAGTCTCCTTATAAATTTGTTTTGTCAATCTTCCTCCATCCATCCTTTCTACGTGTCCAAACCATCTAAGCATTCCTTTATCTATCTTTGTAACCACATCTTTTTTTACACCACAGCGTTCTCTTATCTCACTTTTTTTTACTTTATCCAACCGAGTCACTGCGGCTATACTTCTTAAACTACTTATCTCCTCAGCATTAATCCTATTTTCATGCTTTTTTTGCCAAACCCAACGTTTACTACCATACATAAATGTAGGAACCAACACACCTCTATGCACAGCCAGACGTGCCTTTTTTGATACTTTCTGGCTGTTCATAAAGCTATTCAGTGCCCCATTCATCTATTTTCCTGCCAACACCCATCGCTCAATGTCACTGTCATACTTTCCATCTCTCGTAAACTTTAAATTCAAGTACACAAATTCATTTACTTGTTTCACTCTTTCTCCCTCAATCAAAACTTCTCAGTTTTTCATGTTTTCCTCTCTTTCATAAACCATTACTTGCGTTTTGTTTACATTTCGAGTAATAAAAAAAATAATATCTTCCGAACCTTCTGACAGCTAAACGAAGCATTTTGGGATATAAGTAACTTGGGCTAAATCCATCTATTTTTCGCCCAGGTGTGTGCTATTACCTGTTGTCCACGTATTTTCTGAACACCCTGTATGTCAGAATTATTATTATATCTATGCAAAGAAACCGCCGAGAAGGTAACTCAAAAATACCCAACCGCCAAGAAGGTAACTCAGAAATACGCAACCACCGAGAAGGTAACTCAGAAATACCCAACCGCCGAAAAGGTAACACAGAAATACCCAACCGCCGAGAAGGTAACTCAGAAATACCCACACTTGTTAAATGTAACGCTACTACTTTCTTTGAGGTAGGTTAGGTTAGGTTAGGTTTTATGTGAGTGGGGCGTGGTCGCCCCTCCACCGCGACCCTTAGTAGGTCTATTGTGGCTCACCCCTAGAGGCTACAGTTCACTGCACAATCCAGCCGTTCTTACGAAGTTCATGGTTGTATAGGGTGAGATTTTTTTAAAATCGGTTGGTTCTAGGTTAGTGTAACCAAATATGTTGAACCTTATTCTTCCCAGGCCGGGGCATGAACATAGTATATGTTCAGCAGTTTCGTCTTCCACGCAGCAGAACCGACAGTCCGTTTGTTGGTTCAGATCTATCTTTCTGAGGTGGTATCTCAGACGACAGTGTCCCGTAAGCAGTCCTGTTAGAATACGCAGGTCATTTCTGCTCCATTCTAGGATCTGCTTAGTTGTGTTTCTCGAGGGTTGTAACGGTAAAAACGCCTTCGAGTGGGTTAGCCCTGGTATGTCGGACCAGTACGTGAGTATTTTCCTCTCCGCCCAGTTCGAAATAATTGTTTTGGCGGCACTTGTGGTGACTCCAAAAACCGGTTCTGGTCCAGTGAACGCAGATTCGGCCACCTGTTTTGCAAGGGTTCTTTGAGGTAAGAGTAGTCGATATTAAAAATGATTATTTAAACGTATTGACCATCCATCTTCAATTCTGGCTATTATTTGAGATTTTTCATTTTCAGTTAAATAACGAGGCATTTTGACATTTTTTGACACTGACATGCTTGTTAACCATACATTATTTTAAAGTCAAATTAAATCAAAACTGATTTACATAACAACAATTTTACTGTACTAATTTTCTATGTATACAGCTGCACATGATTAACCCATTAGCGCCTACAGATTGTGACCTACTTTATTATGTTCATTACATAAAAAAATAGAACACAATGTGCTGACGGCAGCTGTTCGCCGGAGAACAGATAAAGTGAGTTCGAATTATTTACGGCTCTAAGAATGAAAATTCAAATTCATTAAGGGCGCCACCCAATTTAGATATTGCTTTACTATATTTGGATAATTGAGAAAACCAAATATCTATCTTTAACAAAATACCTAAAATGACTTAATATTAAATTTTCTTAGACATTCAGGCTGGGCAAATAGGAGAATAAAAAAACATATCACATATAAGAATATAATTAGAATATCAAAGTGGACAAGGCAAAATAGGTTGTAGACCAGGGAACCATAAAATAATAATTACATAAATTAAATAACATATATAATAATATTAACTAATGTATTATAGCGAAATACATACACTTTTATACCTGGTGTTATACCGCTCAAAGTTACCAGAATGGGGTATAATGGTAAGAAATAAACCTGTGACTGAATCTGCTGTCACATAGTACTATGTGAGAACTTCACAAAAGTCCTTTAGATTATAGTTTATAAAATTATCACGGTGGTATAATATACGATATCAATAATTAGTAATTATTTAAAATGATGGTATGATAAGCACTAATATGATAAAATAGTTATAAAAAATTTCAAAAAGGTAAGAGAACACTGAAGGTGTAAAAAAACCTGGTATTAAAGTCCAATGGTCCACATATGTAGCCTCTATCCAAGGTCCACTTGATGTAGTTGAAGACACAAAAACGAAGACAGGAAGAAGACAGGAAACAGACAGCAAAACGAAGAGAAGGCAGAAGAAAGGCTCAACCTTCCAGGTCAGCCAGGGGTCGATGATGCAACTCAGCAGGTCTCTAGCCTCTATCGGCTACTACTAGATCTCATCCGGTGGATGTCTGTCGACTCTGGCCAGGATTTAAAAGCGACTCGGTGTTGGTCCTCGTGGGAATCTTGACCAAAGTCAAGAGTTGCCACAAGAGTCGTCGTTCGATTTCCAGGAGTCTGATGGTGAGAGCTAAGCTGTACCCTAACACCCTAACAAAAAAATAATCTCATGAAAGGACATGTGCAAAATAAAAAACCAACAAAATGAAGTAGGTATATTTTCAACCTGATCGATATCATTGCTAGTTCAAAAGTCATAACTTACCTTCTGAGAAGGGAGGTAAAACTAGAAGATATCCATAACAGCAAACAGGACTAAAACGGACTAACAGGACATCAGGACAAAATGGCGGTGTTCCCACCGCATGGCAGCTTACCGGTGTTTGGCACAAATCCCCATATAAGGCTCCAAAAAAAACCACTAACGATGGGTGCGACTTGATCTCGGCCCAAACGGCACTTCGTAAATTCCCCCCTAAGGGTTAATTTCGGTTCAATACCGAAAAAGAATCCCAAACACGAGACAAGCGCACCTCATCATGGCCGCACCGAAAAAGCACTCCTCGACGACCACGAGGACAGAACCATCCTCCTATTTCTAACAGTTGCCAGAAAAAACTGCACATCCTGTATGAAATCAGCGCCAGTTTTGAATTCCTAGCCTCTCATTGGTCAGAACCATAAATGCTATTGATTGACAGAATGAATTTCATAGAATGTAATCTAAAAGACCATTCTTCTTCTTTCTTTTCTACTATTGCACGAAACATTAACGGCTAACCGACTTGAGACCGATGACAGAAGTTCTATGAAAGAAGAACAGTGACACGCCCACAATGACTCGACGTCTAGAAAGTAAATAAATATAACCTTTAAGATTATATTTTGAAAAATAAAGAAAAAACCCAGTAAATACCTAGAGATCTCATTCAGAATCAACAAAATCCTGTGACAAACCTTCAATAGCCTAGAATTCATTATACCAGAGAACACAACGGTATGTCGCCTGCTCACATGTGAATGGATGTTTTTATTGACTTCACTATCTTAAATTTCAGAAATCCAGGAATCCAGCCAGAAATCATAAGGTTCCTGCAGCTTGAATATATTACTTTCAACAGCTCTTAGAATGTCAGAAGCAAGAGTATTACCTAGTGTTGAAACTTGTGAAATTTACTAGTATTCAACTATATATATGTTTGTTTTGAAATAGTGAAATAAATGTTTTATTCAGGAATTTGATATCAAAACTGAATGTTCTCTGTAAGTACAATGCCCAATAAATAAAAAAACTATTATATATAAAAAAACAAAATTAGCTGGTAGCAATTTCAAATGCTACAATGCCCAATAAATGAAAAATTTACTATATATAAAAAAACAAAATTAACGAGTAGCAATTTCAAATGCTACAAGATACCGTATGGTATCGCAAAACACCCCTCCGTTCTCTAGCGCGTGTTGGTCAAGGTCGAATAAGAAAGAGGCGCGCGAGAGTTGGCTTTACATTTCCCTGTAGTCCAATGGTTTTGATAACGTTTTGGCAGTTTTGTAAGAGTTTTCATGTAAGGTTATTTGGTGCTACACGACATAATGGATTTACGATGGGCGTAAGTATTTTTTTACATATTTCTATATTATTTTTTGTAGAATATGAACGGTAGTTACAAGATTATAAATAATAGAATACCCCCGTCAATTAATAAAATTATTTCGATGTAATGTGATTGCAATATGTTAGGTCAAATGTCAGTGATACCATATGGTATCCGTAGGCGTTTTGAAACCTTTTAGTGTTGAAAGAATGAAAAACCATTGAATGAAATAGAAGGCAGGCGAGGTATAGGCAGACGCCAACATTCGTGGTTAAAAAATATAAGAGATTGGACCGGACTAGACTCACATTCCTTATTCCAGCGTTTCTCAAAATGTGGGGCGCGCCCCCTAAGGGTGCGCGTTTACATGATTGGGGGGGGGGGCAGTACAGATTAAAAATAAAATGGTAATGATAAAATGCTACAGATAGATTTTTAAAAAATCTTTATTGAAATTTTACTTACTTAATGATGACAAAGAAACATTCTAAGGACTAATGGCTAACATGAGCTTGTTTTAAGGCGCACAACTTCTCTAAATTTGGTTCTATGTTAGAGATGGCCACTCTGAGTTCATTTTCTACTTGAAGTTTATTTCTGTATTTAGATTTCACGACAGCAAGTGCAGAAAATCCAGTTTCACAAAGGTAGGACGTTGGAAAAGGCAACAGAATTCTAAGCGCTTTGGCTTTTATAACGGAGTAGTCGTTCGGAAGTTCAGTCCAGAAGTTTGTTAAAGATTTGTTAACAAAGTTTGATTTTTGTAATGGATTTGTTGAAATATCTATCAGTTGTTCTTCTTCTTGCAGTGATAGTCCGACAGGTCTATTTTCGAATGGATTTAAAACCCAGCTCCAGTCTGACAACTTGATATCTTTCTCTGCAAAGAAGTATCGCTTGAAATTCTCAGTTAAGTTTTCTAAATGGCTTCCTATGGTTTTTAGCATCACAGCTTTATGAATATCTTCCAATGGGGAATCTTGCACAAAATTGCAAAATGTGGGAAACATTTCCAAACTGTTTTCTTTCAATTTGTTATGCCATAACTGCAATTTCTTACAAAAAGCATCAATCTTTTGACTTAAATCAAATATATTTACGTCTTTTCCTTGCAGCTGAAGATTAAGTATATTAAGTTTTTCAAAAATATCTACTAAATAAGAAAGCTTCAGTAAAAATAATTTGTCGAAAAAATCTGTTGAATGCTTGTGACCTTCCTCGCTTAAAAATATTGCTATTTCCCTTCTTAATTCAAAGATACGCTAAACCGTCTTACCGCGTGACAACCATCTGGATGAGGAATAAAACAACAAAGATTGATGCTCAGCTCCCATATCTTCACACAGAACAGAGAACATCCTTGTTTTTAGTGGTCTGGTTTTAATAAAGTTAACAACTTCAATAACTACTGTCAAAATCATGTTTAGCCCAGGGCTTAGCTTAGATTTTGATGCTAACGCTTCCCGATGTATCATGCAGTGCGTCCAGATAATTTCTGAGGATTCCTTTTTTACTAGCGCTTGTAAACTGTTGTATTTACCAGACATGGCTTGAGCTCCATCGGTGCAAATCGCAACACAATTTTTCCATTGCAAATTCATTTTAGTAATAAAATCATTTGTAATCTTGAACAACTCGGTGGCTGTAGTTCTTCCTTCAATCTGTTTACAAAACAATAAATCTTCACATATTTTAGAACATTGACAGAATCTAATGTAGCAAATCAAATGGGAATCATTACTAGAGTCAGTTGCTTCGTCAAGTTGTATAGCAAACAAGTTTCCAGTAAGCTCAGATTCAAGCTGCTGCTGCATATCAACTGATATATCGTTAATTCGTCGACAGATTGTATCATTTGACAGAGGAATATTGTTAAGTTGTGAAGTAAAATTTTCACCAAACATTATTTCTACAATGTCTTTGCAAGCGGGTAAAATAAGTTGCTCTGCAATAGTGTGCGGTTTTTTGCATTTAGCTACTTTGTATGCCACTTTATATGATGCCAAGAGAGCCTTCTCATTTACTGCTCTACTCTATGGAAGCTGGATTTTTGTTTTTTAAACAATCTGAGTTTCTCCACAAAATATCTCGCGGTTTATTGACATATTCTCTGTGCAGCGTTTCTGGATGCCTCTGTAATTTATTTGGTTTCATGCTATCTGCAGCCAATACTTTTAAACAGATAACGCATTGTGGTTTTTCTTCGCCACCTACTTCAAGGCTAGTAAAGCCCAAATTTAGGTATGATGGGTCATATTTTCTTGTTTTAGATTTCGGACGATTTCCACCTGAACCTGTCAATGTACAAGCCCCGTCATCCTCAAGTTTTCGTTTTAAAAATTTATCCATACTACATCTACTTATACACTCACACTTCACAATAATGCTTGCTTAGTGTTAAAACACCTTCACTGAGAGACTGAGAATACCGTATGTGCGCTTCTGTATTTATAGTCGCGTTCAGACAGTTCGAGAAAGATCAGGAAGCTTGAAAACGTGGCACGAACGCCGCGAACTTTCCGACAGCATCTTTGGCGCTCTCGACGAGACAATGTTGCCTATTTTAGTCCAAATTCCTAGGTCTACGGATTGGGAGGCGCAACATTTTTTAAATTAAAACAGGGGGGCGTGAATAACAAAAGTTTGAGAACCGCTGTGCTAAAGGAAGATAATAATTTGCTTGCAAACGTAGATAAAATTACTGTAGATCCCCCCAATACTAACGTTGACACATATGAGGATTCTGCGAACGAAGACGAAGGGGGAATGGTTTGCAACCTCAATGGTTATGTAGTAGGAATATAAAATAGATCTATCAATTCTTTCCACATGTTGTTTTTTATGTTGCAGGTCGTCAGCTCCTGCTGAAATAAAATTACTAAATAAAAAGAAAGCATGTCATGATTCATCGTCCAGACTGTGTGGCTGCTTTCAATCGGAACATGGGTGTAACCGATCTGATCGATCGGGGAATTGCTAATTATCGAATTAACATTCGTGGAAAGAAGTGGTATTGGCCAATTTTCACATGGCTTATTGACGAAGCAATGCACAATACTTGGTATCTGAGCCGTAAAAATGTGAAAATACCAGCATTAAATTTTAGAAGAGAGAGTATATCTTACAAAATACAAAACGCCTATCAAAGCTCCTGGACGTATAAGTCTAACAAAAAATGTAATTCCAGAAATTAGATTTGATCGAATGGATCATTTTGTGGTTTCGTGCAGCAGACGAAGATGTGCCGGAGTAGGGTGTCCATTATTTGGAAGAACAATGTGTCGGAAGTGTAATGTGGGTCAATGCATCAATTGTTCTGTCTCTTTATCACACAAAATAAATACATATTTAATTTAATTATAAGTATTGGAAATTTTTTGTAATAAAAATGTTTTCTAACGCCTACGGATACCGTATGGTATTAGTGTTTTTCTTTGATACGAGGGCGGTTTGATAAGTCAGTGACTTTTTGAATAAAACAAATTTTTTTCCGCAAATAAACATTTTATTTTTCTACATAATCACCTTTTAGCTCGATACATTTAGTCCAGCGTTTTTCTAATTTTTTTATTCCCTCCAAATAATAGGTTTTTTCAAAGCTCTTAAAATACGCGTTTGTTTCGGTAATGACTTCTTCATTCGACTCAAATCTCTTACCGCCCAGCCATTTCTTTAGGTTTGGCAACAGAAAATAGTCGCAGGGGGCTAAATCTGGAGAATATGCTGGATGGGGTAGCAGTTCGTATCCCAATTCGTGGATTTTGGCCATCGTGACTAGACAAGTGTGCACACGTGCATTGTCTTGATGGAACAGCTTTTTCTTCTTCTATGCCAAATGCGGCCGTTTTTGCTTCAAATCAACGTCGAATCCAAAAGCTTTGAATAATATTCGCCGGTGATCGTTTTACCTTTCTCGAGGTAATCGATGTGAATGACACCGCGTACATCCCAAAAAACTGTGGCCATTACCTTGTTGGCTGACAGACGACTCTGTTTCGCTTTCTTTGGTCCACGTTCACCCCGAGAAACCCACTGTTTCGATTGTTCCTTGGTCTCTGGCGTATTGTGATGGATCCATGTTTCATCCACAGTAACAAAACGGCGCAAAAATTCGTCCGGATTACGGCTGAACATCGCTAAAAACTCTTTTGAAGTGGTCACACGATTGCGCTTTTGGTCGAGTGTGAGCAATCGCGGCACCCATCTCGCAGAGAGTTTTGTTATGTCCAAATATTCGTGTAAAGTATGATGTACCCGTTCAGTTGAGATACCTACAGCATGAGCCAACTCACGCACTTTCATTCTCCGATCATCCAATATCATTTCATGGATTTTATCGACGATTTTCGGCGTGATCACTTCTTTTGGGCGACCTGGACGTTCGGCGTCACTAGTGCTGGTATTCGACCACAACGGAACTCTGTAAACCACTTCTTAACCATTGAAATTGATGGTGCCGAGTCCCCGTAGTATTTATCAAGTGTTTCCTTAGTTTCAGTGATGGATTTTTTACGTAAAAAGTAATGCTTAATCAGCACACGAAATTCACTTTTTCCATTTTCGTAAAAATCCACGAGGTTGTCTGCTTTGAACGGCTATCAAACACCAACTGCACGACGTAGCTTGCTCAAAATTAGAAACTTGCCCACTGATAGATTATAGTTGACGGCAGCAATGTTGCATTTGGAGTAACTGCGCGGGAAATTCAAAAAGTCACTGACTTATCAAACTGCCCTCGTACTTAATAATTATTATTATTATTTTTTAAGTCACTTTTTAGCTGACAAGTGCCTATTTTACCCAAAACGATACAAAAAATTAAAAAAAAAATTCGGTGCTACTGGGTTAAGGTTTAAGTAAAATAAATACTCTTGTTAGCAAAATTAAAGCTACTTAACGCGCGACAACCCCTATTAGGGCACAATTTGTCCCAGAAGAAAGTCAAAGACCAGAAGATGTAGACGTCCGGTGTCTCTGTACAGTTAAAATTAACTACCAAAATCGGTCGCAGGGCTCGTTCTGCTGCTTTCGCCCAGCCGGTTCATAAATTTAGTGGAGTTTCCATTGGCAGGTGTCGGAGGTGTCCCAAAGGGTAGTCCTAATTAGCGGTTACCGGTTCATTTAACAAGCACGTCCGGACGATACCAGACGTTGTTTTGTTCGGCATCGGAAGCCGTCAATTTCGAGTAAAATATTTACGGTGCCGTGTTGGTCTCTGGCCACGATGGACGGTCGGTGGCGGTCCGTTTTGAAATGCTTGGACCTTTTTTTACGAACAAACTGAAAACACACACATCCTGAAAATCTTCAGTCGTACTGTGACTCGTTTATAAAATATAACGCGACCAAAAATCGTTTCAATTTAATAGGTAGGTACTTCAAAAAAATTGTATGTAGGCAAATGGGGCGCAGAGAAAATATTAGGAAACAACTCGTCGTTTTTTTCGGAAAAATTTGGAAAATTTGAAATTTTTTAAATCACACCCAAAAGTTTAAGTAAAGTTCCTTTTACCCACGTGAAATATGTGAGCGAGTCACATACAAAAATCAATTTCAAAAAATAAAAATAGACTTTATAGTCGTGTGGATGGTCAAAAAATATACGGGCTGTTCAAAAATTCTGGAAACACTTTAATAATTTCACAGGTAAATTATTTTTAAAAATTTTTAAGGTCATTCTTAGAGTAGCTTTTTACGAGGAATTCAATGGTGACCTTGTATTTGACCTTGGCGATAACCTTGAAGGTTATTTTAAGATCATCTTAATTTTTTAAATGGAAACCCCATTTTTTGTCGGCAGCAACACAAAAAAAAAGTGGAAATTTTACGTTCAGGTATGTGTTCATAAGTAAAACCACGATGTTCTGAATATTCGCGATAATTCTGTCGGTTTGTTGCTCACGAAATTGTGTTGCTAATGGTCTAGTTCTAGCGGACTCGTGGTATTGATGTACGGCAACGCAATTGAGTAATAAGAGACAGAATTATGAGAATATATTCAGAACAGAGTCGTATTTTGCAAGACTATTTCACGAAACCAATTCCTTTATTATAAATATGAAAAATTCATTACAATCATAAGCAAATGTTTATAATCTTCAATGACATATATAACCATGCCTAATTCTGAATAATTATTCCAACACGAAACCTTTTTTAATGTGTATCATTTTA
This sequence comes from Agelastica alni, assembly GCA_950111635.1. Classification (NCBI taxonomy): domain Eukaryota; kingdom Metazoa; phylum Arthropoda; class Insecta; order Coleoptera; family Chrysomelidae; genus Agelastica; species Agelastica alni. Next base: position 24,527,375 of record OX467716.1, read on the forward strand.
TTTTAATACTCGAACAATAATCAACATTACACTCAACTATAATTATTGTATATAGTACAATTCTAGAAATTTTAAATGGTTTGACCGTTCTTTGGACACATTCTATTGTTGGACTCATTACTTGATGTACTTCCAGTATTTCTAAAGGTATTCAATATGTTTTGATGATGTTTCTCACTGAGCTGTAAATACGGTTTCATAGAGTTGGAACTTCCATGTCCTGTAGTAACTGACTTACTGCAGTTGCACGATTAGAATGATTTGTTATTTTGACTTTTTTAGTATCTAATCCAATCTTTTCTGCAGACAGTTTTGTCCATTTTGACAGTGTGTTGATACCCACAGGAAAATTTTTGTACCAACTGTTTTTATTATTTCTATTCCACTTGCCATTCGCAGACAGGAACAGTCTGTCAATTGCAGTATTTTCCCTTTTTGATATCAGTTTCCGATATAATCTCACAGGATACATTTCGGGATTGCTCGAGTTCTGAGTGAGCCATTTATTATCTTCACAACTATTGCCGCCTTGATGGGTTTTGGAGAATATGGGATTATATGCAATTCTATTAGTCAAACACCCTTTGTTGTTTGTTTCTTCTTTGAAAAAATGTAACACAGAAAAAGCTGCTTCGTTACCTCTCCAAGCAAGTTCTACTGCTGCTATGTGAAAAAACTCTGATACTCGCTAAAATATTTTTCTTGCAATGAATTTGCAGTAGTGTTCCATATGGTTTTAATAACACTTTCCTTGTAATCACTTCCGTCAATTTTCCTCATATTAAATGCCCAGTCTTTCAGAATGAATGCCAGTCGTTCGGTGGTATTTTGTGCTTCTAAGTTGTAGTCGCGATCGACACAGAATGTCATAAATTGTTTCCATATATAACATTTTGATTTTTTTGTAGACGCAGGTACGTTCTCATCTATGTTTTGGTTGGTAATTTCATTTGACTTTGCACCGAAGCGACTCATTTTGACACATTCAGGTACAATTAATATTGATAGAACTGCCAAACTTTGTGTTGCTATGGTTACGTCGTTGGAAATACCGAAGCTGACACTCCAATCAGAATTGGAAGACTGCTGGTGTTTTCGCGATAATACAAGTTGTCTTTGGTTTGCGATTGGTTAGATTATGTGAATATTTTAAGATGAGTGAAATAGTCAGATTTGGAATTTTGCGGTCCACAATTTTGACGTAGTAATTCCGATTCCCTTTAGGATGCTTTTATCCTTCTTTTACAGCTTTTTTTTCAATTCTTTTGCTTTTCAATAATTAGCATAACGTCTTATTCTTTTATTTTAAATATGTACATCAAATTATATTACATGAAAGTTAAAGTAAAACCTTTTATTAATTTTACCTTAATAAACGTCGATCGGATCATTGTAGAGAGATCCTAGACCCCTCAAATTAAAGATCTTTACGCTAAGTTTTATCCCAAATTATTTGTTTGTTTCAAATACAAGGTACAGGTAGAAAATTACAGAATAAGACGGTATGCTATTTATTCAAAAGCAAAGCGATTATGTTTACCTTATTATTATTACAAATCCGGTCCTGTCGGCAACCGAGAAATCGACCGCATCTAGGGTTCGTTTTAGACCGGTTGCTTTGTTTGCCGCCGACGGGGTCCGAAAAGGTCGAGCAACCGCTCGAAGCCGGATCGAATGTTGGATGATCTGGAACTGTGATATCAAGATATAAAAGGGGAAGCGATCATAACAAGGGTCAGTATCGGCTTATGTGTTTATGAAATAATAAATATAAATAGTTATAAAGAGTTGTAAAAGTAGTATAGCTAAGTGAATATCCAAGTGTTTAATGAAAATAGAATTTATTGTATTGAAATAAACATTGTTTTGTTACTGGATCAAGAGTTTTAATCGTCAAACCCAAAATAGAACTAAAATTTGTAACATTATTATGGTTTTTAACAGTAGGCGGATGAATCCGATAAGATTGTTGAGTCCGTTCCCCAAGTTCACTAAGTATGGACTTCACTGCACAGTAGATCTGCTTGTTTTTATACAATAATTGTCAACTGTTAAATTACTACGACTATACCGAGTAATGCACAAAAAAGGTCAAGCTTTGATTGTTCATTCCATAGTCCAGGCGGTTCTTTAACTGGTTCTTGGAAGCTCAGTCCACAGTGTTGTTTCCTAACTTATTCCAATGGTAAACCATCCTATTAATAAAAAAAAATCTTCGCAGTAGCTTGTTACATTTTCCTTAAGATGGTTTTTGATTATGTCCTCTCAAATTTTTGTGAAAAATATCTTCAAAACTGTACGCATCATTTAAAGGCATTCTACATTTCCCCGTCTATCTTTTAATGCCACTGAGGTCGTTTTGGAGGGTAACATGATGTAGAAGTGGATTAGCATAATTGTTTTTATCATCAGCAAATGATGCATTCTTGGTTTGAAGTTCTTGGTAAAAATTACTTAAGTATATAATAAAGAGCAAATGTTCTAGGACTGACCATTGAGGCACACCCTTATCTATTTCGTGTTCTTGTGAAAGTGTGGAACTCATTCGTACTTGAAAAGTTCGCCCTGTAAGAAATCCTTCTCCGATCACCGTAAGAAGCTTTCCTTTTACTCCTAAATGGTCCAAAGAATCATCTTATTATCTTTAACAGCGTGCACGTAGAACTTGTGTATTTAATGGCAGGCCCAGTAATTCTTTATGTTCTTTTTGAAAAATCGCCTCATTTTGATGCTAAATTCCATTTCCTCCGTAAAATACATAACAATATCTAAGTTATTCCGGATACCTAAAACTTTTCAAAATCCAATTTCATTTTCATTTTCATGAAAGAAGTATTAATTGCAATCTCGACATCGCTACAAAGTTTGCTTTACTTCCTTCAAGAGGAAAACTTTTCAATGTCTTGAACCCATTTTGAGTTTAAAACGTTGTAGAAAAAGCAAAACTGCTACAAATTGTGGTGAAAAGTAAGATCATTTGCATCTGAGACGTTTAAAAAGTGGCTAAAAATAATTTAAAGTTTCACTACTGTTTTCAACCAAAAAAAAATTTAAAAAGATATTTAACTGCAAACTAATATTCCATAAAAGTTATTAAAATAATACTTTTAGGTATTTTTTAAAAACTTCGTAACGATTTAAAACAATTTTATTAAATAAGAATTTTGGTGAATGTAGCAGGGATCCTTGAGTAACTCGTTGTTTTAAATATAAATAATAAATAAGTAATTTAAAGTGTTCGTTTTACAAAATTTAAATTGTACCATTTAATAATTGCTTTTTGCAAAATCAAAAGATGCAAAATTTATAATTTGTAAAGTGTAAAGGACTAAGTAACGTTAAAAAATACTTGTTAAAATCTTACCTAACTAATTAACAGTTCAAGAGGGAGATTTAAAAAAAACATAAATTTGTTGTAATTTTTTAATTATGAAAAATAAGAATTACTGTGACATTGTATAAGTATCATTTTGACTCATGGAAGAAAATATTTCTGAAAAAAAAATACTTCTAAATATATTAAGAATATTGCAAAATGGTAATAAAGACCATATTTTAATGCAAAATTGCAAAGCAAACATATTAACTTAAATTGTATGCAGAGAGGATGTTACGAGCATTACATGCATTGCTATATTGTAAAAGGCCTAGTAATTAATTTTTTTTAAGCAATTTACCAAATAATAGATGCCAAATAAACTGTTTCACAAAAGTTAGGAAAGTTCACAAATATTGGATTTATGAAAATTATTAACTGTTTCATTTATCACGCTTTTGTCTTTAATATATTAAATGTTAACTTTTTTTGTTTCCAAGTTTTTAAGTTTAGGGCAAGTGGTTTACTTTGTATTTTCAAGAATTTTACATGTCAAGTCAATCTATTTATTTAAAACATAAACGATTTTTAATATTGATATGGTCACTATAAGATGTTGTTAGGTTAGCTAATTACGTAATAACTTAAGACAGAAGCACGCTTAAGTAGGGACTGAATAAATTAACCAACTTGGTATTGCATGAATCTCACAACTTTTTACGGTAGAAGAACTGAGTTGCGAAACTTGGTGTTTTTTACAAGGTATGTTTTTAATGGCATTATACTTATACAGGTACACTGATTAATTCGCTGCAAATGTAACTTTGTAATCTTATATATTTATAGGGAATTACAAAGTTATTTATGCAGTGGATGTATCTAGAAAACTGCACCAAAATTGCATAATATTTTAATTTTGTCTTGATTTATATACTAAATACTAATCGTATTCTAAATTTAAAGCTTTTATTTCTGCTAAAAGTGCGTTAGAGTTTTGATGATCGGTCAGTCAGTGAGTGACACAATTAAAAAACTTTAACTAGTTATAAATCTTAAATTACTGGTTCAAATTCAATAAAATTTAAAATAAACTGTATTTATACAATGCCTGCTTGATAACTTAAAATTCAGGCTTCTAATTTTATAACGAAGTTATAGGGGGATAAAAATGGCCTAAACTGCTTCGAGAAAGGGATGGTACGGCAGTGCTGCTTTTTTGCTCGACAGTTATTGTTTCCACTTTAGTTAGTCAACTGTGAATTAATATTAAGAATTTTGTTCTGAATAATACCTAGACGTAAACTTAGTGCGGATAAAGCTAATAGGGCTATTGGTATAATTAAGGAGGGTCGTCTTCAGAGAGAAGTAACGGACGTTTTCCAAGTCAGTGAAAGTATCTTTTCGCGGTATCTCCGTAGATATCAAACAACTAGATACGTGATAGAAATTCGAATGGACCACCAAGGGCTACCACTACCACACAAGATCGTTATTTGAATGTAAATTGGAATGCTTACTGAAGGTCCGCATTGTTCACAGATATGTCGAGGTATGAACGGTTTTCTGATAGTAGGCTTGTTCTTAAATCTAAAATCTCGAAATCGAATTGGACATATTATGCCACTTAGGTACCACTTCGAAATGCAGTTTCAAGTGGTCATAAACAACCACCAAGTTTGAACAAAGAACGGACCTTAACTAGAAGTGTGGTACACTGATGGATCCAAAATTCATAAAAAATATGGAGTGGGCATTACAGGGCCGAATTTTAGGCTCTCAAAACCACTCGGTAACACCCCAACCATTATTAAAGCATAATTACATGCCATATAGATATGTGCCCAGGAGTGCAATGAATGGAACACAGGAAGGCCATGTATCTTTATTTTATCAGATAGCCGAGCAGCACTAAAAGATCTGAAGTCATACACTTGCAGGTCTAAGCTGACTTGGGACTGTAAACAATCCCTGAGACAACTGGCAGCAAACAATCAGGTTACTCTGATGTGGATTTCATGTCACAAGGGTGTAAAAGGCAACTGTAAAACAGATAACCTTGCCAAAGAAGGGGCAAATACACAATTTTCTGGCACAAAACCCTTCTGTGGACTTTCTAAAGCCCACTAAACAGAAAAGGTTCGACGCTGGGAAACAGATAAAATGAACCTGAAGGTCTATTATTTTAACAAAGCAGTATTAAATAACATTAATATTTGGTATCAACAACCACTTATTAATACTGGACCATGCAAATATACGGTGCAAATATTTTATTGCTAACAAATTACCTCTGGATTGCAGAAATATACACATTTTGACAGTTCATATGCTACTTCGCATTTTTCTTTGATATTTTCAGCTGCAATAAAAGTAATTACATATTTTAAACCTTAAAAAAATGGTTAGTCATATTTAAGTTACCTGCATATCGGCATTTGTCTACACATATCTTAACAAATTCTCTATAACTGTCTGGTAACTGAGAAAGTTGTTGCATAGCACCATCGTAGTTAAAAGTATTGTCTTTGTTGATCTGCAAGAAAATATAAACAAAAAAATAATAAATTGATTAAGAATCCATTGATTTTATTTTGTTGATAAAGTAAAATTATTTAATTTTTAGAAATCATATATACCATGTTTTACGCGGTTCCTTTCTGAGGCCACTTCTAGAGCTCTGGAAATGGTAGTAGGGTGGTGTTACGAGACCGGTCTGTCGGTAAATCCTCTTAAGAATAGGCTTGTCAAATTCACCAACAAGTACAAGGTAGGCCCCATGTAGGGGCCCTGTACTTGAAGGAATAAAGTTAACTCCGACTAACTCAGTGAAATTTCTATGCATTGTACAAGACCGGAAGCTGAGCTGGAAGAAGCACCTTGAAGAACGCTGCAGAAGCGTAAGCACATATTTCTGAGTATGCAGAAGATCATTTGGCCAGACCTGGTGTAAAAGACTCAAAATAGTTTTATGGATATACACGGCGATACTTCGACCAAGGCGCTTCGATAGTTTGGTAGCCTTGGGTACAGAAGTCATCAGCCAATAGTCCAATACTTCGTAAGTGGCGATGGAAACGCTTTACGGAATCGGCCCGCTTCATCTTGAGATGTCGCAGTGGCTGTGGCTGTGACAGCGCACCGCCTTAAATGCGAACCGAAATGGTATATTAACATCTTTGAACACACACATTTCCCGCAAGGTGTCCGATGCGATTACCTGCTTAGCATGGGACCGAACAGGATACCGGGTATCCGTGTTGGGAAAAGACCATTTAAGGTGCGCTTCCCGAATCAAAAAGAATGGACCAGAACTTAAAGGTAGGTGCTATTCAATAGGGACATCTGGCTCACAGATGGTTTCAAGATGAGCGCCGGAACTGGGACTGGAATCTAAAGTCGTCAGAATGGGAACGAGGAATTGATCTCTCTGGAAAAATATGCTACAGTTTTTCAAGTTATGCTATAGCAATTATGAAATGTGTACAGACGGCGCTCTCCATAGGAAAGACCGGACAGCCAAGCGGAAATTAAAGCGTATGTGGCTTTGCCATTAATTTACAATCAATTTTGGGTTTCAGACAGACCCTAGAGACAGTAGCCAAAGGTGCCAAGGTCTTGTCTGGATTCCTGGTCATTCGGGAATCAAAGGCAATGACAGGGTTGAGTAGTTGGCAAAAGCTGAATCTGAGACTAAGTTCGTGGTCCCAGAACCAGCCTTATGGATTTTCTTTTGTCTAGACATAAGTGCAATCCTGGGCTGGCTGACGCACCAGAACTTAATGTACTGAAAAACAGAAAGCAAAAACAAATGTAGACAGACAAGCGACCTGATAGGACCTCATAGGAGCACAAAGCAAAAGGGTCACCCTTGTCTGGGTTCCTGGTCACTTAGGAATCAAAGACAATAAAGGTGCTGATGAGTTAGTGATAGCGGGATCGGAGACTAAACTCGTGGGCCCAAAGCTAGCATTGTGCATTTCGTTCTGTCTAGGCAGAATGGCAATTCGGAGCAAGCTAAGGGATAACTTAATGTTTTGGTAAAGAGAAACCAGAGACAAGTGCAGACAGGAAAGGGTCCCTTACAGGAAAGTCTCTCCGCGAGGACCTAGCTAAAAGCATTAAATTACTTAGTAGAAAGGATGCTATCAGTATTTATAATGACCGTTCATGCTTCCCTTAGACATCACATGCACAATCTGGGGCTGGCCAACAGCTCTAATTGTGGATTGTGTGGAGAGGAGAAAACCAGCCTTTATATTCTTGGTCAATGTTCGGCTAACGCCAGACTAATGCTGACTTTGCTGGGCTCAGCTTCACTTGAGCCCGAGCAACTAAGGCAACCTGGTGACCTGCTCCTATTTTGTTAGAAAACAGGTATAGCAGATCGCTGATTACCATCACGGGAAGACACAATTAGACATTGTCTTAATACCGTTGGTTGGTTTTAAAAGGAACCGCCCCCCACCTTATTATTATTACTGTGTTTACCCACATGGTACAGACGTTTTGACACTCACGGTATAGTACAAAATTATATAGTTTTTACATGAAAAGTTTTAAATCCTTTATCAGGCTAATCTCATAAAATGCACGAAGACTTTAATTAATAAAACTCGTACTTTTGTTAATTACTTAAAAATCCTACATTATTCGAAAAAATTAATGCAAATTTAAAATTAAAATCATGTCGTCATTGTTAGTTACATGAAACCCGACGTTTTTTTTACATTATTAATATTTTCTTTTTGAGAACAGTTGGTATCAGTAACTCTAATGTGTTTTAACTAAACCAGAGGCACAAACTGTGTCCAGTTGTATAATTAACTAAAACAATTTAGATACGTTTTAAAAATGAATTAAAAATGTTTTACTCACCAACTTGTACATAGTAAAAGCACAATTCATGTAGCACTGGAAAAATATTAAAAATATTATTGACAAATTTAAAATAATATATCCATATTTTAATTACTGATGGGGTTCTCGAATAATAAGAATCAAAAAGTATTCGATTCTTTGAATTACAATCGGTGTTCGAGCAACGATGTTCAAAAGTTCTCGAGAACCGATGTAGTATCCGTTTTCAGTCGATGTTGGTGTCAATTTTCTAGTTTTCAAAGTTTTTGTTTTTTTTTTCAAAATATTAAATTGTTTTTTACACATTGAGCAAATTCAAGTAAAATAGTTTCACTCAGTAGATTTCTTTCCTTCAGGTTCCATGTTCTTAAAAGATTAAACAAATAAAAAAATAACTATGAATATTAAACGAGCATAGATCGATAATTACAAAATCCAAGCACCAAGAACTGATTGATAACAATACCAAATTCAGTATTATTCATATGAGTACCGAATGCTTGTAGAACCGAGTTTTTGATTTCTTACAAGTATTCGATTCTTCTCATCTCCAATTTTAAATACTTTATTAAAAAGTGAAACTTGGTTAAGTGAGAAATAAGTGAGAAACCTCCATAACTGGAGCTGAGATCCCAACACTTTAGCACTGAACTACCACAGTTAGAGGGACGATACAAACATCCATATCTGGGATTCGTTCTTTCAATTTTATCGTCATAGTTACGTCTATAACTGAAACAGCGAGTAAATTTTTTATGCATTAACCTCTGTAACAAGAGTTTTTATTTCTCTGAAGCATCTGCCATGAATTCTTCTATTCTTCTTATTCTACCCGCAAATTTCACACTTAAATCATTTTAAGCCTTAAGACCTTCAATTTTAGTTTTGCTTTACTATCATACGGATGTTTATTTGAAAAATACCGAAATAAAGACTCAAATTATTATCAGTACGTGAAAAACTGTTATTATCCGTTTATGAAAATGGAAAGACACGCGATGAAATTGATCTTAGCCACCAGCAACGACAATAATCAACAGCTAACATTTAAAGATTTTATAAACGTCGACGACGAATAGTTTCAGAAGAACTTACTGAAAGAGTCATTGTTCATGCCTTCCCGTCTTCATCATTGGAAAATGAAAAAGATGACGACGAAATGGACTCGGAAGTAAATTTAGTAAAAACGCGAAACAGTAGAAGCACTAGAAACTTTGCACAGTTATTTTGAAATGACATCAATTGGTGACCAAAGCATGTTTGATAAAATTAATAACATCGAAAAACATCTGATGGCTGATACTTCCAAAAGACAAACTAAAATGACAGATTTTTATAATTGGTACATCCTGTTTACATTTTTGTACTACACATTTATAAAAAAACGTGATTGAATATTTTTGTTTATTACATTTATGTATTACTTTTATTACCTTTTTTTGATTCCCAATAAAGATTAAAACTCACGTATAATGTTTACATAATACGTTATGTTATTTAGTAATCGCACTTTCTTTCACTTGCCACGGTTTTTATACACATCTTTTGCTTCCTCTACTTTCATCATTGCCCTGATACATGCTCGTCGGTTGTTGGTACTCTTGACCTGGCCTTTCTTCAAAACAATGTTGATCTGGTCGAGATATATTCGCTGACTTGTCCATTTACACTAGCCTTATAAATAAGTTTCTTCAATCTTTCTTTATCCATCCTTTCTACGTGTCCAAACCATCTAAGCATTTGTTTATCTATCTTTGTAACCACATCTTCTTTTACACCAAAGCGTTCTTTTATTTCACCATTCTTTACTTTATACAACCAAGTCACTCCGGCTATATTTCTTAGACTCCTCATCTTCATAGCATTAATCTTATTTTCATGCTTCTTTGGCCAAACCCAACATTCACTACCATACATAAATGTAGGATCCAACACCTTTATGCACAGCCAGACGTGCCTTTTTTGACACTTTCTGGCTGCTCATAAAGCTATGCAGTGCCCCTTTTATTTGTTTTCCTACCAACACCGTTTAACACAGCTTTAAACATTCTTTAACAAGACTTTATAGCGAACATTTAATATTATAAAGCTTTGTTTCAATAGACCCGTAAGTATATAAATCCGAATGGGATATTAAATTTTTCAAGATGTTCAAATAAAATATGTGATGTCTTTAATATTTACCTTGGCAGAATGATCAACATCCCAATCTCCTTTGTGCATTTTCTCGATGTCCTCTGAAATAGAGAAGATGTGATGTGTTAAATATTTTCAATCTTTGAATATATTCGGTTTTATTCAATATTAAACGATTTGTGAATGTTCAAAAACTACATTTCGTGGGTCGGAAAAAAATGAAGTTGTACAGAAAATTTTTAATATAAAAAGAGTACAATGGACGTAGTCAATTCACAAACAAACGTCTAAGTTCCTTATACAGTGTATTGCACTATTTGTCGCCGTCAAGAAATCGCCTACTTTACCAGGGTACGATCTCAAGGGGCAGTTCTCCACTACTTGTTGTTACTAATATTTTTTTTATTATTATTATTATTGACATTTTTGTATAACTTATAGTTAGAACAAACTTACACGTGATGTATTACCCTATTCCATACGCTAAATAAAAAATGTACAGAAAATTCCACACCTTACATTTTCGACCAATTAAAAGCGTATATTTTGTATCGTTACCATAGCAACTAAAAAAAGTCTGAAAATTTTTCTCCTCCTTGGGGTAAGGAGCATGAAATTACACTGACAATTTTTTGACGTTTATAGGTAAAATGACATTTAACTTAAAATTATGTCGAATTTATTCTATAAGTTAATAAGTAAATAGCACGGAAAAAGCTTTTATGGACGTGTAATGAACGATATTTTTCATTATATCTACCTGAAAACCACAAATTGTTAAGATATTATCACTAAAAATATTAAAAAATTGTTAAAAAACCAGCGTTAATTACCCAGTTGCTAAGAAAATAATCAAAAAATTTGTGATATCTAGAGAACTGACAATAAAATTTTATTTTGACATGCAGGTAGGCAGCTGATGACACTGGTGCACCGTAAAATTTTCCGTGCGGGCGCATGAAAAAAGCCCGCTTTCGGTGCGCTAAATAGGCATGTATATATAGTGTTTTTAGGAAAGTATAATAAAAATTATGTATTAACAGTTTACCATATAATATGAACTTGAAAATTCAAAACTTATCTAACTACACTACTACTACGTTAGTTCTTATATTTTAACACAAACAACCATTTTTAACTATAGCATCTAAATGTGTTTGAAACTCCTTAGCCTTTCTTTAATGGAAAATGTAAAAGCAACGTTCACTAATATGTATATTTAATAAAAAAAAAGGTATGTAGTACTTTGAAACAATCTTATTCTGCTGTAATCCACAAAGAGCTTAATATTTTTTACACACCAGGAGCAAATGATGTTTGATAATCGTTTGATAATCCCAAACAAATTCGGTGAATAGATTTCTTGCCCGCATGCTTCTGATAAATACGTTACAAATTTAAGGTTCCGATGATAAATTTTAATTTCACTAACTTTAATATAAAACTTGCATAAAAATTATTTCGAAAATTGCCCCATTGTTATAAAATCTTCCACACAACGAATTTATTTAGATAGTTTATACTCACGTAACGTCAAATGTTAGAATTACTAAGTTTGACATAAATTCCATGGCTTTCTATACGTTTAATTACATACATACATATAGTCACGCCATTTTTCCGTAGAAGTAAGCAGAGACCACTTCCTTCCACTTGCTACGATTTTTACATACATCTTTTGCTTCCTCTACTTTCATTAGAGCTCTCATACATGTTCGTCGGTTGTTGGTACTCTCGATCTGGCCTTTCTTTAACTACAATGAACTAACTGATTATTTGTATACCATCCCCTTTTTGAAAAACCCTTTTATTTTGACGACTATATAGTAGGTTTAATTTATTCAAAAATTAAAAATAAAACCATTATTAACTTTTCTGTAAAAGTTTTATTTAATCAAAGTGGGTAACTAAAAAAAATGTCTCCTCGAAATAAAACTAATATTATTCTATTACATATTGTTACGATATTTTTTCCTTGGGTTCGGTAATTCTAAACTCTCGGTACAATAAATAAACAATTTTTATTCCAATATTTTTACACAATACTTGACTTTAAACTAACTTTAACTTAAACTTTTAAAACTAAACTAAACAATGTTCTCGAATAATCGCCATTATTCAAAGAAATTCCAGAATCATCCAGTGTCTTCTGTGTATTACTAGCAGATCATTATTTACCCCAATTTGTGGTCGACGCGCCGTTGCCTCAAGGCAAGGTCGACAGGGACAGACCACACACATATCTTTTGCTTCTTCTACTTTCATCGGGGCTCTCATGCATGCTCGTCGATTGTTGGTACTCTTGACCTGGCCTTTTTTAAAAACAATGTTGATCTGATCGAGATATGTTCGCCGAGGTTGACCTCTACCGACTTGTCTATTCACACTCGCCTTATTTATTTGTTTCGTCAATCTTCCTTCATCCATCCTTTCTACGTGTCCAAACCGTCTAAGCATTCCTTTATCTATTTTTGTAACCACATCTTTTTTTACACCACAGCGTTTTCTTATCTCACTATTTTTTACTTTATCCAACCGGGTCATTCCTGCTTATACTTCTCAGATTACTCATCTCCACAGCATTTATCCTATTTTTATGCTTCTTCTGCCAAACCCAACATTCACTAATATACATAAGTGTAGGAACCAACATTCCTCTATGCACAGCCAGACGTGCTTTTTTTGACACTTTTTGGGTGTTCATAAAGCTATGCAGTGCCCCATTCATCTGTTGTCCTGCTAACACCCTTCGCTCAATTTTACTGTCATACTTTCCATTTCTTTAATTATGCTTACCGGTTGTAGCCTTGGTTTTAGGTAGACAAACGTTCATAACCACTTTAACGGCAGCCTTCATTTGTTTTTCGTTTAACTAAAACACGATTTTAAAATACCGTATTTTTCATGACATACTGACTCACCCCTGTAACATTAATGACCAAATATGCCAATAAAATCACTGTAAAACATTTCATTTTGCACATATTTATGAATGAGTTACCAAATCTCATATAAAATGAATGAAAATCATCAATCGCAGTCTATTTGACCGATTTCGAATGCGGTTAACGCCTCAAAACGCATCAATAATTATTAATTAGTGATGAGATTTACGTAATTAATTATTAAATCCTTGAGAAGGTTGTTATTAAACGAGGGAAATTAAAATTTGAAGTGCTTATTTTATTAATTACTGTTTATTTACAGAGGGCCTAATTAACATGGGAAATCTTTTTAATAATAGTTTTCTTGGTATTGTTAAAAACATGCAGATACATAATACATATCTATCTAGTTAGTTGATACTTGCGAACCTTTTTTTTTGTGATAAATATTTACTACTTTGTAGATTTATAAAAAAAAAGTATAATCGCGAAATTGTTGTCTTTGATTGTAATAAATTTAAAAAAACTAAAAAACACGTTTTTAGAGTTAATCAAACTAAAAATTAAAAAATAAATCTTAACATCAGAATAAAATTACTGGCGAGAAAATTAATGTCACTGTTTTTAAAGCGTGGGGTGCTTTGTATGTTATTTTTAAACTAACTCTGCGTTTCGGAATGAAAGCATTTTTTACTTTTTAGTTTAAATAACTCTAAAACCGTGTAGATTAGGTTTTTTTAAAATATAATTTATTTTTTGCTTTTTAGTTCGATTTGTTTTACTCACCCTCTTGCCATTCATCCTTCGGCACGTTTCTCACCAGTATATTGGATTGGGTGAATTATAATATAACTTACGCCTGCGTAGGTCACGCACTAGTTCTATCTCTCGTACTCTCATGCAAAGGATCACTAAAGAAATTTATGAATACTGGCAAAACTAATCGGGATAATCGAATGATTGCATTGTCGTCGGTATTTGACAAGTGTGCGAAGTTTAAATCTGATCGCTTAAAGTAGGGCAAAATTATTGCCAAAAAGTCGGTTACAAACAAACATACAGGTGAAACTAATATAAGCGTGTTAAATAAAATTTTCTTATAGATCATTAGATTGAGGTAAAAAAGAAAAAAATAACATTAAAAAAAAGTAAGTGGATTATTTATTAAGTCAATTATGTATCGCAATTATTGTAAGATTTAGTAGGAATCATCACGTAACGAAATGGGGAGGTGGTTCAGTGGTGGAATGCTCGCCTGTCACGCGGGCAGCCCGGGTTCGATTCCCAGCCGAAGCATTCTTATTGTGATTTTACCATTAAATACATAATTTTTTTAATTGTATTTAGGTATTCGCGAACTACATTTTAAAATTGTTTGGCATATCAAAACGGAGACAGATAATTTTTTTGGTAAATGGAATAATTTATTGATGAGAAAATTAATGTCACTGTTCTAAAAGCGTCAAGTGCTTTGTATGACAAACAGAACACTGACATTAATTTTCTCGTCAGTAATTTTATTCTTATGTTAAAAATTATTTTTACTTTTTAGTTTTATTTACTGTAAAAGCGTGTTTTTAGTTCTTTCAAACCATATTTTATTATCAAATAACCTCAACAAAGGATTGTACAGACACGTCGAAATTTTCTGAAAATGCATTTGTTATTTGTATTTTTTTGTTAGATCATGCGTGAATATTGTTTTATTATTGCAATTAAGTTTTAAAAAATAGAAACTGCAGCAAATGTGTGTAATACAGATTTAAAAAAGTAAGTTGATAAAATTGTATAACTTGATTCAAGTATTTACTGTTTACATTCGTTTATTGTACATGTGATTTGAGTGTTTACTATTTATATTACTATTTTAATTATAGGGAGACAATAGGAAAATCATGTGTTCAATGTCCAAAAGAGTATGGAAAGCGCAAACGTCAGAGTGCAAATAAAATACCGAAAACCATTGCTCAACGCCAACAACAATTCCGGCAAAATAAAAAAAAGTTACAAAAAAGTGAAACTTTTAAATTCGAATCTTGCCAGGTATTGTCCCATGACACCACACGGGTTTTTTTGTAGTTGATACTAAACTTTAGCAAAAAGTTCAGGTATTTTTGGCATAACCTTAATTATTCATAAGATAGGTAATTCACTAATGTTTTTTACAAACTTTGGTCGCCTTGATTTGTACCTTTTAGCCCAACATTACTAGAGTATTGTCCGACCATTCTGACCTTTTTGTACCTACACACATATTTCTGCAACGGCGTTATAATTCTCCACCGCAAATCGTCCGGTGACATCGGCCATTGTCCGGGGAAATGTCCAGTTATCTATTATGCATTAGAGTCACGGTGCTTTCAAGATGTTTTACATCCCTACGTAGCCGGGCCAACACCCTGGAGGATGCATTTGTCAAAGTCAATAATAGACTCTCCAACTCTCGCTATCTCTCGTGTAATGGAACCGATATTGGAATTTTCATTATTAACATATAAACGAACATTTGGTTACTACCTTTGAATATCAACGGCGTTGCTAAACACTAAACTGATGCAACATTGATTAAAACATGTTGTTTTCTAATACCTTTTTTTATTATTTTTCGTAATTTAAATATACCAGGACAGTCCCAATTTTTTAATTTTAAAATATTAATATTTTCTAGTTACATTTTTATGTAGTAGCATGTGTCACAGAATTCCATCAGAAGTTGTAATGTAGATGTCGTTCGCAAAGGTATGTTTGGCAACGCTGCGTCACTCGAGATAGTTAACAAAAATACAAAACTTGTGTATCTTACCAAAATATTAGGTTCACCGTAACACTTAGTTTAACACTTTAGCTACAATGAGCTAATGATAATTTAGCGAACTAAGTATAACATATAAATAGCGATAAATACGACATTTAAATGGTTAAGGTGTGGTGTGACCTACCTCTAAGATGTCTAAAAAGCAAGAACATACATTAAAACACAAAAGATGCCGGACCAATCCGAAAATTTTAAGCGTAGTCCATTGTGCCAACTACAAATACACTAAGTTTGTGTTAATTCGAATTTATTCAATCGATTACACTGCTTGTTTTAAGCCAGGGGTCTCCAAACTACGGCCCGAGGGCCACATCCGGCCCGCGGACAGATTTTGTCCGGCCCGCGGAGAGCTAGCATACTTGAAAACTCCTTTTAGAGAACATATTAAATTTAGTTTACTGAAGTATTCTAATTTTATGTTAAATAATTATTAATATGACTACATTGATATGGTCATGGGCTAACTACTCATAACATTGTTGTAGGCTTATTGTTATTGTTTTTGTGATAAGTTGGATAAAGAAACACAGAATTGTAATGAATAAAGACATGTATAATATGCAGAAAATTTAACTTCAGTATATAATAACTAACAAATTATTGAAATGAATCCAACTAACATTTTATACATTTTAAATAAAAACATAACTTATAACAAGCATAATGACATATGAAATACCAATGAGATTTATGTAATTGAGATTTTCCACTGACAATAGTTTGTAGTTGTGGACTAATTTTACTTGTACCAATTATTAAAAGAGATTTAAGATGCTCATCAGTTAATTTAGATCTGTAAACATTTTTTGTGTACTTCATTTTGGAGAAGGTCTTCTCACACAAATAAGTAGTACCAAAAACAGAAAACAGCCCACGAGAAATTTTATGCAAATTATCAAATTGTATCAGTGGAAGACTCTTATAAAATTCCAACAAAGATGAGTTTTGATATTTGTTCTTAATTATATCACTGCACTGTAGATCAATCATTTCCATTTGAAGTTCCGGGGCTAGGGTTTCAATTTCAGTATCAAAAGGATTCTGAAAAATCTTAATTTGATTCGCAATGGCATCAAAGTCCGAGAAACGAGTATCAAAATTTATTTTCAAAGCACTTAAAGTTTCGATTGCAAAATCGATAGGAAACTCAGTCTAAGTGGTGTGGCTGACTATTTCACATGTTTTAAAATGTGAAAAACATTTACTTCGTAGTTGTGATTAAAACAGTATCAATTAGAAATTACAGATAATGACAGGAAAATTAATAATATGCAGTGTTGCCGTTTTGCAGACTTTAGTCCGATTTGCAGCTTTTTTTAAACGTTGCGTACTTTTTCGGACTTTTTTTTTCATCAGTGGACTATTTCACTTTTTACTACCGGCAACAATGATAATATGGTTTTGGCCCTCGGAACTTACTGGAGTAATCAGTATGGCCCTAAGGCTGGAAAGTTTGGAGACCCCTGTTTTAAGCAAAAGCTCTTGAGTGATTCGAAGAATGAACTATAACTTTAAAACTATTTTTTATGTAAAAGTAAAAATAAAATCAATTGCTTCCTACGACTTACACACTAAATCCTCGTAGTGCTTTGGAGCCCCGTCTTCTATGATCATTATCAGCTATTGGCAAATTTATATTTTTTATCTTAGATCCCACCAAAACCATAAATGTGAAATGATAGCCAAATTCAATATTAAGATATATGGTCTGACTTGGCTAGTTCGAATATACGAGTTATATTATAGCCTTCGCAAGTTCTAAAACTGTAAGTTTTCATTTTATTCTTCCGAAAATGTGGCTTGTTGATAGAAACTAGCCTTTGAACATAGGGCTCTTTTATGAGTGTTTTGGTAGGTAATTCGTATTTTCGAACTAGCCAAGTCAGACCTTGGGCTTCAATATATTATCCTAAGTTATTAGAAGAAATGATATTTTTAGTTGTTATAAAATATATTGTGTTGGTTTAAATAAATTTCAGGACTGATTGTTGAACTTGGCACCCATTTAGATCTCACTTCTTATGTCGTTAAAGTTAACAACCAAGGCATATATTATAATATTGAACTTATCTCCAATTTCACCTTTATGTTTTTAATGGGATATCATTACTTTTTGTACAGAAATTATTAGTAGGTAGGTCATTAAAAAATAAATACCAAATATGCTTTGTCATCCTACTGTATTTTCCTACGTTTCCTTACTTTTGATATGTTCTAGTAAATTCAGTATCCGGAATGTTTTTTACGTGTAAACATATTTCTTATGCAGATGACACAGTTATTCTTTTAAACGGTAAAACCTGAAAAAATGTTTAAAATAAAAAGTCTTTTATGGTTGCACATGGTAAAAAGTAGACTTAACAAAAATAAACCAACTTTAATTTCCAATAAAACATTCTATATTGACTTTTCAATGACACATTCAAAGAGACCATAATTTATTTCTATCACGATAAATGATCTTATAATAATGGAAACTAATTTCATTAAATTTCTAGTTATCATTTTAGACAAAAATCTAAAATGAACAAATTATATTAAAGACTTAACTAACAAAATAAAAAAAATTCACAAATCTTAGTAACTGCATCTTCTGTTTTAAATCTAAAAACATTATGTAAACCATTGTTACCAAACTAGACTGTACACAAACAAATATTGCACCAAAAATTCATAACATCCTATTAAATAAAATTAAAATAATACCTAAATGCAAGCACTTTATTTATAAATGCAAAAACCTTAATTATATACTTAAATAGTGATTACATACATAAAATGTTGTAAAAAGGTTACTTGATTAATTTAACAGCAGGTTATCCTACTGATGTATTCACTTTTATAATTACAATCTCTTTTTTTATTAGTAATTTAACATTTTTTTTATTGGATTACTAGTCTGCAAATATCAATACTTATTTCTCTTAACTCATTGTAGATTGTAGATTGTAGGGGGGTCGTAAAAGCTCAAGCACCTCGACCAATCAGATCTTTTGTGCATGACCCTTAATTTATTTGAAGCCCGGGTTTCCGAGACTTTGTACACAGTTTATTAGTTTCCTGAGGGCTGAGCCTCTTGCAGAAAAGCCAGTTTCAGTAAAGTTTTCGCAGGAGCAACAACTATTACTCTCTATTTTGCCCATCTTTTTCAGGTGATACCTTAGAGGGCAGTGTCCAGTGAGGAGTCCCGTCAACAGTTTCAAGTCTTTTTTGTCGCTGTTTAACTTTTTTTGGGAAAAGGTGTACTAGCCTTTTCGCTTGTCTTTGCACTTTATGCCAGTGGGATTTCATTTAATCTGTTTTCCAGCGTCGAACCTCTTCTTTCAAGTGGGCTTTGTAGAGTCTACAAAAGGGTTTTGTGACGGAAAGTTTTGCATTTGCCCCTTCGTTGCCTTTAACTCCCTTGTGACCCTTGTGACATGAAACCCTCATCACAGTAATCTGATTGCTTCCTGCCAGTTGTCTCAGAGATTGTTTACAGTCCCAAGTTAGCTTAGACTCACAAGTGTATGATTTCAGAACTTTTAGTGCTGCTTGGCTATCTGATAAAATATAGATTTCTGCCCTTCGGGTGTTCCTTTCGATGCACTCCTGAGCACATATCTCTATGGCATGTAATTCTGCTTGAAAGATGGTCGGGGTATTACCAAGTAGTTTTGAAAGCCTAAAATTCAGCCCTGTAACGCCCACTCCAACCCTTTCATCCATCAGTGTATTACACCAAAGCATCCCTTCGTGGTTGAGGTCCGTTCTCTGTGCAAACTTGGTGGTTGTTTATGACCACTTTAAACTGCATTTCGTAGTCGTACCTAACTGGCTTAATATCTGCCCGCTTCTAAGGAAATTTATTTCAAAATCTTTAAATGTCCAATCCGATTTCCTGCTTTAAGATTTATTGTCTGGCTCATTCTGAAAGTACTGATTGCTGCTTCTTTCATTACACATAAGTGCAATGGTGGAAGGTTTAGCATTACCTCTACGGCTCTAAACTTATAATATATTTGCTGTTAAGGTGTTAAGGTGCATACTTGTAAAAATGTACTACGGAACTTGTTATTACCACCCTATAAATGTATAACATGTTTATTATTTTTAAATAAAATGAATTGAATGTTGGGATAAAACCTGTTTATATCACACCAATGGCTGTTAATTATCCTAAAGTTTAAAATCATCTGTGTTATAGTTATATGTAATCCTTAAGGGATCTTAGATGTTATAATGTTTTAATGTCACAGAACTAGCATATTTGATCTATTAAGTCCTACATCTTAAATCAGTATAGATAAAGTCAACTGTTACTTTTCCTCTAGACTTATTTAAAGAAAATGTTGATATATAATCAAATTTGTGCTGGTAGATCTATCGAATGTAAAGCCATGTTGGTTTTTATTTATTATGTTTTTAATGTAATGGTTAAGCTTTTAATTAATTAAGCATCTAAGTAATTTGATCATTTCTGTTTGTTAACTTACATCTTATATCATCTCGAGAACCAGATGTATTGATGTTGTTTCTAAAATTAAGGAAACATTTATTTGTTATTGTGCTCGTACATACTTGGATATTAAATTTAAAGATAAAATAATGCTCGTCACAAAGTTATTGCTTTAATTTTTTTTGGCATAAGTAAGCAAAATATTGGTTTTAAAAAAATGATTCTTGGAATAAAGAACAAAAAACAAACTTTTAGTGATCCGTCTGTGATTCTTTTTTCTGTTATAAACTTTTGTTTAAACAAAACTTTATTCTGGACCAGAATTTTCACTCAGTATTACCCATTGATTTTGTATAGTTGACAAAAGCGTCTATAAAAAATACCATTTAAGAAACACACGATCGTGACCCCGAACACGTACCTTCTCCTAAAATAAGTGCAAATCCCCTCATTTGTCTTTATGGGGGAACAAAGGACTTAACTAACCCCTCAAAAAGAGATCGCCGGCTACTCAGTGACCCGACGTCTTGACGGCGGGGACGCGTAGTGTCGAAAGACATCGAACTCGTCGTCTGTTAAAGAGCTCCGTAAATTCTATCAAACTGACTCATCGACACACGGACTTCCAACTGATTCCGTTTTCATTAGGCTGGAATTTGGGGATGGCAAAATCGCGTTATGGAACAGTCAATTTTTGATTTTTTTTTCAACTTTTTTCAAAAATTTTTGTACTGACTAAACACACACAATAATAAATATTTTTAATAAATTTGTATAAATAATGGATAATAATTTTTTTTTATATTTTAATAAAAAGCTAGGAAAATTTAAAGCGACGATCTCAAACGTCCTTCAAAAAGCCGTTAATACAGTAAACAGATGGTGCGATAAGCTAGATAAGCTACGGCAGCCTGTCCTAGGTGAAATACCTGGGTGTAGTTCTGGATAAAAGACTCACCTGGAACGCCCACCTGAAAAAAACAATAAACAAAGCCAGGTTTTTTCTCTGGAATCGCAGAAGAGTATGCTGTAAATATTAGGGAATGAACCCAAACAGATTTACTGGATTTATCAAACAATGATAATATATATGGTCAGGTATAGTTCAGTAGTCTGGTGAACCAAAGGGTTACAACAGACAGTTAGAGCAAAGCCTGCTGGCTAGCATGCTTGGCCATAACTGGAGCTATGTCCAGCACACCAACGGCAGCGATGAAACACCTCCTAAATCTTCCTCCCCTAGATATTCTCTTAGAGAGGGTGGTCAGGATAGTCTGCTACAGGTTCCTGTCTTTGGAAAGGCAAATTAATGAAGAGCAACTCGGGGATCACTCCGGAATTCTGAGTAAAACAAAAAACCACCAAATTTTTGGGATGGTTCCTGGTATGCTAGCCACAAAAATACACGCAGAAAAGTCGTTCAAAGTCCTCTTTCCGAAGAGAGATAAATGGGTAAGGGGAAAAATCCTTTTTCCGGAGACTGAATACGTAATGTACACAGATGGCTCAAAAACCCCAGATGGAGTTGAGGCCGGTGTTTTCAGCTGGAAACCAAAGATTGAAATATTTACCATTTTTGGCTGGTATGCTTCAATCTTTCAGGCTGAAGTCTTCGCTATCGAATTGCGTGCAAGAGAGCTGACTAATTGACCTCTAGCAAACATAAGTATAATATCAGACAGCCAGGCTGCTTTAAAAGCAATGAGCTTCAATAAAATTTCCAAACTTGTATAGAATTGCATCGAATTGCTAAAGTACCTTGGTACGAACAACAGGGTGACCCTGCTGTGGGTACCTGGGCACCAGGGGGTGAAGGGAAACAAAAAAGCCGACATCCTTGTTCAACAGGGGGCCGAATATGTGTTTCCTGAACCAGAACCCGAATTTTTGAGTCACTACAAGTGCTGCCAATACAATCATTTCGGACTGGGTGAAGAGGAAAATACTCACGTACTGGTCCGATATACTAGGGTTAACTCACTCGAAGGCATTCTTATTTAAACCCTCGACACTGGACACTGTCGCCTAAGATACCACCTCGGAAAGACAGGTCAGAATTAACAAACGGACTGTCGGTTTTGCTGTGTGGGAGAAAAAACTGCTGAACATATAAGTACTTCGTTTATGCTCCGGCCTGGGCAGAATAATGTTCAACATATTGGGTTATACCAACCTAGAACCAACCGATTTCAAGAAAATCTTACCCCATTCAACCATGAACTTCGTGAGAAGGGCGGTGAACTGTAACCTATAGGGGTGAGCCACAAAAGAACTAAAGGTCGCAGTGGAGGGGAGTAGGTCGCTCACATGATACCGAACCTTAACTAACCTAATAGAAAGCTAAAGATATTTATTTTAAATTACAATTTTTATTGGATTACCATTTTAATTAAAAAATATGTTTGTTACAAGTATTTTTATAGATCTAAAAAAGGGCATTTGAAACATTAGATAGGCAATAATTGTTATAAATAAATGTAAAAATTACTTTATGCAGAAGTTGTATTTAAGTGGTTGGAAAACTATCTCTATGGTAGATGTCAAAAAACGAAGATTAATGGTAATAGATCAGTTAAAATGGGTCCTTTATAAACTGTCCCACTAGGAAGCGTCCTTGGTCCGTTGCTATTTGTTTTATATGTTGTTACGATATTTACTCTTTGGGTTTGATGATTCCAAACACTCAGTACAATAACTAAATAATTTTATTTTAATATTTCTACACAATAAATTCGACTTAACAAATCACTTAGAAATTCTTCTTTAAGTAGATCTGTCGATCTGTTCATTGGGATCTACTGGGATATCGATTTCCATCTCTTAGGTGGTCTTCCTGGAGGTCTTTCTCCCGCTGGTCTGTTCTAAAATGCTATCCTTGGTAGTCGATTTTCTGCCATTCGCGTTACATGAGCGTGCCATTGTCGTTTCATTTGCCGCCCCTATCTCACCACGTCCTGCACTTGACATTCATCTCTTATAACCTCGTTCCTGAATCGGTCTCTTCTTTATAGATATTCACAACACTTTATAATTACTTTATATACTTGACTTCAAACTAACTTAAAAACGTCGATCGGTGTTTCCGCTTTGATACCTGCAAACCAATGTTTTAGACAAATCGATTCATCTCTGGACATTTTGCGAATTTATTGGATTTTTTCAAAAATGAACCAATGTCTTTTATTATGCTTGCGGCTGGATTGCATTTTTTTTTTCGTTGAGGTCGACACGTTGTCGCCTCAAGGCCAACTCGTTTGTTTTGTTAGATCTACAAACTGTTGGTAGGTTTTTCTTTTTATTTGGTTTATCGTAATAATTGTTACTGTTTTTAAATAACTTGGTTAAATATTTTTATTTGTAAAAATATTTTAAGTGTAAAATAAGGTTTTAAGAGCAAGGTGAATGTGTTTTAGTGTTAAATTTTGCAACGGTGTCGGTTAAAAAGATTTAAGTCCAGGAGATTTTTCAAGACTTTAACATAAACTCCTGAACAAAATTACTGCAACAATTTTGTTACAAATCCGGTCCTGTTAGCAACAGAGAAATCAACCGCACCGGGGGTCCGTATTCGACCGCTCACTTTGTTAGCCGCCGAAAGGGTCCGACAAGGTCGAGCAACCGCTGTAACCGCGTCGAATAATGGAGAAACAGGTAGAAAGATCTGAAACTGTGATATCGGAAATATAAAAGGGGAAACGATCATAACAAAAAGAGTATTAGCTTATTTGTTTACGAATTATTAAATTTAAATAGTTATATAGTTGTAAAAGTTGTATAGCTAAGTGAATATCTAAGTGGTTAATGAAAATAAAATTTATTGTATTGAAATAAATATTGTTTGGTTATTGGATCGAGAGTTTTAATCGCCGAACCCAAGAAAGAACTAAAAAAATCGTAGCAATATGAAAATATCCATAAAATTTATTTAATATGAGCATATACATTTTTTACTTTTTAAAAGCAATACGTTTTATGAAGTAAACTATTTAATTTTAACTGAAAAATTAGAAAAATAAATCGAGTAAAAAATTCAACCAAACAAGGGCCTCATTTTTATTAAATGGTGGATATTGTCAAAATTATGGCGCCAATTTGTTAAACAAAACTCGTTCCACAATTAGTCGTATGGTAACACACCTGATTGAGGTGGAAAATTATTTCAGCCAGTGCAATAGCGAAGACTATGCACTAACGACCGAGGTAAACGTTTTTTCAAACAATACGCTTTAAAAAACAGGACTATCACTAGTCTTCTAAAACACTTAAAATACGGTTACATAAAGCTGGATTCAACAGTAGGATTCGTTTTGCTCGAAATCATCAAAATTGGTCTGTGGATAATTGGAAAAAAATTTAATTCTCAGAAGTATCTAGAGGTTAGTCTACAGGAGACCAATATTGCAATATTTTTGCACGGATAGTTTGAAATACAGCGCGCTCTTACAAGAGTGATAAGTCAGTGACTTTGAATTTCCTGCTCAGTTACTCCAAATGCAACAGTGCTGCCGTTAACTATAATCTATCAGTGGGCAACTTTCTAATATTGAGCAAGCTACGTCGTGCAGTTGGTGTTTGATAGCCGTTCAAAGCAGACAACCTTGTGAATTTTTACGAAAATGGAAAAAAGTGAATTTCGTGTGCTGATTAAGCATTACTTTTTACGTAAAAAATCCATCACTGAAACTAAGGAACGACTTGATAAATACTACGGGGACTCGGCACCATCAATTTCAATGGTTAAGAAGTGGTTTACAGAGTTCCGTTGTGGTCGCGTACCAGCACTAGTGACGCCGAACGTCCAGGTCGCCCAAAAGAAGTAATCCATGAAATGATATTGGATGATCGGAGAATGAAAGTGCGTGAGTTGGCTCATGCTGTAGGTGTATCTCAACTGAACGGGTACATCATATTTTACACGAATATTTGGACATAAAAAAACTCTCTGCGAGATGGGTGCCGCGATTGCTCACACTCGACCATAAGCGCAATCGTGTGACCACTTCAAAAGAGTGTTTAGCGATGTTCAGCCGTAATCCGGACAATTTTTTGCACCGTTTTGTTACTGTGGATAAAACATGGATCTATCACAACACGCCAGAGACCAAGGAACAATCGAAACAGTGGGTTGCTCGGGGTGAACGTGTACCAAAGAAGGCGAAACAGAGTCTGCCAGCCAACAAGGTCATGGCCACAGTTTTTTGGGATGTACGTGGTGTCATTCACATCGATTACCTCAAGAAAGGTATAACGATCACCGGTGAATAATATTCAAAGATTTTGAAAAGATGCGACGTTGATTTGAAGCAAAAACGGCCGCATTTGGCGAAGAAGAAAGTGCTGTTCCATCAAGACAATGCACGTGTGCACACTTGTCTAGTCACGATGGCCAAAATCCACGAATTGGGATACGAACTGCTACCCCATCCAGCATATTATCCAGATTTAGCCCCCTGCGACTATTTTCTGTTTCCAAACCTAAAGAAATGGCTGTGCGGTAAGAGATTTGAGTCGAATGAAGAAGTCATTACCGAAACAAACGTGTATTTTGAGAGCTTTAAAAAAACCTATTATTTGGAGAGAATAAAAAAATTAGAAAATAAAATGTTTATTTGCGGAAAAAAATTTGTTTTATTCAAAAAGTCACTGACTTATCAAACCGCCCTCGTATATTGCATAGTTGAGTACGACCGTAGTCTACAGAGCTTGTGTATTCATTCGTCTAAACGTAATCTTATGTCTTAATAAAATTAACAATTCCTCACAGCTTCATTCTTGTTAGTGAAAAAACAAAAAAATGTAATAAATAGGAAAAAAAAATAGATGGAATGGTTTATAACGGAGCTCGCTCTACTTGGCGATATGAATGGGTGGAGGCCTAAATCAAGTGAGATATCATACGCTACCTTTATTATTTTAATCCTTATAATACCAAGCGGGGTGCAAATGCACCCCACATGTACTTTTTTGTATATATCTTTTGTATTATATCTAAGTACTATTTAATTTGACTTTAAAATAATGTATGGTTAACAAGCATGTCAGTGTCAAAAAATGTCAAAATGCCTCGTTATTTAACTGAAAATGAAAAATCTCAAATAATAGCCAGAATTCAAGATGGATGGTCAATACGTTTAAATAATCATTTTTAATATCGACTACTCTTACCTCAAAGAACCCTTGCAAAACAGGTGGCCGAATCTGCGTTCACTGGACCAGAACCGGTTTTTGGAGTCACCACAAGTGCCGCCAAAACAATTATTTCGGACTGGGCGGAGAGGAAAATACTCACGTACTGGTCCGACATACCAGGGCTAACCCACTCGAAGGCGTTTTTACCTTTACAACCCTCGAGAAACACAACTAAGCAGATCGTAGAATGGAGCAGAAATGACCTGCGTATTCTAACAGGACTGCTTACGGGACACTGTCGTCTGAGATACCACCTCAGAAAGATAGATCTGAACCAACAAACGGACTGTCGGTTCTGCTGCGTGGAAGACGAAACTGCTGAACATATACTATGTTCATGCCCCGGCCTGGGAAGAATAAGGTTCAACATATTTGGTTACACTAACCTAGAACCAACTGATTTTAAAAAAATCTCACCCTATACAACCATGAACTTCGTAAGAACGGCTGGATTGTGCAGTGAACTGTAGCCTCTAGGGGTGAGCCACAATAGACCTACTAAGGGTCGCGGTGGAGGGGCGACCACGCCCCACTCACATGAACCTAACCTAACCTAACCTATGGTATCACAACCGATAACTTCTTTACTAGTCTTCAGCTGTCTCAAAAATTGTTGGATAAGAAGCTTACATTATGTGGCACTCTGCGCAAAAATAAGACGTTTATACCAAAGGAACTACTTCCATCATCTTCAAAAAAAGAATATTCTTCAGTGTTTGCTTTTACAAAACATTGTACATTAGTGTCTTATGTGCCGAAAAAGAACAAAACCGTTATTTTGTTATCAACCGAGCATGACGATGACAAAGTAAGTAATAAGGAGTCAGACTACAAACCAGATATTGTCTTGCATTATAATAGTACTAAAGGAGCTGTAGATGCAACAGACCAAATGGCAGCAAAATATACCACTCAAAGAAAAACTCTTAGATGGCCCATGGTACTTTTTTACCATATTATCCATATTGGAGCTATAAATGCATATAAAATATGGAAAATTAAAAATTCAAATTACGGGTCTGGGCACTTAGATGCAAGAAGAAAATATCTTCTTTAGTTGGGAAAAGAACTGGCCAAGGAAAATATGATTTATAGATTTAGAAATACTAATGGTTTGCAAGCAAGCATACAAGAAAATATTCTTAAAGTTGTTCCAGAATTGGAGCAAAATATCCCTTTAACAAGACCTGTAGGTACTCAAGGTAGATGTTTTCTCTGTGAAAGAACCAAAGAGAAAATCAAGACAACGTTGTGGAAAATGTGAGCGTTTTGTTTGTGTAAATCACTCTGAAAAAGAAATTTTTTGTATCCCATGTAAAGCAAAAAATTAAAATTAATTTTGAATACCTAATTAAGGTTTGTTTATTTTTTAGTAACTAAATTGAAATAAAAATAAATACAAAATAATTTATTTGCGTTTTTTTTTTCATTTTACTTAAAAAAGTGTAAAAATTACAAAGATAGACAAAAAAAATGGGGTGCAAATGAACCCCGCTTGGTATCGCACGTTAATATTAATATTTAAAATTAACTTTCGGCTTGGGAGAAAAAAAAATAGTATACAACCCACGGCAAGAATGTTAGATGTCGTGACGAAGTTATTATTCGATGCAGAAAAAAATACCCCAATAATCTCTTTGTTTAAAACTCAAAGTTTTCGAATGTTTAAATTTCCGTCAATTTATTACCGACTAAAACTTAGTATTATTAAACAGATGTGGAAAAAGAATCGCGGGACACAAAAATTTCAATGCTATATGATCATCTGCACGAAAATCATTCGACCTTTTTAAAATATAATACATATTTGTGATAAACAATCATGTACCTAATTAATTACCTAAGCAATAAAAAAACTTAAAAGTCTGAAACCAGGGAAGGACTCCGACTCACTAAAGAGTTACCGACCGAACTCTCTTCTATGTCATCTCTTTAAATTTTACGAAAGGCTGATCCTGAATCGAATCGGTAAAATCGTGGATTTGGAGATGATACACCAATAGGCTGGCTTTAGACAGGACAAATCCTGTACCAACCAAGTCCTTGCCCTTATTGAGCACACTGAGAAGGGTTTCGATGGCAAGCTGATAGCTAGCGCTGCTTACGATACAGTGAACCACCGTAATCTACTGTCCAAAGTCTATAAAACCACCAACGACTACCAACTCGTTAAAATAATAGAGTCCTTGTTACAAAACCGGAAATTTTACCTTATCCTAGAAGGTATAAAATAACCGCTGCAGTAACAAAAAATTCTGGCCTTGCCCATGGAAGTGACTTAGCGCCAAATTTATACAACATCTAAACAAACGATCGGTCAACACCCGACTATACGACCCTCTTTGTGTATGCTAATGATGAGGGTGCTACAATACATAAAAAAGACCTTCGAGGAAGTGGAGAAGAAGCTGAAGAGGACTTTAAGTATTATGTCAACATATCACGAAGATAACTCTCTCAAACCTTACCCTTCCAAAACTAAGACTTGTGCATTTCACCTCCAGGCCACCACAAGGTAGCTGCGAGAAATAACAATCTACAAAAACTGACAAGTAGCCAATATGGCGCCAAACCGACTGTCCTCAGGATTACAGCCCAAGCAATTTGCTTTTCCAAAGCTAAATACGCATGCCCCGTCCATGGTCCAGATCGGCACACGCCAAAAAGGTCGACCTAGCCCTTAATGAAACCTGTAGGCTAGTTACAGGGTGCATGAAGCCTACACCACTGGGAAACCTATACAGAGCTGCGGGCTTCCGCGATCCCAATTTAAAAAGAGCAGCTCATCAACACTCTGAAAAGTTAAAGAAAACCTTCGACAAACGTCATCCTCCATTTGCGAACTGTCCTGGATCCCACAGATTAAAATCCAGACACCGTTTTTTTGAGTACCATTTTGATAAACCGCCTGTCAACTATCCACTTTCAGAAGACCCGCCCAGTTGTGTCTTAGTAGCTTTAAAACGTGGAAAATGTTAAACCGTATCCGAACTGTCCAACACGGTGTTAAACCAAGTAATTAATTATAAGACTACGATTGAAACTGTCCCCACCTGTCGACATTGTCTGCATCACTAAAAATAAGTATGAAACTTTTAGCCACGGTGTACGCAGGTCTGACTTTTCATTCAGGAAAGAGACAACAACACATAGAAGAGATCAAACAATTTTTTTTATAAAACTTTTAAAAGAGTATCATATCTTATCGGTACTTCTGAAAACATCTCCAAATTCTGTACTATTCAAAACAAGATTATTGCTAATGTGATAAAATATCTATTTGTTTTTAAATAAATATTAAACGATAATAATATGTTATATAATAGCTACTGTACTAAATAAATAAATTGTCATTTGTAATAATTATGGGAATATCTTTAGTATGGTAATTTACCTTTTTATAAACCGTTTTGACTTGCAAACGCTTGACCATCATTGCCAAACCAGAAATAGGTCTAGGGACTACACGATATACGATAAAAAATAGATGTGCAATTAATTTAACTTTTTTAGATCAATGTCCCTATACTTAACCTTGACGGTTTTATGAGGTGCACCGTTCAAACTGTACGTATATACACTTAGTTATTAGTTAATGTAAACCTATTATTATTATTAATATTATTATTCATGGGAAAGACTTATTCACTACTCAGCTTAGAGCTGGTATCATTTACCTATCCCGGATACAAAGTATCAAAAGGATTAGGCTCAGTTAACTTGCGCACTGTGACAAGTATTTAGTATGACCGCCTTCTGGATGTCGGAGGTGTTTTTCGGTAGTCCCAATTTGGCGATACTTTCGTGTAGGGTCTTAGGTACGACGCCGGTCGATGACATAATAACTGGGACTATTTCTACATTTTCGCTGTGCCACATCTGTTTAATCTCAATAGCGAGATCCGCGTACCTAGCCAGTTTCTCTTGGTATTTGTTGAGAACGTTGTGGGTGTTCAGTATGGCTACGTCGGCGAGAAGTACTGAATTGACTCTTTTATCAACTATCACGATGTCAGGTCTGTTATTCGTCACCTGTCTATCGGTGATAATGGACCTATCGTAGTAGAGTCTAGAATTGTCGTTTTCGAGCACCTTCTGCGGCTGGTACTTGTAGTACGGTGTATAGGTGTTGAGAAGACCGTACTTGTTGGCCAATTTTTGGTGAATGATGTTGCACACTTTATTATGCCGGTGAAGATAGTCAGTATTAGCTAACACACTACAAGCAGATGTTATATGTTGAATGGTCTCTGACGTTTGTTGACACTTTCTGCATTTGTCGGCTTGGGTGTTGGGATCCCTAATCACATACTTCTTGTAGTTGTTAGTGTTGATGACCTGACCATCATAAAGCCTTCCGTTTCTGGGAAAAGGGATCCGCTTGTAGGCCATCTGTTTGAAACTGCTTTGTCGATGTGCGGCTGGTTGAGGTCGTGATGATGTCGACCGTGCAATGGCTTTTGTGACCATTGTTCCAGCTTATTATTATTATTATTATTATTATTATTATTATTATTATTATTATTATTATTATTATTATTATTATTATTATTATTATTATTATTATTATTATTATTATTATTATTATTATTATTTAATTAATTAAATCCCAGTCACGACTCTGTGGTTCCGATACCTCGCAGAACCGAGCTGGAAAACAACCAGTAACCACTCCTCACGCCGTAAGGTGAGTGATCACTGGGACCGAATATCGTGTGCCCTGAGCAGACGCAATAATCCCAGGATGACGGCCCTCTACATTGCCCCAGCTAAAACGTGTGCCTTTTGTCAACAAGCTGGTATTTTCCGGAGTACCACCGAGGGAGCCTATTATCAGGATGACTAGTTCAAAAGAATGATCTGAATAAAGTCTGCGGAGTTCGAAGAGAAGGTCTCTATATTTTTTCCGTTTTTCCTTTTCTTTTAAGGTGATGTTCGTTTCGGCTGGTGCCGAAAATTCGATCACGAAAATCGTCTTAGTTAGGTGGTCGAGGAGGACTACGTCAGGCTTATTGGCTTGTATCTTCCTGACGGTGGCAAATGAGAAGTTCCAATAAATTCGACATCTCTTATTCTCCACAATGGACTCAATATCCCCCGGAGCGTAGGGCAGCACTGGAGTTTCATCAATAACGTACGAGTGCCTCAAATGATAGTATAGCACTCGTTATGCCGCATTGTGTCTATGGATATAGGCCGAAACTGCATACACCGTGCATGCTGAAAGCAGCGTTTTCGGCGCCCTATGGCAGAGCCTACATCTTTCATCAGGGATCTCTATACCCATGGCTCGGCTTCGGTAATGTAAGGTATTGAAAACTCCACCCTGGCATGCCATGATGAACCTCTCTGTTTCCGATTTAAGCCCGCCTGACCGGAATGCAAAGGTTAGTTTTTTGGATAAGCCCCTGTCTTCGATGTTGTTGAAGAAGACAAAATGTAGAGGCTTATCCATGTGGAGCTGCATAGTTTTATTAATTTCTGCAGCTTTGATGCGGGCTTACCACCGAGCGGGGTCGAGCTCAGTAACTGAGTCAAGCGCTCTCCGCTCAGAATCGAAAATCAAAAAGAGTTCATCGGCTGCTCGGTGTGCTGCCCCGAAGAGAAATGCTTCTACTCCTGCAACGTCATGGCTTTTGACCATTTGCAGGAGGGGGTCCAATCTCCTGATGAATTTGCAGGCGTTATCCAGAACCACTCTGTTATGGATATACTCCAAACTTAAGAGTCCACGGCCTACCTGCTTTCTTGGGAGATATAATCGTGAAACGGAAGAATTTGAATGCAAACTCCCATTTAGGATCATCATCTTGCGAGTACTAACGTCAAGTTGGCGCAGCTTAGCTAGAGTCCACTTCGTTTCTCCAAAGGAGTAGAGCAGGATCGGTACAGCAAGCATTATTATTATTATTATTATTATTAACAGAAAGCTCTTACTGCGTGCAACTCTGAGAAAATAATAATTCAGTAGTGTTTTGTATTGGATGAATCGTTAAGGTATATACATTTCTCGTACTATCCAATTCTGGAACTACACCAAAAAGTCGATAAAGCTAAAGTCTAAAAGACACCAATCGTCGGGATGATGATTGTTGATTTAGTTAATCTTTCAGTGTGAGGGTCAATATTTGAGATGGTCTTTTGCTGAGACAAGGGAAGTGTAAAACAAATACGCGTCTGATTACCCACTCACTTCGCCATTCTTTATCCTTTGGTAAATCATATTGTCCTTGTTGAGTAAATAGCAAAGAAAAACGTGTCTACGTGACGGCCTTCATTTACGCAACAATTTTGACAGATATTAATACTGCATTTCTGCAAAATATACAAAATTGCTAAAAATTATATTTTATACCCTTTTTCAATGTGAAAAAAAATTATTTTTTGAGCGAAAAGAATGGCTCTTAATGTCGGTGATAATTTTCTGACTTTTTCGTTGTTGTCGTCATCAGTTTATCAAAATTTACATGTAACATTTCAGTCTAGACATATTTTTTTGAGTCTAAATGAGACGCAACTTTTTAAAACCGTAATTAATCCTTTATTTGCACGAAACGTTTTTGTTCATATTCTGCTTTTCATTAACTAAAAGTGACTCTTATCACTGACAAACACTTTTTGTTGTCGTAGGGTGGATAAACTAAAAACATTAAAAATGAAAACATTCCGACAACCCGTATCAAAGTCGAAAAGCGACGGGATATTTTTTTACTGCGGTTTACTGCTGAAAAATAGAATTAGGCTTGTTTTTTTATTACAATATCAGTGTAGCTACATTATATTCAGTTGGATTACGAAGGCGTAAAGAAAATCCAGAAAAAATACAGTAGTGGTTAAGCTTTTTATTGTTTTTTATTTAAGGAACATATTCGTACACCGAACAAAAACTAAAGAATTAACTAAACCTCATTTGTTCGTTCGGTAAACTCATTTTTACGAACATGTTACTTAACAGGTTTGGCATGAAGAGAATTTTTAAGATCTTTTAATTTTTTCTGGTTTTGCTTAAATTTAAAATTTAAAATATCAGTGGTCTGGGTGCGACCCGAAAGGTTTACATGACTAACTTTCCAGTGGAAAGAATGAAAAAATACCATGTTTTGTTGTTATAATTATTATTATTAAAATTATTTTAAAAAAAAAAAAAAATTCAAATTGTTTACAACAAATTATAATCTTCATTAACAATATTCTGTTTATGTCAACCGTATTCTTTCAAACTTTTTCTTATCATTTCATAAGCGGGAGCTATTTTCAATTGTTTATAACAATTGAATTTTTTTTTAATTATTATGATTAATAATCATTTGTTAGTAACAATATTTAATTGTTATTACTAACAATAATTTTTTTAAAGTTATAGCGTCTTCAATGCTATTCTCTCAATACTGACAAGTTAAAAAATTCTCCAATTCCTATTTTTCTTTTTATGAAATATTGTTATCATATTTTTCATACAAATATTCCTAACATAAAATAATCATATTATTTAAAAGATCTTAAAATTCTGTATTAAAAATAGTATAATTTATAAATTGCAAAACTCAGGTAGTTTACCATTTTCTTCAGTCTTTTTATTCTCCATAATAAAACAGCTAAACCGATTTTGCTGAAAATCTAATCAGGTCTAAATTGCGTAATTATGCGTCGAAAGCAATCGCTTTCACGTGGAGCTGCCATTCTGTTTTTGTCTTTAACACAAAGTCCATAAGTTAATCGGACGACTGGAAGTGGGTTAAAATTGAGTTGCAAGATTCCACCCGAACATACATAGTTACATTGCAAGTTAAATTAAACATCTTGATTTTAAAAGTGCATACAATTTTAGTTTTACTGATTTTGGTTCTTATAATCGAGAAAGTAAATTAAAAAAATTGTACGGTCCTGATTTTTGGCGTTTTTTTTGTATTTCGTTACATCATTCGCTGGTAATGGATTGCTTTTTCGGCTACATTTCAATTACGTCGGTCCAACAACTTTACTTGCACAAAAAACGTAGGAACAACCTAGAAACATCAGAAAAAAAAAGGGGAAAACAAGTGAACTTAGGTATAAGAAAAGAAAGGACATTATTAATTTATTTTCAGTGCAGAATTGGGATGTCAACATATTATCATCAATCTTAGTGGTCGTTTGTCTTTTGTCAGTGACCGTTGGACGCGTATAGCACTTGGATATCAAGCAAGGGCGGAACTCCAAAAGGGCCACAAGTGCTCCGATCTTCAAACGCATCAAGTATTTTGGGTAGATTGTAGATTGTAGGGGGGGGTCGTGAGGCTATGCTGCCTTTTAAGCACTTCGATGTATTTTGGGTATCCTACTAATATTTACGCAGTTATTAACAGATAGAAATTTATATTTTTCTTTAAATTGTTCTTACCACGCTTACCTTTATTACGCTACTAAGACAAAAGAATAATACAGATCTAGATTATCACTTTTAAAGGTATTTAAAACAACATCCTGTATATTTGTAAAAAAAATGAATACTTATAATTTTTTTTCCTTAAAATCCATAGTTTTTTTAGCATGGTCACTATATTTATATTCATTTAAATTATTATTACTAAAGTAAGAAATACAAGTTGTCATTTATATTTAGAACAAAAATACAGGGTGATTAATTAAGAATGGGCAATCTCTGAACTGGAAATACACACACCAAAATATGGCGATTGAGCTTAATATGTCTTATGCAAATGTTTACGAGATACAGGTTATTTAAAGTTGGAATTTTAATTTAAAATTTGCTAATAATTTTGTGATTTTAAGCAGCATCATTTTGAAAATTGGCAACTTTATGTTTTTTGGCATGAAAATTACGAATTTTATGCTGAATTTAGCACTATTCTTACAGGGCGTTAGTTACACCCTGTTACTTAGGTAAATTACAACATATCTTTTTTGCCTATTGAGTTATGGCCAAAATGACTAGAAAATCTAAAAGGCAGTTCAATTTTGAATAAAAAAGGTACTCCTGTTTATTTTTGAAACTTTATCAGTTTTTAAGTTATTTGCATTCTCACTCACTCTCACTCTCTCACTCATTTATACCCATGTAGAAACCAACACACCTCTATGCACAGCCAGACGTGCCTTTTTTGACACTTTCTGGCTGTTTATAAAGCTGTACAGTGCCCCATTTATTTGTTTTTCTGCTAACACCCTTTGCTCAATGTCACTGTCATACTTTCCATCTCTCGTAAACTTTGAACCCAAGTACACAAATTCATTTACTTGTTCCACTCTTTCTCCCTTAATTAGAACTTCACACTTTGTTATGCTTTCTTCTCTTTCAAAAACCATTACTTTCGTTTTGCATACATTTATTTTTATCCTTTGATTTTTAGGGCATCATGCATAACATTAATCATCGCCTGCAATTCCTCTTCTTCTTCTTTTTTCGGTACCCTGTCCGATTATCGAACGTTGGCAATCATATTGGCTATAATAACTTTATTTATAGCAGCTCGGAATATTTCAGCGGATGATTTGCGATGCCACTTTCGAAAATTTCGGAGCCAAGATGTTTTTCTTCGTCCTGGACCTCTACTTCCGGAAATTTTACCCTGCATTACTAAATAAAGAAGGTAATATTTCTCTGGATGCCTTATCACGTGGCCGAAGTATTCGAGTTTTCGGCTTTTTATCATTTTAATTATTTCTGTGTTTTTCCTCATTCGTTGTAGAACCACCTCATTTCTTATTTGGTCCATCCAGCTTATTCGTAGGATCCTTCTGTAAACCCACATTTCAAAGGACTCCAGCCTCTTCATTAATGAGTCAGTCGGTGTCCAACTCTCTAGTCCATAGAGCAATGTGGAGAATATATAGCATCTTCAGTTGACGCTAATATAACTTGATCATCTGCGTAATGAAAGCATTTGACGTTCAAATCATTCATTTTCAATTCATACGAACTGTCTTTTAAATCATTTAAACAATCATCCATGTATCAGAAACATCCACGGCAAAGCCACACATCCCTGTTTCACACCCTTTTCGATGTTAAACCAGTCCGTGTAAGCTCCGTTTATCCTGACACAAGCAATCCTCGTAAAGTGATTTCAGTGCTGGTATTAAACTGGCGCGCACCCTATACTTAGGCAATGTCGACCACAATTCACTCCTTGCTACTCTGTCGTAGGCCTTTTCCAAGTCCATAAAAGCGCAATGGACCTTCTGACTTCTAGTCAAGAATTTTTCGACTATATCTCGTAATGAAAAGACCTTATCGGTATATACTAATTAAATAATATCCCATTTGTTTTTTACTGTACCATGTTCCTTAAAAGGAACGTGGCAATATTTTAAATTTTTATTTATTTTATTCATTTCATAATACAGATTAAAATTTAAAACGGTATTATGTACATTTGGTGCGTTAAATATTTCGAGTTAAAATTTTTAAAAATAAATTAAAACTTGTTAAACTCCCCATTTTTTCCGATTTAAATCGACTCATTAGTTGTTTGCTAACTAATGGAAATGTGGACAAAAAGTGTAATTTAAATCGGTGATGTTAACTTAAATTAAAATTACAAACGGCAGGTCGAAATAAATGCACTTTTCCGACCAATCAGAATTTAAATTCGCTTGTAATTACGCATTTGCAGCAATTCAAATCTTTTGCCTCCTCAAAATCATTCAAAACCGTGTTGATTATCTATCTCCGCTAAACGAGATTATTTAATATCGTTATTGTCGAACATTTTGATGTTTCAATTTATTATTTCTTTTTAAACAATCTTTCTTTTTTGTGCACAATAAAAAAAACTAGTCCATTGAAAAGTTACATTTGGGGTTGCGTTTTTTAGAGGACGCAATTTTATTTTTTTGATGTGTAGGGGGGGTCAGTTTAAAGCTAAAACCAAGTTTGTGGGGTCGCCACCCTTGTCCCACGGCAGCCATCTTGAAAATAGGGGTTGGAAATGGTTTATATCTCTTAAACTATTTATTTGATAAAAAAAATTTATTAACATTTTCTGTTGCAAATTAAATTCTCTACAACTTTGGTCCAGTAATTTTTTGTCGTAGAACTATAAATAAAAAAGTTATAAGCGAAAATCTTCAGAAATTCGAGAAAAAAATTTATATTTTTCGATTTAACTTTTTTTTTATACTCATGATGATGAACCGCCGACATTAACACCGTTTCCTTCTCCAGTTCTCCCACTGGTATTTAATTCAGAAAGCCGATCAGATGCTGAGCCGCAGTCTCGTCCATCGAAACGACTGAGGACGGAGTAGTTCTAATTTAGAAAATCACCGTGGATTATGCCTATTGGGGATAACACGTAAAAAAAAACGCGCCTCTAGACTCTACCTCGTGGTTGGTGGGGAAAAGAGTCAATAATTAATTATTAATAATATTGCAAAATTTGTAATTAAAAAAGTTATAATAACAAAATAAAAAAAAACAATAACTGATGACATATTACATACACACGTATTATATAGGTATAGTTAAGAATATTGAAAAATAGTACTCACTTCGGGGCGCTGTAAAACCTTAGCTATTGACTTAATGAAAAAATGATGCAAATAAAAGTTCTTCCTCCAAAAACGATCTACAAAAATGGTCGGATATCATGTTTTCGTAAAATGATAAAAAAAAAAGTTATATCGAAAAATATAAATTTTTTTCTCGAATCTCTGAAGATTTTCGCTTATAACTTTTTTATTTATAGTTCTACGACAAAAAATTACTGGACCAAAGTTGTAGAGAATTTAGTTTGCAACAAAAAATGTTAATAAATTTTTTTTATCAAATAAATAGTTTAAGAGATATATCGTAAAATCAATTTCAACCCCTATTTTCAAGATGGCTGCCGTGGGACAAGGGTGGTGACCCCACAAACTTGGTTTTAGCTTTACACTGACCCCCCTACACATCAAAAAAATAAAATTGCGTCCTTTAAAAAACGCAAGGTAAGGCCTAAAAAATGTAACATTTCAATGGACTAAACTCCTTTCAAAGGCTACACAAATTTTAAGGGAGCACTTACATTTTATACAGTGTCATCCCCAGAGTATGCACCATATGTGTAACTTATTTATTAAGGGTTTTTCAACAAAAGCTTATTTTTATTAAATGTATGTGCATCCCATAAAACTAAACATGCACCAACAAAATATTGTTACGATTTCTTGAGTCCGTACCTGTTGACCCTTTCTGTCGCGACAATGCGTCGGCCACGATGGGGAGACTGCCGGCACGGACAGCAAAAGAAAACCTCCTGCAAATTCTCGACGAGGTGTCTAGTAAATTCTTGCCGTTTCGAAAAGGGGTCTGTCGTCTTCGCGAATAAGGTGGAAGTATGATTTACAGGTATAAAAAGGACGGCGGTCGTTAGAAGAGACAGTATTAGTTTTAAAAGGGTTTATGATGTAAGAAATGTAAATAGTTATAAAAAGTTGTATATTTAAGTGATTTATAAAAGTAGAATTTATTGTGTTGAAATAAACATTGTTTTGTTACTGTATCGAGAGTTTTAAATTGCCGAACCCACGGAAGAACAAAAAAATCGTAACAATATAATTAAACACACGTAATATACGAGGATCCTTCAAAATTTGATTTTTAGAAAAGATTAAAGTACCCTTATTTTGAAAAATCTCTGGAAGTTTTAATTAGAAAAGTTATTCAGCAATAAAAAAATTTAGATTTGAAATCATGGCCATCTAAATGAAGTTTTATTTTCTTACCTATTTTTTTAAAATGGGAACCACAAAAAAAATTTGCTAATATGATAAATAGATAACATTCTGTATACGACGGTTTATTTAAAAAACCTGTAATATTACAAATTACATAACCATTGTGTTAACCACGGTATTTTTTTTAAAAAGTAAAATAAATTTCAAAGTTTTTGTTGGTGCAGTTATTTTTATTTTTGATTGCCACCAAAATTGCTCAAAATTATCTGGAGGCACGGCAGTGCCCAAAAGCCATTTTCGACCCCCTTTAACTTCGTTGTGGATAAAACTAGAAGCCTGAATTTTTAGTTACTAAGCAGACCATGTATAAAGATGCTATATTTTAAATTTTATTCAATTTAAACCAGTAGTTTACTAAGAAATATAACTAGTCAAAGTTTCTTAATTTTGTCACTCACTGACTGACCTATCATTAAAACTCTAAGGTACTTTCAGCAGACTAGGACTATCTACAAAAAGAAATGAGATGCCATTAAAACAATAACTTGTAAAAAACACCAAGTCTCGCAACTCAGTTCTTTTACCGTAAAGTTATGAGATCCATGTAATACCAAGCTGGTTAATTTATTTAGTCCTTACTTAAGGGTCCTACTGTCCTAAGTTATTACGTACAGTGCAACAGAAGTAGCTTGGCGGGGCAAAGAACATAAAATCTGTGCACAACGAAAACATTCGAATAACGATCCGATCGGCGACGACGACATTTTCAGTTATCTTTAGTCTCAAGTACAATCGGAGGAAGAAGTTTACGAATATGAAGTATATTCAGCCGAATATTTGTTATTTTAGAGGCTAGTCGCCCGCCAAGCAACTTCTGTTGCACTGTAATTAGCTAATCTAACATTGCCACGTTTTTTTTTCGTTCTCTATAGAGTACTCTGCCAGCGGTCTCTCTACTGGCAAATTATGCCCGAGCTCAGCCGTAGAGGGTAGAAGAAAAAAAAATATAAAAGTGAGCTGCGCCACCGACTTAGACGGTTCAAGCCGGAAACCCCTAGGTCTTATAGGCACTAGCAGAGCCACACGATAAATAACTGAAATTATGGTAAACTAAATAAATGAAATTATAGCTAAAATATATTGGATACTTTACTCCTACAATAAATCAAAGTACACAGTTCAATAATAAAATTATAACAAATATAGTCAAAACTAACAGCTATGGTAAATTTTCTTGCTAAAACAAACCAAAAATTCAAAATTTACAACTTTATAAAACAACCAAAACAAAAGAGTAACAGACCTTACCAAGTTACCAAATAAAACGTATATAAATCAACTCATTAATAACACTAAATCAAACGTTCACACAAGGCCGCTAACTCACTCATGTTTTTACCATTTACACAAAGATTTACACTGTCAAAACAATCGAGCTTATTTAAAAATATTTTTACAATGGTTGTCTTTTAAAATATCATTATTGTAGGATATTTACAAATAAGTATGAAGAAAACATTTTTACTTGGACACAAAGAACTATTGAGAAGATTACTTTAATCAAAGTTTAGCCTTGGCATATTATCCAATGCAATAAATAGTTTTCAACAATGTATTATATTAATAAATTAAAACAAAACTTAATCGTGGTGTCAAAAATAAGTCACGTCGTAAAATATTCTAAAATAAATCACTTGTAACCTTTGGGTATACGAATGCACTACTCCTGTGGCCGGTTTGGTTATGGAAC
Source organism: Agelastica alni (assembly GCA_950111635.1). Lineage (NCBI taxonomy): Eukaryota > Metazoa > Arthropoda > Insecta > Coleoptera > Chrysomelidae > Agelastica > Agelastica alni. The sequence goes on from OX467716.1 coordinate 24,568,421, forward strand.
GGCACTGCTAATTAACAATGGCTTCCCGCAAATAAATCCCGCATGCGGTTATTTTAACTCGACACCAAAATCCAAAATATCAACAACGAAGGTAAGATAGAATGGTCAAGTTAAAAATTAAATGGTTTTTCTTCAAAATCCAATTAAGATGGCCCAAATACAGCCAGATATGAAAAGAAAACCGTAGAGGTTCTGCACACTTGTTAATATCAAAAACTCGTCCCACGTTCTTACCACACCACTCCCAAGACTCTCACCAAACGACTGGCACTACTTCCCAAGCCGGATATCAAGAAGTGACACGGAATTGACGTCAACCAATAATATTCGCAAGTCGATGTTCCACACTAAGAATCGCGTTCGTCAGTGTTGATAGCCAGCCCCATCCACACAGAAATGCAAACCAAACAATAATATAACCGACAACACACAACAATCGAGGCCAAAAACCAAAGCAAAATCTAATAACGAAAACGCCCCACTCAATCTCCAGCGATCAATAAAAATGCCACAGCCATTAACAATCGAATCCTATCACAATAAGGTATGCAACACTATTTACAACGAATGATATATTTAAGTTACAACAAAATACGGCACGCGACACTATTTTCGAGTACTTGAGGAATATACAATTATCAGAGATATAATTACAATGGAACTGTAGAAGGGAAAAAATAGGCACGTTACAACATCTAACAGTGGCCATATCAATATTAAAAATCTTTTATGTTTTAAATAAATAGATTGACTTTGTCGAGCCAGAACCATATCTAACAGAATGAGAAATGTGTTATGCATTTTAACTTACAACAAAATACTTAATACAGAATATTGAGGTGCTACTTTTTTCGGTGTTGCTATATGGGATGAAATCCTGGCCTTTAAAGAAAAATAAAAGTGATTGACTGGAAGCATTTAAGATGTGGTCATAAAGAACGATCTTAAAAATAAGTTAGGTAGACATGGTAACAAATGAGGAGGTACTGGAAAGAATAAGAAAGGAAAAGGATTTATGGAAACAATTAAAATAAGGAAGCTGCAATATCTGGGCCACTTTATGAGGGAAGAGAAATATGTATTGTTGCAGCGAAAGATACAGAGAAAAAGAAGCAGAGAAATAATACGCATTTCCTGGTTAAATAACCTGAGAAAATGGTACAACTGTAGTTCCATTAAATTGTTTAGTGCTGCAGCATCAAAATTGAAATTAGCTATGATGATAGCCAACCTTCTAAGAGGAGATGGCACTTGAAGAAAAAGAAGAAAAAGAAAAAGTAGAAGAGGAAAAAGGAGAAGAAGAGTGAGAAGAAAAAAAGTAGAAGAAGAAGAAATGACAATGGACTGTATAGTCAAGCATAGTTAATTAACGACAATGGCAAAACTACTCATTGGCTTATCTGCAGAGACCACCATATAAGTTATTATTAAGGGCAAGAAAGTGAAATATTGTTAATAAAATTACGCAAAAATAGCATCGCATTTGAATTTATGAACAGATACTCGTGGAATATTTGTAGGTCCAGGACTTTACAATATAATTCAGCATTTTCAACAATGCTAAAGCAGTCATTATTTATTTTGTAGACGAAATGTTTTTTTACCAAAAAAATTCAAATGTTTGCGTCAAACCGCAGTACAGACAAAATCTACAAGCTGTGTCGTAAGTAAATAAAACAAATAATTCAGCTAAAATATCACTAATATAAATTAATGTAAATATGAATCTACTTCTACTCCAAACTAAATAATTAATGTTTACGCAAAGCTGGTATATAATTTTAATTAAAATTAAGCTTAAATAACACACAAGGATCAAAAGAAACATACAACAAAAAATATTTACGTTTCCTAGATTACAAGATAGTAGCAAAATAAACAATCAAAGGATAACCGTTCGGGTAGAGTCGAATAAATAATTTAAAAAGCTTTCCAAAATAGAAATAAATTTAAGAACCTACGATGTTTGGTTACGTTGTATACGCATTTTTCAATATTTTAAAAGTGATTTAATACACAACTCTTGTGTTGCCTTGGATATCTTTGAAATTTTTTATGTTTACAGGTGCCATAATAACGAATATATTCAGTAGTAATACCATAAGTGCTTCAAAATATTCAGGTTATACATCGATAACTTTTTGCATAATTTCAAAGAGTGTCAGTTTGACACTTGAAATAAACCGACCGCGAAGAGAATTGTATACGATATGATTATTTTTTTTAAGTAGTGAAAAATATACACAATTTATTAATTGAAATACATATTGGTGCGTTAAAAATTACAATTATTATAAACAGCATATCTTTTATTCATGTTATTTTCTAAGCTGGAAACGTGACTATTGGTTGCTGATGTGCTGGACATTTCGACGTTGCTACTAGATCCAATGTCTTATTTTGGTTCTCATATGATTTATTATATGTTCGTGATGCTCTTGATCTAATTGTAGGTACAGTTTTATAGAATTACTATTACCATGCCCTTTTTTTCCGTTTTTTCTAATGTACGTAAAATGAACAAAGATTTAAAGGAAAACGAGAGTAAATCATACAAAATCAATAATAGTTTTATAAATTGTAAGCATGAAAATACCCAAAATCAATCTTATGTCTAGGGCAACAAAACCACTGTAGACCAGTAATATCAAATATAAAAATATCAGTGGTCTGGGTGCGACCCGAGAGGTCCACACGACTAACTTCCCAGTGAAAAGAATGAAAAAATACCATATGTTTTGTAGTTATAATTATTATTAAAAATATTGTCATCATAATGCTCATACAAATATTCCAAACATGCAATAATCATATTATCAGTTACCGCAGTAAAAAAAAGCATATTATTCAAAAGATCTTAAAATTCTGTATTAAAAATAGTATAATTTATCAATTGCAAAATTTAGGTAGTTGGTAGTTTACCATTTTTTTACATACATACATACATAGAGTCACGCCTTTTTCCCATAGGGGTAGGCAGAAACCACTTCCTTCCACTTGCTACGGTTCGTACACACATCTTTTGCTTCCTCTACTTTCATCAGTGCTCTCATACATGCCCTTCGGTTGGTACTCTTGACAGCTGGCCTTTCTTCAAAACAATGTTGATCTGATCGAGATATGTTCTCCGAGGTCGACCTCTACCGATTTGCCCATTCACACTCGCCTTATAAATTTGTTTCGTCAATCTTCCTTCATCCATCCTTTCTACGTGTCCAAACCATCTAAGCATTCCTTTATCTATCTTTGTGACCACATCTTCTTTTACACCACAGCGTTTTCTTATCTCACTATTCTTAACTTTATCCAACCGAGTCACTCCGGCTATACTTCTCAGACTACTCATCTCCGCAGCATTAATCCTTTTTTCATGCTTCTTCTGCCAAACCCAACATTCACTACCATACATAAGTGTAGGAACCAACACACCTCTATGCACCGCCAGACGTGCCATTTTTTGACACTTTCTGGCTATTCATAAAGCTATGCAGTGCCCCATTCATTTGTTTTCCTGCCAACACCCTTCGCTTAATGTCACTGTCATACTTTCCATCTCTAGTAAATTTTGAACCCAAGTACACAAATTCATTAACTTGTTCCACTCTTTCTCCCTCAATCGAAACCCCACAGTTTGTTATGCTTTCTTCTCTTTCAAAAACCATTACTTTCGTTTTGCTCACATTTATTTTCATCCCTTTGATTTTCAGTGAATCATGCATAACTTAACCATCGCCTGCAACTCCTCTTCAGATAACACTAATATGACTTGATCATCGGCGTAAAGAAGGCATTTGACGATCAAATCATTCATTTTTAATCCATACGCACTCTCTTTCAGATCTTTTAAACAATTGTCTATGTATAAGTTAAACAGCAATGGCGAAGCCACACATCCCTGTCTCACACCTTTTTCGATGTTAAACTCTCCGTTTATCCTGACACAAGCAGTGGAATCCTCGTAAAGTGATTTCAGTGCTCGTATTAAACTACCACTCACCCCATACATAGACAATGTAGACCACAATTCAATCCTCACCACTCTGTCATAGGCCTTTTCCAAGTCTATAAAAGCGCAATAGACCTGCTGACTTCTAGCCAAGAATTTTTCGACTATACCTCGTAAGGAAAAGACCTGATCCATACAACTCCTTCCTCTTCTAAATCCTGCTTGCACATCCCATATCATCTTAGTTTCATTCGTTACTCTTTTGATCAATATCTTTGCATACAGTTTGCCGACTATGCTGAGTAAACTAATACCTCGGAAGTTCTTACAGTCCTGCTGCGAACCTTTTCCCTTGTAAAGCGGCACGATAACGGCCTTGCACCAGTCGTCTGGTACACTACCACTTCTCCAACAAAGGTTAAAAAGGCGGTCCAGTAGACTAGCTACCACGTTTTGTCCAGCCTTTAGCATTTCAACTGTTATCCTGTCGTACCCAGCAGCTTTACCCAATTTCATACTGTTCAACGCTTCCACAATTTCTGTCGTAGTAATTTCACTTTTATTGCAACTTTCACTCATGTCTTCGAATTGGGCCTGTACTTGTGTATCCTCTTTCTCAAATAAACTTTCGAAGTATTCCTTCTATCTCTTCAATACGCATTCCTCTCCTTTTACCATATTACCATCTTGGTTTCTGATTCTTTCCAATTGCAAGGTAATTTTTTTACCTCTGGCTGTTCTTATGGACTTCCAGAAGAGTTTAATATTCTTTTGGAAATCGTCAGATAACCTTCTATCAAATTCATCTTTATCACTCTCCTTATTTTTTGCCACAACCTCTTTTGCCACACCTTTTAACCTTTTATACTCATTCTTTGCCTTGTTTACATCCTCAATCGTTGCCTTTTGCGTTCTTTGATTGGCTTTTGTAGCTAGTTAATCCAGCCAGGCTTTCTTCTTTTCTGACACTGCTTTTTGAACCTCTACGCAAGTTTTCTGTAACTTGCATCCTTTCCTTCTTTTACTTACACCGCATACTTCTACAGCAATATCCACGATTCCTTTCTTGAATGGCTTCCACAATTCTTCAACCTCACATGCTTCATCTAAACTGTCAAAATTCTCGGTCAATTTACTAACGAACTCCTCTGTTATACCTTCTTCTTGCAAATTCTCAACTTTTATACGCTCTAGTACACTACTTGATTCCTGCACACGATGGCGCCACCGCTTAAAGAGACCTCTTATTCGGCTCATTACTAAGAAGTGGTCTGTGTCAATACCTGCACCGCGGTATGCCCGAGTGTCCATTACTTTATTTTTCAATCTTTCATCCACAATTACAAAATCAATTATACTTCTCTGGTGTCCTTCTTGTCTTGTGTACGAGTGGATCCTTTTATGGTTAAACATTGTGTTTGTTACCACAAGATTTCGCTCCAAACATATTTCAAGTAGATTTTCTCCGTTTTCATTTACTCTGCCGTCACCGTACATTCCCAGAACACTGTCATATCCATCACGCTTTACTCCTACCCAACTATTAAAATCACCCAACATTACAATTCTTTCATTCTGGTTACACCCATTTAAAATATCTGTCACACTATCCCAAAACTGCCTCCTCTTTCTGAGCTTTTAAAGACTGGTTCCACTGCGCATCTTGTGGGGCATAAACCCCTAGCAAAAAGATACGAGTAAAACCAACCTTCAGCCTCACCCAGAGGAGTCTTGGGCTTACACATTGAAAGTCAGTCACACATTCATTCATTCTAGCAGAGAGTATTACACCAACGCCCTGAGAACCTCTGCTGGTTTCCGGAACTCCTGACCAGTAGGCTATATAAGGTCCATGTGTTGTGGTTTCACATCCTTTCCGCTTGGTTTCATTTACACAAAGAATATCAATCCGTCTTTCTTCTATCATCGTGTAAATTTCATCAATTTTATCATTTAATCCTCCCCTCACATTCAAAGTAGCAAAGTGACTGTCCGCAGTCCACATTTCGCCCTCACAACAAGCATGACATGACAGGTGGCGACGCCTATTGCTATCGTGTTGGTTATAGTCAATACGACTATTACTCATAGCTTCCCATGAGATAAATTTAAATTATACTAGAATAAATGCATAACAAATTAAAATTAAAGTTAAATAAATGTCAAAGAAAATCTTAATCTGACAGAACAAATAAAATTTTAAATCTTTTAGGAAATATATTATTCGCACTCCAGCAAACAAATTTAAGATAAAAGTAAATGTATGGTAGATTTAACCAAGCCAGATTTAAATTAAATGTCAAAAAATTTAAATTGACAGGCAATAGAAATTTGGTGAATAGGCAATTAAATTATTGGTCTTAGGGATAAAACCGATCTATTAAATGCTTCTATTTGCTGTAATAGAGAACTTCCCGCGAATGTACAATATATAATGATTTGTGGTTATCCTTTTAATAGTAAAACGGAATAAATGAAACTTATCAATTAAAATAATTTAAGTCACTTATCTGTCAGATGCTCTTTTGGACTCTGACAACCAAGTTGTTTTATTCGAATGCTTTCTGATATTTTTTCTTTTATTTATTTGCCAGCTTAACTTCTACTGGGAATAATTTCGAAGCCCTAGCGGTTCTTACTTTCTCTTCCTTTTTTTTTTATTTTGATGTTGTTTTTATATTTTTTGTTGTGTTTGGTTCTAGTAGCTCTTCTACTTTTTGGGATAATTAAATTGTGTGTATTATCGGAAATATAACTAACTTTCTCCGGAGCGACTTTAACACGACAAGCGTATTTGACGTTTATTTGACAATTTTTTTATTCTCCATAAAAAACAGCATAGTCGATTTTGCTAAAAATCCAATTAGTTCTAAGTTGCGTAGTTATGCGTCAAATGCTATTGGTCCCACGTCAATATCATTTTTTGATCTTGAGATAATTAAGACGAAAAATAATTCCAAAAGTTAACCATTTTTTTTGTAGTTTTTTGAATCTCGATAAAAAACAGCTTGACCGATTTTGCTGAACATTTAATTAGTTCTAAGTCAGGTAGTTGTGCATTGAATGCAATTGGTCCCACGTCAAAATCATTTTTTGTTCTCAAGATAATCAAGACGAAAAATAATCCCGAACACACACACACACACACACACACATACACACACACGCACACACGCACACACATACACACATACACACACACACACACGGGATTCGCAAAATCGGAGCCATTACTAGTACTCTAGAAACGTTTTAACTTTGCAGTTAATTGTTTACGTTTTAAAAGAATATCAGGTGTTTAGTATCACTTGATACCAAAACAAACTTATTTTTATTTAGTGAGTGAGCAAGACTAATGGAAATATAAATTTATAATCAATTAATGATATGCAGCTAAACAAAAGATTCTATCTACATTTACAGTCAGTAAAACTTCAGCTTACGTAGAAGAGTGTTGATTGACGTATCAATTAAGCAGACAATCAGTATAATTAATGAAACAAATAAACAACAGCCATGGTCACGGTACAACAATCTACCCAAATGTAAAGCACGCTAATAGATGCCTAGATGGATGCAGAGGGAGATATCTGTAATGAAATTATCTTAATCATAACCGTGGCAGGCTTTGATTTCTGGTTTTAATATTCGCCGACATAATTTGCAACGTAATTGTTTTTGTGGCGGGAAACATTTCGCTGGATATTGGATGATGTTTGTGGAGGAATTATCGAGAAAAAAATTTTCACAAAGCGCCGCTTCCAAAGCTATCTGAAAGGATAATTGCGAATTGTTAATTTGGAGGACGAACGGCGGTACATTCCACAAAATACAATGCTCTACAAAGTGGAAAATGAAATAAAAATGTCAAAACTTTATTACAAAATGAGCAGGTAAAAACTCGTGTATCGTTTGTACGAGGTCTGACAGTAAAGTACGAAGACTGATAGGATACGCTTCTTCATCTTCAAAAAATTACATTAGTGTACTTTCGGTAGTGAAAAATAAATTATAAAATTTGATAAAAATTTAAATTTATGTAGAAATATACTTAAAAATTCTGATTTTGAGTCATAAAAGCATTTTATTATTTTATTATATTAAAATTAAAAGTCGTAATTTTTAATCCGTATATCACATGACCTAAAACACGAGCCGCCATCGTGTGACGTCATATAGGCAAAAACTGTCAGTCCAGTGTAAACAGCTAGGTACATATCTATCAACAAGGAATAATAATTATTGTTTTCTTTCGTCAGTGCATTTTATTTGTACATATTTATTTATTAAAATGCAAATCGGTTTTGTAAAAGCAGATAGTACGAATCTGCCAAAAATTAATTCAATGATGGTTGCATATAGCTGTTAACGGTCGTACATACACGACTGTTGTTTTTGCCAATATTACCTCACCAAAATGGCTGACAGCGTTTTCGCGGGAATAAAATAGGTATAAAATTTAATTTTAGTTTTATGGCAAGAAAGCGTGTTTATTTTGCCGAAATATATTTTTTTGTGGCTTTTAATTAGGAAAATCAACATTTTGAAGTACTTTTTCAAACATAGCAGAATACCCTATTTAACTATGCTCTCCCAAATATACTCTCACTGACTATCTACCCACCGGTGCATGCGTTTTTTTTTCCTGTTCTTTCTTGTTTTTTACTGTTTTTTCTTGTTATTTTTTAATCTTTCTTGTTCTTGTTTGGTAACAGCGTAGTTTTCTACTTCTTCCATGCACTAAAAACGTCCTTTTTAAAGATATCTTTTTTTGCAACAAGAATTCCTGATAAATAAACTAGGTTTTTTATATCTATATATAGATTAAATTATGTGCACTTCGACCTAATAAGGTTATTTGTACCTTAGCTGTGGTTAGAGCTTCTTCTTTAGGTCCAGTTGTTTTATCAACTTTTAAAAGACTGTTGGTGGTCCTGATATAGCTCTCTGGCTCAAGTTTTTCTTTGCCTTTTCTTTTCCTTGCCAGTCCCTCGCAGAGGCATAGGACGTGTTTCACTGTCTCCTTTTTTTCAAGAAAGAAAGAAGGTTCTTTTATGAAATTTTGCGCGTGTTTTTGACCTGTGGATCCATTCCATTTAGCCAATTCTTCTGAATTCCTCCACTATTTATAGTGCTCCTTCTAATTATTTTTAAAACTCTACAGTAGGGTTCAGTGAGCCCGTTTTGGCCAGGAGATCTGCCTTCATATTCCCTTTTTACCTGGTATTTATACCATACCATACATTATTTATGTCTTTTATGTCCTCCAGCGCATTCTTACAATTCCATTACGTTTCCTGAGGTAATAACCAGAGAAACCGATACCTTCAGCAGGGCTTGGCTTTTGAAGCATATTGCTATTTATCTTTACATAACTAACACTTAGCAGCCTGCGTACTTATTCATAAATTTGAAAAGTAAATTTTTCTCACTGCACTTTTAATATTTTCTGGTTTCATTTACACTTCTTGCAATAACTTTACTGGTTCTATGATCCTTCGTTAGTTTGTAACTTATTAATAAATTTTTTACTGCCCCGTATCTTTGGTAAATGAGCATTTTAATCATTTAGCCGTGGTAGCTGTTTAAAGTTTAAATTTCAATTTAATACCAGAAAGTTCTTGACATCTTCCAACTTACAAACACTGTACAAAGCACTAATATTCTTTCCTTGTTTGTTAAGTTGTTTTTCCACTATGGTCTTAAGTTGATAGACTCTTTCCAAAAGAGTCTTATTCGTTTTATTAACTTATGCGTCACGAAGAATGTTTCGTTATTTGGAAAAGCCGATCTTTTTATAGTTCCTATGAAAACAGTATTTTATTACAGCTCCATAAAGCTAGAACTTGCTTTCTAACTGCATAATCTGATCCTTTTATTGTTAATCTTTCTTGTATGGTTTTCTCTTGAATCTTGCAAGATTTTGTATATTTCTGCTTGAAATATAAAAGTGTATTTTATTAAAAGTAACCTACTTCTCTGTATGGTTCAGTTCCAGTTCTCTAAACTTTTTTTTCAGGAATTGCTACCGCTTTTATTTCTATCCCCAAGTTTTTTAATTTTTCTGTTGGATTAGTTAATAACATGGGGAAATGCATTGTATTTTTTGCTTAAAATGAATAACTTTTTTTGGCAAAAATGATTGCATACAAATGCTCCATTCGGTTTCGTGTAGAGTTAAATCATTTGCTCTTTATGGCGGCGACACTGTCTATATGGCGATGATTTGTGTACGGAATTATTGAGGAAATTGAAAAAAAACATACAAAGGGCTGCTCTAATGACGATCTGTGCTGTTAATTGAGCGTGGATGTGCCTAAATGCGTAGGGAGCGGTTACTAATTTCAATTTGAATTTCAAAAGTTACAACGGGGGTTGATACTAACAGATGGTAGAAGCCGGAGGAAAGATTCAAATATCTGAGTTTTTAGTGGAGGGTTTTTTTTACGGTTCATTTAAAAAAGTTAAGGGTGAAATAATGCTATGTTTTTTATATTCAACAAAACTCTCAGTTCTATTAAAAAAATCATTTAAACAAGCCGTGTAGTGTCATTGAACACCCTAAAGGAACGAAGTTTCTTACGCCATTTTACAAATATGTAAGTAAATGTTAATGAACAATAGATAGGTGAGGTATGTTAAAAGTTTATAATCAACTTTAACTTTTGTTATACATCAGAACCAGTTAACTATTTAATAGTTATAAATATTAGCAAATCAACCGGGTTTATTACATAATATTACTTTTTAATTTACGAAAATAATTATGTAACATTTTTTTATATATCTTTCATTAAATTAAATAAGGTGACATTGATAAAATATGAATTAATATTACTATTTAACAAACTAAAGCTCAAATAAAAAATCATTTAGTAAAAATACAAGTTAAACAGATAAAAATTTTGCCATGTCAACACATTTCATTTAAAAAATATTGGCAAAATATATTTACAAAAATGTATAACATTATAACTATTATTCTGGTTCATGTCCTTGTTTGTTCTGTCTGAAGACGATTTTCATATTATTGAAGGAATAGAAATTATTTGTTTTAATATTGTTTTTACAGACGTAAAACTTCCACAAATTAAAAAGTCTTGAGAAAGATCTAAAATAAAGATCAAAACGTCGGCAATTTAAGAAGAGCGATAAGTTTGTTTTCTTTTGTCCCAAACCCGCTATCCACCCCAAAAAATAATAGCTATTATTAATTTTAAGTTTTAATATTTGATCATATTGTTACGAAATTTACTTCTTTCTTGGGTTTGGTGATTTTAAACTCTCGATACAGTAACAAAACATTTTTTATTCCAATACTTTTGCACAATAAGTTTTACTTTAATAAATCACTTAGATGTTCACCTAATTACAACTTTTACAATTATTTAAATTTCATAACTTATAAGCACTTTTTAAAACTGTTCTTTGTTACGACCGCTGTCCTTTTTATATTTTTTAATCATAATTCTAGACCATTTCGCGAAACCGAGAAAACCATCTGAAAGTCGCTACGCGCGGCGAGAGTTTATTAGACTGAGGCAGAAGCCGACAAAGGCTCATTAATATGCATCCTCGTTGTGGACAATGCTCGGATGCCGATAAATAAACAGAGCCGGATTGTAACAATGTTATAAACTTACCGCACATTGTTATACACTAATTCAAATTACTTTTGTAAACCCCGATCACCTTTCAAGACCTATTTAAAAAGGTGACGCGCGTTTTGATCACTGGACAAAGTATCCCCGATAAAACATCCCTTGACAAAATATCCCAAGAGTAAATCATTCATCGACATAGAAAAATATGGGCAAAACAGAGAGTGATAGTAGCCGCTAATGCGAGAACTTCGCTGAAATTTGCTTTGCGAAGGCCCAGCGCTTTTCTGCAAGAGACCCTGGAAGGGGCCTTCCTAAAGCCCTTCGATGTCAGAAACTTAGCCCCCAGAAAACTAGACAAAATATGCCCCAGTATAAGGGAAAATGCAAAAGAGATTTTTTTTTTTTTTTTAATAAAATAGTCGCAAAAAAGGTAGACCTATCGTGTGGGCCGCGTACGGCCCGCACTGCGACTATTAGAAGAAGAAAGGGATTATAGAAAGAAAATGTTGTGGACACGATTTTTAAAAAGTTGCAGGTCATAGTTCTCTGGAAAAACTGATTTTGGAAGCTTATTCCATTCCGTAGCAGCCCTGTAAAAGAAGGATTCTTGATTTAGATTGGTCCTTGTAGTGTCAATCTTGAGAGTAAATGGGTGAGACTGATCAGCGTGCCGTGTTACGGTAAAAAGCTTATAATCATTATTATATTTAAAATACCCACGATCTTTCTAAAAACTAAGCTTCCCATATTAGTTAGTTTATGTTTTCTTTCCTTTCCTCCCTTTCCTTTCAGGGGAATGCGTCACAAATTTTAATAAATATCATGACAATAAATAATAAAGGAAATCCTACAATTTTCCTGAAAAAAAAAGCGCCCAAAATAATTGTGAATATTATAAAAAAACAGTCAAATTTTGACGGCAAATTGGTCCTTTTTAAAGTGCTGCTGTCTATCGTTGGATTTTCTATCCAACTTTTTGTTATTTTTATTATCGATAACCTAGTATTTATCGTTTTGAGTAAAATTATCTTTTTTAAACACACAATTTTCTCCCCTTCATGGAAATTTTTAATAATTATTTACCATTACCAAAATTAATAGACTCTATTTGCTTCCCTTCATGGAAATCATTAGTGAGTAATGTAAAAGTTGTTTTGGTAATAAAAATATGTGTTTTTTTTTTATTAATTTTATTGCGTATTGTCAAATAATTTTTTATTATGTTAACGACGGTGAGGTTATTTTATGATATACATATTATGTTATTATTAAATTTTCAATATTTTTGTTTGGTCAAGAGATTTTCTGTCGGGGATATTTTATCGGGGATTTTATGTCTTGGGATCAAAACGCAGGCGACCATTTAAAAATCTAACTATATAAACAATGTTTTTAGCCGTTTACGTTTTTATAATCAATAAACGTCAGTGGCAACATATAGATGTCAAAGGATTAAGACGAAACAAAATAATTTTGAAGTGATAACTTCTTATGGCACGCTGTGAACTTTTTTTGTAATGGATAAAAAATGTTAAACTCGCGTCAGGACACGTGGCCTGATCGAAAATTCGTAAGACGGATGTATTTCACTGGAGCAATATAAAATGCGACTTTTCTTGACTGGTAACTTGGCAACCTTATTCAACAAACTGACAAATTCAAGTACATTTTTTATGTCATTTTGACAAATTAGTTTAGTAGCTAAATTCAAAATTTAAGTGATTTTCATTAGTTTATTGATAAAGTTCTGCTTTTGCTGCATTAAAATGGTCCAAGGAGAGGTGTCGTTTTTAGCAGATGTTATGGACACCATAGCGTGTCTTAATGACTCTAATGGTTCTCCCCCCGACAAAATTTTAGATCAAATAATTTATCAGTGCAAGAAGCCGTTAAAAAATGCATCAATTTGTGTTAAAAAAGCATTAAAAACTGGACTGAAAGCTGGTTTGATCAAAGAGAACGGGGGAAGGTTTAAATTAGGTTTTGGTTTGCCGATAACGGAGGCTCAAAGACGAAAAAAAAATAGAAGCAGAAGTCGTAGACGACGTAGCCAAAAGCGACAAAACCGAAAACGAGGTAGCCGAAAACGAAAAAGTCGAGGTAGGAAGAAAAGCGCCATATTGAACGAAGATCAAGCAAAAAGCGGAAGAAAGAAATCGAAAACATTCAAATCTGGTACTGATGTTTTATATATGATTTATAATAAAGCGTTAAAAAAAATAATGCATTATTCATAAACTATGGAAATCTGGAGACAATATTTTTCAGATTAAAAATAATATTTTTTGAAGTGAAAACTTCTTTAGCGGCGTTGTACACTTTTTTTGTAATGGGTAAAAAATGTTAAACTCGCGTCAGGACACGTGACCTAGAAGAGGCGTGGCGTAGAAGAGGGAGTATCCCCCTCTCTTTCTACGGCGCGGCGAAAATCTATGCCTGCGCCGGCTGTTTCGTTTAGGCGGCGCAGGGCGCACAACGTTAATACTTAAGTTTTCACTTCTGCCGGCACTCCCAGAGTGCAACCTGTAAAATTTTTTTTTAATAAGATGAAACAAGCCAATCAAGTAATATTAATTATCCCTGTCAATTATTTAAATTCAAATGATGTTTTATGATCGGTTTAGTCGGGTAACACTTTCTCGCTTTCTTTCTCTGCAGGCACTAAATGTAGAGAAAGAGACACAGCGAATAACTCATTCTTGTTACGCACGTGCGATAAAAAACTTTGTTTCAAAATCCCGTCTGTATTTGGTCGTATGCAATTCTTTAAAGTAAAAATCGTTAAAGCTTAGATAAAAATTTTAAAGCTAAAAATTCGACGTTACGCAAATCACGATCTTCTTATGTTGGAAGGTTCTTATAAAATATCTCGTTTTTACACATTAATATCGCCCTTTTTTGTTCGAAAAATTCGCCATACCGTGAAATTAGTTCCGAAGATTATGGGTCTCGCCAGAGTTTTCGTAACTATATGTAGAAAATCAAGGGCGCGAAATGAAAAATTCGAAGAAATTTTTATTCGAAAATGTATGCAGTATGAATTTTTTACGGTCAGTCAGTTTTAGTTAGTTCTTTGCATTGTGCGATTATAGATAGATATTATTTAAAACGCCCGGTATCAAAGAAAATTTAAAAGTATTAACTATATAGATACATGTAAATTTAACACATTCATTGTTAAATTATTCCATTTCTAAATTTTTAAACAATTTCTTAATTAAGAATCATAGATGAACAAGTCGGTTTTCGTTAGTTCTTTGCATTATACGATTATGTAGATATTATTTAAAACGCCCGGTATCAAAGAAAATTTAAAACTATTAATTAAATAGGTACAGGTAAATATTTTTCCAATTTTTTTTTGTCCGATTTATTAATTGTCAAAATAAACTGTAATTCACAACTGGTATATTATGCTTACAACTAATAATTATTTAAATAATAATTTTTTTATCTCAAATTTCCAGTGTTTACATGCAATAAAATTGGGAGTAAAGTTATTTCTTCCGCCACCGGTGGCGCTGCGCGTGTTTCCACTCGAAGCGAATAAGCACCAACCATTTTTAGAAAACATTTCGAAAACTAGTTCGAATGTATGAAACATGTAGGTATACATTTTAGAAATTTCGTTTTTTGAAAGGCAGTAAAGCATTTTTTTTTAATATTTGTTTTAATTATGTCCGTCGACAATGAGGCAAACTCGTTCGGTAAATATTAAAATGCAGTAAAGTGAAAAAAAATAAACGAATGTGTTTTAAAATAAGGTCGTCTCAATGGCGAGAAATAAAACTGAAAGGGAAGCAGGAAAGCGATTTGAAAATTCAAAAACCACAGGGTATTTATACAACGAAACATCTATCGAATTATTCCTTTGACATAGAAGCGACCTCATCCTTAGTGGAGAGAGGTCAAACCAGTACATTCGAAACCGTGTTCACTTTAAACACACTTCAAACGATTGTGCAATGTACTCTATTTGCACAAGGTTTGTATTATAAGCTTTGCCACGCTGGCTAATGCTGCCCTCTACGTGTAAGAGCAAATATCAACAAATGTGGCCCATAACCGATGGCGTTTTATTTTTATTTAAGAGAGTCGATTTATGCGACTTTTTTTTACACCAACTTTAACTTTAATAGTCTGCAAGTTGATATTGGAAATGTCGAGCTTTAAAAATCCTCTTTTACAATCCTGGTTGTAGAAAAATCTAACGAAACTCATAACGTTTACTATGCTTTAAAAAAAATGTTCTTTTCTACCACTTTGATGGATTGATTTTAAAACACGTATATTATAATTTAATAAAGAGAATCTGTTTATTAAACTTAAATTAAAAGTAAAAAGTTCGGGTCTTTTCTAATACGTCCCTGCATTTCTTTTCTATAGCCAACGGCTGGACCGATTTTAATTAAATTTTCAACCAATCTTTAGATTAGCCCGACGAATGATCGTGTGAAGTTTAATAGCAACCCCGCCTTTTCAACTTCGCATTTTCAATCTGAACGTAAATCTAAGCATTTTCGTTTTTCACCATGTACTGTTGGTGTTACACTTCCTCTACCTGGGTATCTTATGCAATATTTTCTCTCCTCTTACTGCCAAAAAAAGGTAATGTTTGTGTTAGATTAGGACGTTAGGTAAGGTTTGGATAACTTTTTTACTTTTACTGCCTCAAATAATATTATTAGCCTAACCTAATCTAACGTCCTAACCTTACACCAACAGTACCTGGTGAAGAACTTTGAAAATGCGAATGAATAATACCACTTGGTGACTATAGAAAAAAATTAAATTGCAGGGTTGCTGCCAAACTCCACACCATCACCCGCCTGGCTTATCTAAAATTTGGCCGAAAAATTAATCAAAATTGGTCCAGCCGTTATATTTTAATGTTAACGTATTATTCTTACGCAATGGCTATGTTAATCTATTCTGTATCGTTCCAATTTTAGTTTAAAAAAAAAACACCACAAAAAACCACAAATAGCCATAATAACTATAATTATTGTTACATTTGACAAATCAATTAAATAAGTAAGACTCATGTTCAGCAATAATGAATTGAAAACGTTCAGTTATAATGAATTGGAAACGTTCAGTAATAATGAATAAAAATTAACATATCACCTATCTGCCCTTGCTACAACTCCTCAGAAGCAAACATCAACCACTTAATATTCTCATGTAACCGCCATAACACACATCGGTCGGAATTTTTAAATAAATTAATACTACAAGGTACCCAATTGCCAACAAATATTGTTATTCTGCTGAGTACATTCAAAGAAGATATATAAATAATAATTATGGAATTTCTGATCAAAGAAAAAATTACAATTTAATTTCAATCTAATATCTCGATAATATATAGATAATAATGATATAAAAGTCTGTGGCAAAAAAACTACGGTTTAATGTCAACCCAGCACAAAAAAAACAAAATGAATAAAAATACGCACTTAGTAGTTACAGAAAAAAAATTGATAATTCGGGGACGTATTAGATAAGACCCAAAAGTTCTTTAACTTAAGCTATCGCATGATCTCTAACATACTTTTCAGTTTAATAAAGTCACAACAGTTTTGATGACGCAATTAAGATTAAGTGGGTTTTGCAATATAATCAAGTAGGTATATTATTATTATATATTTAAAAATTGTAAACCTGAAAAAAATATTCATTAATTGAAGGTAAAGAACATGATTTTTATATTAAATATAAAAAAAACATTTAAACTGCGAACAAATAGTGGGAGCCATTGACGTGCTAGAAAATGGGTCTGGACAAAACATTTGGTGCATCTCAAAGCGTAATTTCACGCTTAAGTGTTTGCAAGGTTAGGTCTCTGCTTGAATGCTCACTTGTCACGGTAAAATGGAAATTTAATTTCAATTTGTTTTTTAAACAGGTTAAGCTATATCATGACTCAAATCGTGTAAGAGTGTAAAGAGTACCGAGTAATGAAGCACAATTGCAGAATGTTCAGAAGGTTCATTATTATAGACGTGCTTCCATATGCTGCAACCATTAGAGATGCATGATAATAAACGACCAATAGTTAGTTAGTTTACGTGTCCAGTTCAGTCATGGTCAAAAAATATTATCCATCCAGAAAAGAGTTGTCTGAATGGCCGTGTCATTTTCGTACAAACGGTCTAGCTCTGTGCAGAGTTTCTCCAACAGAGGCAGACAAGTAGATGTGCTGGATCTTGCAGTACGCCGCATACACACTAAGTATCTGAGTCAGCAGGTAGTAGCCCCTTTTTTCCGAGTCGGTTTTACATTTGAGCATTCCGACTCACAAACAGTTAATAGTCTTCCACACAAGATAGGGACGTTTGATACAGGGTGAGAGTTTTTTTATGGTTCCATGTTTGGAAAAAGAGCTTTTTTCCATTTGACAAGACAAGTTTTTTCTGGGGGGTCTTGCAGATGGACTGATCCTGCCAGAAAGCATTTACTTAACCAATGGTGCTGTAAAAGTAGCTAACTTTCTTGATTATAATTGTGTTAAAGTTTTGCCATGGCCTGCGCAATCACCAAACTTAAATCCAATAAATTATGTATGGGTGGGACATGCTTTAGCAAAGAATTTTGAGAGGTAGCAAAACCTTTCAGAACCGCCAACGTTTATTAAAGGCTTTGCAGCGAGTATGTATAGCTAAAATTTAACAAGAAATAAATATCTTAAATCTATTTATGCAAAGATGATCATAAATGAGAGACGTTATAAATAATCAAGGAAGACATACCACTTATTAATTTTTTTTTTATTTTAAAATTTAATCTTATTTTAATTTTGGTAAATTTTTGTAAACTTTTAGTGAAAATATTAAAAAAACATGTTGTGGTTTGACTAAATTTTGTCAAAATAAACTTGTATATATTTTCAAGCTGTTAGACAGTTAGACACAAATGCCGAGTTCTCACGGAAAATAAAACTCCATGGTTTTGCGAAAAAGTTAAGAACCAATGCAAAAGAAAGAGACAAGCGTATATCAAGTATCTAACAACGCGAACAGACGAGTCGTACAAAGAGATTCGTCATAAAACTGGCATATTGGTCAGGAAAATTAAAGATAGGTACTGGGAGAACTTTTTAAAGAGATTAGAGAAAGACTTCTACGGACTTCAGAAGTAGATGTGGCGATTTATAAGGAGCCAAAAGAGAGAAACAAGTGAGCTAATACCCGTTAATCAGATCGGTAAGGAAACATGGATCAGCTACTGACAAGATCTATATAAAGGTGTGATAGTAGCAACACCACAAGCCCCACCCAGTATCGTAATTGAAAATTCTATTACGATAAATTAGTCATATAAGAAAAGCACTAAATAAGCTTAAAAATATGAAAAGTCCAGGCCAAGATGACGTTACTAACGTTACTAGTATGGTGGCGAAAGATTGGATCGTGAACTGCCATTTCTAACGCAAAAAATATTTAAACATCAAAAAATTCCCATGACAATCCTGCTTTTTAAAAAGGGCGATAAAAATGTGCCTGGGAACTACAAAAGAATAAATTTACTGTCGTCCACTCTAAAACTAGTCACTAAAGTGATAACGAATGAATGAATGTTGAACAACAAGGGGTTTAGATCTGGACGATTATGTACGGACTCAGTGTTTGTTATTAGACAGATAACCAAAAAGTCTATGGAGTATAATAAACCAGCATTATTTTGTTTTATGGATCTAAAAAAGGCGTTTGACCGGATACGTTTGGAAGATATAGTATAACAGACAAATATCGTGTAATATCATTAGAACTATTGAAGATATTTACCAAAATAACCGAGTACAGGCAAAGATAGACAACGAACTCACAGAACCAATAATGGTAGAAGGTTTATACGACAAGAAGACTCACTGAGCCCATTACTATTTAATATTATTATAGACGAAAAAAGAGGATATCGAATTGGAGGTCGAAAGGTAAAAATACTATACCAATAATGGTAGAAGGTTTATACGACAAGAAGACTCACTGAGCCCATTACTATTTAATATTATTATAGACGAAAAAAGAGGATATCGAATTGGAGGTCGAAAGGTAAAAATACTATGCTACGCCGATGATGCAGTTTTGATAGCGGAAAATGAAGATGATATGTAGAGGCTTCTTTATACATTTAACACAGTTGCTAAAACGCTCGGAATGACAATAGAAAATATGACCATAGAAAATATTTACTAAGCAAATCAAATTCAAGCAAAAATAAATAGGACCACGAAAGAACCAATAGCTGTGGGCCAAGGTATTCGACAAGGGAATTCCCTGAACCCTCTGCTCTTCAACATCATTATGGACGAAGTAATAAGCATGGATGACCGTGAAATTACTGTTATATGCTATGCCGATGACGCAGTACTAGTGGCTGAAAATGAAGACGATCTGCAGCGACTATTACATCGATTTAACTGCACTGCCAAATTACTTAATATAGTGATATCGGCCCAGAAAATTAATGCATGACTAAATGCCAGTAAGATGCAAACTTAAAGTTGAAGGCAAAGTTATCTAGCAGGAAGTAAAATATAAGTATCTGGGCATAAAAATCGCAGGCTATTGTGATGTTGAGACGGAGGTGAGAAAACAGACAACGAAGGCAAAAAGAATAGCAGGATGCCTAAATGACACAATATGGCAAAATAAAAACATTAAAATAGAAACCAAATCAAGAATTTACAAGGCAATAGTAAGACCAACTATGACATACACGGCAGAACCTCGACCAGACACAGCGAGAACTAAACAACTTCTAGAGACAACCCAAATAAGAGTACTTCGTAGAATAACTGGAAAGACGATTGGACAGAGCAAGAAGCGAGAATATAAGAAGGACATGCAAGGTAGAAAACATCAATAAGTGGGTTCTCGGCAGAAATAGGGAGTGGAATGAGCATATCAGTAGAATGGACAACAAAAGAATAGTCAGAACAGCACGCGACAAATCACCAATGGGTTATAGGAGTTTAGGACGCCCCCGAAAACGATGAAGCGACAACTTAGCAGTGCAATAGGCAGAGGGGCGATGAAAAGAAACAGGCGATCCGCCTAGATTAAAGAAAGAAGAAGAAGAATAAGAACTGCAGCAAGTGAAAATAAGTTCTCCTTGGCTACCCCAAGAGAAAAAAGGCGTGACTATAATATGTATGAATAGGTATTTTAATTTGATACGCACATTTTTTTCTGTCAAAAGATACTTTTTTCTTACACTGTATATGCTTATTAAACTATTTTAATGCATGTCTATTTTTACTTCGCATTTTTAAAACCAAAAATAACCTACTACGCTACTGTCATCGGTAACAAATTATTTTATGTGAATAGAATTTGTTTTTTGTGATTTTCTACAATTTTTTGCGACGATTTAACTAATCGCTGGTAATTAAGCAAAAGAATACGTAGATAATTTTTTACTTTCTTAAACAGGAATAAACTTGTTTGAAGTAGATTGAATATTTGTAAGGTACTCTGTTATTGAACAACGGGCTCAGCGCGAGAGGTTGGCGTTCGCGGAAAATGTTTTATTTTTAGTGAATAAGTAATTTAGAACTAAACGAAAAAGTGAAAAATTTAAAGGTAAAATATGAACCAATTTGTTGTAGCTTTACACAATATATTTACAGTAAAATAATTATATTTTTATGACCAACTTGACTCCAAAATTCACAGAATAAATGAAAATAATTTCGTTTACTTAAATTAAATATTTCTAATTTTTTTTTATTTTATTTCATTATTACAACATTGCTTTTTTAAATTATATAACTTGGATTTTCATTTAAAGCTGTAATATTTTTTATCGGTTGTTCTTAAGATAGAATATTAGTTTTTAAAAAAAAAGCCTCACGTACTCTCTGGAAATTTTTATTAATAACAATTTTTTACTTTAATATAAGGGGTGCCCAACAATGTGTATTAATTAATTAATTAATTATTGTGTATTAATATTAATATTATTAAAACGAATATTAGAATCACAAGATTTTCTACACAGTTTTAAAAAAAATTCTACTTAGTTTCTAATTTTTTTAAGTTGGTTAATTTAATTAATTAAGAAAAAATCTGTCATTATAATTGGTTTAAATTTGGTACCTAGATAAAAAATAACGCGGTAATTACGTGTAAATTTTAATTAAAACAAATTGTTTTAAAACTTACCGGTCGGTTTACCTGTTACTTAAGACTAATACAGTGTGTTCGTTCTGGAGCTTCCAGTGAAAAAGGCCGTGGCGACATGGTAAGTCGTAAATTTTTTTTAACGCTATAAAACCTGATGCTATTTGTTAAAAAAGTTGCAAATAAAAAAAAATTTTTACACATTTGGTGATCTGCTTATCAAAAAGGAAATACTTTTTCGGACAATAAAACATGATAATTATTCAACACACCTTCTCAGGACTGTTGGAAAGTTAAACACGTTGAATGCAATATTTTAAAAAGTTATCGCCTGCAGAAAAAAGTTTTTATCTTTCTTGTCTTGTTCTGTAAGTGGCAAGACGTGTTTAAATCTAAAATTCTGCAGAATCTTTTTCGAAATTTGCAAGTCTTAGGGAGCTGGTTTATTCAAAAACTTGTTATACAACCAACAAAGAGACTATGTTATTTAGGTGGTTGGTAATTATTTTGTTCTAACGTTTATTTTTTGTGAATAATGGATTTTTTTTTAATTATTGGAAAATTTTAAATATTTTGTGGGATCACAAGGTAAAAAATACAGGTCTTTTTTAATACGTCCTCGCTTTTTTAATTTCTTCTCTACAGCCAACGGCTGGACCAATTTTGATGAAATTTTCAACCAATCTTAAGATTAGCCCGGCAAATGACCGTGTGAAGTTTAGTAGCAACCCCGCATTTTTAACACAAAAATTTGATTAATTTGGGATGTGTGGTTTCGCCATGGCTGTTTAATTTATAAATACTTACGCCTTTTTCCCGTAGGGGTAGAAAGAGACCTTCTTCCACTTGCTCGGTTCTTACACACATATTTCGCTGAGAAAATTTTGTTATAAAAAAGATCTATCATAATTTCATACGGGCAATCTCTTCCTGAATTTTTTTGCATAAAATTAGGATATAATTTTCATTATTTGCCTGTATTTCTATAATATATTATCACAAAAGGCCGATTGATTTATTTTTGGAAAATTGCTAGTTTCAGAAACCCATAATTTTTATTTATTAAGTAAGAATCCTTTAAATTTTTAAAAATTATACTTCATTTTATCCTTAAACAACCATTTGAACTTTAGGTTTTGGATAAAGGAGGTTTGCGATCTATGAATTTTTAAATAATCAAATTTTTAAATTACCTATTTATATTGTTACGATTCTTTGAGCTCGTCCCTGTCGACTGTCACCCTGAGGCGACAGCGCGGGGAGTGCATAATTATGGCCATTGGCGATTGAAAATTTCCGACAAAATCTGGAATGTCGTCTAATAGTCCCGAAACAATAAACGGAAATTCGTGCTCCTTCTAGAAATTTTTTTGAAAAATTTAAAAAGACAGCGGGTCGCGGAAGCCTTAGTTTTGTTTTGAAGTCAAGTTTTTTAAGTACTTAATTATAAAGTGTTAAAAAATGATTGTATAGAGTTGTGAATATCCAAGTGATTTTTTAAGTAGAATTCATTGTGTAGAAATGTTGGAAAAAAAATTGTTTAGTATTGTACTGAGGGTTTAGAATCATCGAACCCAAAGAGTAAATATCGCAACAATATTTTACGTAATACTTTAATTAAAACTTATCCATAGTTAAATAGGAAAGAGAGTGTAAAACGGGCCTTTTGAGAAAATTATAAAAAAACAATAAGTATATCTAATGATAAATATATAATTATAATTAAAAAAATTAATTAGAATAAAGGATGTTAAAAAGTCAAAAGAAATAAATCAAATTTTTATTTAAAATGTCTTGCTTATCACAAAAATATATTATAACTTAAAAAAAGTACCAACGATTTGTATTATTAATCCAGTGGGGGAGGGGGAGGTCCATGGAAATCACGTCCTTGCTTTATTCTTTCTTGTATTTTTTTGCAAACATCCTTATCCTTGATTTGATCTTCGGGACAATTAAGTTGAATGTTTTTAAACAAACAAAAGTCTAGAATTAATCCATCTGATTTGCATTTTCCTTCCGATTTGGTAGCATTTTTGATATCTTCCAAACATCCCTCAATGATCTTATCTTGTACTGGATCTAAGTATTTTATATCTGCTAGATTTTCTTTGACGTAGTTGCCAAATTCTTCGGGTTGCACGTTTCCGTCTTT
Source organism: Agelastica alni (assembly GCA_950111635.1). Lineage (NCBI taxonomy): Eukaryota > Metazoa > Arthropoda > Insecta > Coleoptera > Chrysomelidae > Agelastica > Agelastica alni. The sequence continues at coordinate 24,592,253 of OX467716.1, forward strand.
GTCGAGCTGGAATAAGTTTAATAATAAAAATATTGAAGAATATTCTTTATTGTACACATATGTATGGTTTTGCAAAAGAAGCATGGGTTAGGTTAGGTTAGGTATCATGTGAGTGGGGCGTGGTCGCCACTTCACCGCAACCCTTAGTGGGTCTATTGTGGCTCACCCCTAGAGGTTACAGTTCACCACATAATCCAGACCTTCTTACGAAGTTTATGATTGTATAGGGTATGATCTTTTTGAAATTGGTAGGTTCTAGAGGTTGGTGCAACCAAATATGTTGAACCTTATTCTTCCCAGGCCGGGGCATAAACATAGTATATGTTCAGCAGTTTCGTCTTCCACGCAGCAAAACCGGTCAGTTTGTTGGTTTAGACCTATCTTTCTGAGGTGGTATCTTGGACGATAGTGTCCTGTAAGCAGTCCCGTTAGAATACGCAGATCATTTCTGCTCGATTCTAGGATCTGCTTAGTTGTGTTTCTTGAGGGTTTAGGTAGAAACGACTTCGAGTGAGTTAACCCTGGTATATCGGACCAGTACGTGAGTATTTTCCTCTCTGCTCAGTCCGTTATAATTGTTTTGGCAGCACTTGTGGTGACTCTAAAAACCGGTTCTGGTCCAGTGAACGCAGATTCGGCCCCCTGTTTTGCAAGGGTGTCGGCTTTTTCTTTTTCCTCCACTCTCTGGTGCCCAGGTACCCACAGTGGGGTAACCCTGTTGTTCGCACCAAGGTACTCTAAGGATTCGATGCAATTCCATACAAGTTTAGTATTTATCTGGTCGGAGCTCAGTGCTTTTAAAGCAGCCTGGCTGTCTGATATTATACTTATGTTTGGTAAACTCTCTTGCACAAAATTCGATAGCGAAGACTTCAGCCTGAAAGATTGTAGCATACCTGCCAAGACTGGTAGAAATTTCAATCTTTGGTTTCCTGCTGAAAACACCGGCCCTAAAAGAAGCATAAAAGTAATATCAATGCGCTATACCTACTAAAGGTCGCAGTAGCCGAGGACGAGAAGGTAATGGGTCTACTTACTTCGCCTCGTTCTTCCTCGCCTCGTTCTGCAGGCGCTCGCTTCTTTGTTGGTTTTATTGTACCAGAGTCAAAGACAGCGAGGCACGAATACGAGAAGACTCACTACATTCTTGCCGCACTTCGAGCAGTGTTGTGTTTGTTTTGGGTTAAAAACTACATCCACTATCTCCTTTTTTTCCAGGGCTTTAGTATTTTAGTATTTAGTATTGTTTTTGTGTAGTAAAAATTTAATAGGTTGTAATATGTATATGCATAGAGAGCTGAAGTAGCAGCTATTTCAACGACATCCATGTTGAAGACCAACGTATAACTGAGTTTCTCGCGAGTAGACATGAGAATGTGGATAATAACATTCGCCTCGGTAAACTTCGGCGAGTACCTCGTCCAGAGTTCCTCGCACAAGAGTTTAGTGGTAGCCTAAAAAGTATAGCTGGAGTGACTCTGATGAATAAAGTGAGGAATAGTGTGATAAGGAAACGATGCGGTTTAAGAGAAGATGTAGTATTTAATAAAGGTAAATAAAAAAATGCCTAAATGGTTTGAGCACGTAGAGAGAATGGATGAAGAAAGATTGACGAAATAGATTTATAAGACAAGTGTGAATGGGCAAGTCGATGTGATAAGGAAACGATGCGGTTTAAAAGAAGATGTAGTATCTAACAAAGATAAATAAAAAAATGCTTAAATTGTTTGGACACGTAGAGAGGATGGATAAAGAGAGATTGACGAAACAGATTTATTAGGCGGGTGTAAATGGGCAAGTCGGTGAAAACGACCTATGCGAACGTATCTCGATCAGATCGAAATTGTTGTGAAGAAAGGCCGGGTCAAGAGTACCAGCAACCAACAAGTCTGTATGAGAGCGGTGATGAAAGTAAAAAGTGTAAGAACCGTAGCAAGTTAAAAAAAGTGGTCTCCCCTTACCTCTACAGGAAAAAGGCGTGACTATATGTATACATGTATTGCTTACATTAGTGCCCTTTTTAGTGTAAGTTAAAAGATAAAAAATACTTTTTGCTATAAGCTGTAGCTTGAGTGCAAGTTGATGCCAAGAAACTTATTCATTTTCTGGTGGGAACGTCCTTGTTGATCAAATACATCCATACGTACATATAGTCACGTCTTTTTCCCGTGGGGGTAGGAAAAGACCACCTTATTCTACTTGCTATGGTTCTTACACAAATCATTCGCTTTTTCTACTTTCAGTGCTCTCATACAAGCTTGTCGATTGTTGGTACTCTTGACCTGACCTTTCTTTAAAGCAATGTCTATCTGATCGAGATTTGTTCGCCGAGGTCGACCTCTACCGACTTGTCCATTTACACTTGTCTTAATAATCTGTTTCGTTATTTTCTTTTATTCATTCTTTTCACGTGTACAAACCATCTAAGCTTTCCTTTATCTATATTTTTAACCATATCTTCCTTCACACTAGAGCGTTCCTTTTTCTCACTATTCTTCACTTTATCCATCCGAGTCACTTCGACTATACGTTTCAGACTACTTATCTCCGCAGCATTAATCCTATTTTCATGCTTCTTTTGCCAAACCCATTATTCACTACCATACCAGCAATTCTCTATGCACAGCCAGATGTGCCTTTTTAGACACGTTAGGGCTGCTCATAATCTTCATCATAATCGTTACTTAATGTCACAGTCATACTGTCTTTCGTAAACTTTGAACCCTATTATTCAAACTCATTTACTTGTTCCACTCTTTCTTCCTCAATCAGCACCTCGCAGTTTGTAAAGCTTTCTTTTCTTCTCTTTATGCATAATATTAACCACTGCCTGCAACTCCTCTTCAGATAATGCTAATATGACCTGATCATAGGCGTAAAGAAGGCATTTCACGATAAAATTATTCATTCTCAATCTATACGCTTTTAAATCTTTTGAAACAATCGTCTATGTATATGTTCAACAGCCATGGCAAAGCTACACGTCCCTGTCTAATACCTCGATATTAAACCATTACGTGTAAGCTCCGTTTATAAATATGTATACAAAAATCGTTGAGATGCGTATTTGGGTTAATTAGCTCATCTAGGCTTACCATTTATGTTTATTTGATGAGAATATGTAAACAAAATTTAATTTGTAAAGCAGTGGAGGATAATCATTTTTAAAAATTTGATTTTAATTCAATTCGGTATCAAACAACATGTCGATATTATGTAATTGGCACTAATCTACTTTTTTTTTAATAAATACATCCTGTTGTTGAAATATGATTGTTGTTTAAATTGCGTTCGAGTGTAATTTATTTTTATGAACATTTTATGATTCACCGAAAATTCCCACTACAAAAAAATATTTTTTTATATATAATAAAAATCGATATTGAATTTATGTTCTATGAGATGCAATTGTTTATTATGCAATGGTACATCAACCCAATTATTATATTAATTTAACACTACTCTGATGAACTGACTGAACTCCTGTCTCAGTACCTGACCGATTCACCCAGAAGATACAATATTGAGGGACCCAGAGTCCGACTAACAGAAAAAATGGTTACATCGGCGGTTATGTCAATGAGAAATGTAAAGGCAAGCGGTCCCGAAGGCATACCAGCGGAATTAACCAAAGCAGGTTCAAAAAAACTTATTCCTATGTTAAGAACATCTTTTGAGCGTTATTTGAATGGAGAACAAATAACAGACACTTGGAAAGAGGGATGGATTACACCGATCCATAAAAAAGGATACAGATGCATATCGGTCACGAGCATCCTAAGTAAAATTTACGGGAAAATACTTAGGAACTTGGTAGAAGATGAATATGGACCCTACGAAATAGAGAAACAGGGTTTAAAGCGGGTCGCTCATGCGTCGATAATATATTCAGTATTGCCCAACTTACAATAAAAAAAGTACAAATAGAAAAATTCACCTTCTATTCGTTGACCTTACAAAAGCCTACGACAATGTACCAATACCAAAACTATGGAAAGTACTTGAAGAATCGAACATCAACAATACAATTATAAAAGGCATAAAACAGTTGTACAAAAACTCCTCGTCCAGAATTAAGATTGGTAATAGATAGTCCGAAAGCTTTTCTGTGTCGAAAGGACTGAGGCAGAGCTGCTGCATGTCACCAACTTTGTTTAAGAAATATCTGCATGAAGCGCTTGTAAAATGGAGGCGGTCATGTGAAAAAATGGGAATGCAGATAGACCACTTAACAACTCCACTTTGCGGACGACCAGGTTGTAGTGGCACAAGACCAGGCGACTCCTTAAAAAATATAAAAGTTGGTGACTATCAGTAAATTTGAAAAAAAAACAAGTATCTTAGTGTGGGAGGCCAGTGCCGTTACTTATTACTTAACACGGGTGAGAAAATAGAGGGATGCGACGAATATATATTTGGGAAACCAAGATAGAGCGCTCTGGACGCACGAAAAAGGAAATTTAAGAACTTATTATAAAAAACAAAGCAAGTAATTGGCGCGCTAAACTCAGTCCTGTGGTCTAGGAGCGTCTCGATAGAAAGAAAACACCTAATAGATAATAATCTATTTAAACCAACACTACTTTATGGCTGTGAGGGCTGGCAACTATCCAAACGGATTGAGAATAGACTTGTAGCCGTGGTAATGGACTACTGGCGAAGATCAGCTGGTATTTCAAGAATGCAGAAATTAAGAAACGATCGAATAAGGGAACAAATGAAAGTAGAAACCAACATAGTTAAAGAAAGACAACAGCGACAACTCTGCTGGTATGGCCTTGTACAGCGAATGGAGGACGAACGATTACCAAAATATTTTATAATGTAATAATAAACCAATATAATAAGGTACTTACTATATTATATTTCTGACCAACACATTGGAAGATGCACTGAAATAAAAAAAAGGTTTGTAACAAATTGTTGAAAAAAAAATTAATATTTCAAATAAAAACAAGCCACAAAATTTACCATCATGTCGTCCTTTCTTTGCTGCACCTTTTCACAATTGAATAGATCGAATGGCGGTTTCCCACCGAAATGTTTCGGTGGTTTATCTTTTCCGGTGATTTCTTTGAAGCAAGCCGATTTTTCGTCTTTTTTGCTTTCATGTCGTTTTTGTAAATATTCTTCTCCGCAGCACAGCTTGTGTTTCTTTCTTCGACATTTATCGTCTTCCTCTGAAGCATCTCTTCTGTTTCTTAGATTCGAAATTTGTGAGTTGTCGTAAAGATCCTCCAACTTATCGCCCAACACCAGATCTAAATATATTGATAATTTAAAAAAATGATAGTGCACCTTTTAATTTTTTTGCAAAAATTTTTCTGCTTGCATCCGAGTTTTTGCTAATTACATACTTTTGCAAGAACAATTGGTAAATAAATAACTATTCACAATTAAATATTTATATAAATGAAATATTTTACATAAACTTAGTCAGTCATTATACAGGGTGATTCTTTGTGAGTTGTAATGAGACGTTTGACATAGTTAAGATCTGAAAATTTGAGATGAAAGGTTTCTGGATATACCGAATTGATCCAAAATAATAAGAGTTTGTATTATGTTTTGTGCCATACAAAACAAAAATATTGCTATAATTTTAGTTCCATCAACAGGATGAAGTTTTTGAGCATTTAGTTTAAAGCTTTAAATTACTAAATTTTAATTAAATATTTTTTATTGTTTTTTTTTTAAATAACCGCAAATAAAAAACTAACTCAGAATTCATTATATAAAAGCTGAATATCTCAATAACGGTTTGATTTAGGTATGGAAAGTTGTTGACAAAACTTAAAGAGCAGTAAAAATTTTGCCCGACAACGTTATAAAACACAGGGTGATCCGTTTAAGAAAGTTGAGAAATCCTTAAATATGCGTTTTGAATCACCCTGTACAATAATAATAATTTTATTATCAAAATGACCAAGTTACGTAAAAATACACAATACTAGAAAAACAAAATGAAAAAAAAATGTTTAAGTTTACATTAATTATAATGATACAGGGTGTCAAATCGGACACTTTTTCGTGATAAAAATGGTCATATCTCTTAAAACACTTAGTGTTAGGTAGCAAAACTCTATATTGGAAGAATCCCCAATAGTAGCTTTATCGAAATACGAAATAATATACAAAGTGTTTTATTTACAATAAGCAAGTTATAGCAAACTTCTGTTATAACCGGAAGTAGTTGGAGGCTCTAAATATTTTAGATCAATTCGGCATATCTGAAAACCTTTCACCTCGACTTTTCAGATTTTTATTATGTCAAGTTTCTCTAAAACGTCAAATTAGAACTCGCAAAGAATCACCCTTTATTTGATGGCCAACTTTATATGTCTGATTGACAGTTTGATACCTTACGTATATAAATTAACTTTGTCATTATATTTGATCGCCAACTTCATATTGTTGTATTTACCGTAAGAGTGTGCGCGCGCAGCTTCCAATTTTGCTTTTTCCCAAAACCCTTCTGTGGACTTTCCAAAGCCCACTTGAAAGAAGAGGTTCAACGCTGGGAAACAGATGAAATGAAATCTCACTGGCACAAAGAACCAGGACAAAGACAAGCGAAAAGGCTAGTAAGCCTTTCGCCAAGGAAAGCTAAACCGCTTCTCGAACTGGACAAGAAAGACTTGAAACTGGTGACGGGACTCCTCACTGGCACTGCCCTTTAAGGTATACCCTAAAAAAGATGGGCAAAACAGAGAGTGATAGTTGCCGCTACTGCGAGAACTTCGCTCAAACTGCAGAACATTTGCTTTGCGAATGCCCAGCGCTTTTCTGCAAGAGGCTCAAGCTTCTGGAAGTGGTCTTCCTAAATCCCTTCGATGTCGGAAACTTAGCTCCTAGGAAACTGATAAACTTTGTACGAAGTCTCGGTATCCCGGGCCTCGAATAGATTAAGGGTTATGCACAAAAGATCTGATAGGTCGAAGTGCTTGAGAGGCAGCCTGGCCTTCACGACCCACCCTACAATCTACAATCTCTACAATCTACTCTTAACTAAACGCGCAAAAAAAAGTATAACTTCAAAAAATCTGTTATACTCTGTTGCAAATGGATTTTAGCATGTTTTTCCAAAGATACAATATAAATGGGCTTCATCTTAATATAAACATGTGTTATCAAATTATTTTTTTGAGAATTTAAATCCTTATTGGCTATAATTGATGTTAGAGGAAAACATACTCGGTATAAACGAAATTTTTAATAAAATTTAAATGTTACACAACCTCAAATTGTTGTTTTTGTTGTTTAAAATTGTAAACGTATTGCGCAAAAGCGTAAACAAACGCTTACATACAAGAAAAAACATTCAATTTAAAACTTATAAACAATTGGTGACCAAAAATCGTAATTTGTTAAAACACAATCTACAAATTTATGAACTTCTATAACTTTTATGGAGCAGTTTATTTTGTAGAGGAGGTGAAATAAAATATTTATTTTTTGTAAATTGGCATTTAGTACGTAAAAAAAATAAAATAATTTCTGACACATTCGAGGTAACAAAATAAATACTGGGATATCAGAGAATATCCATGAATATTCTGACATTTTAAGAATTTTAAATTCATTAAGTTTGGAACATTTAAGAACTGAAAATTATTTAAGATTTCTGCACAAGGGTATTAATGAAGGTATAGTATAGGCTAGTTTAATTTGGAATAGTAACTTTACCTAGTAAACTGTTCTAGTTCTTTTCGTTGGTGTTTATATTGAAGAGTAACTCGATCTAGTTAATTGCGTCTAGTAACTGGGTTATAATTTGACTCGTCCTATTGTTTTCTACTTGTGTCCACGCGACAACATTTTAATATGGCACTATCATATTATATTGACTTGCTACTCGACTAGCCGCTGAACCACTTTTTACTCGAGTATTTCCATTGGGCAAGTTAGTAGGCAAGTTCATTTTAAAGTGGTGAAGACGAGGTCGAGTGGGCTTGTTACTATACTGCCTGCTCTACCCCACGACTCGCCAAATACCCGCCTTTTTATTCAACTTTTTACTCGGCCAACTGTTGACATTGGACATGTTAATATGCTTTTCTTTACTTACATTTTTACTTTACCGTTTACTTAATTAATGTCTATTCTTACAGGTCATTTGCACAAGAGTTAAAAAAGCAAATTAAAATAGTGATGTAAGTAATAATTTTAAAACATTTAAATAAATTGGCATGTTCATAAATAAATAAATAAAATAAATTCTGACAAATTTAGGATGACAAAACCTAAAATATTAAATTTAATACTTAAAATTAATAAATATCGTGGTTTTATGAGGTTAAAAATTGTATAAAAACAAATGATCTGTAAAATTAACATAACCAGTGAATATATGGTTTAACAGTAAAAATTGTTATTTAAATTTATGCGATTAAAAGCCAGAAGAAGCGTATTTAATAAATAGTGCGTTAACCTTGCAAGCTACCTAAATAAACTGTTTTGCCAACAAATTAACACTGTAGACATATTACATCTTCAATCGTTGACCTTTATAAAAACGGAAATAAATGTGACTTATTATTTTATTTTGCTGAAAAAAACATCTCAGGTAAAATTTTGATATATTGTTCAATAGTTTAGTTCACCACATTTTTGAAAAAAAAAACATCGAAAAATTAACATTTACGATTTTTTTTAAAATTGGTCTATTTTACAACGAATTTATTACATCAAAAAAATGATCGGTTTAATCGTTTTTCTTTTATTTTGGTTTGAAAGTACAATTAAACCATTTTTGATAAGTTTTTCGTAAACTTTTAATGTCAACCTTTTTTAAAATAAAAAAATTTAGCAATTTAAAAAAAAAATTATATTTTAATTTAAAATTTTTTTTTTTACATTTTTATGAAATATTTTTGAATTTATGTATAATAATAATTTAAACCAAGAAAAAACCGTGGACCTGCAGGTCCTTGTTTCTATGGAAGAACACTGCAATACAGTAAGGGTACAAAATACCTTGTTTTGCAATACCTACATGCAGCATATCTCGAACAAAAGCAAAATGATGCCTATGGCCACAAAAAGAGTCAAGAAGAGTCTTAGGGACTGAAACTCATTGACATTGAAAGCTCATTGGCTTAACACGGCTGCAATAAGACCCCAGATAACAAATACAATCTAACAAATCTAATCAGTTTTAAGTTGCGTAATTATGCGTCGAATGCAATTGGTCCCACGTCGATATTATTTTTTGTTCTCTAGATAATCGAGACGAAAAATAATTCCAAACGCACATACGAACATACGTACATACACACACAAACGTCCACTTAAAAACTATTGTATTCGACTCTGGGGACCTTAAAATGTAGAGATATGTCAAAATTTGGAATTCGTACAATCGGACCTATTACAATAACTTCCCACTGGACGACAGCCAAAAAACCCAAAAATCCATTTACCAATTGCCACTGGGAGGTTAAAAAAAATTGTATACAAAATACATGGGTTTATACTGTATTTTAATCTTTAAAAGCCGCATACTTTATTAAATCAATGGTTTTAAAAACTATTACACAATGTTTTTTATTGCTTTATTTTAATTTTTTTTTATTTAAAGACACAGCAATCGTAAGACGCCGACTTAATTTTGCATATTAAAAAATATATAACCCAAGATGCTCATAAAACGTAATTTTTGTTATGAATAAATAAACTTATAAATACTTTAAGGCGTTATGCTAAAAAGGCAGCAACTGCGCAAAAAAGAATGAATTGTTTTCTTGGTACATCACATGCATTATTTAAAAGGTAAATCTTAAGATCTCTCTTTTAAGACACTGCACTTTTTATTATTAATACTCTTGCTTAAGTCTTAAAATGATTTTATTTATAAACTGCAACACGAATTTTAAAAAAAGTAGGTACATAAAACTATCTGTTTTTACTTCTAAACAATACTTAGTCTAAAACTAAATTAGTTCAAAGCCAAAAAATTATATTTTAAACCCATTCAAAAAAATATTAAACCTATTAGAAACTTACTAACATTTTAGTTGGATAATCGTGTTTTACCAGTAAAGTTAAATTAAAAGGTACAGCTAATATACAAATTAATTATCTAATAGCGAACTTTATCGACCTAGCAAGTAATCTGTTTAATGCCAAATGAGAGTGCGTCGTTTGAAATAGTGTTCACAAGAAATATTTAATTTGGAGTTTCATTAAATTGTAGGTTTAATTAAGTTAATAAAAGAAATCTTGCGTGCAGAAATTTTGTAAGCTTTTTACATTATTCAAACATTTGATAACATTACTACCAAGAACTAAAATAATTTATTTTAAATAATATAAATAATTTTCTTACTGTAATCAGCATTGTCAAAATCGTAAGCCGAAGATACAGTGACTAGCACAGCTACCACTTCAAAAAAAAATATTATATCTTTCATTGTAACTAGCTCTTGACACCTACTGTTAATGACTAAATACGCAACTTCCCTTTTATATATACTATAATAATTCTAAAAACAAGTTTGCGTCGTTTCATGCACCGTCAAACACCATCATTTGAATAGATGTTTTTTATGGGAGAGAGTTGAGCAAGTCCAACAGATAAATATAACTAGAATGAAGTAGTTCTTTACCTGTTGAATGGATTTTAACTGGATTTTCAGCTTTATCTTCCTGTTAATAAGTTTTAAATATTTATAAGTTGATCTTAGTATAAGTTCAAATTTGCAGTAATGATCTAAATGAGGCGGTAGGAAACGGTAACAATGCCTACACATAATAACAGGTTAATAACCCTATATGGCGATACTAAAAACACATAAAAAAAAATATATAAACGTGGGATAAATATTAAAAAATATTTCATTGACCATAATAATGTCTATTTGCTTCTATTTACCTCCCCTTAAGAAAAAATTAATAGTCTTTTATCATTAAATGGTATCTAACATTTTTATACAAAAACATAGTTTGACCCAAGTTTGCATTTAATTTTTATAACCTATGTTTATATGTATAAAAATATTTATGTCATACTAGTTCATTATTGTATTTTTATTACTTAGTTACCAACTATCTAATGTCGTACTTTATGCCCGTGCGGGCATAAAGTTCACTTTATGGCCCGCGCGGGCATAAAGAGAAATACTTTTTTGTTTAACTTATTTAATAACCTTTATTAATGAAATTACAAACGGCATATAGTAATACATGTAAATATTCGATGAATATTATTTTGACGAATTAACATAAAATTGGCAGTTCTGAAATGATCCGGTGATAGTTAAGTTGCCTGCAGCAAACGATTCATGTTTCATAGTTTTAGTTTCAAATTTCTGTACCGAAACGCCAGACTCGGAAGGTACACCTGCCAGCATTCTTGAAACTTCATTTTTTGAAGATAAACTATCCTCTAAATATCCTTCAGCAACCGACATAATCTTCCATCCACCATGGCGCTTCAACGTGGTCATACTAGCTCCAGCCTCTACAAGAAGAGTTGCTGACGTTCGACGCATACAATGACCTGTATATTTCTTAGGATCACTTAAACCCAGATATTCCGCTATAATGGACGGAATTTTTCCAAACGTGTTTTTTCCTACTGGCTGTACAGTACATCGACCTTGTCTATAGGTCAGAAAAAGCCTTTTTTCTGAGCAACCACGTGGCCGTAGTGACATATAATCTCTTATTAGCTTTAAAATGTTCATTTCACCCTCATGTATAATGGTAAAAATGCGTTTTTTATCGGTCTTTGTCTCTGGTACATTTACCACAAAAACCGATTTAATATCTTCTATATGAGTAACATGTTCACAAGTTCTTGCCGTCGACATCCACCAAATATTCCAAATATTAATGCAACTTTGTTCATTAAAAACGTCTCGTTCGGTGCATTATGAATAAATTTTAAAACATCTTCTCTAGACAGAATTTTAGACTTCTTTAGTTTGTAGCCTTTCGAAGTTTTCTTCAAATATTCCATTAACTTATAGTAATTAGCAATGTTAATATTTTTATTTACTATTAAAGTCTTCTTTACCATGGAATATTTGGACCACAAGGAACTCGGAGAAAATGTTTTAGCGAGATCGCCGAAGTATCCAAGCAACACTGTTTCATTAACATCTTTTACGTAGTTTTCTTGCATCCAATTTTATAATTTTTCGTATTCCATGTTGTAAGCTTCTTTAGACTTTTTTGGCAACAGATTTTTAGTTGCTTTCTTTGCTTTTTCAATAATTTCGTCTGGAATTCCAAAATCTTCATACATGTTGTCTTCTAAATTTGACACATATAAAAATTATTGTGATTTTATGACATTTATCAACATTCACCTAGCAACGATGGTGTCTACTATGATAAAATGGCAATGTTATTAATTTAAACAGGATTTTTTAAAATACTGATTTGTATTGAGATTGGATTTCAATAACGAACTAGTATGACATAAAGTTATGTATGTACCGCGGGCTTAAACAGATGTGTATACCCTCGGGCGACTTACAAACCCTCAGGCCAGAGGCCCTCGGGTTTGTAAAACGTCGCCCTCAGGGCATAAACATCTATTTATACCCTTGGTACATAAATAACTATTAGTGATTTGGTATTTAAATATGTAAAGATAATAAAAATTAATTAATTAATTAATTAACATCGCAGTGTTGCAAGTAATCAAAGTAGTAAATTTATAAATGTACTGTATCTATTATACAGGGTTTTGGTAAATAAATGCGACAAACTTAAGGGGGTGATTTTGCATGAAAAAATAATGACAGTTTGCTATATAAATGTAAGTCCGCAAATGCTTCGTTTTCAGTGGTACGAGTTCTGGTTTAATGTTATCGTATTAGATAGTTCTTGATAATGTATTAAAGAAAGAAATAATGGTTAATTTTTTTGCATAAAAACGGCGCCCTGTACAAAAAAAGGCAGAAGAGATTTTTTGTTACAAATTTACCGAAGAATTTAAACATGATTTTTAATTTGCAATATCTCAGTGCCGTACCTTTTTTTTTTAAATTGGGATCATTACCCGTGTGCGCGCCAATGATAAACATAAAATTTCTAATTGCATGTCAAAAAATGCGCAATAACTACCTCTTAAAACTCACTAAATTTAATTCGCATATCTCGACCGGTTTCGGAGCAATAAATAAATCGTCAGTTTTTAAGAAAAGCTCGTATCTCTGAAATGCAGAATCACTTCCTAAAAATTGTTGCACTTATTTACTAACATCCTGTATATTTACCAATCACCACTCACTTAATAACCAAGTGATCATATTATCACACGAATGACAAGGCTCTTAAATTAAAACTTTAGATGGTAATTTTATGTATATTGTAAAACTGATGCACCTAAAATAACATTACGATTTGCTGCTTTGGTTGGAGTTATAGCTTTTTTGTCGTAGGGGTAGGTAGAGACCACTTCTTTCAACTTGCTATGGTTCTAACACAAGTCTTTCGCATTTACCTTTATAACTCTTAACCTGGCCTTTTCTTCCTTTATAATAAATTTATAATAGAACAAAGACAAGAGAAATGGCTGGATGAAGTAAAACTCGAGTCCAATAAAGAAGAAAAACTCGAATCCAAAGCAAACGTGTTGTTTACCAATTTGTAATTTTCTTTAGCTTGAAAATTGTGTTTTAAAAAGATTGTACTTTAACTTGTATAATAATAAGAGGAAGCTTAATAACCTAAATTAAAGGCATTTTCAAGCCTTAACAGGTGGGCGTTTGTCAAAGACTTGACAGATGTTTTATTTGTGGCAATTTTAAGTTGTATTTAATGAGGCCATGAGGCAATATGTATTTACAAAACTTTATCTGAGTACCGGTGTCGCATAGCCTTTTTTACCACATATGTCACCCACGGTGAAATTAAAGCTGCAAGCAAAATATATTATCATCTGGTGGTCTATCGTACTGGTGAAATGGTGATGGGTAGCAGAAGAATAATATTATATTACGGTGTATTGGGAACATAACGGGTGCCTCTTACCGTTTACATCTGATCTACTAAGGTTTGGCTTCTTATCTGTAGCTCACCAGGCTCTGAGAATTTAAAAAAGTCGCTACAAACATTTTTATTGTTTTTATTTTATAATATATTATAAATTATTTATCAAAATAATTATATTTATTTTTTAATACACTTTATATTAGTAAAATTTGAATAAACGCACGTGTCATCAGCTAGTGATAGATAAATATTTAAACAAAGTATAAAAATAAAGAAATATTTGTTTTATTAAAACCAGTTTCTTTGTTTATATAGCAAAACCCTGTCTATTTATTGTCTACCTATAAACATGGTACTATAGTTTTGTTAACTTAAATAATTCTAAAAATATAGGACTTTTTGTACTTTGAGGTTAAGTTAGGTTAGGTATCATGTGAGTGAGGCGTGGACCCTTGGTAGGTCTATTGTGGCTCACCTCTGGAGGTTACAGTTCACCGCACAATCCATCCCTTCTTACGAAGTTTATGGTCGTATAGGAGGAGATTTTTTTTAATTCGGTAGGTTTCTAGGTTGGTGTAAGAAAATATGTTAAACCATATTCTTCCCAGGCCGGCGCATAAACATAGTATATGTTCAACAGTTTCCTCTTCCACGCAGCAAAACCGACAGTCCGTTTGTTGGTTCAGATCTATCCTTCCGAGGTAATATCTTAGACGACCGTGTCATGAAAGCAGTGCCGTTAGAATTCGCAGGTCATTTCTGCTCCATTCTAGGATCTGCTAAGTTGTGTTTCTCGAGAGTCTAGGTAGAAACGCCTTCGAGTGAGTTAACCCTGGTATATCGGACCAGTACGTGAGTATTTTTCTCTCCTACCAGTCCGAAATAATTGTTTTGGCAGCACTTGTGGTGACTCCAAAACCGGTTCTGGTCCAGTGAACGCAGATTCGGCCCCCTGTTTTGCAAGGGTGTCGGCTTTTTTGTTTCCCTTCACCTCCTAGTGCCCAGGAACCCACAGTAGTGTCACCCTGTTGTTCGGACCAAGGTACTCTAAAGATTCGATGCAATTCCATACAAGTTTAGAATTTATCTTGTTGGAACTCAGTGCTTTTAAAGCAGCCTGTTTGTCTGATATTATACCATAGTTAAAGGTAGTGGATAGTGCATTAAAAATTTTTACTTATCTACGGAAATAAAATTATCATCAAGGTGAAATAAAAAATGGCGTAAATAACAATAAAAATACAACTTATTTGCAACAATAGATTTATATTATTGTTACAAAATACAGAAACATTTTGTACCGAGTAATTTTGCGTAGATACAAAATTTCAAATCGTAATAAACAAAACACCAAGTTTCGTCGTTTTTAAAATTACCCCAAACGATTTCACAATCCAATTAATAAAGTATGCCCATAATTTATATTTATTTCTTTTTTTACTTCGATTTTCCCCATTCAGTTTAGAATTCAACTTCTCCGAAATTTTTAAAAGTTTGCTTAGTTAATATAACACAAAATTCTTGTCCAATATTGACTTATCTTGATTACCCATTAATTGCGATTTCTTATAACTGCGTCGGGAAAAACACAATTTAAGAAACAGTGGCGGCGTATGAAATTACCAAAAATGATTCGAATGCCATTGTCACCGATATTTTAACATCAGAACCATATTCAATGTTTTTTTATTTGTTTATTTTGAGCAATGCTTTTTTGTAGCTAGTAACTTTAAGCAAGAAATTTTTCAATATACCTACCTGAAAACTCTATATTTACATGCCTATTTAGAGCACCGAAAGTGCACTAGTGTCAGCTGCCTACCTGCATGTCAAAATAAAATATATTATTGACAGTTCTCCAGAAATCGTAAATTTTTTGTTTATTTTTTAGTAACGGGGCAAATAACGCTTGTTTTTGACAATTTTTAGTGATAATTTATGGTTTTCAGGTAAATATAATAAAAAATATCGTTCATTACACGTCCATAAATGCTTTTTCCGTGCTTGCATGCGCATGGAAAAAACCTATTTTCTCGACTCCTAATGAAATATACTATTAATTACCTACATTTCAGTACATATTTTTTTATCTTGTAGGTATCCCTGATTACGAATCTATAAATCTGTTCCTTTTTGTTTTCCATTAACTTTATCTCTTTGGACCTATATTTTTATACCTCTTTTTTAAAATTCATTGCTCAGACGGTGTAAGGCAAGTTGGAAGTTGTGATGGAGTATTCTCTAAAACTTCTCCCGAGTAATAGCACAATATACAGGGTGTTTCAAAAAAAGGTAACCCCTTCTCTAAAATAGGTAGAAAGCTAAAAAATAATTGGGGTTTGCTGAGTAAAAAACATTCATAACGCCATCCGTATTTAAGATAAGAGGTGTTAAAAAAAATTGGTTATAACTTCACAATTTTCAAATCAAAATATTCCGAAAACGGTACACGGTATCGAGTTTTACCTTTTTGGTGTAAAATTAAATAATGTTTAAGTTTACTTAAAATTTTGATTGATAAATCTAACCTTTAAAAAGTTATGTTCAATACTAATTGGTACGAACTGTGTAACTAGCGCCCTCTACGAGAGTCAAATACAAAAACAAAAAACAAATTCATGGGATGTATAAGCTTCTAAAACATATTCGTATAAAATTTGTTTACAATGTTTTCAGTAGTTTCGGCAAAATCGTAATAAATGTGTATAATTTTTTTTTCTTCAACGCCCTTTATCTTAAAGACGGGGTCACCTTTTTTTAAAATACCCTGTAGATATTTTAAGCTTTTTAATATTAAAGTGCATGTTATAGTCAAAGGATTTTTTTGGCACAGCTATGGAATGGACTATGAAACACTACTATCCAGAGTTAGTCCATAAAAATAATATTAAAAAAAATACTTACGTCTTTCATAGCTTTGTGGAGGAAATTAATATGGAAATATTTGTCATAGCTTTGGATCGTTGATTAGTCACCTATTCATCTTCTGAATAAAGCTAACTCTTGGATCTTAATTAATAATTAGATTAAAAAGCATTTTGAACTTTTAAAAAAGTGAAGGTGATTTCTAAAACTAATCTAATAACGTGTGTAGTATTAAAATATCTTTTAGCTGAAAAAAAAATACCAGACGTTGTAACTATATTGGTCAACATTTTTAATAAAAATAATACTGAACGACTATTTACGCACTTTGTGTGGGACTCACATGTAGGTTTACTCACTACAACCACTTCCCCTCCTCTTCTTTAACTTCCTGGAACTACTTCCGCATTACTTCGGGTAGTTGGGTATTTTTTTATTATTTTAAAACTCCTGTTTGGGCTTTTTTTCTTTCTTTTTATTAAGTACCTCCTTTGTCCATTGACTAATTATCTCCCATTCCCTCCCACCTACCAGCATAAACTTCACGATATTATCTGTTGTTAAGACCATACCTGCAGCCGCGCAATTAAAGATGGTATGTTTCGCTGTGTCCTGTTTCCCGCAGTACAGGCACTCGTCAGTGCTCACACTCATCATGGAGCACAATTACGCCCTAAAGCTTTGGTGTTCTGACAGAAATTAAGTCATAAGATTACTTCTCCGTGCTTCTTTTTTGTCCACCTCATTACATCGGGGGTGAGTCTGCGTGTCGCGTTGTTCCAGGCTGTGTCATCTTTTGAATGTTCTTTCTTGAGCATCTTTTTTGGAAGACCTCTAATAAATTTATTTTTTTTCCTTTGCCATTTGCCGGTTGTCTAAGGGGGGCTGTATGGGCTAATCCTTATATGCGAAAGAAGAGTAAAATTAAAATATATAAGACATGCGTCAGGCCAATAATAACATATGGTATAGAAGCGAGAGAGGATACCAACAAGACCAAAAGGATACTACGAGTCGCCGAAATGTCCAATACTGAAAACAATAGCCGGGAAAACAAGCAGAGATCACGTGAGAAACACAAACAGTAGAGCATAATGCGACGTACAGGATGTGGTGAGATGGGGAAGGCAGAAGAGAAGAGAATGGTATAACTACGTGAAGAGAATGACCGACGATAGACTGCCATGCATTGTACTAGAGGGAAAACCAGCAGGGACCCGTCCACCCGGAAGA
The DNA here is from genome assembly GCA_950111635.1 of Agelastica alni. Classification (NCBI taxonomy): domain Eukaryota; kingdom Metazoa; phylum Arthropoda; class Insecta; order Coleoptera; family Chrysomelidae; genus Agelastica; species Agelastica alni. The sequence goes on from OX467716.1 coordinate 24,610,298, forward strand.
CCACCAAAGAGATGGAGAGACAGCTGGCAGTCCACATCTCAGGAAATATTACAGAGGCAAGTCCGGGATTAACAGATCATCTAGATCTCTAACAAGTAGAAGAAGAAGAAGAAGAAGCCGTTTGCCTAATTCGTGGTGTGCCTGCGATGACTACACTGGCTTCCTTGGAAACTATTCTATATGCCCTTCTATATTACCACCATTCTTCTTTGTACCCCGGCTAGCCTCTGTAGGTTTTTTTGGCTTGCAACGCTTGTTCCCATACGGATGTAGCGTACAGCATAATCAAGTTGGTAACGAAACACAGTATTCTTCTCTTTATGGGCCTTAGTCATTTGACATTTGACATCAGCCTTGACGGGGCTGCTGCCATGCCCGTTGTTTTTTCTTTCTGTCTCCATATTATACCTGTTAAAGGACAGATTTTTTTCAAATCACCCAGGTACTTGATGGCCTTTTTTGTTTCTACTTTGACATCAAATATTAAGCTCGGTGTTGCCAATAGAACCAACTCCATCTTTTTCGGCGCCACAAAAAACCAACATCTCTATCCACGACAACCAGCACCAGATCATCTGCAAAACCTATCGTGGAGACCTCATCTGGAAGGAGCAGGCTCCATACCCTGTCGTATGAAATGTTTCACAGGGTTGGGCCTAGCACTGACTCCTGTAAGAGCTCCACTGGTGACTTCTCGCTCCCAATTTGAAAAAGTTAATTTAATTAATTAGACCGGATAAGTGATTCTTAAAGAAGCTTAAAAACTCACTCTGATTTTTTTACTGAAAATAGTCTCAAAAAGGGTAGACCTATCTTATGGGCGGCGGATGGCCCGCACTGCGACTATTAAAAGGGGAAGGGATTATAGAAAGGAAATGCTTGTGGACCCGTTTTTTGAAAAGTTGCAGAGCATATTTCTTTGAAAGAACTGATTTTGGAAGATTGTTCCATTCTGTAGCAGCCCTGTAAAAAAGGATTCTTGATAGAGATTGGTCCTTGTAGTGTCAATCTTGAGAGTAATTGGGTGAGACTTATGAGTTCTTTGGCCGAAAGTGGCCAGTTGTATAAATAAAAATAAAACGTTACTTGATTATTAGTTTTAAGAGATTACAAAATTTTAAAATTTACCAATCAGAACCGCCACTGATTCTCCAACGATTAAAGCCATCAGCTTTTAAACGGTCTTTTAACCTTTACAATTTGTATATTTATGAGTTTTTTACCATCTCTTAGCAAATGCTCATTGTCGTTTAAAACTTTAAAAATTTAAACGTGAAAGTAATAATAGAACCGCGTTTATAATTATTTCGGAGTAAATTGTTTTCGGAACAGTATGAAAGAATTTAAGTAAGCTTAACGACAAAATTATTTAGCCACTCCATTATGGAGTCAATGATTTTGCGTTTGCTTACGCAATGGGCTTTTATAAACATTTAAAATTCGTCTTAAACGTTAAAAAGTTTTTCATTAACATGATTTGATTATATGATTGTGTGAAGATTAACTGAAAAAGCTAAGCTCGTTGTTTGCTTACACTTACAGTATTTTAACAAAACAAACGAAACATTTAGACTACGGCATGGTTGGACAACCTAGTCGTGGCGACAAAAGGAAAAGATATAATACGTTAAATTTTGGTGGCCATATTAGGCGAAAGGCGACTGAAGATTTCCAACGAAAGCGTTTTTTAATCGTTGCGACATCGACAGGGCGACTAAAAACACTCGCCATGCTCGTCGCTACAGTTAAAAGCCCACAATTTTTAGAAATTTGTATAGCTCATTTCACCAATATACGACCGTATCGGATTAGTCACCAAGATTTATTATTTTGCTTTTGTTGAGAGGTTTTATATTTTATTTTTTGCTTTATTAATGTAGCTCTCGATGAGTTTTTTGGATAGAAATTGGCACATATTTAATTATGTTAAAAGGGAATGCAACAAAAATTAATTATCGGTACACATTTAATAAATATCTTTAATCATGTAGTACTTACGATATTATAAAAGTTATAGTCATCGTAATCAAAATAACTGTCGTTGCTATCTTTATTCGAATTGTAAATGATAAAAGGATTAACTGCTTCGATGCTGTTTTCACGAACCCACCATTCCTCTGTTAAATTTTCACATTTTGTGACACATTTTTTCCAAATTTTAGGAGAGGCAGTATTAAGTGCTCGTTGCCAGGTTTCCAAAACGGCCTTATCACTATAACCATTAGATCCAATGTGACTGTCGTAATAAGTTTTGCGTATTTCACAAATATACTCAATAGGATTAAATTGGCAATGATCAAGCGAAAGTCTTGGTACATGATGTCCATGACTGAGTATAATTTAATCCACTTTGTAAATTTTTTCTTTTTCGTGCCTTTTAGCTATCGATAATAATTTCGGCTTAAGGCAATATTGTGGAAATAAAATTTTTCGTTTGGTAATCATTCTTTTATCATCTGTACCGTTCAGGAGTTTGTTGGTTGCTTATTTAAAATTTTAGAATGGTACGGAGCAATTTCTAATACAATGACAGATGGTTCATGTAAAAATGGTAATAGTTTTTTTTAACCATTTTACAAACATCTCTGTATCCATATTGTCATGATAATCGATCGATCAACAAAACCATGCTTTTCACCTGCATAAACAATAATGTGTTTTTTTCCTTCACCATCGGTGTGTTATATAAACTTTATATTATCGTCCTGTCAAATTCTTTTTGTTCCACCATTAGCAAAAACCCAAGTTTCGCTCAGATAAACAAATGAAGAGCATTTTTGTTTACAGTGAGAATAATTTCTTAAAAATTCAATTATGTTGTGCACAACTCTAGCTTCTTCACACAAAGCCTTTCGGTTGTCTTCATTTTTTATACTTAAACCCTATATGTTTCAATGTTTCAAAATGCTCCAAAAAGATTCGTTCTAGAAATTTCAAATACATATCTTTCTTTTACTTTTTTTCATAATAATCTAAAGAGACATGTTCTTTTTTTTTTCACACAATGTCGCGAATTTCAAATTTGTAAGCTTCGGAAAAGTCAACAGTTTTTGGACTTTTTGTTCACAATTGGTACTACTTATACGATTTTAATATAGGTACCCACTACAATGATAACCCAGGATTACTAATTTCTTTTCTAGAAATCTAACAAAAATGAATCAACAAGCTAAATTAAAGAATAACAGCCTAGTTAATTAGTTAAATTTGTTTGGAGTACTTACCTACCTCTCTTATTAAGTACAATAAATAAAGATTTGTTTGCAAAATTAACCGTGCTAACAAACAAACAAGAAGTCTCTTATAAAATAAAATTTGTTACCTACTAAATTTGTTTAAAAATATTAGGGAAATTGACTTTCGTACTTCTTAACTGTACAGTTGAATGCTGGTTGTCTAACGATAATTCGCTACCACCATATATTCGTTAAATATGCTATAAAACCAACAAATTTCTTTTAAAAAAAATGTGTTATGTATATATTTTTTTAAAATTTATGATAATTTTTTTCAATATACATATTATAAATTAACATAATTTTGTATTAAGTAAATTCTGTTCTTACATTCACCACTTTTTATAAACTTTATTAGAGCAGCTAATTGCTCTTTAGCTGCAATAGTTATTATTCGTTATTTTATTTTTTTGGATGAATCAATATTGCTCAGGTCTTAGCGAGTTAGGGAAAAGATGACAAAGAATATACTCGTAATGAAAGAGTTCAATAACCTTAAATCCTTAGTCATAAAGGATGCATTTGGCCATAGAGGCCTTTTATGTGAAGCGGGCAAAAAAAAAATTCGAGAGTCTAATAATAATTCGTTCATATTAGATCTAATTGGACTTTTTGAAGGGATAAACGTAAACACTCATTTTTTTTGTATGAGGCTTAGTTGCCAAGTGAAAGCTTCTAAAAAATTGACGTTTTTAATCTAAGGATTTTTTGGATGCTCTTTTCCGAATTAAACAAATGTGTAATAAAAGATAAAACGCGGTTACTAATTTAGAAAATGTATAGACTGTTCTTTTTAATTTTCATTAGATTTAAAATTTATTTTTTTCTTTTTCAAAACGAAAGTAAACATTTTAAATCGTAATTTTAATAATTTTTGCTTCTTCATAAAAAACAGCTTAATTAATTTTGCTAAAAATTCAATCAGTTTCAAGTTGCGTAATTATGCGCCAAATGCAATTGGTCCCATGTCGTTATCATTTTTTGTTCTTAAAATAATCGAGACGAAAAATAATTTCGAAAGTTTAGCATTTTCTTTTTTCAGTTTTTTTATTCTCCATAAAAAGGGCTAAACCGATTTTGCTGAAAATCTAATCAGTTCTAAGTTGCGTAATTATGCTCCAAATTCAATTGGTCCCACGTCGATATCATTTTTTGTTCTCGAGATAATCGAGACGAAAAATAATTTCGAAAGTTTACCATTTTTTGCTGTTTTTTGATTCTTCATAAAAAACAGCTTAACCGATTTTGCTGAAAATCTAATCAGTTGCTTAATTATGCGCCGAATGCAATTAGTCACATGTCGATATCATTTTTTGTTCTCGAGATAATCGAGACGAAAAATAATTCCGAACGCACATACGAACATACGCACATACGAACATACGTACATACGAACATACGCACATACGTACATATAGACACACACACACACGTCCACTTAAATACTATTGTATTCGACTCTGGGGATCTTGAAATGTAAAGATATGTCAAAATTCGGTATTCGTCAAATCGGACCCATTACTATAACGTCCACTGGGAAAAAATCAAGTATAAAAAAATCATTTTTATAAATGTACTTATTTATATCGTTACTCTACACGACGTTTATTCGTCACATCGTTAGATATATCGATTTTGTGTATTTCCATTATAATAAATGATATTACCGGTGTTGATCCTAACTGAACGACAGTTTGCTATTACAGAAATAACATAATATCCTCCTTGTGAACGAGGCAGTCGATAAATCAAATAAAATTGATTATAAAGTTGACAAGAGCTGTCAATTATATCGTCTATAAAACTGTTTAAACGAACGGAAAAAGGAAAAAAGGGGTGTTTCATTTTTTTACTAAAAGACACATTTAAAATTAATTTTTCCGGAACACAAAATGGGTCCGAACAGATGTTTGATAAAATAGATCGTCTTTAAAAGTGTTATTTGTGATTAATTATTTTTATGTTTTTTTTGGAAATAAAAGAGCGCATACCTAATGACAGTAATAATATAAATGTTACTAGAATGGTTTTGTTTTATTTAAAAAAAAAATCTATTTAATTATTAAAAATAAAGAGTCCCAAATTTTTGCAACGGATTTGACGTTACCAAAATTATTCTTAAAAAAAACTCAAAACTTATTTGAACATATTGCGACTCCAATAAAACAGGGTAAGAAACGAGTTATTTGTCACTAAAAAACATTACATTTTTTGTACGCATCAGAAAACAATGGTAAGTCTGTCACTATAAAAGAGAATCTAATGTTGCGCATTCTTTTGTGCAATCATTGACTAATGCCCGTATTCATAGTCCGTACTCGAGGCGGACAGACTTACGTGCACATTTACACTCTTCTTTCGAAGTTATCGTGTGAAAAGTACAAAATACGGTAAATTTAAGAATCACCTTGTACAGCAGCTACCCTAAGGAATGTTTCGTTATTGCCCATGTTCCAAGTCGGTCTTGTTCTTCGGGAAAAACTTTTACCCTGCAAGTTTAAGTGACCTACCGCTTCTCTGTCTTAAGATATCGTGCCCACAAGATTTTTCAATACACACACACACACACACACACACACAAACACACACACACACACACACACACACACACACACACACACACACACACACACACACACACACACACACACACACACACACACAAGCGCGCGCGCTGCGCTTGGGGCCATGAAACGTGCAGCGTACATGGTTTTGGCTTTTTAGATTTATGGGGGTCAACCAACACTTTTCGGTTCGGAAAAGTAAAAATAATCACAGCTACAGGTTAAGAACAGCTTAATATAACAATAAGATATAGCAGAGATATTGCAAGTAGCAAATCTCTCTCATGGCCTTTGCCAGACTCCGTAATAACTATTTTAAAGTTTCAGCTTAACCATTGTTTCAACTGTAAATACAACTTTTGTCCAATTAGCCACAGACCAATTTTGTTTTATTGTTTCTAGTTAGTAAGGGTGTAGTGGCTGTTCTACTGTTTTTATATAGCTTTATTTAACCATCTTACTGTTTCAGAAAAAATTGTGACATTGCGGACAGCTTCACGTTCGTTTCCGATCACAGAACTAGTGAGTCTGGTGTTTTAAAATGTATTGTCTAATTATACATTTATCTCGGTCATATTTTTCGTCCTTTTCCTTATTGTGGAACGATTTTTGCCTAAAAAATTGGCAACATAACTTTGACAATATCCCTTATCCAATAAAACTGAGACCTCTTGGTCAGTTAAGTTTATGGCTTAATTTAAATTATTTTGCGTTAAAAATTAAACAGTCTACCAAAAAAACATATTATTTATAAAAAAGCAACAATTTATAAGTTTACTTTTAACAAAAATCTATCGCAAGTACTACACAAAATTGTTTTGCTTTTACCAAATTTTTTAAAACTGTAATTCTACACGGAATGTTTTAATAGCTGCTAATTTTGTCCAGGTTGAGTTTTCTTTTAGAATTTTAGGTTAATGTCTATAGTGTGGATTTGGTTATAATAGTTTACCATATTTTTAAACTTGCCTTTTTTAATATATTAAATTATTATTAATGCTAAGTAGCAGTATTTATTTCCCATATACTAAATTATTCATCAATTTTTTGTACATAAATCTCGAGCTCGCTATAATTTGGGAGGCGACATTTGTGTTGACATAGAAAGTCTAAAATTAACAAAGTTTTCAAACTAATTAAGAAAGTACAACAGTGACCTTTAGGAACTTAGATAAAATGACATTTTCAGGGGTCGTGGAAAGTGCGAAAGGATAAAATGTACTACAACAAATCTTTCGGCTAATGAGATGACTTTGTACAAGGTGTTCGAAACTTTTTTAAAATCTTAAATGGGATTTTATTTTGAGAAAAGTTGTAATGTTTTTATCCAAGAGGCAGCACGTGTTAAATATAAAAATATATGAACGACAGAATCATTATAAAAATTAATTCCTGGTTTTAAAACGTTGATAATAAATTCATTCCTATCAAATTAATACTGATTTTTAAAAAATCCAATCATCCAGTAATTTGAACAATATTTTCATGGTAACTAAGAAAAAAAAAATTAAAAGTTTTTTTGGCACACTCTAAATACACACTGTATATGTTTTATAGATCTAAACATTCAATAGAGTAAAACTCAACGATTTAATCTGTTGATTTAAACAAAAAAGCGTCAACGAACACCACACAAAACTGGTAAAATAACTTAATACCAACACCAAAACAAGAATAAAAACAAAATGTGGACCAATGAGTAAACTGAAACATGAACTGAATTCCAGACTTGATGCGATACCCATAACGGAGGCAGCCGAGACTGATGAATTGTGGTCCAATATAAAAAATACCATCACAGAAAGTACCACCAAAATACTTAAACCTCAACAAAACCACAAAAAGAAACCATGGATGTCAGAGGAAATCCTTGATCTTATGGAAAAAAGACGGACACTCAAAGGCAAGAGCAACGAATACCGGGCGCAAAACCGCATAATCAAAAACAAGATAAGAGAAGCAAAAGAGAAATGGTTTTACGAGCAATGCCAAGAGATAGAAGCAATGGAAGCAAAACACGATACCTTCAACATGCACAAGAAGATAAAAGAGGCAGCAGGTATCTGCAGAAATAGAAACGCGACGACTTTACAGAACGCACAGGGCAGGCTGATACTGGATACTTCAGAAAAACTGACGGAATGGTGCGACTACATCGAGCACCTATTTCACGATACCCGGCCAGAACTTCAGAAAGAATTCTTTAATCAAGGCCAAGGCTTGGACATAACGAAGGCAGAAGTTCAGTATGCGCTGTCAATTTCAAAAAATGGGAAAGCTAGTGGTCCTGATGACGTCTTTATAGAAGTTCTAAAAATACTGCAAAACGAAGAATCACTGAACACGCTGGTAAAGCTATTCAATCTTATTTACCGAAACGGCAGTATACCTCCTGATTGGTTAAAATCTACTTTTGTCCCGCTCCCCAAAAACGCGAAGGCCAAGAACTGCGGTGATTATCGTCTTATTAGCCTGATGAGCCATGTGCTTAAACTCTTCTTGAAAATAATACACAAAAGAATATATGCGAAGTGCGAGACAATGATGGGGGACTCTCAGTTTGGTTTTCGCAATGGCTTAGGAACAAGGGAGGCACTATTTAGCATACAGGTTCTTATCCAAAGGTGCCGGGACATGTCGGTGACCGTTTACGCATGTTTCATCGATTACGAAAAAGCCTTTGATAAAGTAAAGCACGAAAAACTGATAAACATTCTTAAAGAAATAGGACTGGAACAACGAGACCTTAGAATAATAGCCAACATTTACTGGAACCAAAGTGCTCAAATAAGAATCGATAACACCGCGTCCGACGAGATCAAAATCCTGAGAGGCGTTCGTCAAGGATGCATTTTATCACCACTGTTATTTAATTTGTATTCCGACAAGATATTTCAAGAGGCGTTGGATGAATGTGACGAGGGGATATCTGTCAATGGGATTAATATCAACAATCTGAGGTATGCGGATGACACGGTTCTTGTTGCCGACTCACTGGAAGGACTGCAGGAGCTGGTAAGCCGCGTGACGGCTGCAAGCTCAGAGGCCGGACTTAGCCTGAACGTGAGAAAGACAAAGTGGCTAGCAGTTAGCAAATCAAACAACGTGGACGGACACCTGACAATTAACGGTCAACGAATTGAGCGAGTAGAAACTTTTAAATATCTTGGGTGTCAACTAAATGAGAAGTGGGACAGCATGCAGGAGATTCGTGCCAGAATAGAACAAGCTCGTGCTTCGTTCCTGAAAATGCGTAAAGTACTTTGCAGCAGAAATTTAAGCTTGCCTCTGCGCGTCCGAGTGCTTCGCTGTTACGTGTTTAGCATACTGTTTTATGGAATGGAAGCTTGGATTTTGACAGATGCGATGTGCAAAAAATTGGAGGCCTTTGAAATGTGGACGTACAGAAGGCTATTAAGAATCTCCTGGGTAGAAAGAGTGCGTAACACCGAGGTACTTCAACGCCTCGACAAGCAGCTGGAAGTTCTGTTTACACTAAAAAAGCGCAAACTGGAGTATTTTGGTCACATCTTAAGAAATGACAAGTATCGACTTTTAAAGCTTATTATAGAAGGGAAGATCGAAGGACGAAGAGGCCCGGGTAGAAGAAAGATATCCTGGCTAAAAAACTTAAGACAATGGTATGGAGTGAGCACTACCACATTGTTCCGCCGAGCTGTAGACAAGGTTCAGATAGCGCTAAACCTAAAGAAGAAGAAGGACCAACAGGAGAATTAAAGTCTTATCTGGTATCAGACAGGGAGTTAGACTCAGTCCATGCCTTTTCAACTTAATAATGGACCAAATAATTGAAAATGTAAACAAAGTTAATGCAGGAATTAGAATGAACAATCGCTGCCTGAGAATCCTCTGCTCTGCAGATGACGCTATTCTTACCGCCATAAAGAAGACTTAACATGCAGATTTCATGCAAGAAAACACAAAGCATGATAATATCCAAAGATACAATTACAAGTTGTTAGTAAATGAGCACATTATAGACCAAGCAATGAATTTTAATAATGTAGGGGTGGAAACATCGAGCAACAAAAGCATAACGAATGAAGTGAATGGCAGGTTAAAATGACAGCTAAAATATCAGGAATTTACCGGGATATAATATGGACAATTTAAACTCATGTATAAATAATTGCACATGCCAGAGTGCAATTGTCACTCTGAGAGCAGCAAAAGTTAACTGCAACTTTTACAGATACAAATGCACTAGTGGTTTTTTTACTCATTCATTTGTTTATCAATTTTCGCGGTGTTGGTTGCCATAATAAATAGTTTGACATGAATGTCAACAACTTATTAAATTTTTAAGCACTAACAATAAGACGATTCAGTGAGTCTACGAACGCCGAAATTGGTCAAATTGTTAATACCTGTGTGCCTACTAATACAGTCGCAATCATTAATCTGGCGAAACTTTTCTACGTTTTGCGATGCAAAAAGATATATATTTGAGCCAGATACTTCCATCGAGAAATTAAATGTTATATTGCAAATTAGATTAGCACGGAGGAAAAGCAGTTAACTGCAAATTTCTGAAATTAAAAATAATGGAAAAGAAACTGGACGTATCAAGTATAATCCTACATATATATAGTCAGGCCTTTTTCCCGTAAGGATAGACAGAGACCACTTCCTTTCACTTGCTACGGTTCTTACACACATCTTTTGCTTCCTCTACTTTTATCAGTGCTCTCATACATGCTCGACGGATGCTGGTACTCTTGACCTGGCCTCTCTTGAAAACAATAATGATCTGATCGAGATATGTTCGTCGAGGTCGACCTCTACCGACTTGTCCATTCACAACTCGCCTAATAAATTTGTTTCGTCAATCACTAACATCACGGGACAAAGTCTAGCCTGCACATTCAGGATGGCAGAGAGCAGAGAGGAATGGAGAATTATTGTGGAGAGCAACTCTTGAAAGCACGATTCTCGAATACGAGATAGCGACTAAGAAGAAGAAGAAGTATCGTATAAATATTAATGTTGATATTTGTCAATATTTATACGATGGTACAGTGCAACAGAAGTAGCTTGGCGGGCGACTAGCCTCTAAAATAACAAATATTCGGCTGAATATACTTCACATTCGTAAACCTCTTCTTCCGATTGTACTTGAGTGAGACTTTTGAAGTACTTAGTAGATAAAAGTGTAATGTAATAAAATTGTAACATGACACCTTTATTTACTACGATATGCTACATGTTCGTGTGATTTAACATCTTTATCTATAAAATACATACATATTAAAAAATGTATGCATTCGGCAGCAGAAGAAGCACTAGGTCAAAAGGCAAATATAAAAGACAAAAGAAAACCGTATTGGTGGGACCAAGAAATAGAAATAGAAATAAACGAAAAAAGAAAGAAATACCAAAAATACCTAAGCTCAAAAACTATAGAAGACAAAATAAAATTTAAAGAAGCACAAGCGAGAGTTAGAAAATTAGTTTGCAGAAAAAAGAATGAGAAATGGGAAAGAACATGTTCTAGAATAAATACGTATCTGGGAGGTAGAAGAAGTACAGAAAGCTGGAGAATACTAAAAAACATGAGGAAAGATAATACCAAGGACATAATCTCACCAATAACAGCACAAAATTGGCAACAATACTTCGAAAAAATGTTAACTGAAGACAGAGAAGAATTTAAGAACACAGAATATATGAATGATAGAATTAATACGCAAGGATCCCCTATTAGAATTAATACAAAAGAAGTGAAGGAAGTATGTAAATCCTTAAAAAATAACAAAGCCCCGGGTCCAGGAAATATTGTAGGAGAATTATTTAAATACGGAACAGATAAATTATATAAAATGCTGCAAGATCTATTTCAAAGGTGTATTAATCAGTCCGAAGTCCCAGAAGAATGGAAAATATCACATATGTCAACAATACACAAAAAGGGGGACAAAAGCAAATGCGACAATTATCGAGGAATTGCCGTAACAAACACAATCAGTAGAATATATGGCAAGATCTTAAAAAACAGAATCGAAAGGGAATACACGGAAATGGAAGCAGAAGAGCAAGCCGGATTTAGAGCGGGAAGATCAACGATTGACCATCTGTTCTCACTAACACAAATTATAGAAAAAAAACTAGCATTCAATCAAGAGATCCATATACTGTACGTTGACCTAAAGAAAGCATACGACAGCGTACCCTTAATTAAACTTTGGGAAACTCTGGAAACTTCCAACATTAATATTGAACTGATAAAAGGAGTAAAGTCATTATACAATAAAACCAAATCAAGAATTAAAGTTGGACAAAACCTAACAACAGGGTTTAATATCACAAAAGGGCTGAAACAAGGGTGTTGCTTGTCACTAACATTATTTAAAATATATTTGGAACGGGCACTAGCGAATTGGAAACGGAAATGCCAAAACATGGGCATACCTTTAGATGAGGACACAACATTATACACACTCTCATTCGCAGACGATCAAATTATAGTCGGCCAAGACATAGACGACACAGAGTATATGACACGAAAACTTATAGAAGAATATAAAATTTGGGGACTAGAGGTTAATGTAGAAAAAACGGAATATATGTGTATTGGGGGAGTGCAACAGGACTTACAATTATCAAATGGACAAAAAATCAAACACACGTCAGCTTACAATTACTTAGGAATGAGAATATCAAAGGATGGGACACTCGAAGAAGCAATATTGGACAGAAATATGAAAGGAAGAAGAGCAATATCAATGTTAAACGGAGTACTGTGGGATAGAACAATAAGCAACAACAACAAAAAAAGAATTTACGACACGATAATAAAGAGCATAATAATGTACGGTTGCGAAGTATGGCCTTTGAAAGAAAAGATCGAAAGAAAAATTAGAGCCACAGAAATGGATTACTGGAGACGAGCAGCGGGGAAATCAAGACTAGAAAGAGTTACAAATGAGAGGATAAAACAAATAATGGGAGTACAGCACGACATCACAGACGAAATAAGAACTAAACAGTTGATATGGTACGGGCATGTTCAAAGAATGCCACCAGACAGAATCCCAAAGAAAATATTACAGTGGAACCCCAGAGGAAGAAGAAGAAGAGGAAGACCACGAAAGAGCTGGAGAGAAGGCATACAAAAAGAGATGGAAGAGAGAGATCTGAGAGAGGACATGAGGACGAATAGAGAGGAATGGAGATTAGGAATCGCAAGACGCCGACGCACGTTTTAACGCGATATATATATATATATATATATATATATATATATATATATATATATATATATATATATATATATATATATATATATCTATAAAATAAATCCTTAAATAGACAAAAAATTATATTTAGGGTTTATTAAAAAAAAATCCATTGGAGAGAAGTTGAAAAAGTTGAAAGTCGATTTTAAAAAAAATTTAACATGACACCTTAATCCACTTATGTTTTCAATTGATACAAGGTTCAGTGTGGTCGATGGGTACTTTTAAGGTTGTCATGTTACTAAGCCTCGTAAACATTATAATTCCTAAATTCTTGTATTAGTTATTTTACCATTTAATGAAGGTAAACCTTGAAAATTTAATAGAAATTTTTTTAACAATATACAAATTTTATTAAATTTTTTTTTATAATTATTAATGATGTGGTTACTCGGTTAATTTGCAACAAACACTTTGTTCGAGTTAAACCATTGGAATAAATACTAGTGTTGCTCTCTGGCACCATTTTTCGTAATTCTTTATCGCATTCATCGACCATATAAAATATTATTGTCTTTTCTCACTCGATGTTAGTCCTATTATGCGAAGCTACTTCGCGAAACGGTTTCACTAACTCCTGAAAATTTATTTCGCCAAAAGAAAGCAAGGCCCACCCTCCTTTGTGAATTTCTTATTACCCTCGAGTAATAACGCGTGTGTCATGAAAAAAAGAAGTGATAAGGGAATAAACGGGCTGAACCCAATTTTTGTACTGAACAAAATGCAAAATTAATCGCCCGAAAAAAAGATAAACTTGTTTGTTCTTTTTTTTTTAGTTTGTACGCAGAAATAATTTGTAAGACTTTCTTGTTTCTCACCACGAAATTTATACAGGGTGTCCCAAAAGGATGGCCATAAATTAGGTATATCACTGTTTTTATTTGTCGGCGTCCGAGAGTCGATCACAATTAAGGTAAATATTAATGAGCGCTTTGTTGTGCTGGCCTTTGCTATCCAAATGGTAAATTCTCGAACGCCGCGTCTAGCGGTTTTGAAATGGTAGAAGGATTGTTCCGTACTCTCGAGAAAAAGGTGGAATAGCGGCGATTACTCTGGAATTATTATTCACAAATATTAAAAGAACAGCGTTCGTAAAGAAGACAGTTTTAAGTTTTTATGAATTATGAAATTTAATTAGTAGTAAAAGTTGCATCTAAGTGATTTGTAAAAGTTAATTGTGTAAAAGTATTGGAATAAAAATTGTTTCGTTACATCAGGAGTTTAAAATTACCAAACCCAAGAAAGAAGTAATATCGTAACACCATATACAAAAGTGCACAAAAAAAGGTTAATTTTTTTTACATTGCTCTAAAACGCTTTAACATTAATTTATAGCTCATTTTTTTTTTTTAAGAAAATAGTCGCAAAAAGGGTAGACCTATCGTGTGGGCCGCGGACGGCCCGCACTGCGGCTATTAGAAGGGGAAGGGATTATAGAAAGAAAATGATTGTGGACACGCTTTTTAAAAAGTTGCAGGTCATAGTTCTCTGGTAAAAACTGATTTTGGAAGCTTATTCCATTCCGTAGCAGCCCTGTAAAAGAAGGATTCTTGATGTGTCAATCTTGAGAGTAAATGGGTGAGACTGATCAGCCTGCCGAGTTCTTCGGCCGAATGTGGCCAATGGTGGTACAAGAGTTTTTATTTCTCTGGAGCATCTGCCATGAAAATATCTGTAGAGCAATGACTGGTCTGCAACTCTTCTTCTATGTTTTAGAGGGTGAAGGGTATCTGTGAGAGTTGAGCTGTTTATCAAGCGAATGGCTCTTTTCTGAATGGAATCTAGAAGACGAAGAGAATGCCTTGGTGCTGAACCCCAAATGTGCGAGCAATACTCCAGTAGAGGTCGGATTTGAGCCTTGTACGTCGTCAACAGTTGATCAGGAGTAAAAAACTTTCTGACTTTCCACAGAAAACCTAGCCTCTGGCTTGCCGACTTTGCGATGTTAGCAACATGGTCATGCCAAGACATTTCACCAATATACGACGATATTGGATTGGTCACCAAGGCATCGACTTAACAGGCGCACTGTGTTGAGAGGTACCTTAGTAAATTCCCCTTAGATTTAAACCCGAAAATTTTTTGTTTATTATTATGCTTTTGTCGAGCGGTTTTATTTTTATTTTTTGTTTTATTGTACACAGAAATCGTTGATGTAGCTCTCGATGAGTTTTTGGTTAGAATTAGGCACATATTTGATTATGGTAAAAGGGAATGCAACAAAAATAAATTATCGGCAAAAATTTAATAAATATGTTTAATCATGTGGTACTTTCGGTACTTTCAAGCATCAGATTTATAGACATCATAATCGGAATCACTGTAGTCGCTATCCTCATTTGGATTGTAAATGATAACAGGATTAACTGCTTTGATGCGGTTTTTACGAACCCACTATTCCTTTATTAAATTTTTACATTTTGTGACACATTTTTCTCAAATTTCAAGAGTGGCAGTATTAAGGGCTTGTTGCCAGGTTTTCAAAACAGCCTTATTACTGTAACCATTAGATCCAATGTGATTGTAATAATAAGTTTTAAATATTCTTCAAATATACTCAATAGAATTAAATTGTCAATGATAATGCAAGTCTAAGCACACGATGTCCTTAACTGAGTATAATTTGATCCACTTAGTAAATGTTTTCTCTTTCGTGCCTTTTAACTATCGATAATAATTCTGGCTTAAAGCAATACTGTGGAAATTAAATATTTTTGTTTGTTAACCACTAGTCGCATTTAATTATTTATATTAACTTTCCTCTGGAAAGTTATAGTAATGGGTCCGATTTTGCGAATCCCGAATTTTGACATATCTCCACATTTCAAGATCCCCAAAGTCGAATACAATAGTTTTTAAGTGGACGTCTATGTGTGTATGTACGTATGTGCGTTCGGAATTATTTTTTGTCTCGATTATCTCGAAAACAAAAAATATATCGACGTGGGGCCAATTGCATTCGACGCATAATTACGCGACTTAGAACTGATTGGATTTTTAGCAAAATCGGTTTTACTATTTCTAATACAGAATTTGAAGATCTTTTGATTAGATTTTTTTTTGACTGCGGGATTGTATGAGCATTATGATGACAATATTTTTAATAATAATTATAACATTAAAACATATATTTTTTCATTCTTTCCACTGGGAAGTTAGTCGTGTGGACCTCTCGGGTCGCACCCAGACCACTGATATTTTATTATGGATTTTTAGAGGGAATCAACACCTTATTTACCACATTTTTTTTTAGAGTTATATTTCAACAAAATATGGAATGCCATCGGAATAAAACGTTTATTCTTAAACTTTTTGTTTTTTGTATTTCTTGGTAAACATTTTAGTTTTGAAGACTTCACTTAGTATTAAGTATCAAATTTTGTATTTGGGCTGTTGTTGCCAATAGAGTTCATTATAACTCTGTTACAAGAAAAAAATTCTGGTGGAGCTTGAGCACAAAAGGGATTTTGGATCCACTCAAAAGTATTTTGCTTACCAGTCAGTAAGCTTTTTTAAAAACTAAGTTGATTATTCAATAAAATAAGTGGATTTGCTGCAGTTACTTACTTAAATAATTTATATTTTTAGGAGGAATGTTATTCCAGGCTTCTTGAATTCGGTACAAAGCTCAACCATGTTATTTGGTGGTTGGGGTAAATTACTCAGTCGATTGCTATAGTTAGGTTAGGTTAAAACGGCGGTTCGGAGGAACCCACTTAGGCCTTTTGGCCCGTTGTGATACCATAAAGGACGGCGGTACCTTCCCCCTCTACCGTAAGAACCAGTTGGAATTTTTAATAAAAAGTGCAAGGTCTTTGATGCTAACTGAGTTCAGATCAGATAAATCGTCAAAGTTCGGTTGCCCTAGTATAGAAAGCCGTTTTCTGTCTAGAGCAGGGCAGTGGCAGAGAAAATGTACCATTGTTTCCTCCTCTTCCTCATCCTGACAGCTTCTACAGAAGTCGTGTCGTAGCTCTGCGATTCCCATGCGCCGTGTATGGGATCCACCTGCCCAGTGTCCTTTTACGGCCGCGATCGCATTTTCAATGCACTTCCTAAATAGAGTTAAAATATTATTAGTTCGACGTTGATCTACATACATACATACATAAAGTCACGCCTTTTTCCCATAGGGGTAGGCAGAGACCACTTCCTTCCACTTGCTACGGTTCGTACACACATTTTTTAAATCCTCTACTTTCATTAGTGCTCTTATACATGCTCTTCGGTTGTTGGTACTCTTGACCTGGCCTTTCTTCAAAACAATGTTGATCTGATCGAGATATGTTCTCCGAGGTCGACCTCTACCGATTTGCCCATTCACACTCGCCTTATAAATTTTGTTTCGTCAATCTTCCTTTATCCATCCTTTCTACGTGTCCAAACCATCTAAGCATTCCTTTATCTATCTTTGTGACCACATCTTCTTTTACACCACAGCGTTTTCTTATCTCACTATTCTTAACTTTATCCAACCGAGTCACTCCGGCTATACTTCTCAGACTACTTATCTCCGCAGCATTAATCCTATTTTCATGCTTCTTCTGCCAAACCCAACATTCACTACCATAAATAAGTGTAGGAACCAACACACCTCTATGCACCGCCAGACGTGCCTTTTTTGACACTTTCTGGGTGTTAATAAAGCTATGCAGTGCCCCATTCATTTGTTTTCCTGCCAACACCATTCGCTTAATGTCACGCACTCTCTTTCAGATCTTTTAAACAATTGTCTATGTATAAGTTAAACAGCCATGCTCGTATTAAACTACCACTCACCCCATACATAGACATAGACATACATAGACCGTTGATCTAGTAAGGCCAAATCTGTTTCGATGATGTGCATGTGGGTTCATTTTGCCAGTCGGTTGCTATCATATCGCATTTATGTTCAACTTTGTAGTGATTCTTAGTGTATAGATACGTTGCAAAAAAATTCATTTATAACTGCGTTATTCATGCAAATAGAATTCTGGTAAAGCATGAGAATGAAAATGATCATGGATCCACTTAAATTTCCCGAAATTGTTTTGCTCAAAGTATTTTGGAGACCAGTTGGTAAGCTTTAAGAGGTGTTAAGGAAACTCCATTAACGGCCACGTATTTGTGCAATTTAGGCAAACAATGTTGACCGTTATTTTCATCGATTTTTTTATCTGCCGCTTTTCCCTAAACGCCGCAATCTTCTCCAAAAGTTTTAAAACGTCCCTCGCGGTGCTCCGGTGTACTATCTACGGCGCCTACTTAGGAAACCACTGGTTTAATCTTTGAATATTTCATCGAAATGTTTAAAAGTTCATTTGGTACTTTTTTTGCAGATACTCGTAATAGTTGGTAAACAAATTATTATTTTTTTTTAAATTTAAATATTAAATAAAAATAAATTATTGTTTTAATTCAAATTGTTGGATTAACAATTTTTATATCATGTATATTGTAATCTTTCCGGTAAGTAATTTTTGTTTCAATAATTACAAAAAGTAGGACTATTAATATTGCAAATTATATTAAAAAACTTGCTAGTTAAATTCCAAAAAAAATATTTTAAAAAACAATTATATTAGTCATATTTCTTTTAAAGAAATCTATGTAAACTCCTGAATAAAAATAACTCAACAATATGAAATTATCCAAATAATTATTTTTTCCCATGTCACTTTTTTAAAGTTTATCAAGAATTTAAATAGTAGGTTATGCATATTTTGTTTGGTTGTTAATGTCAGCTATTAAAACATATCGTTTAGATTTACAGTTTTAAAGAATTTGTTAAAAAAAGTGGTGTGTTTATAATAATATTGGATATTGTAAATAGTTTAGTTCTACAGCGTGTTTTAAAAAAGGTGTTCCCGTCTTTAGGATAGGTAGAAAAGTAAAAAATTATTGGGGTTTGCTTTGTAAAAATTTTCGTAACACCATCTGTATTCAAGATAAAGGGCGTTGAAGAGAAAAATTTGGTTATTACTTCATAAATTTCAAATTAAAATATTCCGAAAACGGTACACAGTATCGAGTTTTACCAGGAGTACCTTTTTGGTGTTAAATTGAATGATGTTTAAGTTCACTTAAAATTTTAAATAATAAATCCAACTTAAAAAAAGTCATGTTCAATACTACTTGGTACGCACCGTGTAACTAGTGCCCTTTATGAGAGTCAGATATAAAAACAAATTCATGAGATGTATCAACTTCTAAAACATATTTATTTAAAATTTCATAACAATGTTTCCAGTAGTTTCGACAAAATCGTAATAAATGTTTATGCATTATTTTTCTTTAACGCCCTTTGAATACGGATGGCGTTAGGAAAAATTTTTACTAAGCAAACCCCAATTATTTTTCAGTTTTGTACCTATCCCAAAGACGGGGTCATCTTTTTTTGAAACACCCTGTAGATATTGTAAATATAAAGTGTATGTGTATTTGTTAACACATGGGCGTATTATACTTCAAAATATAGAAAATATCATTTGTCAAAATAAAGCATTATTATTTGTGGTTTGACTAGTGGCTCAGTTCTCGCAGTCAAAAAAGAAAGAATTTGTTAAAAGATGAACAATTTGGTCGGTACTTGCGATAGATTTTCCTTATAAGTAAGCTTACAAATTGTTGGTTTATAGAACGTTTATTAAAATACACAAATTCAATGTTTATCCTAAACAGACAGCACAAAATATATATCACGTTAAATACAATAATAATGGCTCGTTGACATCACCTATTTGTTCGTTGTCATTCAGCCTTTAAACCTGTCATTTTGCCTGTTTTGATATTACACACAACTCATGACGTTTTAACCGACAGCCACCACACCCCGAAAAATTAAAAAAATTAATCGAACAAGAGGTGGTGCAGGACTCTGTTTTGCTGGATAAGAAATATTATCAGTTATCTTGCCAATTTGTTGGACAAGTATCGTTCTACAATATGTCCGATGGTAAGACGCTTGAATGTTGTAGAAAATTATTTTTAAGAAGCCTAGTGGAAGGGCGAAAACAAGACCGAGATGAACGTATTAATAGACAATCCGTTTTAAGAAACAGGACTGTCACTAGTGAACAGAAACGAACTCGAAGCTCTTCACAATGTCACAGTTCCTTTTAAAATGATTAAAGGACGGTTAAATAAAGAAAAAATGAAAACAAATGAATGGGGCACTGCATAGCTTTATGAATAGCCAGAAAGTGTCAAAAAAGGCACGCCTGGCGGTGCATAGAGGTGTGTTGGTTCCTACACTTATTTATGGTAGTGAATGTTGGGTTTGGCAGAAGAAGCATGAAAACAGGATTAATGCTGCGGAGATGAGTAGTCTGAGAAGTATAGCCGGAGTGACTCGGTTGGATAAAGTTAAGAATAGTGCGATAAGAAAACGCTTTGGAGTAAAAGAAGATGTGGTCACAAAGATAGATAAAGGAATGCTTAGATGGTTTGGACACGTAGAAAGAATAGATGAAGGAAGATTGAGGAAACAAATTTATAAGGCGAGTGTAAATGGGCAAATCGGTAGAGGTCGACCTCGGAGAACATATCTCGATCAGATCAACATTGTTTTAAAGAAAGGCCAGGTCAAGAGTACCAACAACCGAAGAGCATGTATGAGAGCACTGATGAAAGTAGAGGAAGCAAAAGATGTGTGTGCGAACAGTAGCAAGTGGAAGGAAGTGGTCTCTGCCTACCCCTATGGGAAAAAGGCGTGACTTTATGTATGTATGTAAATAAAGATATATTAAACACTATTTAATAAACAGTAGACTACTAACTACACCCTTGCTTACTAGAGAGAACAGAGTTGCTAGGTTTTGCACAAAATCGTCAAAATTGGTCTATGGATAATTGGAAAAACATTTTATTTACAGATAAAACTAGGGTTAACCTGAAACATTCAAATAGTCGTGAACGATTCTGGCAAAGACCAGAAGGGAGGTTTGATCCTTGCAATATATCAGCAATTATTTCATTCGGCGTTATGTTCTGTGGTAGTACCGAGATGCTTTGACGGTCGCGCAGAATTAGTTTCTGTCCGTACTAGATCCACGAATGCACTTACTCCAAAATTTCATGACTGGTGTCTTATTTACATAATTTATTTTTTTCAATATTTCAATTTTGTTATTAGGTCTTAAGAATAAATTTAAATTCCCATCTTTTGAAGACATATTGAAGCTAATTTACTTAAATATATTAATTTTTTTTAACTTTTATGTAACCAATGTCTATAAAAATTAATCTATTATAGCAATTTGTATGATTAACATGTTTATGCGTTAATTTTGTCCAAAAGTGTATATACGAGTATTTTAAAGCATTTTATAATATACTAACATTATCAAAAAATTGAAACAGGTATTTTTCTTTACATAACATTTAAAAAAAGACGCTCAGACCCGTCGATTTTTGGTTAAGGAGGGACATTTCTTTCCGTTATTTTTGACTCCACTACTTTCAACCCCAAGCGATGGTAAGAGTTACCCCATAATTTTTATTATATTAGTTGATTTTGTTTAAAACGTTCACGAACATTCAAAATAATTTCCGGAGTAATTCGACGGTACTCTTCAACGATTCTTTAACGCAAATCTTCCAACGACGCTGGTTGTGTCGTCATACTGTGGATTATTTTTAAATAAAGTTTCACATTTAAAATCAAATTTCTCATTAAGTAATAATAAAATTTTAAATTTTAAAGACTATTGTAAAGAGAATTGTCAGAGCTTTTTAAAGATATCTTATTCGACCCCAATGCCGTTTAAAATTTTTGGAGTAATTCTTCCCCTCGCTTGTAGTTTAAAGTAGTGAAGTTAAAAATACCGGAAAAGAGTGTCCACTTTTAATAAAAAATCGACGGGTTTGAGCGTTTTTCTAAAATGTTGACGAGACCCCTGCAAATGGCTCTGTTTCATTTTCGGTTGGCCACCCTGTATAATAAATAACTGATAAAAACGAAGTATATTGATTTTAAAGAGGTTTGGTTAATTTATATTTTTAGTAAGCATAGTAAACCAAAGAGCAGCTAATTCTAAAATATTGTTTTAGCTATAAAACATACACATTGTGGACGTTATTAAGGGTCCCGAACACATCTTTTATCCTTCTTTTTATTTCCTAATTACTGGTTAATAAAGTTTATGAAGAGTTGGTTAAAGCTTTCAGCTTCACTGGGGTTTTAAATAAAAATTCAAAGTTATATTAAAAGTGTTAAAATTGCGGCACTAAAAGAATATTATAAAAAGAATGTGCATTGGAGTAAGAAAATTGGGTCACGTCTTTATGGAAAAAATGGGAAAGTCACTGTTAATCCGATGTATGTTAATTTTTGTTTTTACAAATACTAAATAAGGTAGCATTAAACAGTTTTTATTTAAGCAAATCAGCAAATGCTAACAAATTATTAAAATGTATTAACAAAATTTTAAATTTACATTGTCCGTTTATTAAAAACAAGTACTCATCATTAATTCACTACTATCTGTTTATTGCAACACAAAATACACCGTATAACCTCTCCAAATGTTTGCCAAATAAAACTGTCCCTTTTTGCATACCTACCAGCCTTAAATACTTTAATGATTTTGTGATATGCCACTGGCATATGCTACGGTGACGTCACAGACAATTTTGAGAATATTCCAGAAAGCACCACGAGTGTTCAATGGAACGCGATCGAATTCTCTAGATTCTAGTGGACAATAGCATCGTATATAAATATCGACTACCGATCGCGAAAGTTAGTCTATATCTAAAGTTTGATTATTGTGTTCACTAGTGTACATAAATTATATAAATAAATGTGTTAAATATTAATTCGAACCCTAGGTTAGGTTAGGTTAGGTATTATGTGAGTGGGGCGTGGTCACCCCTCCACTGCGACCATAAGAATTTTTTTTAGTAAAACGTTAAATACTACAGCCTCCGTCCCTGGAAATTCCTAGACCTCCGATTCTTTCGATCTTTAAAAAATGTAGGTGCTTTCAAACATTGTCGATAGGTCAGACAAAGCCAACTCGACCCATTTTCGTAACAATATTTCTTCTTCTTTAGGAGGACAGGGCCTCCTCGGACGTTGGCAAAAATCAGCGCTATCTGAACCTTGTCTACAGCTCGGCGGAACAATGTGGTAGTGCTCACTCCATACCATTGTCTTAAGTTTTTTAGCCAGGATATCTTTCTTCTACCCGGACCTCTTCGTCCTTTTATCCTTCCTTATATAATACGCTTTAAAAGTCGATACTTGTCATTTCTTAAGATATGACCAAAATACTCCACATACAATATTTACCATTTATTATTGAAAAATAATATATATGTAATAATGTTCTTTCTGATAATAATAACTTCCCAATGGGAAGTTATAGTAATGGGTCCGATTTTGCGAATCCCGAACTTTGACATATCTCCACATTTTAAAGTCCCCAGAGTCAAACAATAGTTTTTAAGTGGACGTCTGTGTGTGTATGTACGTATGTTCGTTTGTGCGTTCGGAATTATTTTTCG
Source organism: Agelastica alni (assembly GCA_950111635.1). Lineage (NCBI taxonomy): Eukaryota > Metazoa > Arthropoda > Insecta > Coleoptera > Chrysomelidae > Agelastica > Agelastica alni. The sequence continues at coordinate 24,633,845 of OX467716.1, forward strand.
TCCCGATTATCTCAAGAACAAAAAATGCAATCGACGCATATTTACGCAACTTAAAACTGATTGGATTTTCAGCAAAATCAGTCGAGAATCAAAAAACTGAAAAAACTGAAAAAAATGGTAAACTACCTGAATTTTGCAATTTATAAATTATTCAATTTTTAATACAGAATTTTGAGATCTTTTAAATTATATGATTATTGCATGTAAGAAATATTTGTATGAAAAATATGATCACAATATTTCATAAAAAGAGAAAGTTTTATAAAACAAAAATAGGTTTTAGAGAATTTTAAACTTGTGTCAGTATTGAGATAATAGCATTGAAGACGCTATAACAGTGAAAAATTATTGTTAGTAATATTTAAGCATTGTTTATAACAATTGAATATTGTTACTAACAAATGATTATTGATCATAATAATAAATTTTTTTTTTCGATTGTTATAAACAATTGACAATCTTTTCCGCTTATAAAATGATAAAAATAAGTTAAAAAGAATACGGTTGACATAAACAGAATATTGTTAATGGCAATTTTAATTTGTTGTAAACAATTTGAAATCGATTTTATAATAATTTTAATAATAATAATTATAACAACAAAACATATAGTATTTTTCATTCTTTCCACTGGGAAGTTAATTATATTTAAAACTTGTTTTTATATTTTTACATTTATGTAGTAAGCCTTTATTAAATATCTATTTTCACACAACAATGTTTATTCCTTTTAAAAGCATTTAATATTTAATATGTTTTTAATGAAATAACAAAAATAAATTGAAAGGGTGAAATGGACAACCAAATTAAATTTAACTATATTTTGTTTGCATTGCCATTTAATTTAAATTTAAATTTGTCATTTATGTGTTATGTTTAATCTCTTCGAGAGTGTCAAGGGCGAAAACATAATGAAGTAAATGTGCGTGTTTCCTAGATCAATACGTTTCATAACGATTGAGACCAGACAGCCAGAAAGACGAAATCCAAACCGACAAAACAAACCGGTATCAGTGTCCATCAGAGACGTACCCCAATGCTTTTTTTTGTAAAGAAATTGCTATAAATAAAATATAAATTAAAAAAAATTCTTTGACGTGTTTTTCGTTAATGCGCGTCAACATTTACTTTCGCATTTAAAATAGTGAATAAATTTGTAAAACTTAAAATGCGGATAATTCAAATATTTTTAGATATTAGAAATGAAGAATGAATTATACAGGACGGCCAACCGAAAACGAAACAGAGCCATTTGCAGGAACCACGTCAACATTTTGAAAAAGCGCTAAGACCCGTCAATTTTTAATTAAAGGGGGACATTTTTTTCCGGTATTTTGACTCCACTACTTTTAACCCCAAGCGAGGGTAGGAATTACACCAAATTTTTTAAATTGCATTGGGGGTCGAATAAGATGTCTTTCGAAAGCTCTTACAATTTTCCATATAATAGTATTTGAATTTTAAAATTTCGCCCATTACTTATTGAGAAATTCTATTTAAAATGTGAAACTTATCTGTAAACAATCACGAATGGTAAAAATGTCATTCGTTCGAGTTAATTCCGCCAATGGTATAAATTTAGCAACTAGTACCTAGTTTTTTTCTTGCACGGGACGGTAAATCGCCACAATTATCGCTATTGGTCCAATTCAAACCCAAGAGTTTTTCACGAGGTGCATACACACCAACCGGAGAAATTAAATGTATGGGCTGGCATTTGCGGTGACCGACTGGTGGGTGCTTTTTTTTACCAGGCAAATCGACTGGCAAAATGTATTTGCAATTAATAAGAGACGCTATTGACTCTGCCTTGACTAATATATTTAATAATAATCGACAGTATGACGAAGATCATTTTTATTTTCAACAGGACGGTGCTCCTTCGCATTATGCGGCGATTGTTCCATTGTACCATTGGCGTACTTAACTTGAATGAATGACATTTTTATCGTTCATGATTGTTTGGAGATAAGTTTCACATTTAAAATCTAATTTCTCAATAAGTAATGGGCAGAATTTTAAAATTTAATGATTATTGTATAGAGAACTGTAAGAGCTTGTGAAAGACAAGTTAGACATGTTATTCGACTGCTATTTAAAAATTTTGGGGTAGTTCTTACCCTCGCTTGAGGTTAAAAGTAGTGAAGTCAAAAATACCGAAAAAGATTGCCCTTTTAATAAAAAATCGACGGGTCTAAGCGTTTTTCTAAAATGTTTCTGCAAATAGCTCTGTTTCGTTTTCGGTTGGCCACCCTGTATAATTTATTCTTCATTTCTAGTAGCTAATAATAATTGAAATATTTATATATAATTTATTTATAACTGCGAACAAAATAATTAAAATGGCTAATAAAAAATAAGGCAAAGATTCAGAAAAAAATAAGCAAATTTTTGATGTGAAACATCTAATGCGGTGGCGACCGTCAGTCTTCCGTCCGACACAAATACCTTGGCAAACCATGACTGAAGTAACTAAGAAATTAAATCTGAACAAAAAATAAAGAAAATTATTGATGACAAAAACAAAAACGATGAGTTTTTTCAAATTTTTATAGCTTATTATTTTCGTTTAAAATTGTTAGTCATGAATTTACAATACTTGTAGCACTTACATTTAAAATATCAAAGAAAGGTATAAAGATAATTGATTTTGGTTGTCGTGTACCGGGTTTCTAATTAAGAGAGGTAGGTATGTTAAAAGCAATAAAGCGGAACAAAAGTTATAACTGTTTTATTGAGTCAGCTTTCCCATTCGTCCCTGCCAGTTATTTTACAAGGTAGAGGGAAAAGTACTGTAGCAGACTTGAAAATAATTTCCAGAAGTTTCTCGTATGCGAATTTGTAATAGCTTTTCTTTTTCCTTTGTTGTACGATAAATAGTTTCTGAGATACAGCGGGTTACCTCTCTTAATAAGACACCTGGTACTTTTTACCTAATAAAAATGTCCTTAAATGTACACCAGCATTCCTGGCACACTACAAAAACAACTGGTTCGGAATTTTGTACACATTTATTACAAATTTGCGTCCCAAACCAAATTTTTTTTTGTACAGTTTTCTTTTTCCAGGAAAAGGGCGTAGGCTAGCTTTAAACTCAGGATGTGGTTGTTTATAAGGATTATTTAATATTTGGGAGCACCTAACCCCTTGGGATCAACAATTTGGAATTTTCTACACTTAAATGATCTGTAATAAATGTGTAAGAAATTCTGGCACCCGTCCGATACTTGCATATTTAAAAAAAATACAGAGTGTGGTGCAACCTGAATTTAAAGCTAGCCCACTCCCTTTTTCTAAAAAACGGAAACTGTAAAAAAATTTCAGTTTGGGACGCGAATTTGTAATAAATGTGTACAAAATTCTGAACTAGGTTTTTTTGGAGTATGCCATAAATGTTGGTGTAGCTTTAGGACATCTAATAAAACAATGAACGATGTCATTTTATTTTTACACAAGATATTATTTTCATAAAATTACGGAGATTCAATGATTTTTAATAAAAATAAATATAAAATGCCTTTTATTTTGACTGATAACTTCAAAGTCAATTTTGCAAATGCAAATGATAAAAACAAAAAATTAAAAAGATTGGTTCCGTAAATAAAAAATTAAATAAATATAGTACAAAATACGGAATTTATAAAAGCATAATTTTATATTTAAAACTAATGGTAAAAGAGGGGTTTAATTTGGTCAAGATTTTGTGTGAGCTCGAATTTTTTCTAAAAAAATTAATATCGCAAACAAAAACATTATTTCACGTGTACTATTGTTAGTATCTTTAGTAACTTTTACAGTTTTGTTGGATACTTATTGTTTTTTAATGATTTAAATAGCTGTTTACCCCCAGTAACGGCAGCTGTGGCGGTATGAGACATGCAAGACCTAATACATGTCATGGACAGTGCCCAGATTCGGTTTCGCATTGTTTGCATGACAATTGGTTGAACGACACCGCGCTGTTAACCAAAACACAATATCGCCATGGACATATTGGTAGATGGTTATTCACATAAAGCAGATATAACACAAAATCTGATGCACGTCACATAATTTTATAGCGCCGCAGTTACACAACGTTGTCAAATTGTTAGAATAATATGAGCCCTAGCCACTATACGTTCGGACGGTGTTAAAATCAAACAAATATATAAAATATTTTTGGTGTCAGGATAAACAAAGCTTACACGGATTGGTTTAACAAAAAAAAATGTTAGGCAGGGGTGTGTGGCTTCGTCATGGCTGTTTAACCTATACTTAGACGGTTGTTTGGAAGATTTGAAAGAAAGTTATTATAAATTAAATAAGACTGATTTGATCGTCAAATACTTCCTTTACGCCGATGATCATGTCATATTATTATCATCTGAAAATAAGTTGCAGGCAATGTTTAATATTATGCAGGATGCCCTAAAAATTACAGAAATAAAAGTAAATGCAAGCAAAACGAAAGTAATGGTTTTTTAAAGAGAAAAAAGCGTGACAAACTGCGAGGTGCTTGCCACGTCTTTTTCGTTCTCTTAAGAGTACTCTGCTAGCGGTTTCTCTACTGGCAAATTATGCCCGAGCTCAGCCGTAGAGGGTAGAAGAAAAAAAATATAAAAGTGAGCTGCGCCACAAAAAAAAAGCAAAACCTATATAAATCAACTCACTAATAACACTAATTCAAACATTTACATAAAGGCAAAGAAAAAAAAGGTAAAACATATATAAGTTAACTCATTAATAACACTAATTCAAACATTTACATAAATGCAAAGAAGATTCACTAGTTAACTGTTTACATAAAGATTTTCACTGCCAAAACAATCGAGTTCATTTAAAAATATCTTTACAATGGTTGACCTTTAAAATATCAAGATTGTAGGATATTTACAAATAAATAGGAAGAAAATATGTTTTTACTTGGACATAAAGAATTATTGAGAAGGTTATTTTAATCCAAGTTTAGTTTTGGCATATTATCTAATGCAATAAATAGTTTCCAACGATGTACTATACTAATAAACTAGAACAGAACGTAATAGTGGTGTCAGAATGAGTCACTGCGTTATATATTTAAAAAATAAATCACTGATAACCTTTGGGTATGCGAATTCACATGTACTCCTGTGGCCTACTCCTGTGGCCTACTCCTGTGGCCTACTCCTGTGCTACTCCTGAACTACTCCGGGGGCTGGTTAGATTATGGGGCGGCACCAGTTAGTGAACAATGGCTTCCCTTAAATAAATCCCGATAACGGCTATTCAACTCGACACCAAAACTCCAAAAATATCCACAACAAAGGCAAGACAAAATGGTCAAGTTAAAAATCAAATGGTTTTTCTTCAAAATCCTATTAAGATGGCCCAAATACAGCCAGATATGAAAGAAATCCCAAAGAGGTTCTGCACACGTGCTAATAACACACCGTCCCCAACAACTTTTACCGACACCTGGCCTCCAAGACTCTCAAAACACGACTGCCGCTCCTATCCCGGAAATCAAGAAAAATTGCGCGGAATAAACGTCAACCCACAATCTTCTCAAATCTGTGCCTCGTCCGTGCGGATATCCAGTCCCATTCACACAAAAATTGCAAACCAAACGATAATCCTACCCCTACAAGTTATGCAACAAGGAATACGAAACTCATCTGAGACCATTATAATGAACGGTAGAAGGGAAAAAATAGGCACGTGACATGCTTATTAAAGGAGAGAGAGTGGGACAAGTAAATGAGATTGTACACTTGTGTTCAATGTTGATGAGGGACGAAAAGTGTGACTGTGACATTGAGCAAAGGGTGTTGGTATAAAAACAAATTAATGAGAAACTTCTTATCTTTACGAGCAGCCAGAATGTGTTCAAAAAGGAATGGCTGGATGAGCATAAACGAGTGTTGGTTCCTACACTTATGTATGGTAGTGAATGTTGGGTTTGGCAAAAGAAGCATAAAAGTGAAACCAATACTGCAAAGGTGAGTAAACTAAGAAGTATAGCCGGAGTGATTTTAATGGATAAACTTTAAAAAACAATTAAAAACTTGTTGTGGGTGCTATTTGTCCCGTTGGCCATCTCTCATTTGGATTTTGGGAGAGATGATCGTTTATTTTCTTTAAGACGTTCAATCATTGTAATGGATTATGTAATACCATCATCCCTTAGCAATGCTGATACATCACCTCGTTATACAACTCCAATAAAAGGTGCTGTTCTAGATTTTTTACTTAAAAAGTTTATAGATCAGATAATCCCACACCTAAACAAGTGGTTTTCCTATTAACTTTTACCGAACACATTGCGATTGTGAAAAGGTTTGCAAAAAATTTAAACAAACAAAGAAGAACACACGGGAAAAATTATAAAAAAAATTGATAAAAAAAACGCTCACCTTCGCCAAACTATGATGATGGGGATGATATAGAGGTTTATTACGAGGAGAAAGTAATACTTTTTCCGATGTGGATAAAACTTAATGAGAAGGATGTAGAAAAAGCTATAACAACACCCGGAAAAAAAAAAGTTTGGTTGCAAAGCATAATATGTCAGAAGTGGTTTCATGAAAATTACTCTTTCTATTAAACATTTGCCAAAATTGTAGTAAAGCTGCATTTAAAATAAAGCTTATTAGATGTTAAAGACTATTTCCTTATCTTGTTCTTATAAAAAATTAATTATTTTTACGTTTTTCTATTTTATTTTAATTTTTGAGCCCATCTCTTCCTTATTGCATTAGCCAACTAACCCTACCCAGAGGGGATAGATAGCTGCATTAATCTTTTTTTAAAAATAATAATAATAATAATAAAATTAAAAGTAGTGTGAAAAAATTACTAAAAGTGTGACCGTATTTATTTACCTAACATATGTTATAAGATCTAAACCTCACCATACAGGGGCCTACTATGCAAAACGGTGGCCATCTCGCCCTATATAATTTTATGTTTGTTAATTAGCAAATATATAAGGTTTTGTTATTTTGTTAGTAAATTTCCTACAAAATATTAATTGCCAAGTTTTTAATTAAAAATTGAATTTACACACTACAACTTTTAGCTCTTTATTTATTAACACACTAGTAGTCTCCAGAAATTATCGGAGTTTGCATCTGATAACTTTTTTCTCAAAATGTGCACTATGCAAACTTAATTTTTTTTAACTTAGTCTTACTGTTAAAGCTTTCATTAAAAAAGAAATTAGGTTAATCTTTTAAAAACGGCAAAATTTTTAAGTAAAAATATAAATTTTTTATATAAATTAACGTAATGTACATTCAACAATCAAGTATATTTGTTTGTGGCCCTGAAAAAGGCCATTTGTGGACTAATAATTGTAATGATAATAAAGATTTTAAATATTCATTAAATTATTTCTTTTTTTTGGGAGATGCAGCTTTCGTTACTTTCGGCGAACTGCTGGAAGCTGGAAGCTTTAGCCGTTTTTGGTTTTGGTGCTTTTGGCTTTTTAGTAGGACTACATTTGTTCGGTTTTTTAGCTTTGGTTGGAGATTTGGGTTTAGCATCTGATGTTGTTGTCGATGCCCCTACAGTTGCTGCAGACGTCGTTCTAGAAGCCTTTTTTGTTTCAGGTTTCTTTGATTTAACGACTTTTTTGTCCGTCTTACCGGAGGTAAATGATGATCCCACAATGTTTTTTGCTTTAACGGATTTTTTGACAAATTTAACTTACTCTCCTCCACTTGTCAAAACGTTTTTCTTAGCAGTGGTTAATTTTTTTCGTTTTGCTAACACCACTACTAGTACATTTTTACCACCACTAGTAGCTTTTTTTTTTCACTAGCATTGGGTTTTGTAGAACTCGCTGTCGCCGATGCCAATTTAAAAGATCCAGATGCACCTTCACCTTTAGTTTGTACCAAAAAACCAGAAACTACGGACGATTTTAAATATTTCTTGATAAACGTTCTTTTAATCCTTTTATGGCGTTGTTAACCATCTCGGATATCGGTGGATGTGAAGGTTTACTTTTCTATATTGTTTACCATTATTTGGAGTCTTAAAGGTTTGTCACCATGAATTCAGTTATAATAATTGTATTAAAATCCTTCAGGTAAATCGTAAACTATAATGTTTAATTATCTTCACTGAATTCCAAACAACAAAGGGTAACATTGTTAACGAATTTCGTCGATGCGTATACTCCAAAATAACTGATTTAATATGGAGCTCGGTACCGTAGAGGATTCCTTTAAAACGAAACAGTCGAATATGACAATAGAAAACAATCCAATAAAAGGTTAAAAATTATTCAATAACATTGCGTTGTTTACTCAAAAACAATATTGAAATGGGAAAATGTGAAAACGTAGTAGCGTGGCAATTGTTAAATTGCTTGTATTATTGTGGAATCGTTAAATTTTTTCTCTTCTATAAAATAAGTGCCGTAAATTTTTTTATATTTTTACATTTATTTTTTGTTACATTGTATCAGTAAAGTAAAACGAAAACTAAAATGTCCTTTTTATGAACTCGTTATCCCGAAACACGAGAAACATTTGAGAGTTATTAATTTTACGAAATATAATTTAAAAATAAACAATATTACATAAAATAAAAGTAAATGAGGTATATTAACATACATACAAACAAATTAAATAAAAACATTTTAAACAATTTGCTACGCTCCACAAAAGTTAAGGAAGTTTGTGTTTTAACCAATTACGATTTTTAGTCACAAAGTGTTTATATAAATTGAATGTTTTTTTTATGTAAGCAGTTTGCAGTTTAAAACAACAAATACAATCATTTGAAATTGTGTACCATTTACCAATTTTATTAATCAAAGTACATGCGTAAATACGAGTATGCTTTCCTCTAATATCAATTACAGCTAAACAATGCCTCGGCATACTTTTAATAAGGTCGTTGAAATAGCCTTGATCGATTTGCTTCCAAAGTTGTGGTTAAGGCTGTCTAAATTCTTGGAGTGTATATGGAGGTGGTTATGGGAATTAAAGGCTTTTTGTAGCTGGTCCTATGCATGCTCGATGGAATTGAGGTCTGGCTCAGTACCAAATGCGAAATACCGTAAAAGTCCAAAGCGTCTTCAACTATTCTTGCACGATGCGGTCGAGCATTATCATCTAAAAAAAGGAAAGTGGGTTCAATGGCAGCATGAAATAAACGTATAACATTGTTAATAACTTGTACGTAAATATGCGCAGTCATGTTCTCATCAAGCACTAACAATTCTGTAGGCCCATTAAAATAAATGCCTCTTCAAACAGCAACTGTACCACCTCCAAATAAATGGACTTCCTGCATTGCTTCTCGATTTCTGGACACTAGAGGAGGAGTCCATACACGAACACACGAACTATCAGAAAACCGTACACACCCCGATTCATCTGTGAACAATGCGGACATCCATTCAGCATTCCAATTCATGTGTATTCCACATGAATTCTACATGAATTGGTATTGATGAAATTCTTCTCAAAACTCGTCGTAAACGTAAGTTAACCTCGTGTAATTTTAGGCGTACTATTTCAATTGAAACGAAACACCAGAAGAATTTAAAAGATGTTGTTGTATATTCTGACAAGTACTAAGAGGTTCGCTACTAGTATACACAGTCAGATCTTGTGCGGGGAAGGAAGTTACCCTAGGTCGTCCATTTCTAGGTCATTTATCACAGTTCCAGTTCCCCGATATCTACGAAAAAGCTGCAAAATGACACTTTTACTGACTTGGAAAACGTCCGCAACTTCTCTCTGAAGACGACCCGCCTTAATCATTTCTTCTTAGTCTAACGTCGAGAACGACGTGTAGTGATCACAAGTTAATGTCAGGTGTTATTACTCAGAACTCTTCTTACAGTCTCTCGCCATCTCCCACGGTCAGCAGCAGTTCTAATGGCTTCCACTAGTGGACGCTCGGTTATTTTTGATACAATGTCTGTCCATCTAGATGGGGAGCGTCCGCGTTTCCTTTTGCCAAGGGGTTTGCCCTGGACAATCAGTCTCTCAATGTTGTCGTGACGAGTTATATGTCCGAAGAAGTTCAGTATTCGCGCTGATGTCAAGCTACTGAGACGGTTTGATGGTCCAATCTCTTTCAGAACTGACACATTGGTACGATGTGCCGTCCACGGTATTCTTAGCCTTCTTCGCCATACCCACATTTCAAAGGCATCGACTGCCTTCATAACCCATGTCTCGGAAGCGTACCAGAAAATGGAGAACACTAAGGCATGGACCAGTGATTTTTTGGTATGGATGGATATATATCGATCTTTCCAAATTTTATGTAATTGGCTCATTGCTGTTCGGTCAAGTTAAATACGACGGCGGATCTCCATCTCGCAGCTGCCGGAGGAGTGGATAAGAGCACCCAGATAAACAAACTAATCTACCACTTCACAGTTGGCAATTTGATGTGGTCTGTTGGCTGTCTTATCCGATCTATCAACTATCAATACTTTAGATTTGGCATAGTTGATTTTTAAACCATACTCTTTTGATGTTTTCTCGAGTCGTTGTATCAATTCTGTAAGTTCTTCTGATGAGTTAGCGATCAGAAAAGTGTCGTCAGCATATCTAAGATTTGAAATTTTTTTCCCATTTATGGCAAAGCCTCCTTCCCACTCATCAAGTATCTCTCTCATTAAACATTTCGTATATATATATATATATATATATATATATATATATATATATATATATATATATATATATATATATATATATATATATATATTAAACAAGAAAGGTGATAAAATACACCCTTGTCTAACTCCCTTTTTGATATCTGCTGTTCCGGAAATACGATCGTCAATTTTGACGACTGCTCTACTTTGTTCAAATAATTTTTTTATGAGATTTACCAGATGAGTAGGTACTCCCGCAACGCACAAGATCTTCCACAATATTGACCATTTTACATTGTCAAACGCTTTTTCGTAGTCGACAAAACACATATACATGGGTGCATAGTATTCCCTGGCCTTCTTCATAAGTATTCGGACGTTTAGTATTTGTTCTCGTGTACCTCGCTCTTTGACAAATCCTGACTGTTCAGGTGCTATTTGGTAATCGAGGAAGTGGACCAACCGGGATCGAAGAACATACACACCATTATTTTGCTCGCATGCGAGATCAGGGAAACCAGGCGATAATTGTTACATTCCATCGTTGATCCCTTCTTATGAATGGGTATTAAAGTGGATATAGACCATTCGTCTGGCCAGACTCCGTTGTTCTAAATTTGCTGGCATAACAGATGTAGGTATTTAATGTTTCTCTCCTCAAGGACCTTCCAGACAGACCTCCGCAGGGATCGAATCTATAATCATACCATGGCTTTATTAACTTCATCTGCACTGAGTTTACGTCTAGGCATTATTTAGAACAAAATTTCAAAATTTAAATCACAGTTGACTAAATAAAAGGAAACAATTACCAATGTTAAATTCTTAAAAAGACAAAAAAAACCATTTTTAACATAAATCTCATAATTGTAAACTTCCCCAACTTTTGTGGAGTAGTTTATATTGTTACGAGTTTTAGTGCTTTCTTGGGTTCGGCGATTTAAAACTCGATACAGTAACAAAATAATGTTTATGCCAATACAATAAATTCTACTTTTATAAATCACTTGGATATTCACTTAGATATACAACTTTTTATAACTATTTACATTTAATAAATCATTAACACTTTAAAACTTAACTTAACTGTCTTCTTCCTGGCCGCTTTCCTTTTTTATACCTCTAAATCACAATTTTAGACCTTTCTACCTGTTTCTCAAGTGTCTGGGGACCTTCGCGATACGGTGTTCTAGAACTTGCTAGACCCCGTTGGCGGCCGACAAAGCGGTCTAATTAATATTCACTCCTGCTGCGGTCGGTGCTCGGATGTCGATAAATAAAAAGGTCTGTATTGTAACAACATGAAACTCATTTTCTGTCTATTTTATGTAAATCAATTAATAAAAAACGAGCCTAAGACAAGTCATCATTGTCTACTTGGTTAAAAACAGTATTTCACAGATTTGTTATGTGCTGCTTATTATATGCTGCCAAACCAACTTAAAAATAGTAAAATAATGCCATATTTACTTAGGAAACCTGGTAAAGCAAAGCGAGTTAAACTTGGGTGGGTAGCAGGACATAAGGGTATTAAAGTCAACGAAAGGGCAAAAGGACTAGCAATGATGGGTTCCACATATCCGCTGCTGGTCAACATAGCAGCAAAAACAAAGCTAGAGAGAAACCAATAGCCTGAAGCATATAAAGAGATATATTTGGGGTAACCAAACTTTACACTTACTACTTAGGCTCTGAAGCTGGGCAGGAAAAAGCTCAGGCTGGTACGGGTCACTATTGTCTCGAGAAACCATCTGCATAACGTGGGCATCTTTCTGGAGAACTCTATGTCCGGACTATGTAAAGGTAAGGAAAAACAGCATACCACGTCATATTTGTTTGTGACACCTTTACAAGGGGAATATAGTAAGGAGATAATACGACTTAGACTAAAGCGGCACGGGCTACAATGTACAAAGCCGCTACATTTAAGTACAATGTTTAACCTCGATTAAGCTCAGCCAGAAGATTAGTTGGGTCAATGCCAACTAGGCTAAAAGGTGTTAGACAAAAATGTATGGCTTCGCCTTGGCTGTTTAACTTATACATAAATGGTTGTTTAAAAGATTTAAAAGAAAGTGCCTTTGGATTAAAAATGAACCATTTAATCGTCAAATACTTCCTTTACACCGATAATCAGGTAATATTAGCTACATCTAAAAATAAGTCGAAGGCTATGGTTAATATTATGCATGATGCTTAAAAAATCAAAGGGATAAAAGTAAATGAAAGCTAGACGAAAGTAATGGTTTTTAAAAGAAAAGAGAGCATGACAAACTGCGAGGTGCTGATTAAAGGAGAAAGAGTGGAACAAGTAAATGAGTTTGTATACTTGTGTTCAAAGTTTACCAAAGACGGAAAAAGTATGACTGTGACATTGGGCAAATGGTGTTGGTGAGGAAACAAATAAAAGATTAGTTAAGTCAATGCCAACTAGGCAAACAAGTGGCAGCAGCGGAACACAATACCTAAGCTTAAAAGCTACACACTGTTGACTTCTCTAACCCGACCACTTCTTACCAAATACCAAAAAAAAACACATGAAAATTATAATAAATCCTATAAACCACTTTTTTTATCTTATCCTTGTTAAATTGTATCGAAACAGTAATTTAAAAACTAAAATAACCTAGACAATTTGTACACAAAACAGAATATCCTTTTTATAAGCTCATAATGCCAGAATACGAGGAACATTTAAAAGCTGTAAACTTTACAAAATGCCAATATTTTAGTAAAATATTCGAAAGAAAGTTGGATTTATGTTTACAAGCTATTAGAACGTCCAATGGTTATTTTCTTTTTGGGTATGAAATAAGTTATTCGACTGAATTTATGGTAATTAATTATTAACTTGACAACTACCAACCAGTGGAACAAGCTGGGTTCAAAAAAGAATTCGGTAGTGAAAGGGTGGATGGAATGAGACAATTTTTATTGCAAATCATGTAAATAATAGTAAACAAACTCTTTTTATTACTTTTTCTACATTACTATAAAACTCAAACATACTTCTCTGGTATAAAGTTAACGAAATTACTCGAAGATTATAAAAAAAAGAAAAAAAATAATATTCAATTTATGGTGTCAAATGTCCCATTCATCCTGCTTAGTCGGGTGGAATGGGACCCCGTTACGGTTGGTATGGGACTACTCTTTTTGGTAATAGAAGTCAATATTAAATTTTAGAAGTGATTCTGCCCTTTCTGTACCACCAACAGTTTGTGGCTTGGGTAATTTGAAAAGAATGTCGCGTTCCTCTACACCTTAACCATCGGGTAAAAAATCTGTAAGACTCGGGTTTCTTCCGTAAAAAAAAACAATAAATTCTAAATAATTCATTTTATGTTACTAATACGAAATTACTGATTTCTAGAGGAGTCTGATGTACTTCGATTTCTTCTGATTCGCTTATGTTCACGTCATCGCCACACATTTCATCACTTAATGATGGAAGTTCACTATCACTTTCATATTTTGTGACACGTCCCATACTACCCCAAACGCCATGTCCCAATCCTCCCTCTGTGTATTAAAGTATCTTATATTTGAATTATGAAAAAATAATATGTGACAGTTTAGCCAAAACGCAGTATAATGTAGTTAATACATCCGACTTTATATTAAACTGCCTTTGGTTTATTTCTCTATAAATTTTTATGAAATAATTAATCAACACGACCATCAGCTAACGCTTAACATACTTATAGAAAAAGCAAATGAATACAACCTACCGCTAAGCATGGCTTTCATAGATTTCAAATCAATACAATACAATATCACCTAAACTGTTTACCCTGGCCTTAGAAGGAATATTTAAAAAACTCGACTGGAAAAACAAAAAAGTTAAAATAAATGGAGAACGACTGACCAACCTTAGGTTTGCAGATGATATAGCGATCATCGCAGACAATAATGAGGACCATAAACAGATGATCCTAGAAATAAATGAAGGAGCGAAACGAATAGGCCTAAACATGAATATTAATAAGACTTAAGTGATGTGTAAAGAAGACCCAGAAAAATCATTAGAAGGACAGCGGCTAGAAAATATAGAAGAATACATATATCTCGGACAACTTATAACATTAAACAAAACAAATAAAGCTAAACAAACAGAACGAAGAAGAAGACTGGCTTTTGGAAACATAGCTCATATACTCAAAAATAAAAAAATATTAATGCATCTAATATCTAAAGTTTTTGATCAGTGTATTCTCCCAATACTTACATACGGAGCCCAGACATGGATACTAACGAAGGAGATAGCAACGAAACTCAAAGTAACACAGAGAGCAATGGAGTGAGCTGTGCTAGGTATATCTCTGCGAGACAAGAAAAGAAACGACTGGATAAAGGAACAAAACAAAAGTAAAAGATATAATTGAAACAGTCACAAAATTGAAATGGGAATATGCGGTACATGTAGCAAAGCAAGAGGATGGCAGATGGAGAACAATTTTTTTAAAATGAAGACCATATATGGGAAGCAGAAACCGAGAAATACCCCAAACAAGGTAGTATGATGACCTTTAAAAGACCACAGGTCTAAATTGGATAAGGATAGCACAGAATAGAAACAACTGGAAATCTAACGAGGAGGTCTTTGTCCACTTCTGGATAAAAGAGGACTGATGAAGAAGAAGAAGAAGAGAATTGTAACCTAAGGTTAAATGTTACTTAAATCTTGCAGCGATTTTAAAAATACAATTTAGAGACGTTTTATGTGAAAATTAGTAAAAGTTATATCTATTTCGTAAATCAACACTGATTTCCTTTATAACAGTATTTCTGGTTTTAGCGACTTTAAAAAAATTTTTTTTGTCGGTAAAATTGTTTTGTGACAAAAAAAATATGTGTTCAAAAACAAGTGACTAATAAAGCTGACTGTATAAAAGTTGATAAACCTTTAACAAAAAAAAATGCAAAATAATCCTTTCCATTCATTTTAAATCTGGTTATAGTAGGAACAGTTAACATTTTTTATTTTTTTATTAATTGTTTTTTTTTTCGAAAAAGCGACAATCGCTGCTAGTTGGAACAAACGGCGAATCTGGTAATTCGAATTTTCAATATCGAACTGATAACTGATTGCTAGTGCCAAATGCAATCATTGGTGTATTCAAAACTTATCGATTGGAACTTTTTTGCAATTTGTATTGAAACAACGAAAACGTTTCTCTTTTTTTTTTGGAAACGGGCTCATTGCTAAATTAGTAAAATGGAATGAAACAGTTTGGCCTTGTGAGGTTTGGCTTTTTTACCCTGAAAACCTAGATAATTGCGTCAAAGGTGAAAAAGTCTGAATTTTGCTTTGAACTTTATATTGCAACGTTAAATGTATTTCTGTATGCAAATACTTTGTTGGTATTATTTTTTTTTAATTTAACGTTTAAATAATTTTAAAAATAATAGAATTTGCACATTGATCCCAATCGGTCCCGATTTTGTGATTAAATACAATATCAAATTAGTAAAAATAGGGCGAAAATTACTATTATGATTTTTATTGTGAATATAATTGATTTTTTTCATTCCACATTTCGTGCCGGTCAGAGTTGCAACAATTATAAATTATCAGCACAAATTTAATAAATATGTTTAATCATGTATTTATTATGGTATTATTAGGTATCAAATTTATAGTCATCATAATCGGAAGCACTGTCGTCGCTATCCTTATTCGGATTGTAAATGATAACAGGATTAACTGCTTCGAGGCGGTTTTCACGAACCCACCATTGCTCTATTAAATTTTCCCATTTTGTAACACATTTTTTTCAAATTTCAGGGGTGGCAGTATTAAGTGCTTGTTGCCAGGTTTCCAAAACAGCCTTATCACTGTTGCCATTAAATCCAATGTGATTGTCGTAATAAGTTTTGCATATTCCCCAAATATACTCAATGGGATTAAATTGGCATGATAAGGCGGAAGTCTTAGCATACGATGTCCATAACTGAGTATAATTTGATCCACTTTGGAATTTTTTTCTTTTTCGTGCCTTTCAGCTATCGATAATAATTCCGGATTAAAGTAATATTTGTTAACCATTTTTTTATTTTCTGTACCGTCCAGAAGTTTGTTGGTTGCTTATTTAAATTATTAAATGGTACGTAGCATTATCTAATGCTATGACAGATGATTCATGTAACGATGGTAATAGTTTCTTTTTTAACCATTTTATAAACATTTCTGTATCCATATTGTCGTGATAATTGGTTGGAAAATTAAAAAAAAAGTGAGATAAGAGAATGCTGTGGTGTAAAAGAAGATGTGGTTACAAAGATAGATAAAGGAATTTTTAGATGGTTTGGACACGTAGAAAGGATGGATGAAGGAAGAATGACGAAACAAATTTATAAGACGAGTGTGATTGGACAAGTCAGTAGATGATAAAAGTAGAGGATGTAAAAGATATGTGTAAGAACCGTAGCAAGTGGAAGGAAGTTGTATCTGCCTAACCCTACGGGAAAAAGCGTGACTATATGTATATATGTATGTATAAATAAATTAGTACCTCTCCAAATGTTGGCGACGCTAGTGTCATAATGTGGGCGGAATTATTGGGTAACTCTGTTAACAGGCTGATGCCATAGATAATTCCAAAGATCCAAACATGGTAATTTAACGGGTGACGGGGAACGCTTAATTACAACAATGAAAGCGTCAAAAGTTTATTTTTATGTCTCTATTATAATACTTGTGTAAAGCTTGTTATAAAAACAGCTTTTATTACTTTCATATCACTCCGGGATACTGAGTGAAACAAAAAACCACCAAATTCTCGGGATGGTTCCTGACTTGCTAGCCACAAAAATACACGTAGGAAAGTCGTTCAAAGTCCTCTTTCCGGAGAGAGACGAATGGATGAGGGGACAAATCCTCTTCCCAGAGACTGAATACGTAATGTACACAGACGGCTCAAAAACCCCAGATGGAGTTGGGGCCGGTGTTTTCAGCAGGAAACCAAAGATTGAAATATCTACCAGTCTTGGCAGGTATGCCACAATCTTTCAGGCTGAAATATTCGCTATCGAATTGCGTGCAAGAGAGTTGACCAACAGACCTCTAGCAAACAAAAACATAAATATAATATCAGACAGCCAGGCCGCTTTAAAAGCACTGAGCTCCAACAAGATAAATTCTAAACTTGTATGGAATTGCATCGAATCCTTAGAGTATCTTGGTGCGAACAACAGGGTGACCCTACTGTGGGTACCTGGGCACCAGGGGGTGGAAGGAAACGAAAAAGCCGACACCCTTGCAAAACAGGGGGCCGAATCTGCGTTCACTGGACCAGAACCGGTTTTTGGAGTCACCACAAGTGCCGCCAAAACAATTATTTCGGACTGGGCGAAGAGGAAAATACTCACGTACTGGTCCGACTTACCAGGGCTAACCCACTCGAAGGCGTTTTTACCGTTACAACCCTCGAGAAACACAACTAAGCAGATCCTAGAATGAAGCAGAAATGACCTGCGTATTCTAACAGGACTGCTTACGGGACACTGTCGTCTGAGATACCACCTCAGAAAGATAGATCTGAACCAACAAACGGACTGTCGGTTCTGCTGCGAGGAAGACGAAACTGCTGAACATATACTATGTTCATGCCCCGGCCTGGGAAGAATAAGGTTCAACATATTTGGTTACACTAACCTAGAACCTACCGATTTTAAAAAAATCTCACCCTATACAACCATGAACTTCGTAAGAAGGGCTGGATTGTACGGTGAACTGTAGCCTCTAGGGGTGAGCCACAATAGACCTACTAAGGGTCGCGGTGGAGGGGAGACCACGCCCCACTCACATAAAACCTAACCTAACTTTCATATGTATTTTTTATGCATTAAACATGTTGCATACTGTTTTAAGTAAAATAAATGCATAATTTAAAATGAAAAATATATATACATATGCGCTTATTATTATGATTACATTTTGTTGCATATATTCCACCCTTTAGTCATAACTAATATGCAAATACAATTAGCTGCAATCATGTCTCCTACCCTTTTATATTCCAAAAGACAAAGTAAATGCGCATGAGATAAAATATTTTTCTGAATGTTTATGTACGAGTAGTACAATAAATTTCAGAGACCCATAAACCTTCCGAATTGCCCTTTTGACGATCTTTTTAGCACTCATTCGCTTTTTGTTCCCTCTTAATAGCCGCTTCTCCTCCATTCCATCATCGTAATACATTTGAAAAGACGGTCATTTGTATCCCCATAGTTGCAATTCCAGTCTTGTCCCTTATAATCCAGCATCAAAATAAAGTCTTTGATTTCTGTCAACAATCCCCGCATCTGACAGACTCATCTGCAATGACCGTCGCCCTAAACAAACAAAGGTCATAAGACAACACGACCTTAGTTAGTTTTATCGATATTTTGTAAGCAGCTTGAGCTACTGAGCCGCAAGTCGCAAACAATGCAATTAAAAACAGTCAAAATTTAAAATGTACAGTTACATTACAAACGTATTTAAATTTCATTTGGAATTAGGATCGTCATAAGTCATAAAATGTAAGTAATGGTCAATTGGTATATGCATTTCTCATATTTTAACGACGAAAAATCTTTAAATTTCTAGAACGCGACGCGGTAGTAACAATTTTCACTGGCTAATTCCCTACAGATTTTCACTGCAAATGCTTTATTAAACTAAACGTCTTGGTACGTTTGTCGAGAATTCATTGCAATTTGGTTGTGTTTTCTTTTCGTATTTAATTTATTTATGGTCGTACGTTTATTACTCCATGTGTTTTGCAGCGTTAAATAAGTATTTTTATCATTTTCTGGTGCTTTATAGTCGTCCAAACTTAAGTTTGTGACAGCCACGTGCATGTTAGCGGTTAAAAGCGGAGTCTGTAATCAGTAAACGATTTGTATTTATTATTTCTGAAAAAAGGCACTATACATTTTTTTTTATGAAAATAGTCGCAAAAAGGGTAGACCTATCGTGTGGGCCGCGGACGGCCCGCACTGCGACTATTAGAAGGGGAAGCGGTTATAGAAAGAAAATGATTGTGGGACACGCTTTTTAAAAAATTGCAGGTCATAGTTCTCTGAAAAAACTGATTTTGGAAGCTTATTCCATTCCGTAGCAGCCCTGTAAAAGAAGGATTCTTGATGAAGATTGGTCCTTGTAGTGTCAATCTTAAAAGTAAATGAGTGAGACTGATCTGCGTGCCGAGTTCTTCGGCCGAATGTAGCCAATGGTGGTACAAGAGTTTTTATTTCTCTGGAGCATCTGCCATGAAAATATCTGTAGAGCAATGACTGGTCTGCAACTCTTCTTCTATGTTCTAGAGGGTGAAGGGTATCTGTGAGAGTTGAGCTGTTTATCAAGCGAATGGCTCTTTTCTGAATGGAATCTAAAAGACGAAGAGAATGATCAGGAGTAAAAAACTTTCAAGCTTTCCACAGAAAACCTAGCCTCTGGCTTACCGACTTTGCGATGTTAGCAACATGGTCATGCCAAGACATATTATTGGACACCGTGACTCCCAAAATCGAGATGGAGGGACTTGGTTCAATGGTATTTCCGGACATTGTGATGGGATGATTTGAGGAATTCACTTTCTCGGAAAACGTGGCATTTTGTGTTTTTTGGGCGTTGAACTGAACAAGATTGTTGGTTCCTCACTCGACGATTGCTTCAAGATCTCTATTGATGGAATCAACCTGTTCCTGCCTGAGTCTAATTGTATCATTCACCGAAAGTGATCGATAGGATGTGAAAGTTGAGACAAGTGTGCTATCGTCTGCGAAACTGTAAATGGGATTCATGGTGGTTTTCAAGAGGTCGTTGATGTGTAAAAGAAATAAGGTGGGGGACAGGATGGAACCCTGTGGGACCCCGGCATTAGTTTTAAACGCATCAGAAAAAATACCGTCAACTGCCACATGTAAGGAGCGATCTTGCGTGAAGCTCAAGAGCGCAGTTTGGTTGGGAGACCGTAGGCAGATAATTTACTTAACAATGCCTGGTGCCAAACGCGGCCAAAGGCTTTAGATATATCCAAGGCTATTGCACGGGATTCACCAAACTTTTCAATAGTGTTTGTCCAGAGCTGAGTGACATAAGCCAGAAAATCTCCAGTAGACCGAAGTTGTCGAAATCCATATTGTCTATCATGGATTATCTCAAATTTCTCCAGATATTTGATAAGTTCTGTGTTAATCGCTTTTTTCATAACTTTGACTGAGAGCAATGCAATAGGGCGATAATTTTCAGGAATAGTCTTCTTTCCTTTTTTCGGAATCGGTTGGACTTTAGCGTTTTTCCACATGGACATTCCACATTCATTTCAAAGAGCATAAGAGTGTTTATAAATACAATATCTGTACATAAATTGCATAGCAATGGAATTAAAATTTACTCATTTACAAAAGATTTTAGAAAATTATACACAAAAATTGTTAGTTCGAATGAGCCTTTAACTTAAGTACGAAAAATTCCTCGCTAGCAGCTCTAGTGGTACAGTGAGACAAACATTACCTAATCACCATTTACATACATGTAAAAGTACCTATCAGAAAAATGTTTTTGACGGAAGACGACCTTCCGGGAGCAAAATTAAAATAAGCAAATGTCAAGGACAATAGTGTAGCAACATTAAAACGTAGTAAACGTTAGTAAACAGAGTTTAGTTATTATGTAGCGGTACTTTAGAACTCTGGTAACAGATGTTCAAAGTTATAATAAATTTAAAATTTATTTCAGACTGAAATATAAGTCAGAAATAATAAGATAAATTTATTTAAATATCACAAATTGAAATGTTTTAGTAACAAACAGGGGTTATATTTTTTTCTAATTCATGCTTATTTACTGAAAAATCAATTAACAGTTGTTTACTTGTTAATAATATCTACAATAACATGGGTAATTACTTGAATAAAATAAATGTTTTACTTCAAAATTGATAATTAGGTACTTGCTTAACCTTACTAATTGTTGCAGAAACTGGATCAGAATTTTTCTCAGTTGGACTTTTACCACCAATAAAATGTTTTAAACACACATAATATGTAATATAATATGTAATATGTACAAACATACATAAAGTCACGCCTTTTTCCCATAGGGGTAGGTAGAGACCACTTCCTTCCACTTCCGCTACGGTTCTTACACACATCTTTTGCTTTCTCTACTTTCATCAGTGCTTTTATACAGGCTCGTCGGTTGTTGGTACCCTTGACCTGGCCTTTCTTTAAAACAATGTTGATCTGATCGAGATATGTTGTCCGAGGTCGACCTCTACCGACTTGTCCATTCACACTTACCTTATAAATTTGTTTCGTCAATCTTTCTTCATCCATCCTTTCTACGTGCTCAAACCATCTAAGCATTCCTTTATCTATCTTTGTAACCACATCTTCTTTTACACCACAGCGTTCTCGTATCTCACTATTCTTTACTTTATCCAACCGAGTCACTTCAGCTATACTTCTAAGACTGCTCATCTCCGCAGCATTAAATCTATTTTCATGCTTCTTCTGCCAAACCCAACATTCACTACCATACATAAGTGTAGGAACACACCTCTATGCACCGTCAGACCTGCCTTTCTGGCTATTCAATTCTTACCAACACCCTTCGCTCAATGTCACTGTCATACTTTCCATCTCTCGTTAACTTTGAACCCAATTACACAAATTGATTTACTTGTTCCACTCTTCCTTCCTCAATCGAAACTTCATAGTTTTTTATGCTTTTTTCTCTTTCAAAAACCATTACTTTCGTTTTGCTTACATTTATTTTTATCCCTTTGATTTTCAGGGCATCATGCATAACATTAACCATCGCCTGCAACTCCTCTTCAGATAACGCTAATACGACTAGATCATCGGCGTAAAGAAGGCATTTGACGATCAAATCATTCATTTTTAATCCGTACGCACTCTCTTTCAAATCTTTTAAACCATTGTCCATGTATAAGTCAAACAGCCATGGCGAAGCCACACATCCCTGTCTCACACCATTTTCGATGTTAAACCAGTCCGTGCAAGCTCCGTTTATCCTGACTCAAGCAGTGGAATCCTCGTAAAGTGATTTCAGTGCTCGTAATAAACTACTACTCCCCCCCATACATAATATGTATATTTATTAATTTTTTTTTTGTTAAATCTACTCTCCTCGATGCGTGTAGTACCCATTTATTATACCTAACCTTATTAATGTGAGGTTTTACAAATGGTATACAAAATCACGTTTTCCTTTGTAAATCGATTATCAGAAGTGCAATTTGCAAAACTACGAGGGCAGTTTGATACGTCAGTGACTTTTTGAATTTCCCGCGCAGTTACTCTAAATGCAACAGTGCTTTTATTTAAAAAGTCACTGACTTATCAAACCGCCCTCGTACAATGTTTTGTCGGCATTTTAATTATATAACAAAAATTTTAATTATTTGATTAATAATTTTAAATAACTCACTTATATCACATAATTTACACTGTCTTAAATGGGTAAAGTTTAGTATTTGTCCCTACCATAATTGCTGCCTCTCGTGACGGTTTGCCACACTATTCTTAGGAAAGAGTCTTATTAATTTAACTAATTATTTTAACTTTTTTAACAGAAATTTTTTTTATTAACAAATCTAATGAACAATAATTATTTTAATTATTTCCGCCTAATGCTTCAACCTCCCTAACTTAATATTATTTATAAAAAATAAACAAACGAAGTAAAAGCTTGTTATATTCATATAAAGTTTTTTTTATAAACTAGCAAGAACACTTTGAAGATCCGTATTACTACGATGAAACCGGCCCGTAAAGTTTTGTACGCTTACGCTCTTTACCCCTTTTGTGCACCATGTTTGATAGGAGCGTGTGCAATTCATTATTCATGCTTTGATAATTATCAGCTAAAGAACGTGTGCCATACAGAATTTCCTTTATCCTTCTCTCTTATTGACGTACTCTCTTCTCTCATAGCCCTTCGGGCAACGTTGCACTGCACTAGAATAGATGCTTTAAACTATTTTTTTGGTACTAAAATTACACTTTACTTTTTAGAACGTTGCGTTCGCCTGCGACCCAGCCAGCAGCAGAACTACAACTTTTTCATTCACACTATTAAAAAACTGCATTAAAAATGTGTCTGTACATTGAAATTATTTACAAAAAAAAAACTTTTGTAAAAAAAATTGTCGGAGCTTTCAAATGACATCTTATTCGACACCCAATGCCATTAAAAAATTTTGGGGTAATTCTGACCCTTGCTTGGGGTTGAAAGTAGTGGAGTCAAAAATAACGGAAAAGAGTGTCCCCCTTTAATAAAAAATCGTCGGGTCTGAGCGTTTTTCTAAAATGTTGACGAGGTTCCTGCAAATAGCTCTGTTTCATTTTCGGTTGGCCACCCCGTAATTAAAATGTATTTAAATGTTGCATACACCGATATGTTATTATTATTGGAGTCAGATGAAGGTAGAGGAAGCAAAAGATGTGTGTAAGAACCGTAGGAAGTGAAAGGAAGTGGTCTCTGCCTACCCCCATGGGAAAAAGGCGTGACTTTATGTATGTATGTATGTATAGTCAGAAGCATCTTACAAAATATATAAATTACAATCCATAAAGGTAAACAAGCAGTTGGGTATACAGATATTGTTAAATTAATTAAACTAAGTATGTCTTGCCCAGTATTGGGTGACGCCGATTGCGTTTGGTAGAGCTGACATCAGATCTTTGTGGCTGCATTGGGTGGGACACAAAGGGAATTCGTTCATGTGTAGAGGGTCGCCTCAATCGCATAGGGTCACTGGGTATCCCCATTTGTTCAGGGTGACCCTAGATCTTGCAGTTCGTTTGATCCAGGAAATTTGCGGTGGCTGTTAGGAAGCTATTTTTTGGCTTTAGTCTCTGGCATGCTGGTTGCAGGCCATATAGATAGTGCCGCCCAGAAGTGGACGATTTAAGTCTTTCCTTATAGACTGCAGCTTCTCTTCGAATAGCAGGCGAAGCTATCCCCGCCAGATGGTAAACTTTATCCAAGGAGGTGGGTTTCAGGCATCCTGTAATAAGTCTACAACTCTTATTCAGCGTAATATCAACTTGTTTGACGTGTACTGCAAACTGGGCGGGCATATTCCCCGGCGGAGTAACATAGGGTCAATGCGGTGGTTTTGATGACACTTGGACTGGCACCCCAAGAGCTACCTGATATTTTTTAAGGATGTTGTTTCTCCCGCTTACTTTCAGTTTAGTGTTCCTACAGTGCTGTTAATAGGTTGGGGCCCTGTCTAAAGTGACTCCGAGATATTTTGGGTTTGGGCAGTGCTCTAGTAGTGTTCCATTTCACATTACTTTCTAGATGCCTGTTTGTTGCGAAGGTGGAAGGCGCATACCTGAGTTTTAGCTGTGTTTGGCATTAGCGGGTTTTTATTATAGTATCGGTTCAGTTCTTCCAGACATGTTATTAACCTTAGACGAGTGTTTAGGAAACGCTAGTGCAGCGGTTACCCATTATGCACAAAATTTTTCCAGAAGGAACATATCAAATAAAAAAAGCAGTGAAACAACGCTGTCGAGAAATTAAGAATGTTAGACAAAAAAAATAATTGAGACATAAAACTCGTATTTCGTGCATTACAAAAACTTTTTATTAATAGCATTGCATAGCGCTTTCGACTCTTAAGTCATCTTCAGTGCAACCCGAAACAAGGTAATATTGAGTTACGGGATATATGCTTTTTTTGTTAATATTATATTGTTTAATATGAATAATTTTACTTACTTGTCAGGTTCACAAGATCAATTTAATTATATATTATTATTATTATTATTATTTGCGAGTAGACCCCTTAGGATCACGCAAAGCAAAACGATTCGTTTGGGAGGTAGTTTTTCTAAACCTCCAGATTTCTCTCATCTTTTCTCACATGTCTTCTTTCCTTTCTTGGGACCATTTTGTTCCGGTCTTCCTGGGCACTTCATTCTCTGGTACAACCTTCCATTGGTAAATCTTACGTCTGTATGTGCTTCTGTCCTGTATCTCTTCTTGGTCTATTTGTGCTTTCCGTAAATCAGCCTGTACCTGAGCTATCCATGGTGTCGTCGACTTGACCCCCTTGATGTAAGTTAAGATCTTGTTTGCGAGGCGAGTTGGAGGGAGTCTACTAATATGTCCGTAGAATCTCAATCGCCTCTTTCTTACATCGGCCGCTAGGTTGGACAGATTTCGGTGGTTTTTCTGGAGTGTAATCTGTAGCCCTTATCTGTGTGTTTGGGTCCCAGCACTTTCCTTATGGTTTTCCGTTCTTCTTTTAGGATATACTCCATGTCTCTTTTGGTGGATAAAGACAGGGTCTCACTTGCGTACAGTATTTGGGGTTTAACAACTGTGTTGTAGTGTCTAATTTTGGTGTGTAATGACAAGCATTTCTTGTTGTAAATTTTGCAGGTTCTTCCGAAAGCCATTTTCAATTTCTGAAGTCGTATTTGCTGGGCCATCTTTTCTCCTCCGTTTGGTTCGAGGATCTCTCCTAGATATTTAAAGTGTGTAACTCTATTGATCCTGCCGTACTTGGTGTCAAGGCTCTGAATGTCTATCTTTGAGCAAAAGAACTCGGTTTTCTGGAAGGAGATTTGTAGTCCTACTTTTTCACCACACTCCTTAAGAACTTCTATTTGTTTGGTAGCAATTGACCCATTGTCTGCTAGTATTGCTATGTCATCTGCAAAGGCAAGACAAGAGATTTCTAGGTTATCCTTGACCCGTCCGAGTCGCATAGGTTTCCAATGTCCTTGGTTTCTCAGCTCCTTCTCCCATTCTCTGATGACTTTATCCAAAACTAGGTTAAAAAGAATTGGGGATAACCCGTCTCCTTGTCGTACGCCTGTTTTTATTTGGAAGGGTTCTGAGTTTTCTCCCATGAACTTGACTTTCGACGTCGTGTTTGTAAGTGTTAATTTGATAAGTCGTAAGGTCTTGGGGTCGAGTCCTAATTCTTCAAGGATTGTGAAAAGGGATTGTCGGTCGACGGAGTCGTAAGCTTTTTTGAAGTCCACGAAGGTACAAACAACTGGCGCGTTCCTGATAGCCTTCTGTTTTAGTATTGTTTTCAGGTTGAAGATCTGTTCCGGGCATGAGCGGCCTGGCCGGAAACCTGCCTGATATTCTCCTATTTTGTGCTCGAGTTGCTCTTGTGTCCTTTGCAAGAGGCACGCTGCCAAGATTTTGTACGCAACCTGTAGAAGGGAGATCCCCCTGTAGTTGTTTACGTCTGTTTTGTTTCCTTTTTTGTAAACCGGGTGAATGAGGGCACACCTCCAATCTTCCGGTAATTTTTCTGTAACCCAGATATCCCTGATGATCTGTGTAAATTCTCGTAGTGAGCTTGGTCCCAAGTTTTTCAGAAGTTCTGCAATAATGCCGTCTTCTCCTGATGCCCTATTGTTTTTCAGTTTCTTTATGTGTTCGCAAATTTCGGATGCCTGTGGAGGCGGGGATTCAGGGTTGGTGGTGATGTTTTTATCTTTATCGAAGCGTGTACTCGGTTCAGGGCAGTTTAGCAAGTCTGAGAAGTACCGTGCCAGCTCCCTACAGTTTTCTTGGTTGGTCAGTGCTAATTTTCCGTCTTGTTTCTTGAAGCATAGGTTTTGTGGGGAGTATCCTTGAATCTCTCCCGCGAAGGTCCGATAGAAGTCCCTCGCGTTGTAGTTGCGGAAATTTTCTTCTATGGAATCGAGTTGTTCATTCATGTGTTTTCTCTTGTTTTGTCTGATAGCTTTGGCTGTCTGTTTCCGAGCTTCGTTGTATCGCTCAAGAGTTTCCGGGGATTTATTGCTGTTGTATTCCAAGAATGATTGTTTTCGTTTACTAATGGCGTTATCGCAGTCTGAGTTCCACCATGGGTATTTCGTGTTTCTTTTCAAAGGGATTAGTTCCTGTGCCTTTTGTACGATCTTGGTGTGGAAGCTTTCCCATGTGTTCGCCTGCGTCTTCTCCCATTCTTCTTTAATATTGGATTCCTCGATCTTCTTCGTGTCGAACCTCTGTAAATGTGTTTTCTTGTGTTCTATTTTTCTAGGTGTAAATTTAACTTTGACTCGTGTGAGATAGTGGTCTGATGGTATGTCTGCGCCTCTCCTGACTTGTATGTCATGGATTTCTTTTTGTACCGGGTAGGAGATGGCTATATGATCTATCTGTTTTTCTCCAATGCTTGCTATAGGTGACCTCCATGTCTTTTGTTTTCGTGGGGATTTTCTGAGGGAGGTGGACATGATTTTTAGGTTATTTTGTGAGCATAGCTCGATCAACCGTATGCCATTTTTGTTCGTGAGCTTGTGAGCTGGGAAGTGGCCCACCGTTTTTTGGTATATCTTTTCTTTCCCTTTTTAATTATATATAATACAAGAAAGAAATTTTTGTAAAAAACATTTACACTTTTACACTTTATAAACATGTATCGAAGTTTTACAATAAAATAAAATATGGTAAATTCTTTTAAGTTTTATATATTTTTTTTAAGTTTAAAAAATCCGAATAACTAGGGGGTCGATAAAAGATAAACCTTAATATTTAGCTGTAATAAAATATGGGATGTATGTTCAATGTAGCCGAGGTCACTTATCAAAAATAGAAGAATCTATAAAATGAGAATAGGGAAAAGTCACGTATCGCGAGATGGCGCTGTCAATGATCGAGTTGTTAACAACAAATATTCTGTCATTTGATTACTTGTTTAACCAAAGTTTTTAATTGAATAGAATTTTAGTTATCTCAGAGATTTGAGTTTATTTTTTGTGTTAAACTATTGGATTAAGGTTTGTTTTCGACGTTTCAGTTTTATTGTCGCTGGATTCTCGTTAAATGCCAGTAAAGACCAGGTGTGTTCAGGTATCAATTTTGGTTTGTTTTAAAAGTTTTTTTAGTTCTGTTGTTCCTGAAATTCTTGTTGCAATGCCTATAAAAGTCGAAATATCAATTTCGGATATATTGTATTATGTGGGTGAACGTGTTCGTCCAGTCTGAATGGGAGTTAACTTAGTCAGTCATTATATTTGATGGCAAACTTCATACAGTCGGATTTACTGTAACGGTGTGCGCGCGCAGCTTCCAAGAAAAAAGTTACTTACTTAACAGTAAATGTATATGATATGAATAACAAAACCTTATTCTATTTAACATGTTAATTTGTTCAGTATCAAATTTTTGTATAATCCAGATGTGACTGTATGTACTAAAATATTTTTCGTAATTTAATAATATTTTTCTATATATATTTTTTAAATAAAATTCACGTAACAACATATTAAATTATAAAAATTGCTATAAAATTTTTTTAAAGGACATTGGTTACATAAAACTTATTCGAATATTAGCTTCAATATTTTTTTATAATATTGGAATAAAAATTATTATTTTTACGCAAAATCACCAAGTTAAGTACACTTATTACATGTTTTTTTTTTAATTTCGCACAATTTATTTTATAATCCAATTAAAAAACTGTATAAAAAGTACTTACGGTTCACGAGGACGGAAGTTGCGTATAGAGAAGCCTTAATTAATAAATAATCAAGTTATATTCAACAAAAATATTTTTTATTTAATTTTTTACATTTCGTCTCGGTGCGATGATTCGTAAAATAAACTTTTTTTACAATCAAATACCAATGTCCATGTGTAAAAAATAACTGCAAAAGCTAGTAGGTACTTTATTTCACCCAATTATTGCGTTCATATTAAAGTAAAATGTATGGTTGGTTTTCTAGACCAATTAACTTGCAATTTAATACGTGTAAGGAAGGTAAATATCCAATTTTGCGTTAAATTCGCGGTATTGAATTGTATCGGGAGTCCCACAAGGAAGCTTGCTAGGTCCGATATTGCTATTCACAGCACACCAGTCAGTGACCAGAACAACAACTGTAGCTACATTTGCGGTTGACACGGCAGTATTATCGTCTCACCTTGATGCACAAATGATTTCAAGAAATCTGCAAAAGAACTTGAATTCTTGATGAATGGTTTTTCGGGTATTTTGGCCGTCGTAGGTTTATACTCGACCTTTTGCCATCTGTAGTGGATAGTATCTTCTGGAGATATAATTGGCTGCTTTTTTAAAGCTGACAGTCTATGACATTTGTAGGTCCCGATCGCAGGTTGTATACATTTTGGTGGGCAGGGCATATTTGATGGCTGTTTAGAAATTGGTCACGTTCCAGAGTTAATTTTAAGTGTTTTCTCAGATTTATTAAAGTTCTGCTGGTGTTTATGCCAACGAACAGGAGTTATAAGAACTTTGGTAAAAAGGGTAATAAGAATCTGTGAACCAAAACATTTAACGATAAGCGATTGAAGTACATAAACACCAGCAGAACTTTAATAAATCTGTGGAAATACTTAAAATTAATAGAACATGGGTACCTGTACTAAAAATACAAGGCTGCTGTCTTACAAAAATAAGAAAAATGACCCTCCGGAACGTGACCAATTTCTGAACAGGTATCAAATATGCCACACCCACCAAAACGTATACAACCTGCGATCGTGACATATAAATGTCATAGACTGTCAGCCTTAAAAAAGCAGACAATTATATCTCCAGAAGATGCCATCCACAAGAGATGGCGAAACGTCGAGTATTAATTCAGACCTACGACGGCCAAAATACCCGAAAACCCATTCATTAATAAACGAAGGCCGCGAAAGCCTTTCACAAGCTTACGAAACAAAATCAGTAAATGTAAAATCACCAGTTACCTTAAACCGATAGTGGAAAATACCTCGGGCTACACCTCGACCGACGATTGAAATGACAAAAATATATATTTGCAAAAATAAAACGGCATGGTCTTAAGCTATAACAACTTAGTTGGCTTATTGGCAGAAGGTCCCATTTAGGCTGACGCCTCACTAGTGCGTTGCGTCGTCGCAGATTTTAAGTGACATGCCCAGGACAAGCCACACTAAGCGTTGCGTCGTCGCAAGCGACGTTTTAACGGTTCGACGGACGAGAGAAAGCGAGGAGAGGGTGGTGGTGGACTGCGCTGTAAAAGCTCCGGTGCGACGACAGACGTACTAATGGGAGTAACGATTCTAACTCGAAAAAGTTCTAGACTGGAACGAGGTTAATGGGTGATCTTGTTATGGGCAGAATCGAATACTTATAACTACATATACATTACATAATATTATAGTAATGTGTAATGTTAGGATTAGGAAGATTATCGCTATAGTGTGGTTTAGTATATTTTTCTCTGTTTTTAATTGGAGTGGTCAAACATACTTTTTAACTTTTATGATTTCTGAATTAAATGGTTTTCAACAGCTGTTATACTTAGTGTGGTTTATTTGTTTGTTATATTTTTCCTTTGTTTTTATTTGGAAGCCCGCTGTAAACAAAAGGTTTTATTATTTTCTACTTACAGGAGTGTACTTTTGGGTATTATTATTATCTATATGAAGGAATGAAGGATGAATAAAGAAAGATTATGTAAATAAGGACTCTAGGCTGTCATATTTTTCTTCTTCCAACCTGTAACTTTTTGAAACCATCCACTTGGACGTTTTTAGTACTTGTGTGTCCTAGGACAGTAAAATTTTTACTGCATAAAAAATTTTTTGCTGCCTTTTTTAAATTGTTGATTGCAAACAATATTTTGAAAAATTGAACGATCCTATTTTTTTTTTCATGTTTAGTTAACGGTAAAAATGATAAATTTTGTACGAATAAACTTGTTGTGTATGTTGACACGCCTCTTAAAAAAAAATGAATGAAAATGTTATTAGACGCGTTGTTTTATTGCGTAAAAATAGAAAAAGTAATGAAAAACAATACCGCTGGAATGAAACTCCACCTAAAATGTAATGAAATTGCAATTGAAAATCAACCCGTTTCGTGGTTGTGTTTAGAAATAATTTGCAATCAGTGAAATTAAAAATTTTGTTTTAAATTTACATACTTAACTGAAACATGTTATCATTTACCAGAAAATGTACTTTTAATTACTGCAAAATTTGTATATTTTTAAGCATTCAATGAAATTAAAAGGTAAATTAAAAATATACCAAGTGTATAAAAAAATTAAAAAAACATAGTAAACATTTTAATGTTCTGAGTCGAAGTAAATACTTTTGCCATCATCAGGCTTTAAAAGGTAATCTAATTCATTATTGTAACAAATAAAAACTTTTACTAATCAAAATAAAAAAATTTAATTAATCATTTTCAAGACTTATTTTAATTTTTTTTTTGGTACATAAATAATATTTATTAAATTTGACTCGAATTACTACAGTTGTAATGATACAAATATAACTGTAGTAATAAAGCTTAAAAGTTTTACATACATTTTAATGGTCCAATAATCGATTTATAAGGGTCTTATTTTTAAAAAAACATATTTACCCATTTTCTGCATAACGGTATAGTGCAGCGCGAAAAGTTTTGATTAAAAGTAATGGCGAACACAGTTATGTTAAAAATCTGAATGTACGAAGCTGTAGGTTTTGGATGACGCTGAAATCAAATATAATGTTGTCCTGAATTTGGCACTTCCGGTTATACCGGAAGTAGACGTCAACTTTGTTATTTTACATAGAACCTAATATTTTTTATTTTATTTTTAAATTCTGCATGAAATTTTCGATAAAATTTGTGCACAATGTTTTATACCAAAAATGAAGTATTTTCGAGATATTTCGACTTTTTCCAAATTTTGAAAAAATCATAGTCCACATTGAATAACGATATCTCCATTAACAACGAAGCTAGTGATATGAAATTCATATGTCTAACTCATTTTTTTTTTATGAAAATAGTCGCAAAAAGGGTAGACCTATCGTGTCGGCCGCGGACGGCCCGTACTCCGACTATTAGAAGGGGAAGGGATTATAGAAAGGAAATGATTATGGACACGCTTTTTAAAAAGTTGCAGGTCATAGTTCTCTGAGGGTGTTCTAGAGGGTGAAGGGTATCTGTGAGAGTTGAGCTTTTTATCAAGCGAATGGCTCTTTTCTGAATGGAATCTAGAAGACGAACAAAAAGCCTTGGTGCTGAACCCCAAATATGCGAGCAGTACTCCAGTAGAGGTCAAATTTGAGTAATCAGGAGTAAAAAACTTTCTAGCTTTCCACAGAAAACCTAGCCTCTGGCTTGCCGACTTTGCGATGTTAGCAACATGGTCATGCCAAGACATATTATTGGACACCGTGACTCCCAAAATCGAGATGAAGGGACTTGGTTCAAGGGTATTTCCGGACATTGTGATGGGATGATTTGAGGAATTCACTTTCTTGGAAAACGTGGCACTTTGTGTTTTTTGGGCGTTGAACTGAACAAGATTGTTGGTTCCCCACTCGACGATTGCTTCAAGATCTCTATTGATGGAATCAACCTGTTCCTGCCTGAGTCTATTTGTATCATTCACCGAAAGTGATCGATAGGATGTGAAAGTTGAGACAAGTGTGCTATCGTCTGCGAAACTGTAAATGGGGTTCGTGTTGGTTTTCAAGAGGTCGTTGATGTGTAAAATAAATAAGGTGGGGGACAGGATGGAACCCTGGGGGACAGGATGGAACCCTGGGGGACCCCGGCATTAGTTTTAAACGCATCAGAAGAAATACCGTCAACTGCCACATGTAAGGAGCGATCTTGCATGAAGCTCAAGAGCCATTGGCGCAGTTTGGTTGGGAGACCGTAAGCAGATAATTTACTTAACAATGCCTGGTGCCAAACGCGGTTAAAGGCTTTAGATATATCCAAGGCTATTGCACGAGATTCACCAAACTTTTCAATAGTGTTTGTCCAGAGCTGAGTGACATAAGCCAGCAAATCTCCAGTAGACCGAAGTTGTCGAAATCCATATTGTCTGTCATGGATTATCTCAAATTTCTCCAGATATTTGATAAGTTCTGTGTTAATCGCTTTTTCCATAACTTTGGATATGACTGAGAGCAATGCAATAGGGCGATAATTTGCAGGAATAGTATTCTTTCCTTTTTTCGGAATCGGTTGGACCTTAGCGTTTTTCCACATGGACGGAAATACTCCTTTGCTGTATAATAACTTGAAGAGTCTACAGAGAACTGGGGTGAGCTCTTGAGCACAGGTCTTCAGGACAATTGTCGGAATTCCATCTGGTCCTACTGCCTTATTGGAGTCAAGATTTCGTAGGATTTTCCTGATAGTGCGATGGCGGATAGTGACCTCAGGCATTGATGCGTTTATTCTAGGTATCGTTGGGGGTTGTTTTCCATTGGTATCGAGGGTTGAGTTAGAGCTGAACATTTCGGCCAGCAGATCCGCTTTTTCTTTGGAAGATACGGCTGTCGTGCCGTCGGACCTCTCGAGTTGATATTCTATACTTGATATTCTATACAGAGTGTTTTTGCCGCCCACATGCACAATTTAAATCATTTATAAGTTGGTTACTTTAAATAGAACACCCTGTATTTTATTATATTTTTTGCTGTATTTTTTTAAGCCAATTCGTTTGGTATCGGTATTCCCTATACCTAAATCCAACCACTTTTGAGATATTTCATTATCTTAATTAAAACAATAACTCTACTTAAATCTTTCAACATTAAAAAAGGGTAGGCTTGGCTGTCAAAGATTTAATAGTTAGAACGTTGATTGTTTATGTTGTTTTGACAGTTTTTTTTACCACTTTGTATTTTATAGTAAATAATGGCAAATGTAGGAATTACTAATTATGATTTTTTAAATCTTATTATATTACGGTGAGTTTAATAGAATTGTTAAAAAAAATTGCTGTGCTTTTGCAGAAAGATATCCCAGTCGACCAAATGCAACTGGTGATATTGTAAAAAGATTACTACTTCTAATTCCCCTCTTGCACCCCCACTGAATTGTGAGCACCTCCTCAAAAAATTTTAATAAGAAAGGGGGCAGCTTGTGCAAAAGGAATTTTCATTCTCTGTTCGACAATATTAAGTTGTTCAAATTTGATGCCATCATTTAAAATTTATTTTAAAAATGTAAAATTTTAATCCCTTACGTGAAATGAAGTAAATAATGTTAATGTTAATTAAATGACCACCAATAACTATGTTTAAAAAATAAATTTTTGGTAATTTTACAGAATAGTATGTTTTTTTGTGACAGTCCACCGCCATTTCCTCTCTAGGCGGTCGCCCAACTTCACTACCTCCTGAAGCCGGTACTGGGGATATCCAATATCCAATCAAGAGCCATACTTCAAAATTAAAAACCATTTTTTTCATTGTTTTGTGGTTTTTGGAACGGACTATATTCGTATAGATTCGCAGTTAACCGATGTAAATTTTTATTGTTTTTATTACAATTAATTTCTGGATTGTTATTAAAACGACCGCACACAGCAAGTCCACAGCATCAACGCGGCCATCATTGTTTTGTTTCGAGTAAATCACAACGTAACAAACGCATATCTGGCACTATCACAAACAGTATACGTGTGTACATAACAGGATCTAATTTAAATATTTCACGCATGTCTGGATGGCCACGCGCTTTCAATCGCAGTCCCCATTGTTCTGACGAACGCACTCCCATGGATGGATTAGCCGGTTGGCATTGGCGTGCGAAAATCCGCCGGTGCTCTTGATAACAGTCCAAACGGTTTCGAGCTTAAAATTAATATGGTTTAGTTGTGTGAGATTTCGTTATCGACGGTTCTCCACGCCTAAGCTAGAAAAGGTTTTTGGATTAAGGCCCTTTTTAGCTAAATGAAAATTGCCCTAAAAATATCCGCGTCCTAGAATAATATCGTATTAGTATTATACAATTGTTACATTTTACTTTGAAACTTTAATTCAAAGCGGTTATTCTAACTGACCTGCTTATTCATTAACCGTACATAATGCAATCTTTTTAACCTTATCTTATTGTTAAAAAGGCATAAAAAATATGCTTTACGATAACTTTTTTGGTGTTTTTGTTTTTGTTTAATATTATCTAGTAAATTTTTTATAAAGTTTAAGAGGGAATTGGTCATTAAAAATGAAAAATTCAGGATGAAATTAAAAAAATAAGTTTACCTTCCAAAAATAGTAGTAACTAAACTTAAGTAACAAATACCTTTATCTCTTATGACAGCTCTCTTTAGTTCTGGAGGGTTTCATACCAATATCTCAATAAAACTCCATATCCAAACTTTCCCATTCGTCTACTAAGGCGTGTTTTAGGTTATCTACGTTGATTGGTGCAATATTATAAAATATGTTTTACCATTCTAGGCACTTTCAAACATTGAAATAAGAATAAAGTTGAAACTTACTGCTGCATACTCAAAAACCTAAATAATAACTTCATATAGATACGTGGTTATTATTCCAGTAACGTGCAGACAATATACCTATCAGCTATCAGGAATTCCCTACGAAATAAAGTCAACTTTGTGTGACCTTTAAAATAGATGCCTTCCCATACCGGGATGATGCCACCACCAAAAGTCCTAGCTGGTTTCATGATGCACTGTGCAAATCTCTCACCTTCGCATCTGTAAACTGAGATACGTCTATTGATTGCCAAATCGACTCCTACAGAATGGCTTTCAGTACTGAGTCATATCTAACACCCAAGTCTGCACCGCATAAACGCTCTGTACAGAGCGCTCTACAAGATACTGGACAACAGAGAACTAGCGATCCATACAGACATCCAGAACGCTAACCACAACCGCCTCCGATCTAGAAAACCACCAACCAAGACCGCACTAAACGCAAAAGAAGATGAATGGAGCATCACCGATGCTTGGTATCAGGAATGGTGGTGGCCATGAGCAGCTTTGATGGTCCAAGACCAGGATCTGTACAAAAATATGGAGAACACCGAAGATCACACAGGAACCATTTTTGTATTCCTGTGTTGATTATTAAAGATTCCAAGTACATAGATTAACTTATTAACCGTTTCGATATTTGAAGAAAGATTGTACTATTAAACTCTTAATTCAGAAGAGACACGAAAAATAAAATGGTTTGAACGGGATAACGGCAAAGGCAAACCTTAAGTTGGCAGACGAACTGGAGCGATGAACACACTACCTGTTTTTTGATATTTAGGAATGAATGAGCAGGCCATACGGGTAAGCGGACTATTTTTGTCCCAGGCCCAGGCCCTGAAGAGAATAAGACAGCGAACCTAATACACAGTGAAGAAAAGTGGAAATGCGTATACAAAGCTATCAGAAACATAGTAGAAACTAAAGAGAACAATCACAGGACAGAATAGAATACTTAAGAAATTTAGACTACGCCACTCACCAAAGTAATGCGAGAGCGGTGGAGTGAGTGGGGTGAGACAGGGGAAGAGGTTTTATTCGGTAGGAATCCGGAAAACCAAAAGATTTCTTCTCCTCCGGCGAAAAAAAAGCATGATCTTAAACGTGCTACACGGTGTGCTCTGGTTTACAATGGTGCAACAGAATTATTGCTTACTTGTACATTAAGGACTGTGGAGAAATCATTTTTAAGTTGCTTTACTGTAATACATCGTACCTGCAGGGTACATAAATAATAGTCATTTGCAGTGATGGTATATCTTGGACTTTCTATAACTGATCTTTTGTTGTAATCCCCATTTTTTCAATACCTTTTTTATGTTCTAGATACGTTCAGTAGGTTAATATAAATAACTTCTACTATGAACTGCAGGTACACAAACTCTTTGACTTACTATCCTGTGTAAAGATAATATTTCGTTTAGGTGAATTTGAAAAGTTTCTTAACTTTTAGTTTTTATAAGAATACTGGACACTGCTGCCAACTTTCCTACTTAATTTAGCCAAACATGACATTATTTATTAAAATTATCTATTTTAAGGTATAACTATAAACATTTTGGTTAAAAATTATGTATTATTCGCCTTTTTAATGCAAAAAAAGTATTTTGTCGAACATAAATTATGCATAAATCCAACATTATTTAAATTTAAGTTGGTAGAAACTAGTTTTTTTTTTATTAAATATAATCAGAATTTAATCTTTCGTCTCTAATTCGTCCAAGTTAAATCCTCATAAATTATTCCTGCTTTAGCCGAGTTGTATTTTTTTAAGACTATTGGCTAAGATGGACCCTGCCCCCATAAGTAAAGGAATTAAAAGTTGATACCATAAAATGCATTCCAAATAACTATTTTTTACTTTTATCAATACAATTTGTGTTTGATGAGACCCGGCTTATTACACCTCTTGGCGTTGTCACAACTTCCAGACAAAAGGATGAGTGGGAAACTAAGACGATAGATATCTTTTTCCCTAGAGATGACACACAATGGATATAATAAGACTAAAGTGCTTTGGATCGGTTTTCTTTTAATCAGCCCACCCCTCTTATCAATAAGGTTTTAATAAAAATAAAAGGGGATAAGGGATATTCTAGTCTTGCGAAAAATAGTTTTGGTTTATTTTTTAGTAGTATCTGTTGGCTCAAGGGCCGAATTAATTCATTAATTAATATGAATAAATGGTAAGTTTGTTCAGTATTAATTATTCCTTTGAAAATTGAAATATATGTGGCTGTATGTAGGGTGAAAGTCTCTCAATATAGAATGTCCAGAAATTGTTTTTTTGTATAAGTAAGTAATCATTACTCATTAAAAAAATTTGAATTTCAGCTTTATTTAAGCTTTCATTTGGAATTTTAACGAGCTGCCGCGAATGATAGGATGCGTTGTAAAGAACTATAACACTATTTGGCTCCAAATTTGGGATCAATGTGAATTTAACCCATTCTTTAAATATGTTAGCTTCTATGTTTTTATGATAATCAATGTTGCAGTTTTTCATTTTTTTCTCACATAATTTTAAAGTATTAAGAACCCCTCCTTCATTTTTTCCAAATGATAAGGCTAAATCCTTTGTTTGCAGAAATAATCGGCATACATTTTTTTGAACCATCAGTCCATTCTTTCTTAACTATATCGTGGGTGTCATACTCAAATGGAACTTGGCAGGACATGTGGCTCGCATGCAAGATGGCAGGTGGATAAAAAGATTACTTGAATGGAAACATGATCCGATAAAATAAATAAAGAAAGACCACTAACTCGCTGGGCAGACGACATTACAAAAATTACAAAAAACTGGATTCGTAGCGCTCAAGACAGAAAAGAATGGACTCAGCTAGGGGAGGCCTATGTCCAGCAGTGGACGCAGAGGGCTGATTGATGATGATGATTGGTGTCATACCATGTTTCCTTCAAATAGACAATTGGTCTCTTTTCTTGTCAATACTTTGTTACTCGGTATATATTACGCAAATCCACTATTCTTCTGCTCTCCATGATTACTTCGCGTTTATCATTCGTCCTAAACTTAAAACCCATTTTCTTTATCCTATTATAAAGCGTTTTATCACATAAATTTATACTACGACCGGTACTTTTTAACTTATTTCTGAGTATTTTAATTGTTGATATTTCATTGTTTTTATAACACTTATATATTATTCTTTTCAATAATTTTACCAAACCATCATCTAAAGGTCTTGGTAATCCATTATCACTTCGTTCGTAAGGTCCATTTTAGATTATTTAAATGTAGCCGTGTTTTCTTTTGTGGTGAGTGATTATTTGAACTTTCATTTTCACTTTCACGGTAATCACTATCATCACTAAAATTTTCTCTGTCATTGCTCAAATTTTTAACTAAAGGCAATTGTTTCCACGGACGTCACATTTTCAATAAGCAATGTAAATGTCTTTTAAATTACATGTATTTCTTTTATTAAAAAATCTATTAGGCACTTAAAAAACATTTAAGCTACGAAACTAAACAACTGACCATTTGATTACTTACTTTAAAATGATAAAAACAAGACGAACAGCCCAGTCTAAGTATAGCATATTTCACGAATATACGGTGGTTTCGAATTATAGTTAGAAACTCGATTACCAGTATTTAACTGTACATTTAAGAAGTACGAAAGCAAATTCTCCTAATATTTTTAAACAAATTTCGTAGGTAATGAATTTTATTTTATACGGGATTTCTTGTTCGTCCATTCTAGCCAATATAAAGAAATAATATTTTAAAGGAAAGGCCGATTATTTTAAGATGCACTATAATATTTACTTGAACTATAACAATATTCGTAATATTAATTTAAAAATGTTTATCATTACATTAAAGCTTATCTAATTTGGTTAGGCAGTACAAAAGCCAAATTAAATTTTAACAGTCTCTTCAATAGTAAATTACTCTTACTCATTTACGTTAATCACAACATTGAAATATTTGGGTCAGTTAAGAAGGACTAAGCTTTAAATATTTTAATTCCCAATTAAGAGCCACCCTTGTAAAACTCATTCGCTCAAAATAAAGTTACACTGACGTTTCAGAATGATTTTTACTTCCTACATCTCTCGTTCAACAGGAAAACATGGACAAAATTTAATGAAAATTGGGTTAAATTTGATTTCTGGTAGTTTACTTTATTATTAACTGAGCTATTGTTTTTCAAATGTAATAAATACCGACCAAAAAGGATATGGAGTGGTGAATGATTAATTATCAACTTCAGATCTAGACACGCGGTAGCGTGTCAAGCCAAGTTTAAGGTAAGAGAATGGCGAGTGGTACCGTGTGTAATATTACACGAACCATTTGGAGCCAATTTTGACCCCCCTCATAGCTCAAAAACTATTTCACATAAACAAGTCTAATTTGGCTCATATATTGAGACTTACAAGATACATAGGTGCTTCAAAGTTCATAAACACACCTCAAACGGTTATTTAGATATTAACGTCCAAAAATCGACATTTTTATCACTGACCTATAGATCAAAACTCTAACCTAGTTCCAGATGACATAGAAAGTTCAAATTTAGCATCCAGATAGATAGTTGGGTAAAAACAAAGAAATAAATCAGATACTACTAAATTTTTTATCATTTTATTATAATCTTTCAATTAATTGATTCTATTAGGAACGCTTACTTATAGTGCCTATAATGAGAGAATCAGCATTTACGTAAATATATAACTAGTGAAATACCACCCTTAGTTTTTAGTTAATCCAAAAATATCAGTTTTAGTACTTATAACTAAAAGTTTAGTCGAACTTTCGTATTTAGTACGTTATTAACTGGGATTTAGTATTAATTATTATTTCAATATTTAGCGCACAACAATAGTGTAAGATCAAAAGTTATAAATAATTAAATAAAATAGGTATTATTTCGAACCACGGTGTACGGTGCAGCAGCAGGGTGTGGAGCGGAGCAAAACTTATGCACCTATATTTTTCTTAAGAATTCAATAGATAACAGGTATTTCGTTACGTAATCGTCTTAAATAATTATTCCCTATTTGCCTAGCATATGCTATTACTATCCACAAATCACAAGGCCTTAGACTTGACAGCGCTGTTCTCGACATATGCTCCTCTATATTTAGTAAAACGCAGGCTTACGTTGGACTCTCCAGAGTTAAAACGCGTAAAAAAATTTTCGGATACTGAATTTACTCGAACATTTTAAAGGTTAATATAGAAAATAACACAAAAAAGACAATTATACTCCGTAAACGTAGAAAAATACAAAAAAACTTTTGGTATTAATTTTATTATGAATAAATACCTACTAATAATTTCTGTAAAAAAAGTAATATCCCATCAAAAACATAAATGTGAAATTAGAGCCAAGTTCAAAATTATGATATATGCCTTGGTTGTTGAATTCAACGACAAAAGAAGTGAGATATAAATGGGTGCCAAGTTCAATGTTAAGTCCTGAAATTTATTTATAACAACATAAAATATTTTATAACAACTTTAAATATCATTTTTTTAATAACTTATGATAATATATTGAAGCCTAAGGTCTGACTTAGCTATTAAGAATATACGAATTAATATTTAGTACCTACCAAAACAATCACGGAAGAGCCCTATGTTCAATAGTTAGTTTATGCCAGCAAGCCAAATTTTTGAATAAAATAAGAACTTACAGCTTTAGAACTTGCGAAGGCTATAATATAATTCGTATATTCGAACTAGCCGAGTCAGACCTAAGGCTTTAATATATTAACCAAAGTTATTAAAAGAAATAACATTTTAAATAAAATATTTTATGTTGTTATAAATTAACTTTAGTACTGACCATTAAAATTGGCACCCATTTAGATCTCACTTCTTTTGTCGTTGAATTCAACAACCAAGGCATATATCATAATATCGATCTTGGTTCTTATTTCACATTTATGTTTTTGATGTGATTTATTTATTGCAAAAACTTTTAATTTTACTGCTTTAATTGCATTTATACATTTTGCTTTATTTAACGGACATATGTTTAAAATAAAAGTTCCTTATTTTACGATTATAGTGTAAATAAAAAGTAGATCATTTTTGTTAATAATGCATTTATCATGTTTAAATAAAAGGTATTGTTAAAAAGAAAACTAAATATCATTTTGTGGGTGAACTTAATTTGATCGTGTTCCCTAGGCAGTTTTGCATTTAAAATTCATATATTTCGTATTTTCGTTGTATACCGGTACGACAAAAGGAAGCCACTTTCTTTTGTTTGGTTACTGGGGAAGCTCGAAGACGTTTGTAAATAGTGAAATGGCTTTCATCTTGTCACGTCTGGCGTCATTACTCGCATGCAGATATGTTTCAGAATTTTTCGTTTGCTTTTCCTTTAACTTTTAACAGGTAACGCATTTTAAAATCAATATACAGATCAATCAACCACAGAACGTTTTTTTTAATAATCACATTTCTGACATAATAAGATAAAATTTAAAATTAACAAACTTTATTAATTTACATTTAAGAGCGTTATATACATAGTGGACCAAAAGTCTGGAAACGGACAAATATATGAGCACATTTTGAACACTTGGTTAAGTAATCGTAATGTTAAAAATGTTATCTTTCA
Source organism: Agelastica alni (assembly GCA_950111635.1). Classification (NCBI taxonomy): domain Eukaryota; kingdom Metazoa; phylum Arthropoda; class Insecta; order Coleoptera; family Chrysomelidae; genus Agelastica; species Agelastica alni. Next base: position 24,676,298 of record OX467716.1, read on the forward strand.
ATTGTTACGTTTAAATGTAGCTAAAAATAGTATTAAAAAAATAATTGAGACAAGTAGGCGTTGCCACACTTCTGTTTTATTTATTTAAGACCTTCTAGACTACATAGAATCATAATTGTTATATATGGCTGAACTTGTATTAAAGAGGAGATTTCAATAATGGCTAAATATACAGGATGATGTATTTAAAAAACCAAAGTGACTAATAATATCAGAGAAATGGCAAATCTGACAACATTGCAAATATCAAATCTGGAATTTCCGTATCTTAAAATAGGCTTATCCCAAATTTTGTAAAATTCGGACCAGCAATTTACGAGATAATTGTCCGTTTCCAGACTTTTGGTCCACTCTGTATAAATAAAAAACGGTTGCTCAAAAGGGTTTACAATAACAAATAAATGGAGAAAAATATATGGAATGGCAATATGGATTACTTCAAGTTATAGCAGGGGAGCCCCACGTGTCTTTGATATTGGAGGTTTGTTAATCTGCCGGTTTCCACGATAGGGATGGCTGTACGGAAGGTTTGAAAATTAATAACAAAAAAATTTATTCAAGCGCATCAGATAATTAGAGGGGATGTTAGGTAAATCGAGGTGATTGCTAGGCTTTTTAGTATTATGAGTGACAGGGAACCAACCTGACGTTTCAACCCCCAACCTGGAGGGCCAGGTAATTTTTACTCAAGGTTTTCTTCTTCTAGACTGGATGTCTTTTTGGATTTCGGAGACCAATCTTCCCCATTTTTCCCCTGTATTCTAAGCAGAAGCCCTCACAGGGTGCCATCATCCAGGCCAGATGTACCCTGGTTTTTTTACAAACTTTTACTCCTTCCCCTAACCCTTTCACAATCTGGATTGGGATAGGCTACGGCGGCTACCATTTTTTGTCAACAAGGGATTACATCAAGGCTGCTGTGTGTCACCCACACTGTTTAAAATTTATGTAGCAAAAGCTCTTAAACAATGTAAGAGAAAATACAGGGGAATGGGTATCGAGTTGGGAGGTTTTAAATTTTATATACCATTTTGAATTTTTTTTTTTAAAAAGGTTTTCGGATTAAGATTTTCGGAAGTGTTAACGTGAGAAGCATGTTTTGGATGTAAAGATCTAATAACATTATTCCATTTTGTTTCTGTTTTTAATTTTAGATAGAAATTCGTTTTTGGCATTGTTTTATTTCCAATCGTGATTTTTTTTTAAAACAAAAATTACAAATTAACGTGGTTTTAGTTGGGTTCATTGGTTGGAAAAAAATAGGTATATCTGTAAACTGATATATCTGTTCCCTTAAATTGAATTTTATTGTGTGAGGTTTGACTGTGTGCATGTATCGATATGATCAATGAAATAAAATTTGTATTTCGTGTATAAAATTTATTAAAAAAAAAATTAAAGTCGAAAAATAGTTACTTACTCGTCAGGAGTACAAGAAGCCTAAAAAACCATAAAAAATCTCATGTTCATTAAATTTTATGTAAGTTTACATAACAAACAAGTTAAAATACATATTCTTGCCTATGATGCAATTTGAAATTAAGTTTCTTATAAAGACAATATTCAAGTATGCTTGCTAGCAAGACTCAAATAACAAGTGAAAATGTATTGACATACAAATACATGCAAACTGTGGGTACAACAGAACACGAACCTCCATGGTACATAAAACACAGAATAAAAATGGTAAAACAAAGAGAAAAATGTCATCTTTCAAATAAGAATCCCAATATTCCTGGGAACTCGAGCAAGATTTTTGTCTTGTCAGGTTTAAGTAATCTTTAAACAATACAAGTGAATTATTTAAGTCAGATACATAAAAATTAAAGACATCGTCAACTATTAAAAAAATTTTAAGTAGTAAAAGGTAAAAACAGCTCTGCTCAATAGTACTACAACTAGGGGCCAAAAGTGTGACAGAAGTCTAATGGAAACTTCACCCAACTTTTTTAAAACCAAAGTTAATTTTACATGTATCGCCACTGGTAGTTTCACCTCTGGAAAGCTCCGTTTTACTTTAAATTTTATGCACGAAATACAAATTTTATTTCATTGATTTAATTAAAATGCCAAATCAAGAACACACTTTCCTGAGTTAGAGTTTTTAGTTGGTTTTCAATGGTTATTTAAAAAAAATCAAATTATTTTTACTTACTCTTAAGAAGTAGTTACATTCCACTTTCATTAGCGCTTTCATACATGTTCGACGGTTGTTTTAATTTAATTCATGTGCAATAGCCATGGATGTATCTAAATCCTTTGACCGCGTTTGGCACCAGGCATTGGTAAGCAAATTATCTGCCTACGGTTTCCCAACCAAACTGCGCCAATGGCACACGACCTCTTGAAAACCACCACAAACCCCATTTACAGTTTCGCAGACGACAGCACACTTGTCTCAACTTTCACATCCTATCGATCACTTTCGGTGAATGATACAAATAGACTCGGGCAGGAACAGGTTGACTCCATCAATGAAGATCTTTAAGCAATCGTCAAATGGGGAACCAACAATCTTGTTCAGTTTAACGCCCAGAAAACACAAAGCGCCACGTTTTCCAAGAAAGTAAATTCCTCAAATCACTTCATTACAATGTCCGCAAATACCCTTGAATCAAGTCGCTTTATCTCGAGTTTGGGAGTCACGGTGTCTAATAATATTTCTTGGCATGACCATATTGCTAACATCGCAAAGTCAGCAAGCCAGAGGCTAGGTTTTCTGTGGAAAGCTAGAAAGTTTTTTACTCCTGATCAACTGTTGACGACGTACAAGGCCCAAACCCGACCACTACTGGTGTATTACATGCACATTTGAGGTTCAGCACCAAGTCATTATCTTCGTCTTCTAGATTCCATTTAGAAAAGGGCCATTCGGTTGATAAACAGCTCAACTCTCACAGATACCCTTCACCCACAATAAAATGGAAGAAGAGTTGCATACTAGACATTACTCTACAGATATTTCCATGGCAGATGCTCCAGAGAAATAAAAACTCTTATACCACCACTGGCCACATTCGGCCGAAGAACTTGGCACGCTGATCAGTCACACCCATTTTCTTTCAAGATTGACACTACAAGGACCAATCTTCATCAAGAATCCTTTTTTTACAGGGCTGCTACGGAAAGGAATTAGCTTTCAAAATCAGTTTTTCCAGAGAACTATGACCTACAACTTTTTAAAAAGCGTGTCCACAATCATCTCCTTTCTATAATCCTTTCCCCTTCTAATAGTCACAGTGCGGGCCGTCCGCGGCCCACACAATATGTCTACCCTTTTTGCGACTATTTTCAGTAATAAAAAAAAAATCGTTAACGTTAACCTGCGCAACCCGTTAAGCTTGAAGATTTCACCTTTGTGCAGCAACTCCGTCAACAATAACGTGCATGTTTTAATTTTATTTCAGTAAGTTTTGAGTTCTTTTTTTGTGGTAAGGATTCGCAGAAACTTCTACGTATCTTATTTCCTTAAAGCGAGAGCTGAGTTTGTTTAATTCGGTTACGAATATACGAGTTTTATCAGATTTTATGTCTCTCTCGCGAACGTTGAAGGTGTGGCGTATTTTACTTAATTACACGTCATGCAAAGAGACTTTATTAATCAAAACAGCTAGTTCTGTATGTTTTTTAACAAACATCTAAATTAGGTAATGTGTATAACGTTCGTCTAATTAATTATAGAGTTTTGTATTTATCTACTTCAAATAAAATTAATTAAAGTATAAAAAAACTAAAAAACACGCTTTTAGAGTTAATCAAACTAAAAAGTAAAAAATAATTCTTAACTTAAGAATAAAATTACTGACATGAAAATTAATGTCACTGTGTTAAAAGCGTGGGGTGACTTTATATAAACTTTTTAAACAAACTCTGCATTTCGGATTGAAAGCACACCACGCTTTTAGAACAGTGACATTAATTTTCTCGTCAGTAATTTTATTCCTATCTTTAGAATTATTTTTTACTTTAAGTTTGATTATCTCTAAAAGCGTATTTTTTAGTTTATTTAAACTATAATTTATTGTGTTAGTTAGATCATACGTAAATATTGTTTAATTATTGCGATTAAGTTTTGAAAAATGAAAACTGCAGCAAATGTGTGTAATACATATTTAAAAAAATAAGTTGATAAAATTGTTTAACTTGATACAAGTAATTACTGTTTACATTCGTTTATAGTACTTTTGATTCAAGTGTTTACTATTTATTTTACTATTTAAATTATAGGGAGACAATAGTGAAATCATGAGTCAGAGTCAGTAATTTTATTCTTATGTTACGAATTGTTTTTACTTTTTAGTTTGATCAACTCTAAATGCGTGTTTTTTAATTTTAGTTATTTATTTTTCGATTTTTAATTCAATTTTTTACTCACCCTTTTGCCAGTCATTCCTCGGCACGTTTCTCACCAGTATATTGGATTTGGTAAATTATAATATGACATTAGAACTAAACTGGCGAAACTAATCAGGATAATCGAATATTTTGATCAAATTATTGCATTTTCGTTGGTCTTTGACAAGTGTGTAAAGTTTAAATTAAATATGATCGCTTGAGTAGGGCAATATCGAAGCCAAAGAGTCAGTTACAAACAAACATACAGGTGAAACTAATAAAAGCGTGTTAAAAAAAGATAAACTGCACCACTTAGCAATTGATAAGGATCGATTAATTCTTTTTATCCGTTAAATTAAATTTTTAGATATTTTCACATTAGTTTGGATAAAACGGTTTCTAAATGAAAGTCCACGATATTTCTGGCTAATATTACTTTTTATCTCTTTTTTTTAAGGCATTATGCATAATATTAACCATCGCCCGACACTCCTTCTCTAATGCTAATATGACCAAATAATCGGCGTAAAAGAGGCATTTGATAATTAAATAATTCGTTTTTAATAAGCCTTTTTCCTGAGAACTAAGAATAGTGTGGCAAACTGTCACGAGAGGCAGCACTTGTGGTAGGGACAAATACTAAACCTCACTCATTTAAGACAGTGCAAAGTAAGTTATTTAAAATTTTTAATTAAATAACCAAATTTTTGTTTTATAACTACAATGCCGACAAAACATTGTAATTTTGCAAATTGTACTTCGGATAATCTATATTCAGAGGAAAACAAGTTTTTTATGCCATTTGTAAAATTTAACATTAATGAGGTTAGGTGTAATAAAAAGCAAATAAATGGAGAGCAACTCGGGGATCACTCCGGGATACTGAGTGAAACAAAAAACCACCAAATTCTCGGGATGGTTCCTGACTTGCTAGCCACAAAAATACACGTAGGAAGGTCGTTCAAAGTCCTCTTTCCGGAGAGAGACGAATGGATGAGGGGACAAATCCTCTTCCCAGAGACTAAATACGTAATGTACACAGACTGCTCAAAAACCCCAGATGGAGTTGGGGCCGGTGTTTTCAGCAGGAAACCAAAGATTGAAATATCTACCAGTCTTGGCAGGTATGCCACAATCTTTCAGGCTGAAATATTCGCTATCGAATTGTGTGCAAGAGAGTTGACCAACAGACCTCTAGCAAACAAAAACATAAATATAATATCAGACAGCCAGGCCGCTTTAAAAGCACTGAGCTCCAACAAGATAAATTCTAAACTTGTATGGAATTGCATCGAATCCTTAGAGTACCTTGGTGCGAACAACAGGGTGACCCTACTGTGGGTACCTGGGCACCAGGGGGTGAAAGGAAACGAAAAATCCGACACCCTTGCAAAACAGGGGGCCGAATCTGCGTTCACTGGACCAGAACCGGTTTTTGGAGTCACCACAAGTGCCGCCAAAACAATTATTTCGGACTGGGCGGAGAGGAAAATACTCACGTACTGGTCCGACATACCAGGGCTAACCCACTCGAAGGCGTTTTTACCTTTACAACCCTCGAGAAACACAACTAAGCAGATCGTAGAATGGAGCAGAAATGACCTGCGTATTCTAACAGGACTGCTTACGGGACACTGTCGTCTGAGATACCACCTCAGAAAGATAGATCTGAACCAACAAACGGACTGTCGGTTCTGCTGCGTGGAAGACGAAACTGCTGAACATATACTATGTTCATGCCCCGGCCTGGGAAGAATAAGGTTCAACATAATAAGTTACACTAACCTAGAACCTACCGATTTTAAAAAAATCTCACTCTATACAACCATGAACTTCGTAAGAAGGGCTGGATTGTGCGGTGAACTGTAGCCTCTAGGGGTGAGCCACAATAGAACTACTAAGGGTCGCGGTAGAGGGGCGACCACGCCCCACTCACATAAAACCTAACCTAACCTAGGTGTAATAAATGGGTACACGCATCGAGGAGAGTGGCTTTAACAAAAGAAAAAAATAATAAATATACATATGTGTTTTCAAACATTTTTATGGGTGGTAAAGGTACAACTAAAAAAAATCCGGATACAGTTTCTGCAACAATTAGTAAGGTTAAGTATGTACGTCAATTTTGAAAAAAATTTTATTTTACTTAAGTAATTACCCATGTTATTGTAAATATTATTAGCAAGGAAACAATTGTTTATTGATTTTTCAGTAAATGAACATGAATTAGAAAAAAAAAATAACCTACAATTTCGCAACGTACAGTAAAGCAGGACAAATAAAACAGCGACCAACCCAAGCTATCGAAGATTCAACATCTGATCGAGGCACAGCGAGATTTTACAGAGGCAGGAACTTACTTCACCTTCATCTTACTTGCTTCTTAATGCTCCTCTGTTGCTTGCCGTCGCGTCGACACTTTAAGCCCAAAAAGTTGTCACGTGCCTATTTTTTCCCTTCTACGGTTCATAATAATTGTGCCTTACTCGTAAGTAGTGTTGCATACAGTACTCGGTGGTAACTCGAATATATCATTCGTTGTAGATAATGTTGCATAACTTGTAGGGGTAAGATTTGATAGTTGGTTTGCAATTACTGGATATCCCCACGGATGAGGCGATATTGGGTTGACGTTTATTCCGCGCCATTTTTCTTGATTTCCGATATAGGAGCGTCAGTCGTTTGGAGAGCATCATCGAAGTCGGAGGTGTTGGTGAAGGTTGTTGGGGACGGTGTGTTATTAGCACGTGTGCAGAACCTCTATGGGATTTCATTCATATCTGGCTGTATTTGGGCCATCTTAATTGGATTTTGAAGAAAAACCATTTGATTTTCAACTTGACCATTTTGTCTTGCCTTTGTTGTGGATATTTTTGGAGTTGGTGTCAAGTTGAATAGCCGTTATCGGGATTTATTTGAGGGAAGCCATTGTTCACTAACTGGTGCCGCCCCATAATCTAACCAGCCCCCCCCCCCGGAGTAGTTCAGGAGTAGCACAGAAGTAGGCCACAGGAGTACATGTGAATTCGCATACCCAAAGGTTATCAGTGATTTATTTTTAAATATATAACGCCTTGTCTCATTCGACACCACGTGTAAGTTTTGCTTTAGTTATAAATATAGTACTTTGTGAATTCGTATACCCAAAGGTTTTAAGTGATTTATTTTTAAACATATAACGCAGTGACTCATGCTGACAACACTATTACGTTCTGTTTTAGTTTATTAATATAGTATATTGTTGGAAACTATTTATTGCATTAGATAATATGCCAAAACTAAACTTGGATTAAAATGACCTTCTCAATAATTCTTTATGTCCAAGTAAAAACATATTTTCTTCCTACTTATTTGTAAATATCCTACAATCTTGATATTTTAAAGGTCAACCATTGTAAAGATATTTTTAAATGAACTCTATTGTTTTGGCAGTGAAAATCTTTATGTAAACGGTTAACTAGTGAATCTTCTTTGCCTTTATGTAAATGTTTGAATTAGTGTTATTAACGAGTTAACTTATATATGTTTTACCTTTTTTTCTTTGCCTTTATGTAAATATTTGAATTAGTGTTATTAATAAGTTAATTTATATATGTCTTACTTTTTTTTGTAACTTGCTAAAGTCTGTTACTCTTACTGCTGTTCTGGTCATTTTAGAAAGTTGTAAATTTTACATTTTTGGTTTGTTTTAGCAAGAAAATTTTACCATAGCTGTTAACTTTGACTATATTTGTTATGATGTTGCTATTGAACTGTGTACCTTAATTATCTATTGTGTGAGTAAAGTATCCAACATATTTTTGCTATAATTTTATTTATTTGGTTCACCATAATCATAGTTGTTTATCTTGTAGCTCTGCTAGTGCCTATAAGATCTAGGAGTTTCCGGCTTATACCGTTTAAGTCGGTGGCGCAGCTCACTTTTATATTTTTTTCTTCTATCCTCTACAGCTGAGCTCGGGCATAATTTGCCAGTAGAGAAACCACTAGCAGAGTACTCGTTAGAGAACGAAAAAGACGTGGCAAAGTAATTTGGTAGTATTAAGAAGACAATAAATCGAAGTACGTCATAAATATAATGGATCCCCATCAATGGTTGGGCAGTGTATTTTAATCATAATTTAAAAAAATGGTTCTGCCACTGCGACATGAATTAAACTGAGGAAAGTTCAACCTTTACCATTCGAATTTCGCAAAAAATTATACTAATCTACTGACAAAATAGAATGGAAATAACATGGAAATTAAAAAAAAAATCATTAAGCTGGAGGATTTATCCAATTTTTTCTTTTGAATATGTATTTAGAACACCCACCTAATTGGGTCGAAAGGTCATTTTTATGAGAACATGAATTTAATTAAAATATTCTATAAACGCGTAGCGAGCTCAATGATGTAAATATTTGCATTCTACATAAATATCCTGATGAAAAACCTTTTAGCCTGATAGATCCGGAATGGCAATTATAAAGGGTGTACAGGTAAATTATCAAAAGGTGGTTGGTATGAAATTATTTTTTGTTGGAAAAAATTTAGACAATATCCTGTATATACAGGGTGTTTCAAAAAAAGGTGACCCTGTCTCTAGAATAGGTACAAAACTAAAAAATAATTGGGGTTTGCTTTGTTAAAATTTTCGTAACGCCATCCGTATTCAAGATAAAGAACGTTAAAGAAAAAAAATGTATACACATTTATTACGATTTTGCCGAAACAACTGAAAACATTGTAATAAAATTTTATACGAATATGTTTTAGAAGTTGATAATCCCATTAATTTATTTTATATCTGACTCTCATAAAGGGCGCTAGTTACACGGTTCGTACCAAGTAGTATTGAACATAACTTTTTTAAGGTTAGATTAATTATTCAAAATTCTAGGTGAATTTAAACATCATTCAATTTTACTCTTGGTAAAACTCGATACTGCGTACCGTTTTCGGAATATTTTGATTTGAAAATTGCCACGTCTTTTTGTTCTCTAAAGAGTACTCTGCTAGCGGTTTCTCTACTGGCAAATTATGCCCGACCTCAGCCGTAGAGGGTAGAAGAAAAAAATATAAAAGTGAGCCGTGCCACCGACTTAAACGGTATAAGCCGGAAACCCCTAGATCTTATAGGCACTAGCAGAGCTACAAGATAAACAACTATGATTATGGTGAACCAAATAAATAAAATTATAGCAAAAATATGTTGGATACTTTACTCACACAATAGATAATAAAGGTACACAGTTCAATAGCAACATCATAACAAATATAGTCACAATTAACAGCTATGGTAAAATTTTCTTGCTAAAACAAACCAAAAATTTAAAATTTACAACTTTATAAAATAACCAGAACAGAAGTAAGAGTAACAGACTTTACCAAGTTACAAAAAAAAGGTAAAACGTATATAAATTACCTCATTAATAACACTAATTCAAACGCTTACATAAGGCTGATAATTTACTCGTTTTAACCATTTACATAAAGATTTTCACTGCCAAAACAATCGAGTTTATTTAAAAATATTTTTACAATGGTTGTCCTTTAAAATATCAAGATTGTAGGATATTTACAAATAAGTAGGAAGAAAATATATTTTTACTTGGACATAAAGAATTATTGAGAAGGTTATTTTAATCCAAGTTTAGTTTTGGCATATTATCTAATGCAATAAATAGTTTCCAACAACGTACTATATTAATAAACTAAAACAAAACGTAATCGTGGTGTCAGAGCGAGTCACTACTGCGTTATATATATTTAAAAATAATTCACTGATAACCTTTGGGTATACGAATTCACAAGTACTATATTAATAAACTAAAACAAAACTTAATCGTGGTGTCAAAATAAGTCACGGTGTTATATATTTAAAAATAAATCACTTATAACCTTTGGGTATACGACTTCACTACTTCTGTGGCCTACTCCTGTGGCCGGGTTGATTATGAGACGGCACCTGCTAATTAAAAATGGCTTTCCTCAAATAAATCCCGCTAGCGGCTATTTTAACTCGACACCAACAATACAAAATATCCACAACAAAGGAAAGACAAAATGGTCAAGTTAAAAATTAAATGGTTTTTCTTCAAAATCCAATTAAGATGGCCCAAATACAGCCATATATGAAAGAAATCCCATAGAGGTTCTGCACACGTGCTAATATCACAGCGTCCCAAAAACTCTCACCCACACCTGACTTCGAAGACTCTCACCCAACGACTGACACTCCTAGGCCGGAAATCAAGAACTGACACGAAATAAACGTCAGCCCAGAATCGCACTCGTCCGTATGCATATTCAGCCCCATTCACACAGAAATGCAAACCAAACAATAATCCTATCCCTACAAGGTATGCAACACTATTTACAACGAATGATATAATTTTTAAGTTACAACGAAGTACGGTATGCAACCCTACTTACGAGTAACTAAGGAATACGAAACTATCTGAGACACAATTATAATGAACTGTAGAAGGGAAAAAATGGGCACGTGACAAAATTATAAAGTAATAATTAATTTTTTTTCTTCGACGCCGTTTATATTGAATACGGATGGCGTTACGAAAATTTTTTATAAACAAACCACCATTATTTTTTATTTTTTTACCTATCCTATATACGGGGTCACCTTTTTTTTGAAACATCATTACTTTATGCCAGCATCGGTTATTACTTCATAATTTTCATAACAAAATATTTAAAAAACAGAATGTGTACTGTTTTTTCAAGTTTTACAAGGTGTACCTTTTTGGTGTAAAATTAAGTGATGTTTAAGTTCACTTGAAATTTTGATTAATAAATCTAACCCCAAAAAAAGTATGTTCAATACTACTTGGTACGAACTGTGTAATTAGCGCCCTCCATGAGAGTCAGATATAAAAACAAATTTATGGGATGTATCAGCTTCTAAAACATATTCGTATAAAATTTCATTACACTGTTTCCAATAGTTTTGGCAAAATCGTAATACATAGATACATACACAAAGTCACACCTTTTTCCCGTAGGGGTAGGCAGAGACTACTTCCTTCCACTTGCTACGGTTCTTACACACATCTTTTGCTTCCTCTACTTTCATCAGTACTCTCATACAAACTCGTCGATTGTTGGTACTCTTGACCTGGCCTTTCCTCAAAACAATGTTGATCTGATCAAGATATGTTCTCCGAGGTCGACCTCTACCGACTTGTCCATTTACACTCGCTTTATAAATTTGTTTAGTCAATCTTCCTTTATCCATCCTTTTTACGTGTCCAAACCATCTAAGCATTCCTTTATCTATTTTCGTAGCCACATCTTTTTTTACACCACAGTGTTCTCTTATCTCACTATTCTTTACTTTATCCAACCGAGCCACTCCGGCTATACTTCTCAGACTACTCATCTACACATCTCCCAATCGTAATAAATGTGTATAAATTTTGTTCTTCACCGCCCTTTATCTTGAATACGGATAGCGTTATGAAAATTTTTTAATTAGGTTAGGTTAGGTTTTATGTGAGTGGGGCGTGGTCGTCCCTCCACCGCGACTCTTAGTAGGTCTATTGTGGCTCACCCCTAGAGGCTACAGTTCACCGTACAATCCAGCCCTTCTTACGAAGTTCCTGGTTGTATAGGGTGAGATTTTTTTAAAATCGGTAGGTTCTAGGTTAGTGTAACCAAATATGTTAAACCTTATTCTTCCCAGGCCGGGGCATGAACATAGTATATGTTCAGCAGTTTCGTCTTCCACGCAGCAGAACCGACAGTCCGTTTGTTGGTTCAGATCTATCTTTCTGAGGTGGTATCTCAGACGACAGTGTCCCGTAAGCAGTCCTGTTAGAATACGCAGGTCATTTCTGCTCCATTCTAGGATCTGCTTAGTTGTGTTTCTCGAGGGTTGTAACGGTAAAAACGCCTTCGAGTGGGTTAGCCCTGGTAAGTCGGACCAGTACGTGAGTATTTTCCTCTCCGCCCAGTCCGAAATAATTGTTTTGGCGGCACTTGTGGTGACTCCAAAAACCGGTTCTGGTCCAGTGAACGCAGATTCGGCCCCCTGTTTTGCAAGGGTGTCGGCTTTTTCGTTTCCTTCCACCCCCTGGTGCCCAGGTACCCACAGTAGGGTCACCCTTTTTTTCGCACCAAGGTACTCTAAGGATTCGATGCAATTCCATACAAGTTTAGAATTTATCTTGTTGGAGCTCAGTGCTTTTAAAGCGGCCTGGCTGTCTGATATTATATTTATATTTTTGTTTGCTAGAGGTCTGTTGGTCAACTCTCTTGCACACAATTCGATAGCGAATATTTCAGCCTGAAAGATTGTGGCATACCTGCCAAGACTGGTAGATATTTCAATCTTTGGTTTCCTGCTGAAAACACCGGCCCCAACTCCATCTGGGGTTTTCAAACCATTTTTTAATTAACAAACCCCAATTATTTTTTAGTTTTCTACCTTTTCTAACAACGGGATTACCTTTTTTTGAAACACACTGTCTAGGGGGATAAAATAAATGTTTAAGGTCAACTTTATTTTCGTACTGATCGGGTAGTCAACTTTTTAGTGCTGAAGCTTCCTCTTAATATTTCTTATTTTCTATTAGTTTTCAATATATCTCGAGCATTCGTTCTTTGCTGTTGGAAAGTGCAGAGCGAGCAAAACACCTTATATAAATCAATGCGCCGAGGGTAAATGGGTACAAACCACACCCCGGTACAGATCCAGGGGCACTTCTTAAAATAAGTACGGAGATTTATGCGGCAATTCTTGCTACGCTGTTTATTTACAACCCCATTCAACATCAATTTATTTTCATTTTCGATACTGGCTTCAAATGGATAAAATTCTTCGGGATTTTTTTTTGTTTGTTTTTTGACTAACATACACCGTGTTCATTTGAAAACCCTTTATACGTCAGAAATGCGACATATTAAAATAAAATGCCAGAACATATTAACTTTTTACTTGAGGGGAACACTTTTTAGCGCTAATGTCATAAACGTCAAAATCAGCCCGTCCCTACTAGAGATACCTCTTAAATTTTTTCAAATAACGTTAGTTATCAAGTCATACCTCTTTTAAAAGGTTTGGTAAAAATTTATTAAATCATATTGTTTTGCATTTGATACCAACCTTTTATTATTATTTAATCGTTGTTTAAAATTGTTTATTTAAAAAGGACTCACCACCTTACATACATACATACATAAAGTTACACTTTTTTCCGACAGGGGTAGGCAGAGACCACTTCATTCCACTTGCAACGGTTCTTACACACATCTTTTGCTTCCTCTACTTTCATCAGTGCTCTCATACATGCTCGTCGGTTGTTCGTACTCTTGACCTGGCCTTTCTTCAAAACAATGTTGATCTGATCGAGATATGTTTGCCGAGGACTACCTCTACCGACTTGTCCATTCACACTCGCCTTATAAATTTGTTTCGTCAATCTTCTTTCATCCATCGTTTCTACGTATCCAAACCATCTGAGCATTCCTTTATCTATCTTTTTAGCCACATCTTCTTTTACACCACAGCGTTCTCTTATCTCACTATTCTTTACTTTATCCAACCGAGTCACTCTGGCTATACTTCTCAGACTACTTATCTCCGCAGCATTAATCCTATTTTCATGCTTCTTCTGCCAAACCCAACATTCACTACCATACATAAGTGTAGGAACCAACACACCTCTATGCACCGCCAGACGTGCTTTTTTTGACACTTTCTGGCTATTTATAAAGCTATGCAGTGCCCCTTACCACCACCTTAATATTTCAGAAATGCGACTTACTAGAAAGAAATGCCGAAAAACGTCAACTTTTAACTTTTTAGCGCTATAAAAATTGATAAAACTGAATTTTAAAGAACCAGCAAATTTCGCTGATTGTTAACCTTTACTATAGGTATATGTGGGTTGATTATGCATGTTACGAATCAAAGATTTATTTTCCTAAAGGCCCCTAAAGTTGGGCGTCAATTTGTTACGAATGAAATAAAAACTAAAAAAAAAAATTATAACTTACTTAATTTGTTACTTGATTTCTCTATTGAATTCAATTTGGGGAATTGTTCGAGGATCTATACGATCGTATTTTTTATAAATTTGTCTTATTACAATTTATCTTAGCCTAACCAAACCAATGAGTAAAAATAATGAACTTACTGGAATTACCACGTTGGCGCCAAGTGATTTTAGATTCAAAATCACTAAAAGGAGATACCCCAAACAAACCCAATAGTTTATTTTAATTTAGTCCCTTTAAATATGAACACATTTTTACCGTACAAACTATGCGCTTATCTTGTAGAAACAATTAATAAAAAGAGCAACTAAAACGTTTAACAGGTTTATTTAAAATTACAAAAAAAGGTTTTTTACAACAATTGAAAACAGTAAAATGTTAAACATGTACCTTTTTTAAAAGTATGATGTTAGATTTAAAAAGATTTAAATGCACAATTTACAAAAAAAAATGCGAAAATTCTAAAGATGAAAGCTTTTAATGGTGAAAACTTCTCAAGGTAAAAATTCTAAAGGTGGAAGTTGCTAATGGTGAAAGTTTCTAATAGTAAAAACTTCTCAAGGTAAAAATTCTAAAGATGAAAGCTTGTTATGGTGAAAGTTTTTAATAGTGAAAACTTCTCGAGGTGAAAATTGTAAAGATGAAAGCTTCCAATGGTGAAAGGCCCAAAGGTGAAACTCGAAAGATGAAAGATGAAAGGCCAACCACTAAAAATAATAAACCCACTTAGGTTTTTTTTTCTCAAAAAAAAAATCTATTCATTAATGACACCGGCACAAAATATTTTAATAAATAAATAAATGTGCCAAATCATTAACGAAAGACTTTATTTTAAAATAAGAAAAATTAAATTCTCACCATTAATTTTCCTTCTTTTAACTTTTAAAGCAGCAAATCCATCAAAGGAAGAAAATTCAATTTGAACGACCTTTCCACATAACTTCAACTCTTAAATTAGTCTTAAAACTGATTTCCAAAAATCGACAGACGGTATTTAACCAAAAATAATTACCACTACTCAAATGTATATGGAAGGGCAACCAGGGCCGGCGTTGAAAATTAAAAGACGGCAAAGTTGACGTTACATACATTAAAAACAACTACACTCTTGGCCTACAATGCCTACAATGAGTATTGAATTACATCTGATAAATAATTGTGCATTTGTTTAATCGACCCACATATACCTATAGTATAGCATAGTATAGTATAGGGGCAACAACCCAAAACCGGTCCATAGGTGGTTACTTCAAATGGATAAATTTATGTATTCTTTCTTTTACTTTACAAGCATCTGTATATCGCCCGAAATGGTATTATGCACGATTACTTATCACATTTAATTTAATGCTCGTCGTAGGCATATGACCAGGAGTGTAGTTGTTTTCTAATGTATAATCGACCCACATATGCCTATAGTAGGTATAGGTTAACATGCATAGAAATTAGCTGGTTTTTTAAAAACAAGGTTTATACATTTTTTTATTTTTTTTCACTGTCAAGAATTTTTAGAGTTTTCTATAATTTTTATATTTAAGCGCTAATTTCATAAACGTTAGATTCACCTTCAATGTAGTTGTACGAAAGTCAAAGGGCGATATGTAGATCAGGAAACATTAAAAATTGAATATCACGCTAATCTTGAATCGGTGATGAGATATTACATAATTTTTATGGAAATTGTAGAGGTAGTAAAAGAATTTTTATTATATAGAAAAGAACTCTTAGATTAATGCTTAAATTGAAAAGTAGAGAGACCTGCCGAGGAAAATTTAAATTTAATAGGTTACTGACTGTCACTGAAGTGGATATACAAGGAGATTTTACTATTCTTCTTTGGGAACAAACATTTATTTGACTTCTGTAAGTCACAGAGTAATTACAACACATGGTATTTGAATTCATTATCAAACATATAGGTAAACTATGACAGAAAAAGGTCCATTTTATAATGGTATAAAAATGTTTAATAAACTTTTAACTAAAATAATGGTAATAAATAATATCAAAAAATAAAAAAAATGTTTTTTTTAGGATAGAACCTTACAAAATAGGTTATCCCTTTAAATCACTAAATTTAAATATTAAATATATTGTAGTTTAAACCACGTTGTATGTCACTGTATTTTCTGATATCTTTACTTAAGCACAACAAAAAAAGACAAAAACATTTAAAACAATATGTGTGTAAAATTTCTTAAATTATTCCTGACCTGAAAAAACATACGGTTTTGGAAACATTTTTGGCAAGCCTTTTACTTTTTAAATTCTTGCTCATTGTATTTTTTTGTTTTATAAATACCTTTCATACCATAAATTTTAGCTTAAATAAATTAAAGGTATTCTTGGTTAAAATTAATTTTGCAAGCAACCTTACCACCAAATGAATTTCAGCGACGAGTCATTGATAGTGTTTCCTTATTCACAGCCCATTGGACGGCACTTACGTCCTGAATACAAAGCAGAGACGTATTATAAATTCCGAAACATGCTCTACTTTGACCCTAATAACAATATAAAAAGGGCTGAAGTGGTCGTCGAGAAACTTCTTATTACGTAATTGCTAATTCAATTTGTTGCAGCATATTTTTAGTTGGACGTTCTAATTGAAGTATTGACAGGTTTGCATTCTGACGAAATGGCTTACTTTTTTTTTTCATTTTGACAATTTAAAATAACGGTTTTATTTTATTTAATTAAATAACTAAATTTATTTGGTAGAAATTTAATAATTTACAATAAAATAGTTTTAATTTAAATTTTGGCGAAGGTTCTAACGTTAAATTTATTGGTGAATGCATATCTGTAAACGGCATATTTATAATTTCACCATAACAAATATAAAATTTTAAATAAGTTTTTATTTTGTGGTTAAATACATTCTATAGATTTAAAAAATTAAGTTTAAGATAATAAGTAGTTTGAAAATGTTTTTAAAATTATGCAAAAAATAGTTCCATAGTTCACCACCTCGGAAATGAAAAACCTGGGTCTAGTTTTGAATAAAAGACTCACGTAGGACGCTCACCTGGAAAAAACAATAAACAAAGCCAGATTTTCTTTCTAAAACCTCAGAAGAGTATGCCGAAAGTCATGTGGTTTTAAACCTCACACAGATTTACTGGATTTATCAAACAATGATAAAATCAATGGTCAAATAGAAAAGTCTTTTAAAATCCTTTTCCCAAAGAGAGATAAGTGGGTAAGGGAAGCAATTCACTTTTTAGAGACTGAAAACCAATGTTTACAGATAGCTTAATAACCCCAAAAAGAGTTGAAGCCGGTGTTTTCAGTTGGAAACCAAAGACTGAAATATCTACTAGTCTTAGTAGATATACTTCAATCTTTCAAGCTGAAGTCTTTACTATTGAAGTGTGTGCAAAAAAACTGACTAACAGACCTCCAGTAAATAAAAACATTAGTTTTATTTTAGACAGCCTGACTGTTTTAAAAGCACTGAGCTTCAACAAAATAAATTCTTAGCTTCTATGAAATTGCAAAGAATCCCTGGAGTGCCAAGGTTTAGAGTGACTCTGCTGTGGGCACCTGGGCACCTGGGCACCAGGTGGTGAAAAAGCCGCTATCCTCGTAAAATTAAGCTAAAACTGCGTTCACAGGACCAGAAGCAGTCTTTGGAGTCATCACAAGTGGTTTAAAAACCGTTATTTCGGACTGAGCAAGGAAAAAAAGACTTACGTACTTATCTGATCCACTCTACCCTCGATAAGCACAATCAAGTAGATCCTGGAATGAAGTAGGAACGAACTGTGAATTTTGATCGAACTACTAACAGGACATTGTCGTCTAAGATACCACCACAAGGATAGGTCTGTACTAACAAACGCACTGTCGATTTTGATGCGTGAAATACGAAACAGCTAAACACGTATTTTGTTCATGCCCCCGCCTAGGAGGAATAAGGTTTAACAAATTTTGTTTTACCAACTTAGGATCTACCGATTTCAAGAAAATCTCACTTTATACAACCATGGACTTCGCAAGAAGAACTGGATTGTGCGAAGAACTGTAACCTCTAGGGGTGAGTCACAATAAATAGCCCATTAAGGCTTGCGGTAAAGAATTGACTTTACTATACAACCCACTTACTTTACCTAGTTCACCAAATTTTTTTTTATGTTCAGGTTCCCACGAAAAGGGATATCCTGTAATGCTCAGAAAACATCGTGAGACCTAAGGGAAAAAAGGAAGAAATTGGTGTTCTTCTTAAATTTCTAGAGGTTGTATGCCTCGGGGAACACCTCCATAGGCAATGTGTTCCAAAGCCTCGCTGTTCGTTGAATAAACGAGTCTTTGGAAAGAGATGTTCTGCAGGTCTCCAAAGTGACCACGAAGGGGTGTGAAGTCTGAACTTGACGGGTTAATCTCGAAGAAACAGCTAAAGGAGGAACGATTGTTGATATTTCAGAAGAGCATCGCTCATGAAGATATCTATAAAATAAAGACAAATCACTAACTTTTCTACATTGTTCCAGAGAAGTAAGCGAGTTTGTAAGCGAGGCATCACCGACCAGACGAATTGCCCTTTTTTGAACGGAATCCTGTAGTTTTAGGTAAAACGTATTAATTTGGATTTTTTGTTAATTTGTAATGTTAATTTTTTTTTATATAAGGGATTGGGCAAATAACGTTAAAAAAAATCCTCTGTTGTATGAAATAAAAATATGCGACAATTGCCTTCGTGTGAAATGGGCTCGTGAATTTTTTTTAATTTAAAATTATATCCGTTCACAATGATAAAACAAGGCCGTTTATTACCATCGGTGGCTGATGACAAAATGTTGTGTCAGGTCAACTGCGAAACCCAATTGACTGCAATAATTCAATAAATACCAGCCAGTAGATATTATACGATGACACGAGCTGACAAAAAATTAGTTTCATGAAAGGACCAGATTAGCTATCAAAGCCGTAACGGGGGTTTTTCGCATCGTTACACATAATAGATTTATTACAATCCATATAGAAATATTAGTTTCGATCACTTGCCGAACCGTGATCAGGTCTAGTAATAAATAACAGTTAGCCAATACACCGAATAACATTTAATCTATTTAATGCGTTTTATGATCGAAAAAACTCCAAAAACTAATCCATTTTTAGTTTTATTTTTTTATTAATTTTTTTCTTTTCTTTAGCATTAATTTTTTTACCGTTAGTTTTTTAATCTTAATTTTTTTTAATTTATTTGCTAATTTTTCATGATACACATATTAGTTTGTCTATTTAAAAGTTTCTTTGTTAATAATTATTTTAAATATTTGGGAAAAATGAGTATTGTCTTTAAAACTTTTTATATATAAACAGAAATTTGAATGCAAATGACTTTTTTTAGTAACTATATTCATTAATAGATATTTGCAACCACATGTTTTATCTTTAATCGGTTCATTGTTGTGTTAATAAATTTCCTTACATTTTGTATCCCGGTCCATTCATTGACATTCCGCAATTAAGACATTTTTTCTCCTTCTGTTTCCCTTTTTTCTTTTGCTTTCTATTATTAGTTATAGTAGTTGGTACTTTTGATTGCGCGTCACATGCCTAGCAATATCAGCTTATTGTCTTGCCAGGGAATCTCTAGTATCAATCATATTATTTTTTTTTTGATAATAATGTTTGGTCCCATGATCCTACTTTGTTTACCAATCATATTGATAAGTTCTTCTAGGTCTTTTAATTTTTCCGCAATTAGTATTGTATCGTCTGCATATCAGAAGGGCTTCTTGAAACATATGCGAGGTATTGGTTGATGACTGTTGACCAATTTGAAAATTATTTTTCTGTCCAAGCCAACAGATATTATGCCAGTTGGGTACGACTTTAAAATGCAGTTAAAAGTCATAAAAAACCACCAAGTTTGCACAGAGAGCAGACCTCAACTAAAAAGGGATGTTTAAGTGTGGTACACTGATGTATCCAAAATACATAAAAGGGTTGAAGTTGACGTTACAGGGCCGAATTTAAGGCTCTTAAAACCCATTGGTAACACCCCAACCATATTTAAAGCAGAATTATCGAAACAAAAATATACTCATATACAGAAGCTAAAATCAGTAATGGAACAAGACTATCACCAATTTTATAATGGCATTCCACACCACAATTAAAACCTTAGTTTGCTTTGATTCATAAATAAACAAAATTAAAGAAATAAGAAATCGGTAATTTTAATTATTTTTAAATTATATATGTTTAATGTATGTGCTTTTATTAATAATTATGAGTTTTTATTAATTTATAAAATAATAGTTAGTTTAACTTATACATAGACAATTGTTTAAAAGATCTGAAAGAGAGTGCGTATGGATTAAAAATAAATGATTTGATCGTAAAATGCCTTCTTTACGCCGATGATCAAGTCATATTAGCATTATCTGAAGAGGAGTTGCAGGCGATGGTTAAGTTATGCATGATTCCCTGAAAATCAAAGGAATGAAATTAAATGTGAGCAAAACGAAAGTAATGGTTTTTGAAAGAAGAAAGCATGACAAACTGTGTGGTTTCGATTGAGAGAGAAAGAGTGGAACAAGTTAAAATTTACTAGAGATGGAAAGTATGACAGTGACATTGAGTGAAGGGTGTTGGCAGGAAAACAAATAATTGGGGCACTGCATAGCTTTATGAATAGCCAGGAAGTGTCAAAAAAGGCACGTCTGGCGGTGCATAGAGGTGTGTTGGTTCCTACACTTATGTATGGTAGTAAATGTTGGGATTGGCAGAAGAAGCATGAAAATAGGATTAATGCTGCGGAGATGAGTAGTCTGAGAAGTATAGCCGGAGTGACTCGGTTGGATAAAGTTAAGAATAGTGAGATAAGAAAACGAAGATGTGGTCACAAAGATAGATAAAGGAATGCTTAGATGGTTTGGACACGTAGAAAGGATGGATAAAGGAAGATTGACGAAACAAATTTATAAGGCGAGTGTGAATGGGCAAATCGGTAGAGGTCGACCTCGGAGAATATATCTCGATCAGATCAACATTGTTTTGAAGAAAGGCCAGGTCAAGAGTACCAACACCCGAAGAGCATGTAGAGAGCACTAATGAAAGTAGAGGAAGCAAAAGATGTGTGTACGAACCGTAGCAAGTGGAAGGAAGTGGTCTCTGCCTACCCCTATGGGAAAAAGGCGTGACTTTATGAATGTATGTATGTATGTTAGTTATTTGTGTCCAAATCACACTGTCCTTTCAAAAGTTTGCGGCTCTAAGGGCCCTGTCATTTGCTAAAATTAGGTCGTTCCCTATGCAGCTTTGTCCCATGTCGGTGCAGGTCAACAGGTGTGGAGGATTCTGAATTTCTCCGCAGGAACACTGGGTGTTTTCGTCCTCTGGTAGCATTCCCCATTTTTGCAGGTTTTCTCTGCCAAGACTCCTGTGCGAAGTCTGTTGAGCGTTCTCCAGATTGTGTATGGGAGGAAATGTCCCGGTGCCAGTTCCTCTTTTTGTTGGGTAATTGGGTCTTGGACCTCAGCGCGCTATTTCTGGAGACTTCTGGCTTCCTGAGAGACTTGAAAAGGTGCTGTCCTGACCAAAAAGCTGTGGCAGGATCGAAGTCTGGGTCTAGCTGGTTGGTGGCCATAGAGCGGGCGCCTTGGGTCGGTCTCTTGTCGCCCCCTTTTTGCCTTAGCGGCTACCTCTCTCCTGATGTGAGGCGGTGCTATCCCAGCGAGAGAGTTTACCTGATGTAGTGGCGACGGCTTCAGGCAACCTTTTATTAGGCGAACTGTTTGATTCAAATGGACGACGATTTGCTTTGCGTAAGTGGATGCACACCATACTGGAGCAGCGTATTCAGCTGCAGAGAAGCTTAATGCAAGGGCTGAGGTTCTCAATGTTACTGGCTGTGCTCCCCATAACCTACCAGTCAGTTTCTGGAGGAGGTTGTTTTTTGTTGATACCTTTTTTCTAGCGTTAAGGCAGTGGCGCTTATATGTAAGAGCTTAATTTGGTGTTACCCCGAGGTATTTTGGAGTTGGCAGTGTTCTAACTGTCGGCCACACCACACTATCTTCATATGTCTCCTTGCCTCACTGTTGAGAAGGTGGAAGGCGCACACTTGAGTTTTTGCTGGATTGGGTTGAAGGAGATTATGCTCGTAGTTGGTGGCAAGATCGTTCAGGGCATTTGTGAGTTTTCTCTCTACCTCATGAAAACTATTTCCTTGGGCTGCTAGCGCTGTATCGTTAGCATATATAAACTGCCTTAATTCCCGCCGCATGGGTTTTTCCCTAAAACTGACAAAGAAACGGCGGTTTTGGAGGAAGGCTCCGACAATCGACGTGATGTGGAAATAATTTGTCATTTGATATAGTTTGCATAGCAGTTTTCCGTAGTTGACCTTATCGTACGTGGCAGATAGGTCAATGAAGGCAGCCCCTGTGATCATTTTCACATATCCGGTATTGCAGTGCCAACGACGGTATTTTATTTTACATTTAAATTTTGAATTCTGAACATACCTTTTTCAACCATCTGTTTTTAACGGACATAACCAATATTAAAAATGTGTCAACGTAAGATACTGTTATAATATTTGTTATAACCAAACAGTTTTAAACATTAATTTATCACAACAATTTTTCATATTATAACACATAGTTTTTAATTCTAACTGAAGCAGTTTGGTTCCAGTACAAACTTTCCATGTATCGTATGTAATTTTGATCGATGTCTAATTTTTTAAGTATTTCGCCAAGCATAAAATGTTTTACATTGTCAAAGGCTTTCTTATAATCGATAAAGCACAGCCATATAATTTACCTTTGATCTCAACAGTTTTATACTAGCACTTGAGTAGCGACTATATCGTTTCTCTTGTTCCTAATCCCTGCCTAAACCCAACTATCTCGCTTGGTGTGGCCTTAGTGTAGATTTGATCTAATATTTTAATAAATAATTTTAACGTACGACTTATAAGACTAATGAGTCTATGTTTTTATTATTTTTTTGCACTTTTTTCTTTAGGTTGCGAGATAAATGTAGATCACAGCAATTGGGTGTCATAGGTTTTATTAAAGATCTTGTACCTAAGCATGTTGCACTACAAGGGTTAAATTGTTATTAACTTCCTAATGGGAAGTTATAGTAATGGGTCCGATTTTGCGAATCCCAAATTTTGACATATCTCCACATTTCAAGGTAGCCAGAGTCGAATACAATACTTTTTAAGTGGACGTCTATGTGTGTGTATGTACGTATCTTCGTATGTTCGTATATTCGTACGTGCGTTTGGAATTATTTTTCGTCCCGATTATCTCGAGAACAAAAAAGGATATCGACGTGGGACCTATTGCATTCGACGCATAATCACGCAACTTATAACTAATTGGACTTTTAGCAAAAATCGGTCACGATGTTTTTTATGGAGAATCAAAAAACAAAAACAAAATGGTATACTACCTGAATTTTGCAATTTATAAATCATACTATGTTTAATACAGAATTTTAAGTTTATTTAAAAATATAATTAATGCATGTTAGGAATATTTGTATGAAAAATATAATGACAATTTTTAGCTCCTGCTTATTAAATGACAAGAAAAAGTTTGAAAGAATGCATTTAACATAAACAGAATAATGTTAATGTCCATAATAATTTGCTATAAAAAATTTAAAATCGTTTTTAATAATTTTAATAATAATTATAATTATAACAACAAACCATATGGCATTTTTTAAATTCTTTCCACTGGGAAGTTAGTCGTGTGGACCTCTCGGGTCGCACCCAGACCACTGATATTTTTTTTAATACATTTGCGATTTGCATAAAAAATGTATTTTTAATTTATTGTTTTTTTACGGTATGGCTTGATAAGTGAAAGGCCTAATGACACAAGATAATGCTCGCCCATTATTGTTTATTCGCGCCGGAGAATATTGAAAAGTCGAATTAGAATATTACGTACATTTTTCACAAACTAAACTTGATCAACGTCTCTCACTCCGAAAGAGACTATTTTTCTTCGAGGTTTTAAATGAGGAGATAATGTATTCATTGAAGTTTTCCTGTGGGCATCAATTTATCAAAAATTCAATTAAGCAATGCAAAATAACCAGTAAAGGATTTCGCGAATCCCCCATATTGCATCGAAAATATTATAATATTCCCATTAATAATTTTTAACAGTAATTTAATTAAAGT
This sequence comes from Agelastica alni, assembly GCA_950111635.1. Taxonomy (NCBI): domain Eukaryota; kingdom Metazoa; phylum Arthropoda; class Insecta; order Coleoptera; family Chrysomelidae; genus Agelastica; species Agelastica alni. The sequence continues at coordinate 24,700,794 of OX467716.1, forward strand.
TCACGTATATTGCAAGTCTAATATGAGAAGGAGAGCCATTTATATTACGGTACAATGAATATTAAATTAGAAGAATTTAGAGAAGAGACAATTGCCGATTTGAGCACTTTTAAAAAAGAACCCAACGTTTTGCTTGAAAAAGTGGATTTATTAAATATTTTAACAGGTTTTTATATTTTTCCGAAAATACCCTCTTATTATTTAAAAAATTATCCTATTGTCAACATTTTAAAATCAAGAAATATTGCAAATAAACCATGACAGATTGTTACATTAAAACAAAAAAATAACATAACAACTATAATCATATTATTGTGATAAAGAAATAAAGAATTGGAGTGTGACCAAAAAAAATCCTACCACATGGGGCAAAAAGTAATGGGACTAATTTAAAAAAAAATAAAAAACAGGGTCCACGAAATGGTATTATTATATATTATAAATATTTGAAAAAATAAAAAATTCCATTAAAAACATAATGAGAACCAAGTTGAACATTATGATGTATGCTTTGGTTATTGACTTCAACGACAAAGGAAGTGAGATCTTAATGGGTGCCAAGTTTAGTTGTCTAGCCTAAGGGGTCTGTCTTTGCTTTTTTTTTTTTATGAAAATGGTCGCAAAAAGGGTAGATCTATCGTGTGGGCCGCGGACGGCCCGCACTGCGACTATTAGAAGGGGAAGGGATTATAGAAAGGAAATGATTGTGGACACGCTTTTTAAAAAGTTGCAGGTCATAGTTCTCTGGAAAAACTGATTTTGGAAGCTTATTCCATTCCGTATCAGCCCTGTAAAAGAAGGATTCTTGATGAAGATTGGTCCTTGTCAAACTTGAGAGTAAATGTGTGAGACTGATCAGCGTGCCGAGTTCTTCGGCCGAATGTGGCCAATGGTGGTACAAGAGTTTTTATTTCTCTGGAGCATCTGCCATGGAAATATCTGTAAAGCAATGACTGGTCTGCAAGTTCGACTATACGAATTATATTATAGCCTTCGCAAGTTCTAAAACTTATATATTCACGTAAAGACCTTAAAATCCACATAAAGACTGTCATCAATTTTGATTGCTAATTTTAACATTATAGGCACTATAAGTAAGTGTTCCTAGTAGAATCAATTAATTGAAAAATTATTCTAAAATAATAAAAATTTACTGGTTTCTGATTTATTTTTTTGTATTTACACCCAAATACCTATCTTGATGCCAAATTTAAACTTTCTGGAACTGGGTTAGAGTTTTGGTCTATAGGTCGAGCAGTGATAAAAATAACGATTTTTGGACGTTAATATCTAAATAATTTGTTAGGGTGTGTTTATAAATTTTGGAGCATCTATGTATCTTGCAAGTTTTAATATATGAGTCAAATTTTATGTGAAATAGTTTTTGAGTTATGAGGGGGTCAAAAGTGGGTCCAAATGGTACGTGTAATATTATACACGGTACCGCTCGCCATTCTGTTAGCTTGAACTTGGCTTGACACGCTACCGCGTGAATAGAAAACCACACAAACCCAATATTTGGTAAATACAGTGCTTTTAAAACAACATTCACTTGATTTTTAATGAAATACTGAAAAATAGTGATGGACGTATGCGTCGTGAAGCAGAAACCACAAATATTATTGCCATAATACTGGTCTTTTTTTACGAATTGAGTTACGTAAACGATGCTCCAGAGAAATAAAAACTCTTGTACCACCATTAGCCACATTCGGCCGAAGAACTCGGCACGCTGATCAGCGGCACCCATTTACTCTCAAGATTGACACTACAAGGACCAATCTTCATTAAGAATCCTTCTTTTACAGGGCTACTACGGAATGGAATAAGCTTCCAAAATCAGTTTTTCCAGAGAACTATGACCTGCAACTTTTTAAAAAGCGTGTCCACAATCATTTTCTTTCTATAATCCCTTCCCCTTCTAATAGTCGCAGTGCGGGCGGTCCGCGGCCCACACGATAGGTCTACCCTTTTTGCGACTATTTTCATAAAAAAAAAAAAAGTGGAAAAGGCTTAAATAATATTCTTTGTTGATTGTTTGGTCTGTTGAAAGAAATTACTTGAGGACAACGCCACAGTAGTCAAGAAAATAATTAACATGACCTTAATTTTATACTTGCCCAGTCGTGGTTTTGTTAGTGATTTGTATGGTTGAAGTCGGAAATAATTTTTCCTGTTTCGCGAATTCGGCACTTTAAAAAATTTAGCCGACGGTAGATCCAGAACCGGACTTTAAATATATGTAGAAAACAACTCCAAATATTCTTTGCATGTAATAATTTAAAACGTTTTTTTTAATAGGAAAGCATTCACGAAACTTTTAGCAAATCGATCACCCCATCCTTTTTTTACAATATCCTGAGTGACGTAGCAACTTTAATCAAGATAAACTATGTTACTCCTTTTCCGATTGTCTTTATCTATTTTACTAAGGTATTTATTACGAAAAATAAATATTTTTTAAAATTCCATAAATGTCCCTCTTATGAACTTTTATGGGATACCCGGTACCAACTTGATTTTATTTTTAATCATATAAAAAGACAAAACAATGTTATTGGAATATAAATTTCACAACTTTTTTCCAATATGCTTCATCATATAGTGATCCACACTGACCCAAAATCTCTGATTCCGCTTATTTCTTCGAAGACATTCCTCGCTTGTAAATACAAGTAAGTATAAGTGCGCCAAAAATTCAGTCGCTTGGGTATATATAAAGGCAGTGTCTTTATAAATACTGATATATAATTGAGAAAAACAAATGTTTTTTACTTTAACTATCCCATTTATAAAATAGAACAGTGGCTCAGTAAGTGGCACATTAATGTTAACATCACCAAATCTGTCCATTTTACATTTACGAACCGTCGTGGAAACTGCCCACCAATTAAACTTAACAACAGTCAACTACCACACCATGACGAAGCGAAATACTTAGGAGTTTACCCTGACAGACGACTCACATGGAGAAAACATATTTTCTCAAAACGTAAGCAGCTGGGTTTTAAACTAAGGCAGCTCTATTGGCTGATTGGAAGAAAATCAAAACTAAACTTGAAAAATAAGCTTCTAATTTATAAAGCCATCCTAAACCAATATGGAGTTACGGGATCCAGCTGTGGGGAACGGCATCACTCTCCAACATAGAAATTTTAGAACGTTTCCAATCAAAGGTTCTTCGACTGATGACCAACGCTCCATGGTTTGTTCCAAACTACATAATAGCGAGAGACCTGCAGATGAACTCTGTGAAATCGGAAATAACGAACTACTACGATGAGTACAACATTCGTTTAAATAAATATCCAAACAGATTAGCTCGAAACCTAACGCATAGACCAACTGTGATACGAAGACTTAGGCATTATATGCCGTGGGATTTAAAAGATAGATTTTTATAGTGTAGAGTTATGTGCTCCCAAATTTTAAACTTACTTTTTCACTTTTATTTCAAGTAATAATTTATAGGAAATTGTCACAGGACACTTTTTCTACATGATAAATTTATAAACAAACTATTTGCTTATTGTTAAAATTTGCAACAGATTGCAAATAAAGTGGGAAAATAAAAAAAAACGATTTAAACCATTTAAAAACTTGTAATTTTGATAAACATTCATCGTTATAACACTTTTGTAACATTTTCAATGCATCCAAACAAAAAATTTAAAACTTTTCCTACATGATAAATTTATAAACAAACTATTTGCTTATTGTTAAAATTTGCAACAGATTGCAAATAAAGTGGGAAAATAAAAAAAAACCATTTAAAAACTTGTAATTTTGATAAACATTCATCGTTATAACACTATTGTAACATTTTCAATGCATCCAAACAAAAAATTTAACACTTTTCCTACATGATAAATTTATAAACAAACTATTTGCTTATTGTTAAAATTTGCAACAGATTGCAAATAAAGTGGGAAAATAAAAAAAAACGATTTAAACCATTTAAAAACTTGTAATTTTGATAAACATTCATCGTTATAACACTTTTGTAACATTTTCAATGCATCCAAACAAAAAATTTAACACTTTTCCTACATGATAAATTTATAAACAAACTATTTGCTTATTGTTAAAATTTGCAACAGATTGCAAATAAAGTGAGAAAATAAAAAAAAAACGATTTAAACCATTTAAAAACTTGTAATTTTGATAAACATTCATCGTTATAACACTTTTGTAACATTTTCAATGCATCCAAACAAAAAATTTAACACTTTTCCTACATGATAAATTTATAAACAAACTATTTGCTTATTGTTAAAATTTACAACAGATTGCAAATAAAGTGGAAAAATAAAAAAAAACAATTTAAACCATTTAAAAACTTGTAATTTTGATAAACATTCATCATTATAACACTTTTGTAACATTTTCAATGCAAATAAAGTGGGAAAAAAGAAAAAAAACGATTTAAACCATTTAAAAACTTGTAATTTTAATAAACATTCATCGTTATAACCCTTCTGTAACATTTTCAATGCATCCAAACAAAAAATTTAATTTTGTTGACAAAATTTAATGCAATTTTTTTGTTCCAAAAATTTCGCTAACAAAAAAAACGCTGCAATTTTTAACTTAATAAGGCAAACATTATTAAATTTATGTCGGCTGTTTAAAACATTCATATCACTCTACCAAATAGATATTTATAGGGCACTTTTTTTTTTTAAAAACACAGTCTCATTATTTTTTGTCCAGTTAAAAAAATGTCAGTCTCTTTAAACGGGTAAAAGTAAATTTTTAACTACTCTACTAATTAAAGAAAGTTAAAACGTCAACGCTGAAACAAATTTAAATTTCATTGACACAAACAGATTACCGTCGTTAGCGGCTTTAAATATTAAATAAAAATTAAACTAGTTATATTTTTCGTAACTTCTAATGATCTACTAAAAGTTTCCGTAACCTCGGTAATGTTGCTTTTCACTTCGAATTACTAGTCAGCCTTTAATTTCTCTGGATATGAGCGATGATTTGTTCGGTAACTTTGATGTGAATATTCAACATTTAATTTGAATGTATATATATCCCGGAAATGCGAAGTGTTCTAATGGAAGCCATACTTCGAGTGACGTTATAATTCGAGTATGTCTGTGAGGAATTCATTAAAAAGTTTAGAATATCCGTTTTTCCTTGTTCTCTTTTTGCACGCTTATTTACATACAAATTAAAAAAAAAATATTGTAAATACGCTATTGTTTAAATAAAAAATTTGTCAATAAAACTTAAGTAAAAATATTTTATTTAATGCAAAAAAATTCTCATTAACTTACTTAAGTTGGCACATTTTTGTCAAAAGTATTTTCAATAGCCAAATATGGACCCATCAACTTGTTATAGTAATAGACAAGATTCTGGAAGCTGTGGTGTGTTCACAATAACGACAAAACTTATCCAAAAATTGCGGGAATACGAAATTCCAAACAGTGTAATTAATTGGTTCAATAATTAACTACAAGATCGTTTTCATGTAGTTAGAGTTAATAATGTGTACTCAAATTCGATTAACAGCGAGATTGGGTACCGCAGGGCAGAGTTTTAGACTCTCTTTTGTTTGTATTGTGTATTAATGACTTAAATAGAGTTTAAAAAAATACATTTTGGGTTTTTACACATATATATCATTTGTAAATATGCAAGTACTTTGGGCAAAATGTGAATAAGGCGAAAAAAGCTATCCCGGCTACGCAATATCAGACAATGTTGTGATCTTACTGTTAAAGAACTATTTCGCGCGGCAGCCGACAGAGAAAAATTAAAAGAAATTATAAACATGATAATAGTCAACGTCTGAAGACAGACAAGGCACCTGAAGAAGAAGAATTCTGAAACCACTTACGGCTTATAATTCAGTAAAGTGTAAAAATGTCCAATATCTTATTATTTTTTAAAACCAAAAATCAATTATGATAATGACAATGTTTAATTTCTAGATACAAGAAGCACTCACATAATACCAGATCACGTGACACCTTTTTTGTAAACCAATTATAATGTAAAAATACTCTTTGACAATGTCTTGTACTTTTGTTCTTTACTTCAACTTAAATCTAAAGCAGTGAATACTTATTAAAGTTCCACTGCCTTTTTATTTAAGGTTGTAATAATAAGATTAATTTTACTTTCACGTAGAATTCACTAGAACATTTTATATGGGGTCCGGCGTAACTTTATGAGCAGCCAAAACGTAACAAAAAAGGCATGACTGGCTATGTTGGTCTAAGAATTATAGCTAAGATGACTCTGATGGATAACGTGAGGAATTGTTTTATAAGGGAACGCTGTAGTGTGGAAAAAGATTTAGTAACAAATATATATGTATGACTTTCTAAATACGAGTGCTTTTCCTTGGATTATTGTGCAGAAATAATGATTTGCATTGAGAATCCCCGTACATCCTTTATGATTTGCTCCTGGATCTGAGGACATGGGTGCTCAAATGCTATCAATTTCTAGTTTTTTTGTACGCTGAGCTTGGACCCTCAACGTGTATTGTGAGCATGAACTAGAAGCTTTCCAGATGTGGGCCTACCGAAGGATGTTAAGAATATCATGGACAGAAAATACAACCAACGTGTAGGTGTTGAGAATAATGGAGCAAGGGGAATAGATCCTACAGGAAGTAAAAAAAACTGCAATATCTCGGCCACATCATAAGAGGCACAAGGTAAGAGATTCTGCAACCCATAGTCCAAGAAAACATAGTGGGAAAAAGATCTGTTGGAAGGAGAAAAATATCCTGGCTTAGAAACCTGCGAAAATTGTTTAATGTCACGTCATCTGACCTATATAGAGCCGCAGCTTCCAAAGTAAAAATAGCAATGATAACAGCCAACCTTCGAAATGGAGACGGTGCATAAAGTAGAAGAAGATATATAAAGAAATGCTTAAATAGTTAGGACACGTAAAGAGGATAAATAAAAGAAGATTGACGAAACAGATTCATAAAGCAAATGTAATTAAGCAAGTCTGTAGAGATTAAAAATAAATGATTTGATCGTCAAATGCCTTCTTTACGCCGATGATCAAGTCATATAAGCGTCATCTGATGAGTTGCAGGCAATGGTTAATGTTAGGCGTGATGTCCTGAAAATAAATGCAAGCAAAACAAAAGTAATGGTTTTTAAAAGAGAAGAAAGCATGACAAACTGTGAAGTTCTGATTAAGTGAAAAAAAGCAACAAGTAAATGAGTTTGTATACTTGGGTTCAAAGTTTACGAGAGATGAAAACTATGACGGTGGCATTAAGCGATGGATGTTGGCAAAAAAACTAATGAATGGGGCACTGCATAACTTTATGAACAGCCAGAAAGTGTCAAAAAAGGCACGTCAGGCTGTGCATAGAGGAGTTTTGGTTCCTTCACTTATGTATGGAAGTGAATGTTGGGTTTGGCAAAAGAATCATGAAAATACGATTAAAGCTACGGAGATGAGTAGTCTGAGAAGTATAGCCAGGGTGACTCGGTTGGATAAAGTAAAGAATAGTGAGATAAGAGAACGCAGAGGTGTAAAAGAAGGTGTAAAAGAAGACGTGGTTACAAGATAGATAAAGGAATGCTTAGATGGTTTGGACACGTAGATTGACGAAACAAATTTATAAGGCCAGTGTGAATGGACAAGTTAGTAGAGGTCGACCTCGGCGAACATATTTCGATCAGATCAACATTGTTTTGAAGAAAGACCAGGTTAAAAGTACCAACAAACGACGAGCATGTATGAGAGCACACATGAAAGTAGAGGAAGCAAAAGATGTGTGTAAGAACTGTAGTGGAAGAAAGTGGTCCCTGTCTACCCCTACGGGAAAAAGGCGTGACTATATGTATGTATGTATGTATGGTAGAGATCGACCTCAGCGAACGTATCTCAAACAGATCAATATTTTTTTAAAGAAAGGCCAGGTGATGAGTACCAGCAATCAACGAGTATATTTGCAAGCGCTGTTGAAAGCAAAAAAGCAAAAGACGTGTGTTAAAACCATAGCAAATGCTATACCTATGTATGCAAGTGTTTTTTTAGTTATGGCTTAGAACTTTAATGCATTTTTTATTATTCTTAGTAAAGACCTTGGTCTGTTTATTATGAAGGCTGGTCAGTGTTGTTGATTTTTCTGTGAAAGAGATGTCCAACTATCTTTCCATCTTTTTGATGGTCTTTCGATTGGCCTTTTACCATCTGGATTTCCAACACAATCCTTGCTATTCTTTCAGGGTCCATTCTTTTTACGTTGTCCCGCCAGTATCTTCTGCGCTTTCGTCACCATCTGATTACATCTTCCACCTTGCATGTCTCTCTTATTGTTGTGCTCCTTACTATATCTCGTAGTGTCTTTCCCGCTATTGACCTTAGAGTCTTTATCTTTGCCGTTCTTAACATACATTTTGTTTGTTTGGATCTTTGATTGGTTCGTTGCAGCTAGAGATATCCGCTCCAAGATATCTAAAAGTTGTGAATTGCTCAACAATTTCATTATTTATAACCGGCTTACATTTCGTTGGTTTCTTAGCAAATGTCATACATTTTGTCTTGGAGATCGATTTTTGCATAATAAATTATGTGCTGACCTGATTAAATCGGTAAAGTTGTCTTTGCAGATTGCCCTCCCTTTCTGCCAATATTGTCGCGTCATCAGCGTAGCAAATTATGCTAATGGGTTTTCTGTTGATCCTATACCCCATTCTCAAGCAACTAACCTCTTCAATGTTCTCGTTCATAATTAGGTTAAATAGAAATAGGCTTAAGCTATCCGCTTGTCTTATACCCTGTGATGTCTGTGTGTCATTTGTTGTTTGATGATTAACGTTAATTCGAGTTAAATCGCCTGTGTTTAGACATCATACTGTTTTTATAATTTTTTCCGGGGTTCGCTTTTTCTTTAAGATATTTATTATGTCTTCCAGTCGGACATGGTCAAATGCTTTGCTTAAATAGATAAAGCATGCAAAAGCGTGGTTTAGAACTCGAATGCATTACTCATGAAAATTAAAACGCAACGTTCCCAAAAAAATGTATGTGTAAAATTTAACGATTGCACTTAAATATTTATAAAAAATATATAGGTTCTGTTCTATTGCACTATTGTTAATTTTAGAAGGCAGCCTTAAAGCTGAAAGTATAAATATTTTATTTCATTTCAATTAGCTTCAGCCGAAAATTACCACATTTTTGTCAGAAAAAATTTGCACATATTTAAAATGCCCACTTTGCCATTAACGTTTGACTTTTTGTGTGTTAAATAAAAACAAAATGGACCCCGCAAGTTTGTCCACCTGATTGAATTATCCTCGCATACGGCTACGAATTTTAGCACATGCGGTGCCTCTTTCGGCGTTAATTAGAAATTCGTAGGTATGAATATGCAAATGACTAGAAATTCGTGAAAGAACGTGTAATACAAGCCTTTAGAGCCAAAAACGCCGCTACCATATCTTGCAAATAAAATTATTCAAATAGGAATATTCAAATGAAGAGATCAGAGGAAAAGGCATTTTCGGTATTTCAATACGACAGAAGTTGTAGGTACACCTGCACAATACCTTCAATATTTCGGTTAAGTGACGAAGGCTTTAATAGTTGCAACGGAAATGGGTTTACACCACCCAGGGTCCTATTAAGGGGTAGCGAAAGCAACAGCCATAGAAACGTTGCCACGTCTTGTTATTTCTCTATAGAGTACTCTGCCAGCGGTCTCTCTACTGGCAAATTATGCCCGAGCTCAGCCGTAGAGGGTAAAAGAAAAAATATATATATAAAAGTGAGCCGCGCCACCGACTTAGACGGTTCAAGCCGGGAACCCCTAGATCTTATAGGCACAAGCAGAGCCACACGATAAACAACTGAGATTATGGTAAACTAAATAAATAAAATTATAGCTAAAATATATTAGATACTTTACTCCTACAATAAGTCAAAGTACACAGTTCAATAATAAAATTATAACGAATATAGTCAAATTAACAGCTAAAAAAAAAAAAAAAAAAGAACAAAAAAAAAAAAATGTATATAAGTCAACTCTTTAATAATACTAAATCAAACGTTCACATAAGGCTGCTAATTTAGTCATGTTTTTACTATTTACATAAAGATTTACACTGTTAAAACAATCGAGTTTATTTAAAAATATATTTACAATGGTTGTCTTTTAAAATATCAATATTGTAGGATATTTACAAATAAGTATGAAGAAAATATATTTTTACTTGGACATAAAGAATTATTGAGAAGATTATTTTAATCAAAGTTTAGTTTTGGCATATTATCTAATGCAATAAATAGTTTTTAATAATGTATTATATTAATAAATTAAAACAAAACTTAATTGTGGTGTCAAAAATAAGTCACGTCGTTAAATATTCAAAAATAAATCACTTGTAACCTTTGGGTAAACGCATATTGTAGATCAAATATAAAAAAAAAATAACTTTAATCTTGAACACTTTAATACGGAGTTCCTGCTGAAAACACCAAGCAAGACTTTATAACACTGCAATTTATCGTCGATATGGATGATACGAATGCACTACTCCTGTGGCCGGTTTGGTTATGGAACGACACCTGCTAATTAACAATGGCTTTCCTCAAATAAATCCCGCATGCGGTCATTTTAACTCGACATCAAAATCCAAAATATCAACAACGGAGGTAAGATAGAATGGTCAAGTTAAAAATTAAATGGTTTTTCTTCAAAATCCAATTAAGATGGTCTAAATACAGCCAGATATGAAAGGAAAACCGTAGAGGTTTTGCACACTTGTTAATATCACACCGCCCCAAAAATTCTCACCACACGACTCCCCAGACTCTCACCACACGACTTCGACTATCTCCCAAGCCGTCAACCAAGAATATTCGCAAGTCTATGTTCCACACTAAGAATCGCGTTCGTCTGTGTTGATAGCTAGCCTCATCTACACAGAAATGTAAACCAAACAATAATATAATCGATAATACACAATAATCGAGGCTAAAAACTAAAGCAAAATCTAATAATGAAAATACCTTACTCAATCTCCAGTGAACAACAAAAATGCCATAGCCATTAACAATCGAATCTTATCACAATAAGGTATGCAACACTATTTACAACGAATGATATATTTAAGTTACAACAAAATACGGTACGCAACACTATTTACGAGTACTTGAGGAATATAAAATTATCAGAGATATAATTATAATTGAACTGTAGAAGGAAAAAAAAAAGGCACGTTACAACGTAATATTTATAAAAATCCTTAGTACGAAAACAAATACATGACTTAGTATAGGGGAACAGACCTGTGCAGTTTTTTTAACCTGTACAGGCGACCGGTGCAAGATCAACAATCAATTTATTCCAGTGTCACCGTACGATGTACCTTTCAGGTTAGGTTTGGTGCAGTCAGCGTGTGCATGTACTCCGATCGCCTGCGCAGGTCACGTTAGTTGTTCACCGTCGTCGTCGTCGCGTCTCTCTTCGTGATATCGTATTGTCACGTATATCAAAAAATCAACACGCCAACAGATTCTACTAAAAATGTACTTAAAGATTAAATTAAATATATAGAACTAATCCGTGCCCGCCCTTGGAAAATCAAAAGCAAAGAGTACCATAATCAAGACAAAAAAAAGCTGCTTATAAATTGCTTGTAGAAAAACTCAGAGAAATAGAGCCGGATGCGAACAAATCAGTAGTTGTGCGAAAAATTATTAATTTAAGAAGCAGTGTCAGAAAGGAAAAGAAGAGATATGAACAATAAGTAAAGTCTGGGGCATCTGCTGATGAAGTGTACTATGTAAAATTGTGGTACTAAAATTTATTTCATTTCTTACATAATCAATAAACTCCCAGGGAATCTTCATCCAACTTGGATAGTAATGACGAAGATAGTGAGGTTAGGAGACACGTCCGACGTCCGGTAGATCTACACCGGCATATCTGCGCAGGTAGACCTCTCAGGTAAACCTTATCGTGTATGAGAGCCATGAAATATAAATGAATAGATATAGTTACGACCAAAAAATAGCCAGCAACGCGGGTAATTGCAGCTAGTAGAGCTTGTTGGTTATTTCTTAGCAGGCGCAGAGTTACAAATTTACGCTTCAATACTACAAGCTAGTAAAAGCGACGCGCATATACAGGGTGGCCAACCGAAAACGAAACGGAGCCATTTGCAGGACTCTCGTCAACATTTTAAAAAAATGCTCAGGCCCGTCGATTTTTGATTAAAGTAATTACAAGGTCATAAACGGTAAGAAAATCAAGTATCCCTACAATATAAAGTATGTTTAGTAAACATGATACCTTTGTTAAATCAATCAGCGTTAAAGTATTGTCATAGTCGGATCTTTGTATTTAAACAAAAAATCTTTTGTTAAAACTAATTTACAAAAAAAGAAGATGAAATTGGATGCGCTTACTATATTCCATCATTAAATATCAAAGAGCAATTTAAATTAAATAAATCAACGTCAATTTTTTCTGCCGAAACACTTGCAATTATTTAAGCTATGGATTTCGCTCACGTAAACTCTTGTAAGAAAATTATAATTTTATTACATTCTTTTCCAGGGATCTCCAAACTAAGGCACGAGGGCCACATCCGGCCTGCGGACAGATTTTGTCCGGCCCGCGGAGAGCTAGCATACTTGAAAACTCCTTTTAGACAACATATTAAATTTAGTTTACTGAAGTATTCTAATTTTATGTTAAATAATTATTAATATGACTACATTGATATGGTCATGGGCTAACTACTCATAACATTGTTGTAGGCTTATTGTTATTGTGATAAGTTGGATAAAGAAACACAGAATTGTAATGAGTAAAGACATGTATAATATGCAAAAAATTTAACTTCAGTATATAATAACCAACAAATTATTGAAATGAATCCAACTAACATTTTATACATTTTAAATAAAAACATAACTTATAACATGCATAATGACATATGAAATACTAATTAGATTTATGTAATTGAGATTTTCCACTGACAATAGTTTGTAGTCGTGGACTAATTTTACTTGTACCAATTATTAAAAGAAATTTAAGATGCTCATCAGTTAATTTAGATCAGTAAACATTTTTTGTGTACTTCATTTTGGAGAAGGTCTTCTCACACAAATAAGTAGTACCAAAAACAGAAAACAGCCCACGAGCAATTTTATGCAAATTATCAAATTGTGTCAGTGGAAGACTCTTATAAAATTCCAACAAAGATGAGTTTTGATATTTGTTCTTAATTATATCACTGCACTGTAGATCAATCATTTCCATTTGAAGTTCCGGGGCTAGCGTTTCAATGTCAGTATCAAAAGGATTCTGAAAAATCTTAATTTGATTCGCAATGGCATCAAAGTCCGAGAAAGGAGTATCAAAATTTATTTTCAAAGCACTCAAAGTTTCGATTGCAAAATCGATAGAAAACTCAGTCTCAGTGGTGCGGCTGAATATTTCACATGTTTTAAAATGTGAAAAACATTTACTTCGTAGTTGTGATTGAAACAGTATCAATTAGAAATTACAGATAATGACAGGAAAATTAATAATATGCAGTGTTGCCGTTTTGCGGACTTTAGTCCGATTTGCAGCCTTTTTTAAACGTTGCGTACTTTTTCGGACTTTTTTTTTCATCAGTGGACTATTTAAATTTTTACCACCGGCAACAATGATAATATGGTTTTGGCCCTCGGAACTTACTGGAGTAATCAGTATGGCCCTAATGCTGGAAAGTTTGGAGACCCCTGTTCTTTACAATCCCTTTACTCTTGAATTAAAATTGGCGATAAATAATCTTAAAAGACATCAGGTCAATATACATTTCATATGGGTTAAAGCACATTCGGGAATTCTTTAAAATGAAACCGTTGACACCCTAAAAAGCCATTTCAGCTATTAATAAAAACACTACCATTAAGACGTGCTTCAGCCAAATAAAAGAGATGTCTAGAAAAACATGGAATAACCTATGGACCGAATATAAAAGAAACCACCCTACACGCTACACCTTAATGCAACACATCATACCCAATGAGCTTTAAGAAACCACCCTACACGCTACACCTTAATCCAACACATCATACCCAATGAGCCTTGGCACAAAAATACCAGTTATAATCGGCACCAAATTGTCACCATCTCTTGTCTAAAATTTGGACATGCTTGCTATCCCTTGCACCTTAACAAGAAAGGCCTTAAAGAGTCAAATATATGTGACGTATGTTTAGAAGTGGCTGATTTAGACCACATATTTTTCAATTGCAACAAATACCGTCAACAAACACATAAACTTTTTAGTGAACTACTACGCAACCGAATTGGACTGCCCGTCAACTTATCACATTTATTCTCGTTGAACAATAAAACCGTATATGACTCGCTTATATCTTTCGTATGTTTATGTAAGTTAAAGTTATATTTTACTTAGTCTTGTTTTTGTTCCAATTGAACCCCATAATATACACCCATATCCCTCTTAACCGAGGCCCACCTGATCTGTCTGTTAGTCGCCCTGACCAGCCCCTGGGTGTGAAGTTTGGGGTCCAAATCCATTCTTTTGATTTTTTTTTATAACATAATCGATTAGGGAAGCTTTGACTTACATAATAACACTTAAGTTACTCATCTTAGTCTTAGATACTGGCTGAATGGACATGGATCTCCGAGTGCCAAAAAAATAAAAATTACAAAAAAAATTAAAACAAAACTAATCTTTAATATTGCAAAAAGCTAAAAATCCACAAACACAACCTAGTCGGTAAGTAAATAACTTTTTTATTCCCAGTATTGTTATCTATTGTTTTTCAAATTAGAGATATAAGAAAATCCAAGTTTTTCTCTGTCTCGTTTATTTCTACGGTCAGTGAATTTAGCCGAAAGTTTTTCAAGTTTTTCTTTCCAAAAATCAATTAGAAGTCGCTAAACGAATAAAAATAATAAAAAAAAAAGAAAATTCTCTGCAACAACTATCCATTACCACTTGCCAAACTAAAATAGTACGCAAGCGTGCTCCACTTTTGTAAATTCTCTTCCACGCCGAGTTTCCCGATTCCAGTTTTCCCTCATCCAGCTTGCCGAAGGCACTCTCTCCCCGGTTTTATCCCAAGACGACGAGCTTCGTGGTCTCAGATAAATTCATAAAAACAGTCTTGAAACTTCGCATTTAAAGCTTTGACATTTGAACAATTCGTGTAAAACTTTTTCAGTAAACATTCAAGTAAATTGCAGAAATTTTAAAAATTTTGTTGGGTGCGTGTCTTTAAATAATTTACTATAAACAATCAAGATAACTCCTAAATTTTGTTCATTAACAGTAAGTATTTTTATAAGGAAACAAAATATACTTACATTTATATTAATTAACCCAAATAGTTAATTAATTACAATATTTAATATAGCGAAGACACTTTTTTTTAATACTTACGTTAAACATATTGGGTATTTATTTTATAAACATAAGAATAATTTGGTAATTTTATTTTAATCTTAAGGTATGTGCAACAAGTTTGAATGTTGTCGTTGTCCAAATGTTTACCTTATCGTAAACATTTAGAAAATCATTAGTAACTGACACAAATTGCAGTTTTAAAATTTGCTATTTTTTTAATATAAACTGATATCGCAGTAATTTTACATTGCGCATGTGTAGTGTAAGATAGATTTATTATTTTTTTTTAAATAAACGGTAATATAAAACTAGATGATTATATAAATTTTCTCAAAATTTAATTGATATTTTTATGAATGTGTCTAAAGTTCGGATTGTTTAACATTTTAATTTAAAGACTTTTGACGAACCCCGCAGGTAATAATAAAATTCTAATGGTAGATCACGAATATTTATGCCACTTTTTCGAACTTTATTAATTTGTTAATTTATTTTGTGTAATAAGACAACTAATAATTGATAACTAGTTATATTTTATTAGTATCCTTACAAAGCTAGCTGAATTGCTAGCTCTTTGACTTTCAGGTTATTAATTTAGCTTATGGCTACATCACAGGCAAGTTATAAATACAACAAAGTGGATACATTGCAAACAATTGCATGCGCCTTTGATTTTTCTTGCCAGGACATCCGGAGATTGTCTGGCGCCTCTTGTGTTAGTTCATTTAGCGTTACCCAGGGTGCACCACGAGGAGGCGAACTAACTTTACACCCCTGACTTTCAGGCAATTTTTTTTAACGTAATACGGTATTACTCACCGTTTCTAATGATTTTTAGAGATTTTATACAAATGAAGTTATTTTTTAAGATACAAGGATAGTTCACGAATTTTTGTCCCTAACATAGAAGCAAACACATGAGAAGAATAATAGTATATTCTTCAACGAGCATATAATGATGGCTATTATTCTCGAGGATGAAAATTTCGAAACGAGCCACAGGAGAGTTTTGTAATTATCCGAGAGAATACGAGGTCTGGCTATTAAATAACAAGACTGCACGCGCAAAAGACATCCTAAAGGGATAGGGGGGAAAACGAATGCAGCCTTGGATAGCTGGAAGTGTGAACTATTTCAGTACGAAAACACGTTTTTGTCGCTGTAGTAGTATTTTTTCTATAAAGGTCAGAAACGAATGTTTTTTTCTCGTGCCGATAACAATGTGTGACGAAAACCATAATGTGATATTTCTCTTTAAAGTAAAAAAACTCCGACCGAGTGTTAAAAGTTGTTAAAAAAGGCCTATGGTAAGAATTCTACATCTCGTGCGCGTGTTTTCGAATGATATAAACGGTGTTCTGAAGACCGAGAGAGCACCAACGATTACCAACTTCCAGGTCGACATCAACGGCATTGTATAACTGAATGGGTTCCAGAGTGTAAAACTGTAAACCATACTGACTATTTGAAAGTTTTGGCAACACTGCGAGAGCGGGTTTGTAAGAACGGCTGGAATTGTGGATCTTGCACCAGGACAACGCACCTGCCAATAACGCGCTGTCCGTGAAGCGTTATTTAGCCAGTACTCGAACACGCGCGTTACTTGCCTGATTTGGCAGACTGTGACTTTTTCTTGTTTTCGAAGATTAAGTCTACCTTAAAGGGACCTGGTTCGTGTAGATGGAAAAGTGAAGCGAAAATCGGCGGAGCTCCTAAATGCTCTTACAAAAGAAGACTTCCAGCATTGCTTTGGCCATTGCTTTGATTGTAAAATAATTCTTAAAATAAAACTCTTTTTCATAATCAGTCTTGTTACTTAATATCCAAACCTCGTAATACACATTATACGCGAGTAGAAGACTATACTTTCTCTTCGACCAACACAGACCATCTCTATTACTCGTTAAATTCTCCATTTTATTGTCGTAATCGAAAAGTCGAGATGACAGTTCATCAGAATGAATATGACATTCGCGATATCGAGTTAGAGGAGCAGAAAAAGCATGAAAAAGCTGATCTGTTGCAGCTTCCTCATTGTTCTCAGCCTGTTGGATCCTGAAAATTGAAATTGTTGATTGGTTGTCAGCTGTTGAATAATGTAGTAATGAATCATATCCATTTATCAATAGATAACGCATATGTAATTGTTGTAGAATCCAATGGTAGTAGAGAAATTAATTTATTTTTTAACATAGTCACCTGCAACGATTATACACTTGGTATATTGGTGTTAAAATGTTTCAAACCCTTTTAAAAAAACCTTAGAACTTTGAGTCTTCAGCCATTCATCTACCGCCGACATCACTTCGTTATCATCAGCAAAGTGGATTCCACGAAGATGTTCTTTTGATTTTGGGGATAAATGGTAGTCGCTGTGGGTTAAATTTAAAGAATAAGGTGGTTGTTTAAAAATTTCGAATCCCGCATTGTAAATGGCAACAACTGCAACACAACTTTTGTGGGCCAGAGCGTTGTCCTGGTGGAAGAGAACACTTGGACTCAATTTTCCTCTTCCTTCTACTCTAATCGCTTCGCGTACTTTTGGTATTTAATTCGCATAATATTCGGCTGTTATGGTGCGCTCACGCAATAAATAATCTACGAAAATAACACCTGTAAAATCCCAAATAACTGTAGCCATGATATTACCAGCTGATGGGACAATAATGCTTATAAATACTTTATCGCACCTTTTATCTTAATTTTGTCCAATTTTATAAAATCTCGCACACCTCAATGGAAAAAAATTAATATTTAACATTTACAAACTGATGCGCTAATGCTATTGAGCATGCATTAATGTCATGCAATAAGCTTTTGTCTGACACTTTATTTACATTTGTCATTCAACGCCAACTATGTTGGAGACAACGATTCAAGAACTATTCTCTTATAATTTCTACTTCATTTTACCCGCCATATAAAAAAGCTTTTACGGGATTTTTTTAACATCATTTAAAAGTTTTTTCGCTAAAAAACCATAGCTTACCAAAAATCTATCTTTTATTTATAAGTACAAAATCAAATAGCAGCACAATTTATTTAAAACTTTTTGTAAAGAATTTGTGCGTTTATTATTATTTTTCTTTCCCCATATTTGTTTATTTTATTTAAAGAATAGTCAATAAGCAAGATAAAAATAAATACCAAAGATGTAACATTCAACGGCCAACAATTACCCTTAATTCGATTTGTGGTTAAAATAGTATAACACGCAAAAACAAATAAAGATATCAATTAAATTCTAAACTACTTGAATACAATTTTAAAACAGTTGGCTTAAAACACAAAACAAAAGAAAAAATAAAGCAATAGTTATAAATAAGTGTAGTAGTAACCTCAATAGAATTGTTAACACAAAAAGTCAGAAATGAAAGAATTCTGCTACCTAAAAAGTCTAGTGTTTACACAAAAAAGTCATTCTAAAAAATAAATAAGGAGAAGAATAACGCTAGCCTTGAGAAGAAAAAATTCCTTTCAACAAATAAGAACTTGATGAGTATACGAACAGGAATAAAAGGGCAAAATTTGGAACATACTCTTTTACCTTTGTAAAAGAAAAAGCGATTAACACAGAACTCATCAAATATCTGGAGAAATTTGAGATAATTCATGACAGACAATATGGATTTCGACAACTTCGGTCTACTGAAGATTTGCTGGCTTATGTCACTCAGCTCTGGACAAACACTATTGAAAAGTTTGGTGAATCCCGTGCAATAGCCTTGGATATATCTAAAGCCTTTGACCGCGTTTGGCACCAGGCATTGTTAGGTAAATTATCTGCCTACGGTCTCCCAACCAAACTGCGCCAATGGCTCTTGAGCTTCATGCAAGATCGCTCCTTACATGTGGCAGTTGAAGGTATTTCTTCTGATGCGTCTAAAACCAATGCCGGGGTCCCCCAGGGTTCCATCCTGTCCCCCACCTTATTTCTTTTACATATCAACGACCTCTTGAAAACCACCACGAACCCCATTTACAGTTTCGCAGACGATAGCACACTTGTCTCAACTTTCACATCCTATCGATCACTTTCGGTGAATGATACAAATAGACTCAGGCAGGAACAGGTTGATTCCATCAATAGAGATCTTGAAGCAATCGTCGAGTGGGGAACCAACAATCTTGTTCAGTTCAACGCCCAAAAAACACAAAGTGCCACGTTTTCCAAGAAAGTGAATTCCTCAAATAATCCCATCACAATGTCCGGAAAAACCCTTGAACCAAGTCCCTCCATCTCGATTTTGGGAGTCACGGTGTCCAATGATATGTCTTGGCATGACCATGTTGCTATCATCGCAAAGTCGGCAAGCCAGAGGCTAGGTTTTCTGTGGAGAGCCAGAAAGTTTTTTACTCCTGATCAACTGTTGACGACGTACAAGGCTCAAATCCGACCTTTACTGGAGTATTGCCCGCATATTTGGGGTTCTGCACCAAGGCATTCTCTTCGTCTTCTAGATTCCATTTAGAAAAGAGCCATTCGCTTGATAAACAGCTCAACTCTCACAGATACCCTTCACCCTCTAGAACATAGAAGAAGAGTTGCAGACCAGTCATTGCTCTATAGATATTTCCATGGCAGATGCTCCAGAGAAATAAAAACTCTTGTACCACCATTTGCCACATTCGGCCGAAGAACTCGGCACGCTGATCAGTCTCACACATTTACTCTCAAGCTTGACACTACAAGGACCAATCTTCATCAAGCATCCTTCTTTTACAGGGCTGCTACGAAATGAAATAAGCTTCCAAAATCAGTTTTTCCAGAGAACTATGACCTGCAATTTTTTAAAAAGCGTGTCCACAATCATTTCCTTTCTATAATCACTTCCCCTTATAATAGTCGCAGTGCGGGCCGTCCGCGGCGCACACGATAGGTCTACCCTTTTTGCGACTATTTTCATAAAAAAAAAAACAAGAAAGGAAATAAAAAATATACAAATCCTTACATATAGTCACGCCTTTTCCCGTAGGGTAGACAGAGATAACTTCTTTCCACCTGTTACGGTTCTTACACATGTATTTCACTTCTTTTACTTTCATAAGCGCTTTTATACATACTCGACGGCTACTGATACTCTTGACTTAGCCTTTCTTAATGACAATTTCACCTAGTTGGAACACTACCGACTTGGCCATTTTTACTCGCCTTATAAATCTGTTTCGTCAATCTTCTAATTATAAATCCTTTCTACGTGTCCCAACAATCTGAGCATTTTTTTATTTATCTTTGTTGCTACATCTTGTTTTACACCACAGCGTTCTCTCATCATACTATTCCACTTTATTCATCAGAGCGATACAAAATCCCCGACAGAAAACCCCTCGACTAAAAATACGCGACAAAAATATTAAAAATTTAATAATAACATAAATGTATATTATAAAATAACCTTGCCGTCGTTAACATAAACAATTATTTAACGAAATAAATTACACAACAAAATTATTAAAAAAGAAAACACAATATATTTTTATTACCAAAACAACTTTTACATCACTCACTAATGATTTCCATGAAGGGGAGCAAATAGAGTCTATTAATTTTGGTAATAGTAAATATTTTGCTAAAGATTTCCATGAAGGGGAGCAAATTAACTCAACAAAATTTGATCGTTGCGCCATCTTTTGCAACTTTTTGAACTGTTCGTTAGGATTTATCGATTATTGATATCGATAATGTATTTGTACATGCGTAGTAGTATGATTTTTGTAATTTCATCTGTTTCTATGGAACAAGTCTGTGTTTTTGGGATTTTTTATGCGCTATTAGTTTTAACTAAATTAGTGAAAATTTCTTTTTTAATTTATACGATCACAAAAGGGTCATAATCTATTATTATTTAAAGGGATGAAGAATTGTAAATTGTTGGAATTATTGGAAATTACCATGGTATGGGTAAAGGGTCACTGCGGAATACCGGGAAACGAGATGGCTGACAAGTTAGCTAAAGAAGCAACGCCTTCTACAAACCTCGTCGAAATTCATCCATTTTATGACATAGTCAAAATGGAAAAAAATAAAATGCTTCTAAGTTGGGAGAGGCATTGGAAAGACTTCACTGCCACATCCACTAATCATAACACACTAATACACCCCAAATTATCACTGAGAATTCCACACTTGTCAGATTACAATTTAATCAGAAAGAAAGCAGTTACCATAACTCGACTCAAATTAAATCACGGCAGATTCCCAGCTCATTTATACAAAATCGGTTTATCCCAAACACCCCATTTACAGTTTCGCAGACGATAGCACACTTGTCTCAACTTTCACACCCTATCGATCACTTTCGGTGAATGATACAAATAGACTCAGGCAGGAACAGGTTGATTCCATCAATAAAGATCTTAAAGCAATCGTCGAGTGGGGAACCAACAATCTTGTTCAGTTCAACGCCCAGAAAACACAAAGTGCCACGTTTTCCAAGAAAGTGAATTCCTCAAATCATCCCATCACAATGTCCGGAAATACCCTTAAACCAAGTCCCTCCATCTCGATTTTGGGAGTCACGGTGTCCAATATTATGTCTTGGCATGACCATGTTGCTAACATCGCTAAGTCGAGAAGCCAGAGGCTAGGTTTTCTGTGGAAAGCCAGAAAGTTTTTTACTCCTGATCAACTGTTGACGACGTACAAGGCTCAAATCCGACCTCTACTGGAGTATTGTTCGCACATTTGGGGTTCAGCACCACTGCATTCTCTTCGTCTTCTAGATTCCATTCAGAAAAGAGCCATTCGATTAATAAACAGCTCAACTCTCACAGATACCCTTCACCCTCTAGAAGAAGAGTTGCAGACCAGTCATTGCTCTACAGATATTTCCATGGCAGATGCTCCGGAGAAATAAAAACTCTTGTACCACCATTGGCCACATTCGGCCGAAGAACTCGGCACGCTGATCAGTCTCACACATTTACTCTCAAGCTTGACACTACAAGCACCAATCTTTATCAAGAATCCTTCTTTTACAGGGCTGCTACGGAATGGAATAAGCTTCCAAAATTAGTTTTTCCAGAGAACTATGACCTGCAACTTTTTAAAAAGCGTGTCCACAATTATTAAAATATTGGTCTAGTCCTTTAACAGTTATAACATAAGCCTGTGGCAAATGGATTCTTCCAATGCCAAAACCACTCTACACACACACACACACACACACACACACACACACACACACACACACACACACACACACACACACACACACACACACACACACACACACACACACACACACACACACACACACACACACACACACACACACACACACACACACACACACACACACACACACACACACACACACACACACACACACACACACACACACACACACACACACACACACACACACACACACACACACACACACACACACACACACACACACACACACACACACACACACACACACACACACACACACACACACACACACACACACACACACACACACACACACACACACACACACACACACACACACACACACACACACACACACACACACACACACACACACACACACACACACACACACACACACACACACACACACACACACACACACACACACACACACACACACACACACACACACACACACACACACACACACACACACACACACACACACACACACACACACACACACACACACACACACACACACACACACACACACACACACACACACACACACACACACACACACACACACACACACACACACACACACACACACACACACACACACACACACACACACACACACACACACACACACACACACACACACACACACACACACACACACACACACACACACACACACACACACACACACACACACACACACACACACACACACACACACACACACACACACACACACACACACACACACACACACACACACACACACACACACACACACACACACACACACACACACACACACACACACACACACACACACACACACACACACACACACACACACACACACACACACACACACACACACACACACACACACACACACACACACACACACACACACACACACACACACACACACACACACACACACACACACACACACACACACACACACACACACACACACACACACACACACACACACACACACACACACACACACACACACACACACACACACACACACACACACACACACACACACACACACACACACACACACACACACACACACACACACACACACACACACACACACACACACACACACACACACACACACACACACACACACACACACACACACACACACACACACACACACACACACACACACACACACACACACACACACACACACACACACACACACACACACACACACACACACACACACACACACACACACACACACACACACACACACACACACACACACACACACACACACACACACACACACACACACACACACACACACACACACACACACACACACACACACACACACACACACACACACACACACACACACACACACACACACACACACACACACACACACACACACACACACACACACACACACACACACACACACACACACACACACACACACACACACACACACACACACACACACACACACACACACACACACACACACACACACACACACACACACACACACACACACACACACACACACACACACACACACACACACACACACACACACACACACACACACACACACACACACACACACACACACACACACACACACACACACACACACACACACACACACACACACACACACACACACACACACACACACACACACACACACACACACACACACACACACACACACACACACACACACACACACACACACACACACACACACACACACACACACACACACACACACACACACACACACACACACACACACACACACACACACACACACACACACACACACACACACACACACACACACACACACACACACACACACACACACACACACACACACACACACACACACACACACACACACACACACACACACACACACACACACACACACACACACACACACACACACACACACACACACACACACACACACACACACACACACACACACACACACACACACACACACACACACACACACACACACACACACACACACACACACACACACACACACACACACACACACACACACACACACACACACACACACACACACACACACACACACACACACACACACACACACACACACACACACACACACACACACACACACACACACACACACACACACACACACACACACACACACACACACACACACACACACACACACACACACACACACACACACACACACACACACACACACACACACACACACACACACACACACACACACACACACACACACACACACACACACACACACACACACACACACACACACACACACACACACACACACACACACACACACACACACACACACACACACACACACACACACACACACACACACACACACACACACACACACACACACACACACACACACACACACACAAGTATTTTAAAACTCGTAACAACAAAAATGATATTATTTGACGGTGCAATGTTGATCCAAAGTGTCATGCTATCAAACATTCAGATACTGAAAGCAAAAATGGTTCGGGGATATTTTGTCGCGGGAATATTTTGTCAGAGGATATTTTATCGGGGATCAAAACGTGTGTCACCACTAATCCCCACCAAAGATATGAAAGAAAATGGATAAAAAAAAAGAATGAAAGAATCTTAGCTAAAATAAAGGATATAAATAGTTACTAAAATTAAAATTTTAAGTTTTTGTGTTCTTACTGATATTTATTAAATAAATTAGTTAAATCCAAAATATCTTTAACGATATTTCATAAATTAAAAAAAAATAACAATATTATGTAGAAATTTAAATTACCTTTCAAGTGATGTGTCACTCGAACACACTTGCTTTTTAAAAAAAATTGGGAGTTGATGCGGTGCTGTAGGGGGTTGAATTTTTGGGTATTAATTTTGTATTCATATTCTTTCCTCTCCCAATAAAATTTGACATGTTTTTTTAAATTTTAAAGAAACTTTTGGCGTCTGAGTTTCTAGAGGGGTCAAGTTTTCGTTGGAACACGTTGTATATTTAATGACAGCTCGATACACGATTTTTTTCATTTTCACAAAAACACTTAGATTGATTCACTCAAATGATTGTCAAACAACAACTGCGCGTCCAAAATGGTTAAAATTTTGGTAAGTTCCTGTCAAAAGACACGCAACCACATTCACTAGTTTTTGTTGACGAGTGCTGCCATCTTCACGTTAAGGTCGGAAACTTTCCGTATTAACCTCGCATATACCCAACATTTTAGGTCCGAAATGATGTCTAGTAATCGGTTTATTATTCTAGAATCTTAAACGTCCTTCTGGGATAAATATTGTTGTGGGGTTGTTAAAATTCAAATCGTCTACTTTCCTAAAGCACTTCCACTTAAGTGTTATGATATCGGATCGTCCTTGACCTCCAGAATGGTTAATCCGTTATAGTATTTTCATTACCTACTGTTATATTATGTACTTAGCTAAAACAATTAATTTTGTCGTCTGCAACAGCGATATGTTGCCTCCAAAGCTAGCTTGATGGGTGGCAATATGTCCTTATCTTGCCCTAATTGAATCCAATAAGAGTCAGAAGACGGCCTTATGATTACTTACATTGTTTTGATGAAATTGCTTCTACGTCTACAGATTTTCCAGCTTACACTTTCCCGACTATTAATTATACTTACAGCGCGGAATGTGTTTTGCGTGTTGCTTATTTTAACTAAAGTACCATGCGTAAGAAAATGCGGGTGCTCACATAACGGTAGAAGGTGTGTAAACGGGTTGTGTGTCACTTTCGTAAATATTTTATCCGATCTTCATCTGCAGCAATTTAAAATAAAATTAGCTAAGGTAACTGATTACTTCCTAAATTATATTCATGTCATCAACAACTGTTAAAAAAGGGTAAAGGGGTTATAGTCCAGTCAAATTACGAAATAAATAAACATGAACGAACATAGCTTTGGGATTTTAAGGATCGATAGGGGGGGTTCTACTGAGGTCAGCTCAAGGTCATTTCGATGGAAACGCGTTTAATTCGATATCTCGAGAATGGTTAGTGTTAGGCAAAAAATCGTAAAAATCTTTTCTTTTCTAAACAAAATTTACCAACTTTTTTATCTAAAACTTTTTTTTTAACATTAATATTTTTCAACTTATAACTCGCGCAAGGCAAAAATTTTACTTTTTTTTTCTATTTTTCGTCATTTTCTCTCCAACCATTCAATTTTATTAAATTTTACCGATCATCAAAGTGTAGATCTTTTAATTATAAACAATTTTTTTTTTAAACTTTTTTCTGTAATGCCTTCGAAGTTATATATTACTTTACCGAGCGAAATCCGCGCCATTGTCGCCAGTGTTGTCGACGATGATATTTTTGACGCAATGGACGAGGACGCGTATGCCCCGATACCGTCAGGGCCTTCGATATTAACGAATCACTTTCATCGACCTCGGGTGCTTAATTTTACGAATTTTATAAACTAATTTTTTATCAATAAATGTGTAAAACAGTTTCAATAATTCATTTACTTCTTTTTGTTCTCCTTATTAAGATTATAATTCCATTGAATAGAATAAAAAATACCCAAATTAAAGAAGTACAATATTTAAATGATATTTGAATGATTACAGTATTTAATATTTGAATGAAGTACAATTTTTAAATAGTTTATTCGATTGACCTTTTTATACAGGTAAGTTGGCTAATAAATGATCATGGAATACTTTAATATTTCTTCCCACTGATGATGATATTACGACAATGGCGCGGATTTCGCTCGGTAAAGTAATATATAACTCCAAAGGTATTGGCATTACAGAAAAAAGTTTAAAAAAAAATTGTTCATAATTAAAAGATCTACATTTTGATGATTGGTAAAATTTAATAAAATTGAATGGTTGGGGAGAAAATGACGAAAAATAGAAAAAAAAGTAAAATTTTTGCCTTGCGGGAGTAATAAGTTGAAAAATATTAAAGTTAAAAAAAAAAGTTTTAGATAAAAAAGTTAGTAAATTTTGTTTAGAAAAGAAAAAGTCTCTACAATTTTTTGCCTAACACTAACCATTCTCGAGATATCGAATTAAACGCGTTTCCATCGAAATGACCTTGAGCTGACCTCAGTAGAACCCCTCAAATGGAATTTATGCTCAGAATACACCCCCCTATCGATCCTTAAAATCCCAAAACTATGTTCGTTCATGTTTATTTAACCCACTTTTAGCTGTAATTTGACTGGAAAGTATTCGTCGGTTTCTCTTGAAATTTTTTAGGGAATATTTTTAAGATACTATACTTTAAGAAAACGCAAAAAAATTGATTTTTTTATATTCTGACTGTCCCTAACCCATAAGTATTTGCCTATTTTTTGTACTATCGAATAAATTCAAATAAATCTTTAGTTTATAGTAGGTGCTAATAGCTATAATTTTAACTTTAAGTTCATTATGATCCAACTTTATAAAAAACCCTGTATTTGTTAGAAAATATATTAAGTCATCTGTCACCAAAAAAATTTTAAGATTTTGCTTAATTTTTTTTTAATTTAATGTAAGAAATAAATCATCTTCTAAAGCTGGTGATACCAATATACGACAAAATTAATATTCGAGTATTTAGTTAATGTTAACGTTAATATTACACCTTCCACTTATAATATATTTTCGCGACATTATTAATTTAAAACATATTTTCATAAATGAATTGTTGATGAAATTCTTCGCTGTAATAATAAATTTAATATTGTTAATAGATTTTCTACGACGCGACGTACCAAATAATGACTTAAACATTTTTATTAAATTTTTTAGCATTAAAAATAGATTTTAGATATAAAAAAAAGGATTGTTATTAAAAATTTACAGTACAAAATTATTATTATATTTTTACAAAAATAATGAACGAATTAGATGACCATGTTTCAAAATATTTGTCTTCTTCTTCGTAATCATGTTGCCATCCACTCCTGGACGTGGGCCTCCTCTTTGTCCCTCCACGCAGATCTGTCTTGGACAAGCTGCCTCCAGTACCTTCCCGCATGCTGCTGGATATCGTCCCTCCACCTTGTCCGAGGGCGCCCAGCGTGACGTTGTAATGTTCTAGGCTGCCAGCAGAGCAAACGTTTTGTCCACCTCTCATCGGTGCTGCGTGTAATGTGTCCAGCCCATCTTCACTTGAGGAAAGCGGCAACCTCTGACATCCGCGACTTAGGTCCTCTGCCGTTTCTGTTCATTTTGGACTCGATCACGTAGGCTGATACCGAGCATGCTGCGCTCCATAGCTCTCTGTGTGGCCCGCAGTTTATCAGCACTTCTCCTCGTTAATGTGACCGTTTCTATCTTCTTCTTCAGGTGCCGTCTTCGTTGCGAAGGTTGGCAATCATCAATGCTATGCGTATTCTTGAAACAACAGATCTAAATAACTGATTTAACACTTCAATACTTCAATATTTGTTATTCTGTCTATTCACTAATTTTTAGTTAAATAATTTTATCACCTACAACCTGAATTTGAATAGTAATATAATCTCTGTAGGTCATTTTCGTTTTCTGCAATCAGAACAGCATCATCGGCATAGCATAGGATTTTGACGTCTTTGTTACCCATTTTATACCCTTTCAGGTCACGAGTGCTTTTTATTATTTAGTCCGTAACTATGTTGAACAATAAGGGGCCAAGAAAATCTCCTTGTCGAATACCACTATTTACAGAAATTTCTTCGGTAGTTGTGCCATTAATTTTGGCTTGTATTTTGTTTCTCTTGTAAATATTTTTGATGGTTTTTATAATGTTATATGGGATTTTCCTGTTGTATAGAAGGTGTACCAGGTCCTTCAGTTGTATTCGGTCAAACGCCTTTTCCAGGTCTATGAAACACATGATGGCTGGTTTGTTATACTCAATGGATTTTTCAGTTGTTTGTCTCAGGACAAATACTGCATCTGTACAAGATCTTCCTGATCTAAATCCTTGTTGTTCATCGCCCAATGTTGTAAGTTCATTTATTTTTTTTTATAATCTTTGTTACTAGCTTTAAAGTTGTATTTAGAAGGTTAGTGTAGTTTTAAAAAGTTTAAGTTGAAGTATAGTAAATTTTCAAGTGATAAATAAGAATTGATTGTGTAGAAAAATTAGAATAAACTGTTTATTTTTGTACTGAGTGATTTTAAATTATCAAACCCAAGACTGTAAAAAACAGTAGGTATTATGTTGTTAGAATTAAAATAGTGTAAACTTCTCGCTTTGTTTTTCGAATCACATGGTATCTGATTATGTCAGAATACATTCTTTTGTTATATAACAGTAGCATAAATCTGGGAATTGTCGTGGATAGTTTTATGTATAATGGTGTTTTAAAGCTGTCGTATATTTGGAGTCCCATTCTCGCCACAGTCCTTCCGAAACTTCCTATAGGAAATGAAGACAATGAAATAATGAAAATAAAAAAGAAGTATTGTGTTGTAAATGTTTATGGGTCAGGCAGAGCTATATAAAGTTTACGTTAACTCTATAAAACAATAGCAGATAATAATAAAAGGGCAGAACTGTGCTATTAAGAAAATAGGTCATTTTGAAGGAACTGCGCGTAAATTAGAAGGCAATATTGAACAAAGACTTATTTGTTGTTAATTTAAAACTGAATCTGTAATTTTAGTATGTTTTTTATAAATATTTTAATTTTAAGTTGCATTGCTTGCTTGCATGCTTTACTGCAACATTGCTTTAATTTTATTCCCATAACTTACTTGGCAACACTGCGGATTTTCGGGTGGGCCATGTCACTTGTCATTGACAACTTTCAGTTCGTTCATTGTTTTTATGTCAAACGTATTTACGCTGTAGGGAAACACATGGTGACAAAAAAAGTTCTTTTGTAATATAACTTAATTTAAACCTTATGTAATAAAGTTTAGTTCGGTAAATTCGTTTAATATATAGAGTCAAAGAATCTTACATATAATGCCATTTTTGATTTTGTGCATAAGATGTATATTTTTAATGTTTTTACCTTTTTAAATTTTATGCCACTTTAAGTACTAACAACTTAGTTGTATTTTTAATTATAATTATTTTGTCTTTTTATCAATTGTAGCATCCCTGATGATGATAATAATAAAAATTATCGATATACATATATATATATATATATATATATATATATATATATATATATTATATATATATATATATATATATATATATATATTAATATATATATATATATATTATATATATATATATATATATATATATATATATATATATATATTATATATATATATATATATATATTATATATATATATATATATATATATATATATATATTATATATATATTATATATATATATATATATATTATATATACAGTGTGTCCAAGTAAGTCGGCATCATACGAGAAACTTTTTTATTCTTAGTTTTATAAAAAAAAGTTATACTTTATAAAAAGTTGTGCATAGTCTAAAACTTAAAATACAACCCTTAGCTATCAATTTTTTTAAACCATATACGAGGTTTGTCAAAAAATATAAATTTTACTCGGGAGTACCTCTTTATTTTTGAAAATAGCGACAGTTGTTAAAAAGAAAATTTGATCATAACTAAAAACTATTGTCAGATATCCAATATTATCCATACGCAATGAAAAACGATCTTTAATAATTTTAGGTATAAATAAATTATGCAAATTTTGTAAATTACACTATTTTATTTAAAAACATGACATAATAACTATTCGGTTAATTAATAAGTTCTGTAACAATGTTTTATTGCATTTGAATAGTTAATGGATACATATCATAATATTTTATTTTGCAAATGGAAAGATTAACAAGTTAACAAATACGTAATATGTAATTGGAAGTAAAATAATTTATATTTTGCTTTAATTCACTAAAGCCTCAAGATATCCACCATCTTTTTCTAGACATTTAATGGTTCGTTTATCAAATTCCCTTAATACATTCTTGATCATATCTTTAGTAATTTCCTGATATGCAACAGTAAATGATTCTAAATGATTAATATCTTGAAAAGGTTTTTGCTGATAAACTTTATATTTTAAGTAGCCCTATAAGAAATATTCCAGAGGACTTAAGTCTGGAGATCTAGCCTGGCCAAAAAATCTCGGAATATCTATGTATTACTTTGTCATTGAAAATAGTTTCAAGTATTTTCTAACAGCGACTTTAGTATGGCATGTAGCTGTTAAAATAAGAAATAATTGCGAAGTAAATATTTTTTACTAATATAAATTATTTAAAGTTGCCAAGTGACTTGTTTAAAACAAAAATAACAAGTCAGAGGGTTTTAATAATTATTGTAAAAATAAAATGTAATCTTCCACGTAAAAGGCTTTATTACAATTATAAAGTTTAACAGTAGCACCGTCTTGTTGATACCATATACGTTGACGGTCTATTAAAGATAATTCGCTAATAAAATCTTATAATTCATTTAGTAAAAAATTTAGATAGCGTTCGCTTTTCATGGACTGTCAAAACAAATATGATCCCATTATTTTATTCTTATAAATACCACACCATAAATAAATATTGGTCACGAGTTTTGATAGTTAGCATTACCGTCACACCACCAGTGACAATTTTGTGAACTGACATTTTTTACTAATATAAATTATTTAAAGTTGCCAAGTGACTTGTTTAAAACAAAAATAACAAGTCAGAGGGTTTTAATAATTATTGTAAAAATAAAATGTAATCTTCCACGTAAAAGGCTTTATTACAATTATAAAGTTTAACAGTAGCACCGTCTTGTTGATACCATATACGTTGACGGTCTATTAAAGATAATTCGCTAATAAAATTCATGTAACTGTCGATTGCTGAATATTTCCATTGGGATGTCTATAAATATATAATATATATATATATATATATATATATATATATATATATATATGATATGATAGTTTGTTAAAAATTTTGGTAAAAAAAATTAAAAAAGGAAGAATTTAAGGAATGAAGTATAAAACATGACAGAAATATTCAAAAATTTAATATTGGTGTTGTAATACAAGTGGTTCAGTCAGAGTTTAAGAAAAACTATTAAAAATTAAAAATAATAAAATATGTTAAAACATAATACCCCCGATGGAGACACATCAAGAATAGAGATTCTACCAGATGACGATAACATTAAAAATAAAATAACAATAGAGAAAGTTCAAGCGACAACACAGAAGTTGAAAAAGCGAAAAACTCCTGGCGTCAATAATATTAATAATGAGCTCATTAAATACCAAGGAATGAAACTACAGAAAGAACTGTTAAAAAAAATAATTAGAAAAGTAACCCCGATAACTTTAGAAACATAACGCTACTAAGCTCGGTCCTTAAGCTCTTTACAAAATAATCGCTTATAGGCTCATGGAAAAGGTGCCAATATCCGAAGAACAGCACCAAATGATAGAAAAATCGATAGAATTTAACAAGCCCCTGTTTGTCTGTTTTGTGGATTTAACCAAGGCCTTCGACAGGGTCCGACTAGATGACGTAATCAAGATTCTAGACCAGAACAACATCGATTACAGGTACCAAAGAATTATACAAGAACTGGACAGCAAAAGTAGAACAACAACAAGGTTACAGTCTTAGTCCTACTCTGTTTAACATCATTATGGACCAAATCATTGAAAATATTAAAAAAGTGAACGCTGGATATAGGATGGGCTATCGCATAATTAAAGTATTATGCTATGCAAACGATGCAATCCTCATAGCAGAGAATGAAGACGACCTACAACGCCTGTAATACAAGGCAACAGTAACAGCACACAAATTTAACATGAACATCGCAACAGAAAAAACAAAGTCAATGGTTATCTCTGAAGAAACCATAAGAAGCAAACTGGCAGTAGACAACAAGATAATCCAGCAGGTGAGAAGATTCAACTACCTAGGAATAGAGCTATCAAGCGAAAGAAACCTTATTGAAGAAGCACGAACACAAGCCATAAAATCAACAAGAGTCAGCGATTACCTGAGAGATATCATATGGCGAAATAAAATGATGAGTACAAAAGGCAAGCTGAGAATTTATAAAACATGTGTAAAGCCTATTTTAACGTATACCACAGAAACCAGAGCTAAAACATCAACAACGAAAAGAATAATGAGAACGAACGAAATGAAAATACTAAGAACCATCAAGGGTGTTACCCTCAGGGATAGAATAAGAAGAACTAGATATACAGGATGTATTAAGATGGGCTAGAACACGCAAAAGGTGCTGGAAAGATCATGTGGAAAGGATGCCAGATGAAAGGTGGGCAAAGTGGGCCATGTCGCAAAAACCAAACTCGCGAAGACCGGCAGACAGACCACTCAAGAGATAGTACAAAAGCTGGAGCTCAGCGTCACAGGAAGAGCTCCAAAGGAGGCTAAACGCAACGGACTAAACAGGACCAAGTCCTATTATAAGAGAAGAAAATATGTTGTAACATAGAGTGTATAAAAATTTTGAAACATTGTAGAAACTGGTTTCCAAGAAAATTATTTATGATGAAAAAAAAAGAAATTTGTTTAATAGTTAATAATTGGAATTTGCCGAGAGCAGACGTGTTTTTGTAAAAAGATGTATTGTATTATAAAATTTGTTAAAATTATAAAAAAAATATGAAAATAATTAATAAAAATAATAATAATAAAAGTGCAAAACAGTTTGGTGAAAAGAACAGGAAAACTACTGTAGAGATCTCATCCGACTTGGAAAGAAGTAGCGTCTCTACCGTTAAAGAGAAAATTTCGCAGTGAGTCAGTGAAGATAGAATTAAAAGGTCTGAAATACTTTATTTTATTTTAAAAAACATTTATAAATATAAGGATAAAAATTTTAGAGAATTTAAAATTTTGTGGGGTAGAAACAACAATAATATTTGGCAATTATAATTTTTATATACATTTAATTTGAAATTTGGATCAATAAAAAATTTGTATAAAATTTATAAATTTGTTTAAAAAACTGATCCTTCTCTGAGATAAAGATAAAATTTTTATTTTAAGAAGTTAATCCACTATCTGTACCAATTAAGATCATTAAAAGGTTTGGACTTATACTCTTGTATTTTGTTTTTTTTTACATAAATAAATCTTTTTTTATGATTAACTTGAAAATATGATGAATATATTGTAGTAATACGTATATTCATAAAGCTGCTTACGACAAATTTTATCGACATCTGAATTTTGAGATCTTTTCTACATAATCATAATATTACGCGCAAAGAAAGAGGAACCTATTCGCATACGTACGTCATATACTTTCAAAAGACTTAAAAACACAAATACACTTTTATTCAGTCGCGTATTTTAAATTACACCCGGGGTTTTGAATATTTTAAGAGATCAGAGAAACAGCAACCTCATTTGAATTTAAATTCCTTATCAGAGATGTACTGGCCAATTTCTCGCTTTTATAATTTTTAACGACGTCTTTTAACAATGTACTAATTTTGTAAATGAATTGGTTTTAAGGACACAGGTTTTAATACAATAATCATAAAAAAAAGAAAAACGATAGAATAAATCTGAAAAGATGCTCTTTAGGTTGATTAAGGTCCATTTAAAGCCTTATTTGCATATTTTACCATATTTGGAAAGTAAAGTTATCACGTCATCGATATACCTATATTTTGGCATATTTAAAAAGAGCCCATATTCTGAATTTCTGAAATTTTGTAACAAAAAATTTGTTTTCTTTTTCCATTATAAAATTATTAGAAAATTTGTAAAAAAAAGTATTATCATAAATTCGCAATCGTCACGATTTAAAAAAGTAGTCATTGGAAAATAGCAATAGTCGCATATGTTAATAATTATTATAATTATTTATTTATAATTAAACTAATCTTCTTCTTACAGTGTCTTGCTTTCTCAAGCGTTGACAACTCCCATATTGACTACTTTTTTGTATCTATCTCTATCTTGAGCTGCGTGGAGAAGTTCCTCAGCAGTTTAACCTGTCCATTGTCGGAGATTTCGAAGCCAGGATAGCTTTTTGCGGCATTTTTCCCCTCGATCTTGCCATTCAGAGTAAGCCGAAGTAGACTATAACGTGGCCCACGCATCACATGTCCCAAGTAATCCAGTTTGCGGCGCTTGATGGTAGCTCTTTATCGTGCCCTATTCTGATGAGTACATTCTCGTTGGTAGTTCGGCTTGTCCACGGAATTTTGAGCATCCTTCTGTACAGCCACATCTCAAATGCGCTAATGCGGTCAATAATTTTTTGGTGAAGCGTCCATGTTTCGCAAGAGTACAACAGAATAGACCATACATAACACTTGGTAAACCTTTTTCACAGATAAATGTTAAGTTGCTTGGCACAGAGTAGCGGCTTGAGTTTCAGAAATACTCTTCTAGCTATTTCTATTCTATCTTTAATTTTTTCGTCTGGATCCATCGACTGATTGATCCAGCTTCCAAGATAATTAAAGTGCTGAACTCTTATTATATTTTTGCCATCAAGTGTTATTCTTTCCGGGCAAACATTCATTTTGCTAAAAACCATAAATTTAGTTTTTTTGACATTGATTTTTAGTCCCCATCTATTACTTTTTTTGTTTAACTTGTCTAACATGCATTGTAATTCTTTCAATGATTTAGCTAGGAGCACAGTATTATCTGCGTATCGAATGTTACTAATGGTTTCTCCTCCAATCATTATTCTTTCAACAGATTGTGTTGCCCCTTTCAATATATTCTCCGTTTAGAGGTTGAGAAGTGCAGGTGACAAAATACAACCCTGTCTCACACCGCTCTTTATAGGTATCTGAGTGGTCTTCTCTCCATCTAGTGTTACAGATTGATTCCAGTAGAGAGAAAATAAACGTATATCATTATTATCGAGGCGTATATTCTGCAGAGTTTGTAAGAGTTTGTTATGCTGTACGCGATAAAAAGCCTTTTCGTAGTCGATAATACATAGGTACACCGGCTTTTTATCACCCAATATCTTTGAAGTAGCGTGTTCATGCAAAATAGCGCTTCTCTGGTACCTAAGCCGCCTCGAAAGCCGAATTGTTCTTCAGTCATGCTTTCTTCGCATTTGTTGTGTATACGCTTTTGGACAACACGAAGTAGAACTTTTAGAGGTTGGCTCATAAGACTTAAACTAATAGTTGACAAATATTGTTTCGTTGTGATTGGACTTTCAAAAATGTTCACGCACAACGAAAAAGGTCGACATAAAAGAGCAGTTCAGTTATACGCCAAGAGATACCCAGAACGTGTTAATCTAAGCTTAAAAATATTTGTAAGATTGGAACGCAATTTAGGTGCAAATACCGAGGCATTTTTTTGTGACAAAACTGTTGCCTCTATTTTGCAGACCACCCAAAAAACTTGATTTGGCAAGCCTGTCGTGGGTTGAATTTGAAATATAGTTCGGTACGAAGAATTTTGAAAGAAAATGGTTATCACGATTATAAACTTCACAACTTAAAACACTTGTCACATCAACATCAACAACGAATTCATTATGTCGCCCAAGTGATGGTAAACTAAGAGATCAATAATAATCGTTTTTTTCAGCAAGTGTTGTGGACGGACAAAAGCCTTTTTGTTAGTTACTAACAGTAAGTACAATAGAAAAAATTAACATTTTTGGGCAACTGAAAATCCACGTTTGGTGTGGTATTTTTAATGGGCATTTGATTGGTCCAAATTTTAACAAAGGTATTTTACATAGTGACCGATATTAGCAATTTCTTCAAGAAGAACTTCCTGTGCTTCTTGAAAATGTGCCATTACAGCTGCGAGCAAACATTTGTTTCCAGCATGATCGAGCTCCACCGCATGAAGCAAGAATTGTTTAACAATATTTAATGAAACGTACGGAGAAAATTGGATAGGTATAAATGAACCGAAACAGTGAAAGCCTAAATCACTGGACTAAACTTCTTCCTGTGGATAACTTTGAAAAATAAAGTATACAGAACACCATCTGTAAACTTGGAACATTAAAAAGAAAAAATCAGAAATGCTTGCAATGAACTATCTAGAGAAATGATACGTATGGCTTCAGTAAAAGAAGTAAGACGTAGATTGGATAAGTGTTTAAAAGTAGGAGGTGGTTGTATTGAAAATTCGTTGTAGTAATTTAACATACTTTGTTTCTTTTTGTGGTATTAGTAGTAACATATTATTTGTTTTGTAATGTTAAATTAATAAATAAGGCTAATTAATAATATTTAATAAATGGCGGATGCGACTTTGGTATTTGCTTCCAAAGGCTACTTGTTTAAATCGCGAGGATTACGAATTTTTGTTATTTTTTTTTTTTACAAATTTGCTTATAATTTTATAATGAAAAAAAAAGTAAATTTTTTCTAAAGAAAATGAGCTCTTTTTAAATATGTCAAAATATAAGTATGTTTTTGGTAAAAAAAAGATAACGTCATTATTTCAGTTTGCAAATATGAAAAAATTTGCAAATTAGGCTAACTCAATCCCGTTTAAAAAAAAATTTCATTTCTTTTCTTATAATAGAGCTAAGACATCAAGTTTCGCTCACCCTTTACACAATTAATACAAAAAATCATAAATATTATGTCTCATTATGCTTGTTTGAATCTAAAATGAACTTCTTAACTAGTCTTCGCCAATATGCTACTAATACGTTTTTGATGATTCTTAAAGTTCGATTCATCGTAAATCGGCAAGGATTTAAGGAGTAGAAAATCCGAAATAACGGTAATGGTCGGCGTTTTATTTTTAAATTTTTGCCATAGTTATTCTTACAGGATTTTTTTGTCATACATAGATACATACATATAGTCACGCCTATTTCCCTTAGGGGTAAACAGAGATCACTTCTTTTCACTTGCTACACACGTCTTTCGTGTAACTTTAAATTTATTAATTTAATATTTATAGCGTTTCCAATTTTATTAACTTAACAAGTGAACCACGGGGCAGTCAGTCGCTGCACTGAATAAAAGAATTCAATAATATGTAGAGGAATGTCACAATTTTGGTTTTTGGTAGCAAGAGGTCGCATTCGCGGTTTTTTACTTTTGTTTTGAACCTACACATACTTTTGCTACCAGAAAAGTATACAAAAAGGTTTTACAAGATTTAGAATAAATCTTCTTTTACAGGATAATGCCTGACACATCGGTTTTAAGTTATTTCATTGCTTTTTGTTTACAAATGCTCCTTTTCACATTAATTAAAATTAAAAGGTTAAAGGGAAAAAATTAATTTAAATTTTATAAGAACCCGATTTGGGTATTTAAATATTATTAATACGTAATAAATATGTACCCCTTATATAATGGTCGTTATACTCACTACCCTACATACACATACATAGAGTCACGAGTTTTTTTTCCCGTAGTCGTATGCAGAGACCACTTCTTCCTACTTGCTACAATTTTTACAACTTTTACTTTTACTTTTATTTTAAACTTCTTTTGATATTTTCAAATTGTTGAAAATTCCGTATTTTGCAACAGAAGAATGTTATTCAATCCATTCCTTGATTTAAAAACCTCATTATTACAGCCGATAGATGCGTGCTATAGACAACCAATTATTCACTTGGTTTCCTGAGATTAGGCGCTTTGATATAGGCAACCAATCATACATAAAGTCACAAGCAAAACCAATTAGAAAAGCTGACATCAACGCTGCTATTACTAAACTATTTTGACGACTTCCGTTTAGTGACTTCGTCCATCGTCTTCGCAGAGAAAACAAGCAAGCCTTCGCTTTTGTAAGCGCCCAAAAATTGTATTTCGGGGTAGTTTTTAATTTTTTTCACCACCTCTCCATGGGTTAAGAACTTTTTTTCTTTACCCACAGCTTTGTACGCATTTTTCTGATTATTTCCATATAGTTTCAGCCATATCTGTCAAAAAATCGATTTTACAGTCTTTTTGACTGGACTATAACAAACATAATTGTAGGTACCAGAATGACGAAAATCCTCAGGTGTTTCGACAGGATAATACTTAGTTTTCAGCGAAGATCAATGTATGTACCCTAAAAAATAAGATAATTGCACCACTTTTTATTGACAATACCTAACGGAAGAATTGTACCTACAATTATTTAAAAATGAAATTAATTTAAGACAAGTTAATGAACAGGGAATTATGGTGCTAGATAAACAGAATATATACCTTCAACAGAACGGAGCTACAACACATTACGCACTAGCTGTAAGATAATGACTAGACGAACGATTGCCAAGTCATCGGATTGTCAGAAGGAGTTTTATAGAATAGCCGGAAAGATCTCCAGATCTAACACCACTTAAAAAATGTAGACGAATTACTATCAAAACTTTGAAAAGGGCTCGAGAAAATTTTTAATATGGTTTTACGAAATTCAGTTCTTTCTTGGGTTTGGTGATTTTAAACTCTCGATACAGTAACAAAACAATTTTTATACCAATACTTTTACACAATAAATTTCATTTTTATAAATCACTTAGATATTCAACTAATTACAACTATTTAAATTTCTTAAATAATAAACACTTTTAAAATTAAAACTGTCTCTTTTTCACGACCGCTGTCATTTTTATATTTCCAAATCACAATTCCAGACCATTCCACCTGTTTCTCGAGAGTCCGGGACCCTTCTATCTTCGCGACGCGGTGTTCTAGACTTTGCCAGACTGCGGCGGCGGCCGACAAAGCGGTCACTAATATGCACCTCAGCCGCGGTCGATCCTCGGTCTTCGACAGGGCCGGATTGTAACAATAGGTTATATTATTTCCTACAAAATAACGGAACATACTTTGAACAGTTACTGTAAATATATTTAAGGAGCCGTTTGTTATTAACTTCATTTTAATTTCTGTTGTAATTTCACTACGTTTAATGTAATCTGCAAACTAAATGGATAAAAAAAAATAATAAAGCTGATTTGCATTTTTCTTGGGTTTTCATTTGATGTATTACATTTTCAAAAAGGGGTGGGGGATGTTAAAGGGCTGTCACTTGGAAACCACAGAATAACATTTTTGAACCTTCCCATTAAATTCGACGTGTTTTTTATATCTTACATTTACGCAAAATCAAAAATTAATTAAATTGGCTGGTTTTGAAATAAAAGCACTATGTATTTCAATAAATTGTTAATTTTCAAAACCCCTTTCATTTAATAATAATTTTATTTTACCTAAATTTAAATTTATTTTTTTACAATTCAATTTATAATAAAAATTATAAATATATATTTTATGCGGATGTATTTGAATACAACAAAAAGAAATTAAAAATTTTTTATTTGAATAATTATTGGGTGTTTATTTATTGCCCATGATTCTGAAATGTTTGTTAAACGTACCAGAATCTACAAATAAGTCAATAGAATCACATACTTTATGTAGTGCTGTCATCAACTAATTAAGGTTCATTTATGTATTTAATTATAAACTAACAAAATATGTATTTATTTTGTTAAATGTCAATTTACTGGTAATATTATTTGAGTAACAGTAATGGTAATAAAATATTATCAAATTTTATTTGTTAAAACAGTTAGTTTTATTAAAAAAACAATGTAATTAATTTTCTGGTATTTAAAAAAATGTTATTCTGACGGAAGTTATGTGGTTTATATATAACATTTTATATTCAAAAGGAATTTTATACTATGCAAGGTTTTTATATTAATGACATACATATAGTCACGTCTTTTTCCCATAGGGGTAGGCAGAGATCACTTCCTTTCACTTGCTACGGTTCTAACACATATCTTTTGCTTCCTCTACTTTCATCAGTGCTCTCATACAAGCTCGTCGGTTGTTGGTACTCTTGACCTGGCCTTTCTTCAAAACAATGTTGATCTGATCGAGATATGTTCTCCGAGGTCGACCTCTACCGACTTGTCCATTCACACTCGCCTTATAAATTTGTTTCGTTAATCTTCCTTCATCGATCCTGTTTACGTGACCAAACCATCTAAGCATTCCTTTCAAAAAAAAATATGGATATCCATACGCACTCTCTTTTAAATCTTTTAAATAATTGTCTATGTATAAGTTAAACAGCCATGGCGAAGCCACACATCCCTGTCTCACACCTTTTTCGATGTTAAACCAGTCCGTGCAAGCTCCGTTTATCCTGACACAAGCAGTGGAATCCTCGTAAAGTGTTTTCAGTGCTCGAATTAAACTACCGCTCACCCTATACATAGACAATGTCGACCACAATTCACTCCTTACCACTCTGTCATAGGCCTTTTCCAATAGACCTTCTGACTTCAAGCCAAAAATTATATTATATTAATGAAACCGATAATCCCCATAATTTAAATGTTTTTTCCGGTTTTTTTGTTAACTTAAATTTTATTACTAAAAATATGTTTTTTATTAAATTAAATTTAATAATATAGCTTTCTTTAAAATTCATATAATTTTTTAAATGTTTTTTATGCTTTTAATAAAAAAAATAAGATTTGGTTCAGCGCCCCAGATTTGCTTGATTATAAATAAATATTAAAATTCATTTAACAAACTCTTTCAACGTCTAACATCAAACCGAATTTTAATTTTAATACTTTTTTTTAAAATTGTTATCTTTGAATTTTATAAGAGATTTTATTTAGGAAAAAACACTATTAAGCAAGTTTTTATACACGCTTTTTCTTAAACCTATGCACATACAAATACTTTCGATATTAAACCAGCAATATTATTTAATAATTTTTTATTAAATGTAATTAATAATAACAAATACAGGGTGATTCATAACTATTGGAACAAAGCCTAAGTGCGGGTTATTTGAAGCAAAATACAACGAAAGCACCATATGTGCCTTAATAAAATATTGCCGTGAAAAAAGATACAAGGCGTTAAATTTGAAATTCTGTTTTAATTTTTTGTGGTAATTTTTTTTGATGAAACTTTTTAGTGATTTTGATAAAAAAATATGATGCAGACATTATTTTTACGTAATATTGATACTCCCGTTTAAACGCGATAATTTCATCCGTTTTTGAGAAAAACGCAATTGAACAATTCACAGACTCAGAAGAGGATAGTTATGAATCACCCTGTATACAAGAAGTTTGTGCATTTCTTAATCTGTGCAGAATAAGTAAAAGGTGGCCTAAAGTAAGTTCTTGCATAGATCTTTTTTGTAATATGATCACAAACTGTGCTTAATTTAAAATTATTTAGAACAATATGGGGTATTCCAAAAAAGCATAGCAGCATAAAGTTGTATATTTAAAAAAAAAACATCCTATATTCGAGTTTTTTTTAGAATTTTACGTTATTCTGTATTTTTTTAACGAAATATTAAGAAATTTTACTTTTTGTTATACATATTTCAAACCTATCTTTAACAGGTTTCGATATATTTTAATTTTTTGGTTTTTTTATTTTCATATAACATCAAGGTACTGCAAAATTTTAAACATGGTAACAAAAGTAATATGTTTATAGACAGTCTTTTTCTTCTTCTTATTATTATTATAGGACCTGGTCCTGTTTAGTCCGTTGCGTTTATCCTCCTTCGGAGCTCTTCCTGTGACGCTGAGCTCCAGCTTTCGTACCTTTCGTATTTCTAGTTCTTCTCTGATATCCTGGCTTCTTATTCTATCTCTAAGGGTAACACCCTTGATGGTTCTTAGTATTTTTATTTCGGTCGTTCTTTTCGTTGTTATTGTTTTAGCTCTAGTTTCTGTGGCGTACGTTAAAATAGATCTTAAGCATGTTTTGTAAATCCTCAGCTTGCTTTTTGTACTTATCATTTTATTTCGCCCTATGATATCTTGTTTGTGTTCGTGCTTCTTTAATAAGTTTTCTTTCGCATGATACCTCTACTCCTAGATAGTT
The DNA here is from genome assembly GCA_950111635.1 of Agelastica alni. Classification (NCBI taxonomy): domain Eukaryota; kingdom Metazoa; phylum Arthropoda; class Insecta; order Coleoptera; family Chrysomelidae; genus Agelastica; species Agelastica alni. Next base: position 24,744,191 of record OX467716.1, read on the forward strand.
GAATCTTCTCACCTGCTGGATTATCTTGTTGTCGATTGCCAGTTTGCACCTTATGGGATCTTCAGAGATAACCATTGACTGTATTTTTTTGTTACTATGTTCATGTTAAATTTGTGTGCTGTTACTTTCGTCTTGTATAACAGGCATCGTCTGCATAGCATAATGAGATAAATTCAAAAAATGTTATTTCAGTACTTGTGTCAGAATAAACGGACCTTACACAGACTGGTTTAACATCAAAAAAGGTGTTAAAGAGTGATGTGTGGCTGTTTAGCTTATTTATGTACGGTTTTTAAAAATATTAAAAAAATATGCGCGTATAGATTAATAATGAATAATTTAATTATCAATGCGATGATCAGGTCATATTAACATCATCTGAAAAGGAGTTGCAGGCGATGGTTAATATTATGCATGTTGTCCTAAAATTCAAAAAGATGAAAGTAAATGTAAACAAGACAAAAGTAATGGTTTTTAAAAGAGAAGAAAGCATGACAAACTGCGAGGAGCTGATTGAAGGTAAAAGACTAAAACGAGTGAATGAGTTTGTATACTTGGTGGTAAATGGTAGGTTTGTCAAAAAAAGCAATGCTGCTGAGATGAGTAGTACAGCTGAAGGGCTTCTAATAGATAAAGAAAGAAATAGTGTAATAAAAAAAGGCTGTGTCGGTAGGGGTATAATTAAAAGAATAAATAATATAAAATAAGGGATGACATTTATTTAAATATCTTTTAAAAAAAACTAGTTGTTCAACTGCTTGCCAGAAATAGAGTCCGATAGAGAAACTTTGTTGAGGCCCTATGTTCCGCCATGTAATGATGGGAATATATTGATTGATTGAGTTGTTCAACTCAACATTTTAAATTTTAAATAAATTTTTTACAAATTATTAAGATCTTTAATTAACCACAAAAAAAAAGTCAAAAATATATTCTGAATAAGTTCCATTAAAAATAATTAATTAAAAATTGTTTACTCTTATTTTTCTTCAAAAACTCAAGTGTGTATTTCAGTCTTTTAAAATCCTATGAAACTTGATCCGAACGAGTATCTCCCTATTCCGTTGAATTTCCACGAGTTGTCTTACTCCGAATTGAAAAGTTTTTTAAAGTTTATGAAAGTATATAGAGTATCAACAATAAAAGGGCACAGTTTAGTTGAGATGTGTTGCTCGTTAGTCGGTAGCACGCAATAAAACTTCAGACTGGGTGTGTATATGAAAAATTTTGCAAGGAAAAGAACGAAAGTTGCGCCCAGGGAGAAATTTCCCTTTTTTTTTGTAAAGGTTATGTTTGGATTTTCAATTTACTTTTTGATCATAAAAAATATAATGCGAATCTTTTTATCGCGAAAATTTTTCAACTGCCTCTCGCGAAATTGTTTTCCAAGAAATAATTCTTTTAAAATGGAAAGATTTTTGTTGCAAGAAGGATTTCAGTCTTTAATACGAAGCCGTAAATTATTTTTGCTGGATCTACTGCGACAAAAGTATTGTTTTCTAGATTAACTGTGCCGTACACTAAAGATTATAAAGGTTTCGATTTCAGCATTGCTTATCTAGTATTCTTTAGCCATGTCATAAACTTTAAGAGTCGGTAAGTTCGGGTATTGGTGGGCACATTTTTGTAAGTCTATCATTACAACCTTCTCTGTCCCAAATTGTCTTGAGTGCTCTTTATCCGACGCCTTTAATTTATACCTTTCTCCTGCATCACTTAAATGTACGTCGTAATCATTTTATACAAAAAAATGTAAAATTCTTAAACCGAAACATTTAGCATTAAGATTACTATAATTTGGGTTATAAGTAAGTAGTTTGGCCACCCTGGTGGAACCAAGAAGCCATTTGGTCGAATTGTCAATTGCCGAAGCAAAACATTTATTGAAACGAATCCTTGAACAAGAACGTATTGCTCAGTGGAATGCAAATACAGGCTGCAGAACATCAAAACAGCTGATGAAAAGACCTCTCCAGAAGAGGGCTGACGCACTCTGGAGAAGGAACAGAAGGAGAGCAGTATACACATTCTGTGTCACTGCTCGATGCTAGCGGGGTACAGGTATCAAACCTGGGGCCGTATGATTATGGATCCAATCTAAAAGAGACAGTGCCAACAAAAATCCTAAGGTTTGCCAAAATCAGCGGACTAGAATTCTGATGCCCTGAAGAAACAGCGGTAGTCACAGAGGATCAAAAGATCTAGGTTACATAGGTGCCGACACAAAAGGCCCAACCGCAAGATTGTAATGTCATGTAATGTAAGTAGTTTGGCCACCCAATCACTTCTAGGGAGTTAAAAGAAGCAGACTAGATATTTAGGGTTAGGTATATGACGTGACCTCTCTCTCTCTCTCTCTCTCTCTCTCTCTCTCTCTCTCTCTCTCTCTCTCTGTCTCTCTCTCTTTCTGGAGCTTACAACCCGGAGTGGGTCTTCGCTGACATTACAATTTGCCTCCACTTGCTGCGGTTCATCATAAGTTCTTCTGGTCAGTGAACATTTAGGATCCGTAAGTCCGCTGCAATATTATCTTTCCGCTGCATCATTGGCCTTCCCAGCGGCCGATTTTCTACCGGGGTCTCTTCCCACACCAGTTTTACGACACGTTGGTCTTGTCTCTTCACATTTCCGGCCCATCTCAATATCTCTGCCTTTATTATTTTTACTATATCTGGTTGGTTATATAGTTCTTGCACTTCCCTGTTCTAATTCTGTATTGTTGTGTCGCTTTGTCCTTGATTGACGTGACTTAACATATTGAAATCATGCAGCGTAGCCGGAAGCAAACTATGTCTTGGCACTTACATTATTTGGCTTTTGTTATAGAAGGAACTGATAAATTCTTTAATATTTAAAATATTTAAAATTGAAATAGCGCGACCATGTTTTTTTAAGTGACTTAAGGTATAATTCTTGATTTAGGAAAATTTGGATTTAACATAGTTTGCCTCGGAGGTACAGGTTTATGAAATGAAATTAATTTTGATTAACATGATAAGGACATTCTTGTCATTTAAAATGGTATTTTTGTTATTTTTATGAACGAAATATTAATAATTTACAAATAACAAAGCCTCATCATGTAATTGCTTGATAATGCCCTCTCGTAGCTAAACGGAAAGAGATTTACTTTTACGCAGCTTTCTCTTTTTATTTTCATATCGCTCTATTTACTCCTGTGGTTTATTCTTATATGTCTTTGGTTGAGACGGCTCGTGTAAAGAATTACAAACTCGCTGTAGCCTCGCTGGGGACCGTTGTCGGGTGACGCATTTAAAAAAGAAAAAAAAATGAAAAATTGGTTATAAAAGAAACGACAAACTACAACGGCTACTTCAAAGCGTTGCTTAGTCTATTTGGAAGATTTACGAAACGACTAGAAAAGAATATAAAATAAACCGGAAAAAGTTTCATTTTTTTTTCCGGAAAGAAAATTACCCGCGACGCGATACCGGCGCGCAAAGAAAACGGGAATATTATATATAAAATCCCGTAATTTGTTAGATTTATCCCCCAGTAAAACTGCTGAGTAAAATAGCAATTACGGTCGGATTTTGCGGAAAAAGCAGAAAATAAAATTAATGAAAATAATCAGACATATCTACGCAAACGGAAAGAAAAAAATAAACCATTTTTCGCCACCCTTTTTCATCCTGGCAATCGCTAATAATTTAATATAATTATACTTACCCAAAATTTTTAATCAAATAATTATAATATAAAATATAACGTATGTGCAAAACCAGAAAAAGTTTCAGGCTCAGATAAAACTCCAGTAGAATTGTTGAAAGCCTTAGATAATAATAACCACTGTTTATATTTTTTGGTCTAAACGAAACATACTTTTGATAAAGATTCAGGTACATCTGATATACTTACTACTGGTTTTTAGGTCTTCGAATCAGGTATGCTAATTAAAAAGTTATATTCTAGGTCTTCTACATCGCGTAGAGTAATTTGGACCAACTTATCCATTCTACAGGCCCCAGAAATACTAAATAATAAAGCCACCTAAAAAATAAATAAATGTGTAATCTAATTAGAAATTAAAACCTTGTAAATTACCTTAATCATTAAATTTTCTTTATCTGGAGCTTCCCGGATAAATTTTTCGATTTCTTCCTTCCTTAAAATCTTAGATTTCTTTGCCCTATAACCTTGAGCTTGCCGTTTTAATAAAGAACGAAGTTTTGAATATAAAGATATATTTATATTGTGTTTAATTGCGATGGTTGACTTTAATGTTAAATAATTGGCCCACAATGTTACAGATTTTATCTTTAAACAAAGGTCTTCTTTTACACCACAGCGCTCTCTTATTTTACTATTTGTTACTTTATCCAACCGAGTCACTCCGGCTCTACTTCTTAAACTTCTCATCTTCACAGCATTAATACTTTTTTCATGCTTCTTCTGCCAAACCCAACATTCACTACCATACTGATAAGTGTAGGAACCAACACACCTCTATGCATAGCCAGACGTGCCTGTTTTGACACTTTCTGGCTGTTCATAAAGCTATACAGTGCCCCATTCATCTATTTTCCTGCTCACACCCTTCGCTCAATGTCACTGTCATACTTTCCATCTCTCGTAAACTTTGAACCCAAGTACACAAATTCATTTACTTGTTCCACTCTTTCTCCCTCAATCGAAACTTTACAGTTTGTCATGCTTTCTTCTCTTTCAAAAACCATTACTTTCGTTTTGCTTGCATTTATTTTTATTCCTTTGATTTTTAGGGCACCATGCATAACATTAACCATCGCCTGCAACTCCTCTTCGGATGACGCTAATATGAATTGATCATCGGCGTAAAGAAGGCATTTGACAATCAAATAAATAATTTTATGCTACACCTCGTATATGACTTGAAAATTTTTATGAAGAATATTTATTTCTTTTTTGTTAACTTAATAATAAAAGTTTTTTTTGCTGCTAACTTAAGTAGATACATTGCATACTCAGAGATCACTTAAATTTTTTAAAAATAGCCAAATTTTCACATTATCTGTGCTATTACCCAAATTCAATTAATTATTTTTATTATCACAAGTTCTTGTAGAAATAACCGATGGTAATAATTCTTTCTCTGTAATAACTTTTGAGCCTCCAAACAATGCTCTTTAACAATGTGTTAATTGTAAGTAAATCTAAAACTTTTTTTTAACAATTAACTTAATAATTACAAAATTTCGTGAAGAAATTACCACTGCGAACTTTTTTAATTATTCTTTTCGTAATAGTCAGCTCAAATAAAAAAAACGGGCAATTACTGCGAAGCTCGTTTTGAATAAAAATCAAAATGAAAAATCCATGAATGATGACGAACCCGTCTGGAGAACGGCTTCTTTTTGAATGAAATAATTTTTCTCACTCCTAAATTCTCTAAAGAAAGTTGGCTGATATAAAAAAAAACTTTAAAAAGCATACCGTAACAGGAAGCAAGTAAATTTTACACAGTAAGTATTTTTAAAGTAGCGACCATAAATTCAAAAATACAATCCATTACCTTGGGAAAAACGCAATTTAAAAGAAAAGTATTCGTCTGGTGGCGGAAAGAATAGCGGGCGATGGCGCAGAAAGTGAAAAAGGGAAATTAATTATATTATTAAAAAAATGTAAAATATAATAATGCCACATTACCGATCACTGCAAAACTGTATTTACTTACTGCATTTCACGAGAATTAAAATACCTCCAAAAAAAACCGTTACATTTTCATTTTCATCTTCTTTTTTTGTTACCTTTGCACTACTGGATATTGGCTTTCTCATTATTGGCACTACTTCGCAAACACACGCATACGCACACTTGCGAAGACCCCATTTGCGAACACTCGTGTAAATACGTATTTTTGACGACCAGCGTAAAGACTTGCGAGTATCCCTGGTGGCAACAGCGCAATTATACAAAATTGACGTTTGTCGGATGACATTATAAATTATTATTTGAAATGGTGTGAAGAGACGAGTAAAGCAGAGAAGTAAAAAAAAGTATGGAGACGTTAATGTATCTATCACAAATGCACACAATTATTTTGTCAACCTAAAAGTCTGCAAAAACTAATATTTATTTAAGATCTCGAAAGAATTCAAGTTTTCAAATCGACTAATAATAATATCTTTTTGACAATATTTATCATACATACATACATAAAGTCACGCCTTTTTCCCATAGGGGTAGACAGAGACCACTTTCTTCCACTTGCTACGGTTCGTACACACATCTTTTGCTTCCTTTACTTTCATCAGTGCTCTCATACATGCTCTTCAGTTGTTGGTACTTTTGACCTGGCCTTTCTTCAAAACAATGTTGATCTGATCGAGATATGTTCTCCGAGGTCGACCTCTACCGATTTGCCCATTCACACTCGCCTTATAAATTTGTTTCGTCAATCTTCCTTCATCCATCCTTTCTACGTGTCCAAACTATCTAAGCATTCATTTCTCTATCTTTGTGACTACATCTTCTTGTACACCACAGCGTTTTCTTATCTCACTATTCTTAACTTTATCCAACCGAGTCACTCCGGCTATACTTCTCAGACTACTCATCTCCGCAGCATTAATCCTGTTTTCATGCTTCTTCTGCCAAACCCAACATTCACTGCCATACATAAGTGTAGGAACCAACACACCTCTATGCACCGCCAGACGTGCCTTTTTTGACACTTTCTGGCTACTCATAAAGCTATGCAGTGCCCCATTCATTTGTTTTCCTGCCAACACCCTTCGCTAAATGTCACTGTCATACTTTCCATCTCTAGTAAATTTTGAACCCAAGTACACAAATTCATTAACTTGTTTCACTCTTTCTCCCTCAATCGAAACCCCACAGTTTGTCATGCTTTCTTCTCTTTCAAAAACCATTACTTTCGTTTTGCTCACATTTATTTTCATCCCTTTGATTTTCAGGGAATCATGCATAACATTAACCATCGCCTGCAACTCCTCTTCAGATATCGCTAATATGACTTGATCATCGGCGTAAAGAAGGCATTTGACGATCAAATCATTCATTTTTAATCCATACGCACTCTCTTTCAGTTTTTTTAAACAATTGTCTATGTTTAAGTTAAACAGCCATGGCGAAGCCACACATCCCTGTCTCACACCTTTTTCGATGTTAAACCAGTCCGTGCAAGCTCCGTTTATTCTGACACAAGCAGTGGAATCCTCGTAAAGTGATTTCAGTGCTCGTATTAAACTACCACTCACTTTATACATAGACAATGTAGACCACAATTCACTCATCACTCTGTCATAGGCCTTTTCCAAGTCTATAAAAGCGCAATAGACCTTTTGACTTCTAGCCAAGAATTTTTCGACTATACCTCGTAAGGAAAAGACTTGATCCATACATCTCCTTCCTCTTCTAAATCCTGCTTGCACATCCCATATCATCTTCTCAGTTTCATTCGTTACTCTTTTGATCAATATCTTTGCATACAGTTTGCCGACTATGCTGAGTAAACTAATACCTCGGTAGTTCTTACAGTCCTGCTGCGAACCTTTTCCCTTGTAAAGCGGCACGATAACGGCCTTGCACCAGTCGTCTGGTACACTACCACTTCTCCAACAAAGGTTAAAAAGGCGGTCCAGTAGACTAGCTACCAAGTTTTGTCCAGCCTTCAGCATTTCAACTGTTATCCTGTCGTACCCAGCAGCTTTACCCAATTTCATACTGTTCAACGCTTCCACAATTTCTGTCGTAGTTATTTCACTTTCATTGCAACTTTCACTCATGTCTTCTAATTGGGCCTGTACTTGTGTATCCTCTTTCTCAAATAAACTTTCGAAGTATTTCTTCCATCTCTTCAATACGCATTCCTCTCCTTTTACCATATTACCATCTTGGTTTCTAATTCTTTCCAATTGCGAGGTAGTTTTTTTTACCTCTGGCTGTTCTTATGGACTTCCAGAAGAGTTTAATATTGTTTTGGAAATCGTCAGATAACCTTCTATCAAATTTATCTTTATCACTCTCCTTACTTTTTGCCACAACCTGTTTTGCCACACCTTTTAACCTTTTATACTCATTTTTTGCCTTGTTTACATCCTTAATCGTTGCCTTTTGCGTTCTTTGATTGGCTTTTGTAGCTAGCAAATCCAGCCAGACTTTCTTCTTTTCTGACACTGCTTTTTGAACCTCTACGCACGTTTTCTGTAACTTGCATCCTTTCCTTCTTTTACTTACACCGCATACTTCTATAGCAATATCCACGATTCCATTCTTGAATGGCTTCCACAATTCTTCAACCTCACATGCTTCATCTAAACTGTCAAATTTCTCGGTCAATTTACTAACGAACTCCTCTTTTATACCTTCTTGCAAATTCTCAACTTTTATACGCTCTAGTACACTACTTGATTTCAACAAAAATTCAAAAATATTATCAACGAACACCCCAAAGCAGCAATAATTTATACAGATGGATCAAAAACCATCGAAGGTGTCGGAAGCGCAATAGCAACTTCCTGAAATGACTAGTATATATACTGCAGAGTTATATGCTATCCGGCAGGCAATAAGATACATAGAAGTCGCCCAGAACCAATCTATATGGCTGGTATGTACAGTCTCTCTTAGTGCACTGAAATCGCTGTCTGACATTTTTTTGAAAGATCCATTGGTGTAACTAATCCTTTCTACTCTAGAATGATTCAAAAAAGTTAAATAAACAAATCTCATTCCTTTGGATCACATCATTTTAAACATGGAATACAAAACCAATGGCAGGAAGAATGGTCAGCAAGCAATAGAGATACCTGAAAAATATTAAACCTTCCATAGAACCATGGATCACGAAAATCTCATCATGTAGGTGAGAACAAGTTGCGCTCACACGGTTAAGAAAAGGTCACACCAACCTCACACGTATTCACCTGTTGAAGTGAGAAAGACCACCAGTATGCATTCACTGCAACCAACCCATAACAGTAACACATCTCCTCTTGGACTGCCCTAAATTTACCGCTACACGACAACAATCAATCATACCCTTACTTATTACGAGATATTTTTCAACCCTCAAATGAAACAACTACAAGAATGTGATGAAATTGAGAGCTATGATTTCAATTACGACTCATTCAACATGCATAAAAAACTAAAAGAAGGCGGGCTTCAAAAAAAATTCTACACCTTGAAGATATTAATGAAAAAATTAAACTCTATATCGAATGTCAACTAGTACGATGGACTGAATATATAAAGGAAAGAAAGAAATTCGAAAATCTAAATGACAAAAGTGGACCTTCAATAACTAAAGAGAAAGTACAATACGCTATAAAGAACGCAAAGGCGATCGGATCAAATATAATTCAAGTAGAAACATAAAAGCTCCTAGGTTTCGAAGGCATTAATATAATTACTAAATTATTTAACTTATTTTACGAAAGCGGCAAAATCCCTAAAGACTTAAATCCACATTTGTTCTGCTTCCTAAAAACATAGAGCTACAAAATGCAGTGAATATCGTACCATCAGTCATGAACTAAAAATTTTTCTCCGAATAATTCTTTAAAACATTTATAGAAAAATCGATGAAAGAATCTCAGAGACCCAATTCGGTTTTCGTTGCGGCCTTGGCACTCGCGAAGCACTATTTACAACTCAAGTCTTAGTCCAAAGATGTAGAGATTAGACCAAGACGTTTTCATGTGCGCCATCGATTTTGAAAAGGCTTTCGATGGAGTTCGTCACGAAAAAATGATAAAAACTCTTCAGACCTCCAGTCTAGATGGTAATAATATTAGACTCATCGCAAATTTGTATTGGGGTCAGGCTGCCTGTGTCAAGATTGGAAACCAATACTCCAAAGAAGTAGAGATCAAGCGTGGAGTTTGACAGGGCTGTATATTGTCACCACTTTTGTCTAATTTGTATGCTAAAACAATACTTGAGAAAGTGTTAAAACAAGCTTAAAAAGGCATACTCATTAATAGCGTGCTTATGAATAATATTAGGTACTCAGATGACACCTTGTTAGTGACAGGGTCTTTAGAACACCTTCAAGGTTTGTTGGACCAAATGGTTGCGATCTGCGCGTTATATGGGCTCAAACTAAACGCAAAGAAAACAAAGTTTATGGTCATTAGTAAACAAGAAATCGTATATAATAATCACTATAACGTTACAATTGGTAACGATTCAATTGAACGCGTAAGTCAGCTGGTGCATCTGGGTACTAATATTAACGAAAACTGAAACCCTAGTATATAAATTAAAAGTATAATTGCTAAAGCACGAACAAATTTTATGAAATTTAGAAAAATACTTTCCAGTCAAGATCAGTTGGGTAGGTAAAGTCACAAACGAAAAGGTAAACGCTTAAATATAAGTTACGAAGTCGTGAACACAGTTAAACGACGTAAACTGGAATACTTTGGTCATATAATGTGTCACTTAGAAAAAGTACAACATACTACACCTTGTTATACAAGACAAAATCATAGGAAAAAGAAGTGTGAACCGCCGTACTACTTCCTGGCTTAAAAATCTACGCCAGTGGTTTGGAAAAACTACACGGCACCATAAGAGGAAAAGGACAAACATGCTTACTAACAAAAATATAGATCAATAAAGTGAAAAACAACAAACCTAACTTTAAAAGGCTAATGACCACAGTAGTCTATACCAAAAAAAAAAAAAATAAAAATAATAATAATTGTTGATGTTAAGGCATAGTTGCTTGCTACGTTAATTCACTTCCTGAACTGGATGTTGTAGATCATTTAAGTTGTCGGCTAAAATTGTTGTATCATCGGCATATCGAATGTTGTTGAGTACAGATCATTTCCATAGTTTTTTAAACTATAGTAGTTCACTAAAATATTTTGCATTATTAACAAAATTTATTTTGATTCAAATATTTTTCTCGATGTACATTTTCCGTCCTCTAAATTAATGGTGTTTAAATCAATTTCACTACAGCTTAACCAAGAGTTCGCCGTTTGCATTTTCCGATTAGGTCTCTGTATGGATTTGGCCTTTTCATTTTAATTGTGGATCTCTTTTAAGCCGTGTCCGAATTTCCCTTTCTCTGTATCGTTTTCCGTAGACGTGTGCTTACCCAGTGAAGTTGTTTTAGTCCTTTATACTGATTTAATACGGGGCACTTATCTTGTTATCTTGTAATTACAAAGGTATGGAAAGTTATACTTTTATTACTTAAATGTTTTCAAAGGTTAGGTTTATGTAGGATTAATTTTTTTACATGCAATGTCTTTATAAAGGAATAAACAAACAATAAAAAAATCGGTAAAAAACGTGATAACGAGGAAAAACGAAGTTTATTCGCAAGTATACAGATATAAAAGAATATTCGTACAACGAATAGATTGTGTTTTATATGTAAAAAAAACGATAACCCATTTGTAAATAATATTTTTTTTTATTAAAAATTTCCCTTGGAGTATCTTCCTGTAATTAAAACTAGTCTTAGAAGACGAACCATTAATTTGCATCTGACTATTCTTAAAACTACCTACTTATCATCTAGAGTCAATCCTACACTTATGTATGGTAGTGAATGTTGGGTTTGGCAGAAGAAGCATGAAAATAGGATTAATGCTGCGGAGATGAGTAGTCTGAGAAGTATAGCCGGAGTGACTCGGTTGGATAAAGTTAAGAATAGTGAGATAAGAAAACGCTGTGGTGTAAAAGAAGATGTGGTCACAAAGATAGATAAAGGAATGCTTAGATGGTTTGGACACGTAGAAAGGATGGATGAAGGAAGATTGACGAAACAAATTTATAAGGCGAGTGTGAATGGGCAAATCGGTAGAGGTCGACCTCGGAGAACATATCTCGATCAGATCAACATTGTTTTGAAGAAAGGCCAGGTCAAGAGTACCAAAAACCGAAGAGCGTGTATGAGAGCACTGATGGAAAAAAGGCGTGTCTTTATGTATGTATGTCAATCCAATGATGTCTTCCAGATTTTTTTAATCTATAGTATACACACTAGACAAGATCCATTGACTTGGTTTTTTTTAATCTTCGGAAATATGTTGGTCGTCCAGCAACTGAAGAGCTTCGGCATTAACGTTACGAACATAGCAGTGGGCATTCACTATGTTTCGTAATACTTTGTTGTTGAATGTTTGGATGCACTTGATATTGGAATCGCTAGCACAGCCCCAAATCTGGATACCATATAGCCACAACGGTTTCAAAATCTGATTATAAATCAATAAGTTGTTGTAGATTAAAAGCTTGGAGTTTCTTCCAATCTGCTAGTAGTGCTGTCTGTATTTTAGGACTAATTCGGTCGTTTTCTTTTTAACATGTTCTTTTCACCTAAGTTTGGCATCAAAAGTCATGCCGAGGTATTTGGCATTCGTCGAATATGGTAGAATTGTTCCGTTAATATTTAGAGGATAGGGTTCTGGTACTTTTTTGTTGGTAAAGTTTACTTGAATATATTTAAGCTTATTAAGCTTAATCTTCCATTGTTTGGTCCATTCTACTAGTGCATTGGTTGCTATCTGCAATTTTCCAACAGAATTTTCTTGGTTTTAATCTACTGCAAGTAGAGTAGTGTCGTCAGCGAATGCAGCAATAACTATATATTTTAATGATGGTAGCTCGCTGGTATATATCAAATACAGAATGAGTCCAAGGACGGTACACTGCGGCACACTCGCTTTTATCTCTTTAAGGTCGGAGTATTCCTCTTCATGCTTAATTCTAAACAATCTGTCGGAGATATATATATATATATATATATATATATATATATATATATATATATATATATATATATATATATATATATATATATATATATATACATGAGATTACGATATCAACGTATTGTATTGGTAGCATTTTGTTTAGTTTGTATATCAAGTCTTCGTGCCATACTTTGTTGAACGCTTGTGCGACATCCAAAAAGACTGCAAAGCAGACTTGTTTTTCTTCTAAAGCACGTTCAATAATGTTCGTTATTCTATGCATCTGGTATATTGTAAAGTGCTTTTGCTTGAATCCAAACTAAAAATCTGGAATTAAGTTTCTATGTTCTATTATCGGTCGCACTCTTTTTAAAAGTAATTTCTCAAAATGTTTTGAAACTATTGGCAGAAGAGACATCGGTCTATAGGATTTGACATCATTAGGTTGTTTTCCAAGTTGTGGCGGCATGATCACTTTTGCAACATTTTAGCACGTAGGATCATGTTTGAATATGAAGGCTGCATTAATAAGGTACGTAAGCATAACTATACCCTTCCTAGGAAATTGCTTTAATATCTCGCCAGTTTTAAATCCAGGTGCTTTCTTTGAAATTAAATTAGTTCTTATCTCCTCAGCTACTTCTCTTGGGGTAATGGAAGTAATATTTTTAGAATTTGGGTTGTAAATATTATTAAGAACGTGATCTGTCTGACCTTGGTTGGGTGTGAATATATTAGCCAGGTGTTTAGCTTATTATCTCTGGCCCATGGTCCATTGTTGCTTCTAATAGGAGAAATTAAAATTACAAGTCTCTTTATTTTTTTGGTTGCCTTCCAGAGAGAATAGTCGGTTTCTTTATATGTAGAGAGTTTCTGTAAATAGAATCTTATCGATAAATCTTTTGTATTTCTCTGCTGAGCTTCTGAGTTTTATGTAAATAATACGTGTTGTCATTTTCATTTTGTTTTTCCATCATGGTTTCACAAAATTCCATGTTTGGCTGATTTAGTATTGTTTTGCAAAACAAGGTGGTTTATTTGAAACTTTATTACAGTAAATTTGTTTTTTAGAGTTTAAATATTAAGTTTATTTTTTAGAAGTTAATGTTATAATTTTTTAATTCGCAAAATATCTATTTTATTTTTAATGCCGGTATGGTAAAAATGAACACATTTGAACTTTTGCATACGTTGTCTCTTTCTTGATAAGTCAGACGTACACACCGTAGCTTACAGTTTCATACTGATTAGTAACGTCGCAAACACATGTTGTCGAAGTGGGGACAATTTAAATTGGAATGATTACTTGATTATTTATCGCCAATATTTATTATATTTTTAACCGACTTCAAAAAAGGAGGAGGTTTTCAATTCGACTGTAATTTTTTTTTTGTTTTTTGTTACCTCAGAACTTTCTGTGAACCGATTTTGATGATTTTTTATTTGTTTTGAAAGCTGGTGCATTCCGTTTGGTCCCATTTCAATTTTGTACAATTCTGAGAAAACCATATAAATTTTTGAAGTCGGTTTTTTTACGTTTTTGTATACGGATTATATGCTGGTCAACTGCATACCGTCCAGCTCTCTGTTTTGCGTTGAAATTTCTATGTTCCCTAAATATTTTCCCATATCTGTATAAGCGCCGACCATTAATGTTTTAAATTTTTTGTAATGAAGACTTAAAAATCAGCTTAAAAATTAATTAACAATAGATAAACTAAAATCGTACCCATTTTCAACAATATCTGCAACAAAATTCATTATTAAATGTTTTTGGTTTAATTTAATTATTTTGAAAACTAGCCGAGTCAATTGCTGCCGGCGAAAAGCAATTTCATTTGAATAAAAATATAATAGATACGGAAATTTTAAACGAAAATTCGTCGATCATTGTAAACGATAATTTAATTTTCTACTTCAATATACAATAGAAACGGCGTTTGAAAAATCAGTGAATGGATATTTTGAAGTTTTAAAATCATTTACAAACATTAAATGTTTTATTGTTATACGACGTGTTGTTTTGAATTAAATACATTCAAAAGGCGTAAAAAAAATAGGAAACTTATTTTTCAAACATTTTTTAAAAAATAACGAATACACTTATAAAATAATAACGAGAAAATGATCTCAATTTTTGGTAAAGTAATTTTTATAATTTGCAATACATTTTTGGTAATTATACAGATTGGCATCTGAGATTCAAAGAACCTAAAGCTATGAATGCCAAAACTGATATCGATAAATCTCAGCACTATTTATTCTTACCTGCTTAAGTCTCCCTTCATATTTTCCAAAAAAATCATGCAATTGAAGATTTTTGAATAACCCCCACTTTTTGTAGTTAGGCCAACCTGTTTTTTGGATTGTAATATTTACATTAATCGTTGAAAGAGATAAAAAAGGAACAGAATAGGACAATGCAAAAAGTTTAAACAATTTTCTTGTGTACGGAAGAAGGAATTCCAACCCCTGCTCTGTACAAATATTAAAAATACACCACCTTGTGGTAAAATGTATTACGAATGATATTTAGTGTGTCCACTTAATTTGGCAGTATATGGAAAACTTTTTTATTAAAATAATTACAAAGTTATCAGTTATCTCTTTGTAAATTTGACAATTTTTACTTTTTTCAACAACTGCGTTGCAGCACATTTTGATGTTGCATTAAGGTGAAATAATTATTAAATTGATAAAAAAAGAATAACATAACTATTTTTTTGTTATTGCTGTTATATACGCTTATTATTGCAAATATTTAATAAGAGAGAAAAGTTTTCACGAATAAGCTTTCATATAAAAAATTTTTAACCAAGAAAGATGTTGAGAACCTTAGGTTAGCTTAGGTTAAAACGGCGGTTCGGAGCGAACCCACTTAGGCCTTTTGGCCCGTTGTGATACCTTAACGGACGTGCGGTGAGAACCTTACTTATTATTTTTTTATGTACCCAATAGTAGATTCAAGATCTTATTGTAATGACTTACTTTTGATTTTTGTCGATCGTAGTTAAGTTTAGTTGCGGTTGTTAAAATATCGATGTTTTTGTTAAATAAATAATATTAATATAATTTCGCTAATCAAGTTGTTAAAGTATTTTAATCGTCTTGTTTAAGTTATTTTAATGCATTATTAAAATCGTGCAACTCAGAAATTAAGTAGATTATCAAATTTTTATTATTCGAAATTAATTTACAATTTTAAATAAACAGTTTGGTAAAATTTATAATTTTTAACAGACTTTGTACTTATATATGTTAATTTTTTTATAAAAGATTACTTTTAAAATCAATTTTTAAAAAGTTTGTCTTATGCTGCCCACTTAGTTGACTACGGTGTCTTTATTTTTTATTTTAGATTTTATTTCTTTGCTGGGTGTAATTTTTTAAAAATAGCAAATTCAATAAAATATTGTATTTCTTTTTATGCCATTATAATAAGAGTAGTTATGTACATTTTTTTAAAAAAAATATAAATTGCTGTAAATATTTTAGAGAAAGTTCAAAAAACAAATTTTAAGTCGTTAACACACGAAAAACAAATAACTACAAAAAAATATTTTTAAATTAATGTCAGTCAAAATATAAAATTTCTACATGAGATTTTCAAATTATTGCCGGTATATTCTCCCAGTAAGTTATAAAGATAAAGTTAAAAGTTTTTTTCAAACCGACGGTTTAGGTTTTAAAAAAGGTTAAGTGGACCAAATAAAGTGACCCTGCTGTGGGTACCTGGGTACCAGGGGTGGAGAAAAACGAAAAAGCCGACACCCTTGCAAAACAGAAAGCCGAATCTGCGTTCACTAGTCCGGTACCGATTTCTGGAGTCACTACAAGTGCCGCCAAAACAATTATTTAGGACTGGGCAGAGAGAAAAAGACTCACGCATTAGACCAATATAATAGGTTTGACTCCAGGCGTTCTTACCTAAACCCTCAAAAAACACAACTAAGCAGATCCTAGAATGGAGCAGGAACGACCTGCGAATTCTAACAAGACTGCTTACAGGACATTATCGTCTAAGGTACTACCTCGGAAGAATAGGTTTATATTAACAAACGGGACTGTCAGTTTTGCTGCGTGGAAGACGAAACTGCTGAAATATACTAATCTCTCCAGAACGTTCCGAAATCGTCGCGCGCAATTGTAGCAATCAACTATTCGATCACGTGATGAAAAACGGTTAACACAAAGCCACGTCTGACCGGGCTTCCGGATACTCAGTCTCTTTCGACCGTCAAGCAATGCACAAGCCGGCCGAAGCACACAATTCTCGCCGTTAAGAGCACGCTTTTAAAACAACACGTGGTAAAATGCACATCAATATAATCAGATAAAATAAATGAAATTTAAAGCTAACAACCAGTGAAATTATTCTGAAGATACAAGAGGCTGGAAACTGTAAGCTCCATGTATTAAATTACGCAATATATTCTCGATGACAAGTTTGTTGTTTTATTTACTGCGATAACAAATCTCACGGCGATAAAAGACAGTAAACCATTCAGCTTATAGTAGGTAAAAAACCAATCGAGCCAGCTTGACTAAATTATCGAAGAAATTCAAGATCTACGTTGCTGAAGACGTCGTCAAATAGCAAGAGCTTGTCGATTTTCAACTTTTCAAAATTTTTTAGTTTCAGTTTAACAACATACTGGAACAATGTGCCATCTACAAATCGAAATTCTCTTCTATTTCTATGGTACAATTATTAGAAAATAGAAACCCTGTTTACATGCTCATTAGTTGTTGAGCATTTCTCTAGTGTCATAATATTAAATACACGTATACATCCAAATCAACAATTTGCACTGTTTAGTAGTGTAGTTAATTATCTTTTAACTAGAAATAATTGAAATACGTTAATGGTTTTAAAACGAATTTCTAAAACCTCAAAGCACTCGGCAAATTTGACACGAAAATAATGTTGATATGACCCATTTTAGTCAGTTACCGCCTTACGTTTTACATGGAAAACTTAATTTGGCCTGCGTTGTTTGCTTGTAATCAGTGTGTATGGTTGCATTCTAACTGTAACTGTCTGTCATTATCATTATTTTCAACTTGGAATAGTGTATACGGCTTGCTTTTCTGGCTTTAGACATCGTAGAAATGAGATTTGCTAATGGATTTAAAGATATTCTTACTTTTTATTTTGCTTTACCCCAGTTTCGTTTGGTTTTTTTATCAAATAGCGATTTAAACAAATTGAAAACTAAAACACATTAAAAATTCATTGATTTAACACTTGACCCCGATTGAAGACATTTTAAAAAAAAATCTGAACAACATATTAAATCACACAAATTGCTATACCTAATGAATTAATTTTAATAATTTTTTATATATTTATACTTTAAAAATTGATTAGTTTTATTATTTTTTTAAAAGAATAAAATTTTTCTTAAGACTTAATAATAAAATTGTTATGTTGAAAAAATAAATTGTTTTTTTTTTTTTATGAAAATAGTCGCAAAAAGGGTAGACCTATCGTGTGGGCCGTGGACGGCCCGCACTGCGACTATTAGAAGGGGAAGGGATTATAGAAAGGAAATGATTGTGGACACGCTTTT
Source organism: Agelastica alni (assembly GCA_950111635.1). NCBI lineage: Eukaryota > Metazoa > Arthropoda > Insecta > Coleoptera > Chrysomelidae > Agelastica > Agelastica alni. Next base: position 24,762,447 of record OX467716.1, read on the forward strand.
TAAAAAGTTCTAGAGGGTGAAGGGTATATGTGAGAGTTAAGCTGTTTATCAAACGAAGGGCTCTTTTCTGAATGGAATCTAGAAGACGAAGAGAATGCCTTGGTGCTGAACCCCAAATGTGCGAGCAATACTCCAGTAGAGGTCGGATTTGAGCCTTGTACGTCGCCAACAGTTGATCAGGAGTGAAAAACTTTCTAGCTTTCCACAGAAAACCTAGCCTCTGGCTTGCCGACTTTGCGATGTTAGCAACATGGTCATGCCAAGACATATTATTGGACACCGTGACTCCCAAAATCGAGATGGAGGGACTTGGTTCAAGGGTATTTCCGGACATTGTGATGGGATGATTTGAGGAATTCACTTTCTTGGAAAACGTGGCACTTTGTGTTTTTTGGGCGTTGAACTGAACAAGATTGTTGGTTCCCCACTCGACGATTGCTTCAAGATCTCTATTGATGAAATTAACCTGTTTCTGCCTAAGTCTATTTGTATCATTCACCGAAAGTCTGCGAAACTGTAAATGGGATTCGTGGTGGTTTTCAAGAGGTCGTTGATGTGTAAAAGAAATAAGGTGGGGGACAGGATGGAACCCTGGGGGACCCCGGCATTAGTTTTAAACGCATCAGAAGAAATACCGTCAACTGCCACATGTAAGGAGCGATCTTGCATGAAGCTCAAGAGCCATTGGCGCAGTTTGGTTGGGAGACCGTAAGCAGATAATTTACTTAACAATGCCTGGTGCCAAACGCGGTCAAAGGCTTTAGATATATCCAAGGCTATTGCACGAGATTCACCAAACTTTTCAATAGTGTTTGTCCAGAGCTGAGTGACATAAGCCAGCAAATCTCCAGTAGAATTGTAGTGTAAATAGGATACTAGTAGCAAAAGTAATGGTGTAAGTGCGACACTAGTAGCGTGTGTTTTCTCTTCTACTTCGGATCACAGCATTTATGCGTCTAAACATCAATAAATAAATAAATGAATAAATAGGAGTTGTAGACGAGGTCTTATTTTTTCCATGGGCACTGCAGAATTGTCTGTTTTTTGTACCTTTTCAGCTCCTTAGTTTAGCCATATTTCTTCAATTCTCCTGTTAAGTAGTAGAAGCTCATGTTTTGTTATTGCCCCAGCTGGATCACTCCTTTGGTCTTGCATACACCTCCCATTCGAAGATAATATGAGTGGCTGTTTCCTCCTCCTTATTACATAATCTGTATATAGGTTCTTTGTCAGACACGCCTATATCGTGCTTATGTTTCCTCAAAAACCAGTGTCCGGTACAAAGCCCTATAACTGTTCTGTTTTTCCCTACTTAGCAAGAGAAGATTCCCTGTCTGCTTAGGTAAGGGTTCTTTCAGTATTAACTTGCTGTGCCTAGCTCCCTCTGGTTTTGTCCACTTCAGCTGATGCTAAAAGTGGATCCAGCCATTGATCGTTGCTTTATTGCTGGCCCGGGGTATCCCTATTATTGGTTCTGGCCCAATAAATGGTGTTCCAGAGCCCCGCCTAGCTAGTTTGTCCGCTTCTTAGTTACCAGAAATACCTTTATGCCCTGGCACCCACGACAAAGTGACCTTGTTATGGTTAGATAAGGTTCGTATGTTTTTGCTCACATTCCCGGACAATTTTTGAGTATATTCTCCGTGATGCCAAAACTTTAAATGACGCTTGACTATCTGATCTATTGAGGATTGTTTTTTTATGTATCATCGTCTCGGATTTTTAACAGCACAAGCGTTTATGGCATGTACTTTAGCTTGGAAGACTAAGGCATGTCTCTCCAATAAGTTTGTTTGCTCATATTTGGGTTTTAAAGAATATACGCCTGGTGCATCTAAGCATGCTTCTAATTAAATTTTGGATGAAATCTTAAGGAGTTTCCATTTTGGGATAACTACATTTTTAAATTTCTAGTTGCATTTAACATGGGGTGATACCATTAATTCTCGTTCGGATTCGAATCCAGACTTATTGGTGGCTACTGCATAGGTTAGGTTAGGTTAGGTTTCATGTGAGTGGGGCGTGGTCGCCCCTCCACCGCGACCCTTAGTAGGTCTATTGTGGCTCACCCCTACAGGATACAGTTCACCGCACAATCCAGCCCTTCTTACGAAGTTCATGGTTGTATAGGGTGAGATTTTTTTAAAATCGGTAGGTTCTAGGTTAGTGTAACCAAATATGTTGAACCTTATTCTTCCCAGGCCGGGGCATGAACATAGTATATGTTCAGCAGTTTCGTCTTCCACGCAGCAGAACCGACAGTCCGTTTGTTGGTTCAGATCTATCTTTCTGAGGTGGTATCTTAGACGACAGTGTCCCGTAAGCAGTCCTGTTAGAATACGCAGGTCATTTTTGCTCCATTCTAGGATCTCAGTGAAGCTCAGTGCTTTTAAAGCAGCCTGGCTGTTGGCTACTGCATAACTGGTATACCAACTTGATTAAGATAATCAAGTACCTCCTCAGCTATGAAAGGTCGAGCATTGTCTTGCATAAACAGGAAATCGGGTTCCAAAAAAGGACCGAAAGGCATCACATGTTCTATTACATTATTCTCAAGTTGTAATTAGCATTCATGGATCTCGTACGGACAGGAACTAATTCTGAACCTCAGAAATTCTTGCAGAGATATTACATCCTGCTCTTTACCAGACTCTTTTACAACTATCTGGTTGTTTTAGGCTGACTCTAGTTTCATCTGTATTCGAAACCAATTATTGATGATTTTGGGAAAAACGTAACCAGGATATCCGGTTCTCATCAGTAAACAAGGGTGCTGGTCTCATCCAGATCCATTTATTCGTTTTAAAAAAAAATGTGACATTGCGGACAGAGAGTTCGTTTTTTATAACAGAACTAGTGTCAGTCTGTTTCTTAAAGCTTATTGTCTAATATAACATTTATCTCGGTCGTTAGTGTATCGTTTTTACGCTTACCTTGAATAATAATCTACCTTATTCAAGCGTCTTACCATACAAAAAGCAGGCAATTCTGAAGTGCCTAGGGAAAAATTAGACCTCTTCCACAACTCCTATTTACTCATTTTTACCATACGACTTAATGTAGAACGATTTTTGCCTTACAAATTGGCAACATAACTTTGACAATATCCCTCATCCAATAAAACGGATGCCCGCACTACTTCTTGTTCAGTTAAATTCATTGATTTATTGTTTTTATTTTTTGGGGTCAAAAATTAAACAGTATACTACAAAAAACGTATTGCAATTAAAAAAGGAACAATTTATAAGCTTATTTTTAACGAAAATCTATCGCAAATTTTACTAATTTTACAATTTTATCTTCCAACAAATTATTAAAAACTGTAAATCTAAACAAATTGTTTTTATAGCTGCCAATAACAACAAAATAAAATATGCATAGCCTACTATTCAAATACTCGATAACCTAAATAAATTTTTTTCGGATAATTTCATAATTTCAACAGAATACGTAAAATTACTAAGAGGTGTAAGACAAGGATGCATACTGTCCCCGGTCATCTTCAATTTATTCTCTGAATATATCTTTACAGAGGTGCTGCAAGATATTGAGGCCAGAATACTACTGAATGGGGAACGGTTAAACAACATAAGGTATGCAGATGACACTGTTATTTTCGCAGACAGCCTTGCTAAGTTGCAGCTTTTGTTGGACAGAATCACAGCTTTCAGCCGACAGTATGGGCTGGAATTAAAAAAGAGTAAAACGAAGTTAAGATAATAAGTAAAAACCAAGACATCCGTGGAAACTTATTAGCAGATAAAACTCCCCTGGAAAGGGTTAATAGTAACGTATACTTGGGCACAAACATTAATGATGAGTGGAACCACTCTATTGAGATCAGAACTCGTATTGAAAAGGCAAAAACCGCATTTCTCAAGTTAAAAAAAGTCTTCATAAGCCACGACATACAGCTAACCACGAAAATACGTTTTCTTCGTTGTTACGTGTCTTCAGTACTATTTTATGGAGTCGAATCGTGGACGCTTGTAAAGGCTTCCACCAAGACACATGAGGAATTTAAAATGTGGCTGTACCGGAGAATTAAAAAAATACCTTGTACTGACCGGGTTACCAATACAGAAGTGCTGAGAAGAATCGGTAAGGAAATAGAAGTCCTCGATACGGTTAAGGCACGAAAGTTACAATATCTAGGACATATGATGCGTAATGAGAGCCGATACAAACTTTTGCAAAATATTCTACAAGGCAAAGTGTATGGAACCAGAGGACCAGGTAGACGACGAATATCGTGGCTGAAAAACTTAAGAGCTTGGTTCAAGCAGACAACAACTCAGCTATTCCGAGCTGCAGTCAATAAAGTGCGAAAAACCAATATGATAGCCAACATCCGGAACTGATAGGCACTACAAGAAGAAGAAGAATTTCATATTCTTGCGTTAATTATTGTAACGATATTTTCTCCTCGGGCTCGGTAATTCTAAACTCTCAGTACAATAACTAACAACTTTTATTTTAGTATTTCCACACAATAAATTTTATTTTTACAAATCGATTAGATATTCACTTTACAATTACTTTAAAAATTCAACTTAAACTTTTAAAAAACTTCTTCGCGACCGCTGTCCTGTTTATATTTCCAAATAATCGTTCTAGAAGAATCGCCACCATTTGAAACTATTGAATCTTTTCTAAAAAGTGCCCGAATAATTCTTTTACCATTTCGGAACCATTGGACGCAGTATTCTAGAATTTTCCGGTCTTTTCTTTTGTTCCAATCGCCGCGCCGGCAGTCTCCCAATTGTGATCGACGCGATATCGCGACAGACAACAGGACCGACTTGTAACATTATGTAGAGGAGATTATTTATTTACAGAGTCTTAACCAGAAGGATGTCCACAAAAAAATTTTCATTAAATAATACTTTCCTAACAGGATCGAATAGTAACTGCTGTTTTTAGTAAAAGCAATATATTACCACTTACCTGACTCCATTAAAGTAAACAGTAAAAGCTTTGTGATATTTTTCAGACAATATTAACAGCGTTTTTCCAATAAAACAAATAAATTCGTACTATGTTGCAGAACATTCAAAGAAAAGTGTTGTTACTAAAATTGATGTTAAATAGATTAGCCAAAAATATGTGATATTTATAGTGGTAAAAATTGCATTGATTTATCATCATACAGGTTCGGTCATTGTCATTGGAATTTCGAGTACAATGGTACCGAAGCAAGCTTTTGAATCCGTTTAGTACGAAATTCATCACTTTTCAATCAAATGTTCATCGTGCGGTAATTCGAAAATGGGTTTTCCAATAATTTCCGCGATATCTGGAAGCATTCAATTTCGATCTGTCAACAGTATGTCCGCAAAGGTGGGTTAAGTTGGTAGCAACAACAGTGCCGCCCGCGGTGTACTATGCTAACTTCAAAGGATTAACTCAATTACTGATCCTTCGTTAATTAACTGGTTTGCACATTTTGATTACGATGCAACTTCATAAATATTCAAGTAAATTCGAATAATACTGTCACGCAATTTACAATTTGACTAATGAAGTGTGTATTGAACGCCCTAGTGTGTATTTGTACAATAATTGTTTTTGTGTTTTACCAAATTTGAATCTTCGGAACGACTAATAATGATATGGATTTGAGGATGGTTAAATTAATTTTGATTGTTAATTCGTCAAATTAATTTAGCAACTGAATATTTTAATGTTAACTAGAACAAATGGGAAATTTCACTTTATTCCTATTTTTATTATCTAAACAAGTTTATGCGTAATTGTTGATGACAAGAGAAATGTTTAAACAAATGAAAATAATATTTTAGAAGATAACGAACAAAATTAAGACAAAGAAAAGATAATGCAGGTGAAAGTTTTACCCTTGGAAATCTATACAGAGTGGACCAAAAGTCTGGAAACGGCCATTTATATCGTAAATTGCTAGTCCAAATGGTACAAAATTTGAGATAGGCCTATTTTGAGATAAGGAGATTTCAGATTTGATATTTGCAATGTTGTCAGATTTGCCGTTTCTCCGATTTTATCAGTTGCTTTGGTTTTTTAAATACATCACCATGTATATTCAGTCATTATTAGAATCTCCTCTTCAATACAAGCTTAAACATATGTAACACTTATGATTCTATGTAGTTTACAAGGTTTTAAATAAATAAGACAGAAGTGTGGCAACGCCTAATGGTCTCAATAATATTTTTAATAATATTTTCAACTACATTTAAACGTAACAATTGAAAGATAACATTTTTAACCTAATGGTTACTTAATCAAGTGTTTAAAATGTACTCAGATATTTGTCCGTTTCCAGACTTCTGGTCCACTCTGTATATATAAAAATGAAATGGTCTCAATAATATTTTTAATACTATTTTTAACTACATTTAAACATAACAATTGAAAGATAAAATTTTTAACCTAATGATTAATTAATCAAGTGATCAAAATGTACTCAGATAATTGTCCGTTTCCAGACTTCTGGTTCACTCCGTATGTATAAAAATTAAAAAAATTTCTACCTTTTGTTAAAAAACACAATTACAGTAGAAACGGTGAATCTTTTCCATCACGTGACTATTACGTCAGCAACAATATTCATATGAATCAAATCAAAACTTCTGTAATCGTTATGACTTATCGTTATGATTTATATTGACAGAAAGAGACAGTATGTAGAAAATATGTGTTGTATGAATCGTAGATTGGGTCACGTGATGGAAAAGCTTCACCGTTTCAATTGTATGTGCCACTAACTTTGTGGAAACATTTGCCAAATTTGATATACAATGCTTTCATTTCAAAATCAGCCAGTAAAAAAAACTTTTGATTTTGCGTAAATGAAAGAAAAAAAAAATACATCTCCCACCCATTCTTTAAAATATCAAATAGCAACCCCTACCTTGTAATAAATCAAATGAAAACCCAAGAAAAATGAAAATCAGCCAGTTATTTTTGTGTTTTATTTTATAAAAGACAAATTAAAAAAAAACCTGATAAAATACACTACCAAGCAAAAAATTAAGGTCGCTTTAATGAAATGCATCAGCTTATGCCTGCATATTTGTTAATTTATCTGCTGCATTACATCCCAGACATGCTCGATGGGATTCATATAATTATATGTACTGCATGCTGGCAAATTAAACTGCGTAATTCCTACTTTATCTATATCTTTTTATAATTTCTTTCCATTTCGGATGTTGGCTATTATACATGCTATCTTAACTTTGTTCACTGCGGCCAGAAATAACTCAGTTGTACTTATACCAAACCAGGTTCAAAGGTTTTTTAACCATGAGATTCGTCTTCTACTCACACTTCGTTTTCCTACTATTTTTCCTTGCAAGATAGTCTGCAATAAGTGAAATCTGTTTTTATTTTTTAATACGTGTCCCAGATATTGAAGCTTTCGTTCTTTCACAGTATTAACTACTTCCTTTTCCTTGCCCATTCTGCTGAAAACATCGATATTTGTTTTGTGGTCTGTCCATGGTATTTTCAATATTTTAAGATATAACCATAACTCAAATGCTTCCAATTTCTTCGTTGTGGCTTCAGTAAGTGTCCATGCTTTTACCCCGTAAAACAGCACAGAGAACACGTAACAGCGCAGGAGTCTTATCTTGGTGTGCAATGTTAAGTGATGGCTTGTGAACAGATGTCTCATTTTGCTAAATGCAGTCCTGGCCTTTTCAATCCTGCTTCGTATTTCCTGCGAATGATTCCATTGCTAGATCACCAGAGTTTCGAGATAAGTAATACTGCTCACTGGTTTTATCGGTTTCTGGTTGATTATAAGCTGACAGTTATTAAAGTTGTCTTTGCTTATAATTATTAGTTTTGTATTTTTAATATTAATGTCCAGGCCATATAGTTGACTACACTCTGTTATTCTATTCATGAGATTTTGTTACCCCTCTATGCTGTCGGCAAAAACGACCGTATCATCTGCATACTAAATATTGTTCACTCTTTCTCCATCCAGGGATATTCCTGAATATGTGTGTTCTACATATGAATTCTGAGTAAATATTAAACAATAATGGGGAGAGAATGCAGCCCTGTCTTACGCCCCTTAATATCTTCATTTCCTCTGTTGTCTCATTGCCGACTCTGACAAAAGCTGATTGATTCCAGTACAGGTTGACTATTATGTTAATGTCCCTTCCGTCCAAGCCTACATTTTTCAGAATTTCCATTTCAATGTTTAATTTTATTAAAAGACTTCTGGTAGTCAATAAAACTTGCAAACACGCAACAATGGCGTCTCCTTTTCTTACTGCATCTCTGAAACCAAACTGTGTAGGTGCTATTCGCTCTTTAAAGATCCTGTAGATTCTTCTGTGTATGATTTTTAGAAAAAGTTTCAGTGAATGGCTCATCAGGCTTATTGTTTTAAAGTCTTTATCTATGTATTCACTGATAATCCTGGCAGCGTGTGTTTTTGCAGTATCATGCATCAAAATGACTTGCTTTCCCATAGTAATCATGAAAGGCATAACATGATCTTCCAGGACCTCCAATATGTATCTGTAAGCTGTTAGATAGCCATTCTCTACGAAAACGTGCTTCTGAAGTGATACCTGCCCAAACCATGACAGACCCACCACCAAATTTACGTCTTCCTTCTATCCAAACGGGGGTGTATCTTTCTCCGTTTCTTTTCCATACTTGTCGACGTCCGTCTGGTCCATTGAGGCAAAATCACAATTCATTTGTAAAGGGTACCTGCTACAGTCATCCATCGTTCCTTATCAAGTAATTTTAAAAAAAATCTAATCTTGCTAATCCCTGCTGGCAGTTTAATTTTCGCCACGTAGCCATTCTTCTGCAAGACAATTTATTAGCGCGAAGCATTTTTTTAACTGTCCATTCGCTAACACTTACACCTTTAACCTTTTGAAACTTCTTTCGCAGCCAAATCGCAAAAGATATTCCATTCTGCAAGCTTACCATCAACAAAAATCGATCATTTCTTTGACTCGTGACTCTTTTTTGCACAGATCCAGATCCGGTTGATCTGGTTAAAAGACTATTCTCCCGATAGCGCTGTATTTCTGTATAGCACATAGGCTCTTACTAACAATTCTGACGGTTTCACGTTGTCCGCTACCATCTTATATCAACGCTACAATTTGAGGCGTAACAATTGGATCTAAAAACATTATACATACATACATACATATAGACACGCCTTTCTCCCGTAGGGGTAGACAAAGACAACTTTCTTTCACTTGCTACGGTTCTTACACATATCTTTAGCTTCCACTACTCATCAGTGCTCTCATACATGCTCGTCGGTTGTTGGTACTCTTGACCTGGCCTTTCTTCAAAACAATGTTGATGTAATAGAGATATGTTCGCCGAGGTCGAACTACACCGACTTGTCTATTCACACTCGCCTTATTAACTTGTTTCGTCAATCTTCCTTTATCCATCCTTTCTACGTGTCCAAACCATCTAAGCATTCCTTTATCTATCTTTGTAGCCACATCTTATTTTACACCACAGCGTTCTGTTATCTCACCATTCTTTACTTTATCCAACTGGGTCACTCCGGCGATACTTTTCAGACTACTCATCGCAGCATTAATCATGTTTTCATGCTTCTTCTGCCAAATCCAACATTACCTACCATACATAAGTGTAGGAAGCAACAAACTTTTATGCATAGCCAGACGTGCCTTTTTTTGACAATTTCTGGCTGTTTATTAAGCTATGCTGTGCCCCATTCATTCATTCATTTGTGTTCCAGTCATACTTTTTATCTCTCCTAAACTTTGAACCCAAATACACAAATTTATTTACTTGTTCCACTTTTTATTCCTTTATCACAGTTTGTCATATTTTCTTCTCTATTAAAAACCATTACTTTCGTTTTGCTTACATTTAATTTTATCCCTTTGATTTTCAGGGCATCATGCATAACATTAACCATCAACTGCAACTTTTCTTCAGATGACGCTAATATAACTTGATCGACGGCGTAAAGAAGGCGTTTGACGATCAAATCATTCATTTTCAATCAATTCGCAATCTCTTTTAAATTTTTTAAACAATCGTCTATGTATATGTTTAACAGCCATGGCAAAGCCACACATCCCTGTCTTACACCCTTTTCGATTTTAAACCAGTCTGTGCAAGCTCCGTTTATCCTGACACAAGCAGCGAAATCCTCGTAATTTCCAAGTCTATAAAAGCGCAATGGACCTTCTGACTTTTAGCTAAGAATTTTTCGACTATGGCCTGGTTAATAAACAATGAGAACAGTAAACCGTCACTAACCACAATTAACCATTTAACGAATAGGTTTTGAAGCAAAAAAATGAACACTTAACTAATAAATAAGCAACGAAAAATGAACGTTTAAATAGCACTAATTTTTGTTGTTTAACAAACGTTGCGAAACGGTAAGAGAATTCGGCAGACGCAAACTATGACAGATAACATCCATCCAACAATATAACTTTTACCGCTTACTAGACCTATGACTCCTTGATTAGTTTTATTTTTAAAATTATTTCCAATTTCTTAGGTTATATAAAGTAGTGACCTTAATTTTTTGCTCGGCAGTGTAGTTGCATCTTGGAGTATTTTTTTGTAATATTTAATTTAATGCTGGTAACTTTTAACTTATTTCCACTAAAGCTCTTTATCTTTTCAAAAGCCATTAAAAAATTCATTATTAACAACGAAAAACACCAAAAATAAACTTAAACTTTACTGTGTCGTTTTTCTTTATTTATTTAATTTTTAGACCGTGCCATTGAATCAAATGTTTTATGGTATAATTTACTTGTTTTAAGTATACAGTTTTTTGTTAAAAAATCCGACTACGATCTAAAATTTATCAACGCATTTTTTTTGTACGGTAAAATTATCCATCAACATTCCCACCCTCACAATCTTACATTTTCTTTTAGGACTTATTCGGTTATAATTTAATTATTTTCGAATATTCACTTAAATAATCCATTTATGTTCACAATTTAAAGCATTTACACGTAGATTGATTGCTTCCCTTTGCGCTATTAAACCCGTTTAAATTTTCCTGTTGGCTGTTATATTTTCTATAACAGTAATGAGATCGTATGCATGCATTAAATTTATCAATCACAACTTCTTCTCTAGCACAATTTTGTTTGACACGATAATAATTCTCGAATTTAAAAATACTGGATTATTAATATTATAATGCGCTAGTTAACATTAATTGTTGGTAGCCTAACTAAAAAGGAAAATAACTTCCAATGTATCTTACTTAAAAATGAACTAAAAAGAATGGACGAGATGCAAATTTAGTGGACTGCATTTACTAATGAGAAATGCAAATATATATATTTCGTGTCAAAAGCGTCTTTTCATCATTAAACGTATAACGTACAGTAACTGACAATATGTAAACAAAACAAGAGACATTTTAAATTATCACAAACATAACAAATATATGAATACCTAATGGCTGCTTCGAACATTTGTTGTTTCTAGAGAACAAAAAGAAACGAGAAGTTTCGGCATCACTGGGTCTCATTGATGCATAGGTTCGCACCAATTGTACCATATTAATTTCTTCGACATCACAGGCGTTACGAAGAATTTTCGTAAAACAGTTCCTTTATCGTGCACATCTTTCTTTCTTAAGTTGCCACGTCTTTTTCGTTCTCTACTAAGTACTCTGCCAGCGGTCTCTCTACTGGCAAATTATGCCCGAGCTCAGCCGTAGAGGGTAGAGGAAAAAAAAAAAAATATATATATATATATATATATATATATAAAAGTGAGCCGCGCCACCGACTTAGACGGTTCAAGCCGGAAACCCCTAGGTCTTATAGGCCCTAGCAGAGCCACACGATAAACAACTGAGATTATGGTGAACTAAATAAATAAAATTATAGCTAAAATATATTAGATACTTTACTCCTACAATAAATCAAAGTACACAGTTCAATATTAAAATTATAACAAATATGGTCAAAATTAACAGCCAACAATAAATCAAAGTACACAGTTCAATAATAAACTTATAACAAATATAGTCAAAATCAACAGCTAACAATAAATTAAAAATCCAAAGTTTACGATTCCATAAAATAACCAAAACAAAGGTAAGAGTAACAAACTTTACCAAGTTACCAAAAAAAAAAACGTATACAAGTCAACTTTTTAACAATACTTAATCAAACGTTCACATAAGGCTGCTAATTTACTCATGTTTTTACCATTTACATAAAGATTTACACTGTTAAAACAATCGAGTTTATTTAAAAATATTTCTTTTTACAATGGCTGTCCTTCAAAATATCAATATTGTAGGATATTTACAAATAAGTATGAAGAAAACATTTTTACTTGGACACGAAGAACTATTGAGAAGATTACTTTAATCAAAGTTCAGCCTTGGAATATTATCCAATGCAATAAATAGTTTTCAACAATGTACCATATTAATAAATTAAAACATCGTGGTGTCAAAAAAACAAATCACGTCGTTTAAATATTCTAAATAAATCACTTGTAACCTTTGGGTATACGAATTCACTACTCCTGTGGCCGGTTTGATTATGGAACGGCACCTGCTAATTAACAATGGCTTTTCTCAATCAAATCCCGCATGCGGTTATTTTAACTCGACACCAAAATCCAAAATATCAACAATAAAGGTAAGCTAGAATGGTCAAGTTAAAAATTAAATGGTTTTTCTTCAAAATCCAATTAAGATGGCCCAAATACAGCCAGATATGAAAGGAAAACCGTAGAGGTTTTGCACACTTGTTAATATCACACCGCCCCAAAAATTCTCCCCACCCGACTCCCAAGACTCTCACCACACGACTAGCTCCCAAGCCGGATATCAAGAAATGACACGGAATCGACGTCAAACAAGAATATTCGCAAGTCCATGTTCCACACTAAGAATCGCGTTCGTCAGTGTTGATAGCTAGCCTCATCTACACAGAAATGTAAACCAAACCATAATATAATCGATAATACACAATAATCGAGGCCAAAAACCAAAGTAAAATCTAATAACGAAAACCCCCACTCAATCTCCATCGATCAATAAAAATGCCACAGCCATTAACAATCGAATCCTATCACTACAAGGTATGCAACACTATTTACAACGAATGATATATTTAAGTTACAACAAAATACGGTACCTGAGGAATACAAAACTATCAGAGACACAATTATAATGGAACTGTAGAAAGGAAAAAATGGGCACGTGACAAAGTATTTTAGCTCCTCTCTTTGAAATACTTCACTTATACCCATTATTAGGTATAATTCAACAATATGGATGCCAAATGAATTTTCATAAAACTTTCATAGGTCATTAAAACACACTATAAAATGAATATCCTAATAGAAATTTTTGCGCGGAAACGTTTTAGAAGTACTTTCTAAAAAAAATGTGTAAAAAATTCATCATGGTAGCTATTTCAAGGGTAATTTTTATAACAAGTGTTTTTACCTCGATCAAACACTTAAAATTCCTCGTACTTTTTGGCAACACAATTTACACATTATAATTCACCTATTTCACACATTTTTTTGCAATTTTTTAGCGGAATAAGCGTCAATAACTCCATAGAAATTGATCATTGTTATTGATACATAAACTATTAACCTGTCCGACATGTGACAGCATCTTAAACTCTTAATTGGAATTGCGACGTTGCCGATTCAAACCAGAAGTAATGGTATATTAGATAAAATATTTTTATGGCTTAGTTAATTAAAAAGTAGTTATATCTTATAGATTACTTTATGAATTTACAATTTTTTTACAATTTTTTTTTTTAGTTAATGAGCAAGTAAGTTGAGAACAAGTGCGCGTTCAAAAGTTAATGTTTCAATCGGTTAAAAAAGTTTATAGTTTATATCAATTTATTTACTTTTATTACCTTAAATAAACAGATGTTTGAATTGGTTAATAAAGGTACTGTTGGTATTAGGTTAGGCCGTTAGGTTAGGTTAGGCTAATTTTTTATGTTCATCATCGATTAACAGTCGAATCTATAATTTATAAAAAAAGATATAAGCGCACTCTGGCAACGTCGCAATTCCAAGTACGGATTTAAAAAGTCTGTCATTTGTCAAAGTAGTCCAGTGTTTCTGTCTATAAATAATGCAATAATAATGAATCGATCTTTTACCTCTTATCTCGTTAAATAATTGCAAAAAATGGGTGAAATAGGTGAATTATAATGTGTAAATTGTTTTGCAAAAAAGTACGAGGAATTTTAAGTGTTTAATCAAAGTAAAAACTTGTTATAAAAATTACCCTTGAAGTTGTAACCATGATGAATATTTCACTCTTTTTTTTTAGAAAGTACTTTTCAAACGTTTTCGCGCAAAAATTTCTATCGGGATATTCATTTTATAATGTGTTTTAATAACCTATGAAAGTTTTATGAAAATTCATTTGGCAGCCATATTCTTAAATTTTTCCCATTATTATTGACACTTCCACTAGCAAATACTTATTTTTCATTTTCCGCGTCGTGTAAAACTTTACAATATTATTTTTAGTAGAAATTCTGAACTTTTTGGGTCTGTAAGAATCGTAATTTCGTTTTAAAAAAGCAATTGGGTGACCAAACTTACTTATGTCAACATTTTTTTTAATTAAGAACGTGCTTCGAACATTGAGTAATAACTCCATAAACTTTTTCGTCATTAACTGTTCTTTAAAATAGGCTAAAAGTAACTTTTTTTGCGCAAGATTCTTAACATTTTTCTTTCATAATTGTCATGAGTTTTTTCGTATATAGACTTTACAGGCATTATTTCAGTAACTGCATTATTAGCTAAAGTTTCAATTTCTGGCGGTGAATCAATCATTTTACAATGCTTGATAAACTTTTCAATAGATGTAACTTTGACAATGACATGAAAATACAAACAAACAATTTCATTGTTACCTTACGTCGCTACGCACATTACTGAAATCAAGTTACGTTTACATTACTTACAGTGCAACAGAAGTAGCTTGGCGAACGAGAGATCACAAAACGAAAACATTCGAATAACGATCGGATCGGCGACGACGAAATTTTCAGTAATCGTGAGTCTCAAGTACAATCGGAGGAAGAAGTTTACGAATGTGAAGTATATTCAGCCGAAATTTGTTATTTTAGAGGCTAGTCGCCCGCCAAGCTACTTCTGGTACACTATACTGTAATGCAAATCTATTTTTTTAAAAATTGTCAGAATTAAAACTTTTGTATGAAATTCGGATCATAAATAAACGCTTCACAGCTAGTACTATAATGATCGTCAATATGATATCATAAATATCTATTATCTGATTTATTGTCGATTATAGATGGTTTGTACAAGTTAGAAAATAAATAAAAACAGAATACTAAAGGTGGAATATTTGGGAAAAGGGAAAGAGGAATATCTCATCCGAGATGAATAGATATCACAAATTATCTAAGAACTAGCACCAGCTGAAGATGATGACGTTAATTTAAAATTTTAAAAACAACTTGTGTGTTTTACAATATTTTTTTTTGACAGTTATTACTTTGATATTTTTTAAATAGGTTAATGGCAAACCAGTCTTGTCAACGTACAGTCACGTCTACTTATCCAAGAAAGTACCCACAAATTTATAAAATTATTTGACTGTTCCCAACAGTTGGTATTGTTTTTACGCGAGATTTGTTTGGCAACGACAGGTAATACAGTTATTTCTTTTAAATAAGAATTCTTGTTTGAAACTTAAAAGATCTGCTGTTCGTTTCATCTACTTAAGTTTCATTTGTTTTTCTCACAGTTGGAGCGTATTTATTTTGTTACTGTTGTTGCGAGTTAGAGTAAATGAATTGTGGTTTGCGTTGAATTAATTAATATAAATAATTGTTTGGTAAAAACGACGGTACTAGAAATGAATACGTAGCAGCGTGATGCGTTGGTTGCTTCGTCTGCGGAAACTCAGGCTTTAACTTTTCACTAATTAGAGAGTCTTTTTTACACAAGTGGCACGAGAGGTTTTGAAAGAGTTTCTTCGGCAACGGTTGAGTCGTAAGAGGTTCGATGTGTTTTCGTTGACGGCAGAAGAGTAAGAGACCGATTTCTGGGTTTTTCCCTTGTGGCGTTCATCTCCAAAGGCGTACATACGCGGTGACTGACCTTCGGTCCGCCCATTTATAAGAGAGAGATATCTTACTTCTATTTCTCGCAGAAATTTTTAAATGACACAATATACAAATTTTCAGCGCTTTTATAAAAACGAAATAACTGTTTTGGCTACTTTATTTTATCCAGAGAATTTTACTTGTCTGATTAACGACCATGGTTAAGTACTAAAGTACTTTATTATTTTTGTAGATTAATACTTTCATGAACTATGAGCAGTCTTAAAAATTATTTTACCTGGCTGACCCTGTAACAAGGAAATCTAGCTGCAAGCACCCTGTGTACTGCTTAAAAGCACCTATGACTTTCCAACTAAATCTGTTATTTATAAAGAGTGTTAAAAAATTCAGGAACCTTAAAGTGATACTACTTGTTATTAACAAAATTTAATACTCACAATTATTTTTTGACGTTTCCCGAAACCAATAGAAATTTTCAATTTATATACGGTCTAGCCAATCAAAACATTATTATAGTGGGAATAATCTACTTACATTATTCCAGCGAGAACTATTCATGTACATTGTTTTTATTGAATGACAACCACATGACAACGTATTTTCTTGATCTGACGCGTCTGTCATAAATTTATAACCCCGGCGCAAGTGGAAGCACAAGGATGTGCGGATAGTAAATGGTTAATACTAAATACCAAAGACCCTGATATTTGTCCTGTTCGATTGCTCAAGAAATTACTCAGCAAGCTAAATAAAAATATCAAAACTGACAGGTTATTTTTAACAGTTAATATTGCTTTCATTGGTATGGACACGTTCAAAGAATGGAAGACGCCAGGATGCCAAAAAAAATTCTAAACAATAAAATCTATGCTACCGGGAAAATAGAAATACCACGGCTCAGATGGATGAAACAAGCACTGGGTGACCTGAGGGCAATGCGGATATCCGGCTGGGGAACTTAAGTCAATAACCGCATTGCTTAGAGAAGAATTGTGGAGGAGGCTGTATCGCCTATCGGTAAGGTATTGCTTGGGATAAACCATATTCTTCAGGATGGTACAAACATATGCCGATTGGGGTGAACATGATGTCTAAGTGGATAAAAGAATCTGCAGAGATGGTTGGATATTAAAAAAATTAAAATTACCAACCATTCCGCACGATCGACTACAGTGACTCACTTTACCACAGCAGGTATTAATGAGCAGGAAATTATAAAAATTACAGGTCACAGCTCATCTATGTCATCTAAACTTTACCTGCAATTGGATATGAAACATTATTCAAAATTAATTAATAACTTAAGAGATAATGGAAAAGTATTATTAACTTTTAACACAAAACACAAATCAATGTTAAAAAATCCTCCACCCAAGGGCACAACATTTATAATAATTGTATTTTTTATGTTCAAAACCTCAATGCATCCTAATTTAAATAACTCATTCGGTTTTGGTTGAGTCGAGTGAGATAAATTTGTTGAAAAAAAAATATAAAATCTTAAAAGTAATTTTTATTGCAACGTCAAAAAATAATCTATCGAATACCACACGAGAGTTCGATGAATTAGATAATAATTCTCCAGGCCTTTTCTTAAACTTGTTGCCATTTGGCAATAGCCTATTGCCTGGCAACAAGTTTTCTAAAATCTGTCAAATGATTTTTAATTTATTCTCACTCTTTTGTGATATTACTGCAGATACTTTTTTGTTTCGCATCCGTGGAATGTTTATTTTAAATATTGTATGGATTCAATTAATAAAACATTTTAATATTTTGTTGGTCAGTGCTCTTTTTGTGTGCGATTTATTTAGCAATTTTTATCTGGAATCATTTAAAATAAAATGGTAGTAGTCGCCATTGTTCAAGATAAATGGAATTTTTTTTGTAAATTTTATCTTTTTTATAATATATTTTAAATATGTCTTTGCTAAAAGATATATCATCATGTCTGGGGTAAAAATCCCATTGCGTCTCCACTGACAAAACTCTGCATGGAAACGACTTGTGAAGAATGACAAGATTAAATACGAAAATCCAATATTCTCCGTCATCTCCATGTGAATACCCATCTCAATTTCAGAATGTGCTGTTGGTAAAACACAGTTAACAGCATTTAAATTTCAATATTAAAATTATTTATTTCGTAAATGGATCGGTTGCTTTTCCATTACATGAACAAACACTTTTTTTTGTCAGTCTAATGTGAAAAATAAAAAACAAAAATAAAAAGAGGTTTTTCAACTGTGTTTTACATTCGAAGATTTTTCCTTTGGTATTTGAAATCGATAATAAGAAGGAATTAATTTTAAAGCAAATGTAGGTATTTTTGTTTTTCTTACAAAGATAAAACGACCGTTTCTGAGTGATCATAATGGTTAAAGTAGAAGGATCCACGAGAAGGACTAAGCCGATGGAAAACCAAATTCCGAAGTTTAATCCCGATGTAGGGTTCCCCAGATATCTATTATTCCTTTTCGTTTTAACTAAATCACCTGTGAAAAATCGTTTCTCTAACTGCCACGGATTGCTTGCAGAATGATTTGTTATCGCGGCTGCGAATAAACACGTTCTGCAAATGCCGAAATATTTTTAAATTCGCTGAAACCAGAAAAGGGCGTGAGCTTATGCAAATCCAATATAATCATCGGAAGTATTTCGTTGAATTAAAATTTCAAAACTATTTTTGTAAATTATAAAGACAACCTAATAAATATGTCAAAACTAATTTACATACATAAATATAGTCACGCTTTTTTCCCGTAGGGGTGGACAAAGACCACTTCCTTCCACTTGCTATGGTTCTTAAACACACCTTTGGCTTCCTCTGCTTTTATCAGTGCTCTTATACATGCTCGTTGGTTGTTCGTACTCTTGACCGGGCCTTTTTTCAAAACAATGATGATCTCATACGAGGGCAGTTTGATAAGTAAGTGACTTTTTGAATTTGCCGCGCAGTTACTCCAAATGCAACAGTGCTGCCGCCGTTAACTACAATCTATCAGTGGGCAACTTTCCAATTTTAAGCAAGCTAAGTCGTGCAGTTGGTGTTTGATAGCCGTTCAAAGCAGACAACCTCGTGAATTTTTACGAAAATGGAAAAAAGTGAATTTCGTGTGCTGATTAAGCATTACTTTTTACGTAAAAAATCCATCACTGAAACTAAGGAAAGACTTGATAAATACTACGAGGACTCGGCACCATCAATTTCAATGGTTAAGAAGTGGTTTACAGAGTTCCGTTGTGGTTGCGTACCAGCACTAGTGACGCCGAACGTCCAGGTCGCCCAAAAGAAGTGATCACGCCGGAAATCGTCGATAAAATCCATGAAATGATATTGGATGATCGGAGAATGAAAGTGCGTGAACTGGCTCATGCTGTAGGTATCTCAACTGAACAGGTACATCATATTTTACACGAATATTTGGACATTAAAAAACTCTCTGCGAGATGGGTGCCGCGATTGCTCAGACTCGACCATAAGCGCAATCGTGTGACCACTTCAAAAGAGTGTTTAGCGATGTTCAGCCGTAATCCGGACGAATTTTTGCGCCGTTTTGTTACTGTGGATGAATCATGGATCCATCACAACACGCCAGAGACCAAGGAACAATCGAAACAGTGGGTTGCTCGTGGTGAACGTGGACCAAAGAAGGCGAAACAGAGTCTGTCAGCCAACAAGGTCATGGCCACAGTTTTTTGGGATGTACGCGGTGTCATTCACATCGATTACCTCAAGAAAGGTAAAACGATCACCCGCGAATATTATTCAAAGCTTTTGAACAGATTCGACGTTGATTTAAAGCAAAAACGGCCGCATTTGGCGAAAAAGAAAGTGCTGTTCCATCAAGACAATGCACGTGTGCACACTTGTCTAGTCACGATGGCCTAAATCCACGAATTGGGATACGAACTGCTACCCCATCCAGCATATTCTCCAGATTTAGCCCCCTGCGACTATTTTCTGTTTTCAAACCTAAAGAAATGGCTGGGCGGTAAGAGATTTGAGTCGAATGAAGAAGTCATTACCGAAACAAACGCGTATTTTGAGAGTTTTGAAAAAACCTATTATTTGGAAGAAATAAAAAAATTAGAAAAACGCTGGAATAAATGTATCGAGCTAAGAGTTGATTATGTAGAAAAATAAAATGTTTATTTGCGGAAAAAATTTGTTTTATTCAAAAAGTCACTGACTTATCAAACCGCCCTCGTATGTTCGCCGAGGTCAACCTCTACCGACTTGTCCATTCACACTCGCATCATAAATTTGTTTTGTCAATTTTTCTTTATCCATCCTTTCTACGTGTCCAAACTATCTAAGCAATTCTTTATCTATCTTTGTAACCACACCTTCTTTTACACCACAGCGTTCTCTTATCTCACTATTCTTTACTTTATCCAACCGAGTCACTCTGGCTATACTTCTCAGACTACTCATCTCCGCAGCATTAATCCTATTTTTATGCTTCTTCTGCCAAACCCAACATTCACTACCATACATAAGTGTAGGAACCAACACCCCTCCATGCACAGCCAGACGTGCATTTTTTGACACTTTCTGGCTGTTCATACAGCTATACAGTGCCCCATTAATTTGTTTTTCTGCCAACACCCTTCGCTTGATGTCAATGTCATACTTTTCATCTCTCGTAAACATTGAACCCAAGTACACAAATTCATTAACTTGTTCCACTCTTTCTCTCTTAATCAGAACTTTAAAGTTTGCCATGCTTTCTTCTCCTATAAAAACCATTACTTTTGTTTTGCTTACATTTTTTTTATTCCTTTGATTTTTAGGGCATCATGCATAATATTAACCATCGCCTGCAACTCTGTTTTAGATGACGCTAATATGACTTGATCATCAGCGTAAAGAAGGCATTTTATTTGCACATATAAATAAAGTAATCTTTTATTATTTTCAATAGACTTCAGAGATATTTCTGGAATTGTTTAATTTTTTCTGTCAATTCATTGGCGTCAAAATGTGTATTTCATAAACTTTCTAATAATTTAACATCAAATAGAGCATCATGTGCTGCACCACAAGAAAGTTCAAGAAGTTCTGAGACCAGGACTGTAAGCTTGTATCCACATCTATAAATACATTTTTAAAACTCTTCCATTAAATAGAAGTTTAGTTTAGGACAAGGAAAGCCAAAAATTGGAGGTTAGTGACACTAATGTCAATGTGTTAAAAATGCGTTGTTGCCAAAGATATTTTATATATATTACTGATTCAAAAATAGTCAAGAAATCATAAAATAATATTTATTATATTTTTATATTATATATAAATATACTCAAAATTAGGTTTTTATTAAAAACTCTTAATAGATATTTATTTATTTAGATATTTATTTTGTTATCTTAGGTTGGCAGCACTAACACTTTCTATATACTTTAGTGTTTGCCTTCCCTTGCCCCTCTGACCCCCCCTGGCATCATCGAACATCCTTAAGCCAACGTTTTCTGAAGACGTAACAAAAAATAAAGTGTACAAAAAAGCCCGTCTTAATTTTTGTATATGCATACACAAAAATAAAATAAAAATATACACAAATAAAACATTTAGGTCAAAACGGTAGGCTGTATTACTTCTTAAAAATGAAAAATTGTGTGGTCGGGGGACCCCCGTAAAGAACTAAGTTCCTTACGTGTTTTCTTCCGAATGTAATTCGAAATAAAATCTGTATATTTCAATTTTTATTTTATATTATTTTTTTAAGGCAAATAATCTAAAGGAACGAATTACATCAGAAGGTTTTATTCAACATTGCAATTTGTAGGAGTGATTTCGTGAAATGGGACGAAAGTGTGTAGCATCTTTCCTCTTGCTATCTTGCAATTTGTGGGAGTGAATTTGTGAAATGTAACAGAAAGTGTGTAACAGGAAGTCGCGGATGCACGCGCTATTTGATTTGACGAATGAGCTCGCGGTTGTAGAGTTGGCCGTCAGATAGCCGTCAACCAATTTACCGAGAGGTCGGTACTGTCAGCCATCAGCTGTACACTAAAGTTACAGTGTTGCGTATAAAGTTTGCTGTTATATGCGTAAACTTTTCTTGTCGCGTCTCAATAAAGTGCAGATCATTGTCGCTTTCCGTTAGCTTATTTTTGAGTTTTACTTTAAAAAATAAAAGTTTACCAGTTATAAAAATCTTCACCTTCAGTGCTGCATCATCTAGTAAAAAACACTTAAAAAAATTATTAAAAATTATTATTAAAAATTATTTTTTTGAATTATTAAAATTGAAAAAAAAATTTGCATTATACCAAAAGACATAATTTAAACTTTTGTTTTTTTAATGCACTTTATCCCAAACACAGCGGCTCTTTCGACAATGCAGAGCTTCATGAAAAGTGGTGAGAGAGTACATTATTGATGATTTATGGTCGACATATAAATACGATCTATTTTGGTCCTTTATCTTTTTCTGTACCGCCAGCGGAAATTAAATTGTTGAAAATTAAATCAGGTCGAAGAACACATAACGAAAGGATAAACTGAACAAATAAATTTGAAAATGTATTCAACAGCGTTATCCAGATTAATCTTGGGGCATTTCGCTGAAATAAACTTATTCGCGTTTTTACCAAGTCTGTAATGATATGTTGTATCAATTATTTGATAAATAATGTAGAATAGGTGGTTTTATTTTTGTGAAATATAACTTTTTCGAGCATAAAATAAATTACCTCTATTATTTTTCCGTAATAATAAAAACAAATTTAATCAGATAATAAAAAAGAATCTGGATTCTTTAGATACTAGAAGAGTCACCTCTGTGTAAATACTTCAGATGTAAAGGAAGTAAAATCCTTTTTTTTACTGAAAAGCAAATGTTCCTAAATAATTCTTTAGATAATAGAAAAAGCACCAATTAAGTTTTAGAGATAATAAAAGAATAATATCTGCAAAGATGCTTTAGATGTTGCAGGAGTAACCTTTGTAAAAATACCGATAAAAATAAAATTTCCCAACAGATTCTTTCAATTATAAAAAAACATTTCTGAAAAAAGATTTCAGATACCAAAGAAGCAATTTCAAAAAATCCTCCGAAGAATAATGCAAACACTAATAGGAAGATATTTAAGATAATGAAGATGAATAGTAACGGTGAAGATACATCAGATATTGCAAGAGTAACCTTTCTTAAAATTATGATCAAAATAAAATTTTCTTTATTTTAAAGGAGGCATTTTCAAACAAATTACTCAAATATTAAATGAGTAATCTTTTTAAGAAACCTTCAAACGATAAAAAAGCTTCCCTGGGAAGATTGTTCAGACACTAAAAGAGTAACCACTATAAAAAAATTCTTCTTATAGATAGGAATATAATGGCTAAATAACATTTGAATAATACATTAGATTTTGCAGGAGTAGCCTTTGTTAATAATAAAATAAATCATCATCATCATCTAAGGTGCTACAGCCCTAACCTTCCTTAGTCTTTTCTGCCAGTCGTCTCTATTTCCTGCCAGCCGTTGCCAGTTTGCCGCTCCGGTTTTTCTGGCATCTTTGTCTACGCCGTCCTTCCACCTTAGCTTTGGCTTGCCTCTACTTTACTTCCACCCGCTTTTGACCTGAATATTTGTATTGTAGCGCGATTTGCGTTCGCTTTTGCCACATGTTCTGCCCATCTCAATCTACCTATCCTTATAAGCGCTATCACATCTCTTCCCTCTAAAATCTGTTTGTATTTGTTGTAAAGCTTAAAGTTGTATAGCCTTCTCCACATACCATTTTCATATATCGCGCCTAATATTCTTTTTGGGATCTTGCGCTCAAAAGTTAATAGGAACTTTTCGTCTGCCTTAGAGATTGTCCATGTTTCAGATCCGTATAGAAGGACTGGAAGTATGAGGGTCAGTTTGGTTTTTTGGCTTAGATTTTGACTCTTCATCTGTTTACTTAGGCCAAAGTAGCATTTGTTCGTTAGAATGATCTTTCTTTTAATTTATTCTGAGGTGGAGTTTTCATAAGTAACCAGCGAACCTAAATATGTAAACTGTGGAACAACTTCAAAGTTAAAATTGTCAACGCTAAAGTTTTGCCCTTTGTTTTTGGCTCTGTTATTTGATGTTGATACCATTAGTTTTGTTTTATCTTCGTTAATTCGAAGACCCATATTTTTAGCAGCATTTGAGAAGGTTGCGAACATTTCTTTAATTTTGCGCGTGGTGCCAGCCACAAGGTCCAGGTCATCTGCATATCCCATAATTTGTGAGGATTTAGTAAAGATAGTTCCTCTGTTTTTAAGCCCAGCGTTTTTTTTTCTAGAGCTATATTTAAAAGAAGGCACGCCAGCGCATCTCCTTGTCTCAGTCCTACATTGCTTTCGAACTCTTCAGATAGGTCAGACTGTATTTTAACTTTGCAGACCTATTTGGACATTGTGGCCTTTACTAGTCCTATGAGTTTATTGGGGATGTTTACCTCGGCCATTGCTGCATATAGCTTACGTCTCAGCACACTGTCGTAGGCTGCTTTGAAATCTACGAACAGATGGTATGTGTCTATGTTGAATTCATTGGTTTTCTCTACTATCTGGCGTAGTATATACAATTGGTCTGTTGTTGATTGATCAGCTCTGAATCCACTCTGGTATTCGCCAAGAAGTGCTTCAGAGTACCTACTCACTTTATCGATTTTAAAGGACACTGGAAAGGAATTTATAAATAGTGTTATTCCTCTGTAGTTTTTGCATTCAAGTATCTCCCCTTTCTTGTTGAGAGGGCAGATAATTCCGGTACACTATTTATCCGGCAGTTGTTCTTCGTTCGAAGCTCTAACAATTATTTTATATATGATGTCTGTAAGGTTTTCGCCTCCATGCTTAAAGAGTTCTGCGAGGATCCCATCGCTGCCCGGTGATTTATTGATTTTGAGGAGCACAATGGCGTCCTTAATCTCCTGTTTCAAAGGTGGTGGCTCTTTTTTTTGTTTTTTGCCATTGGGGGTGAGGATGGGGGTGCGTCCTGTTTAATGTCTTCGCCACATAGTAGTTCTTTAAAGTGTTCCACCCATGTTTGTAAGGGATCTGGTCTGCTATTAACAATGTGCCCATTTCGGTCCTTGCACATGGTCACTCTCGGTTTAAATTGTTTTCTTGAGGAGTTGAGGATTTTGTAAAAGAATAAAATAAATAAATAACATGATAAAATTTAAAATTTCTTAGTCATTTCTTTTATTTATAAAGGAAGCATTTCCGAACAGATTATTAGAATAGAAAGGCAGTAATTTTTTCAAGAGTCCTTTGAGTAATAAAAAAACTTCTCTGGCAAGATTGTTCAGGTACTAAAAAAATTAACCTTCATAAAAGTTTTTTTCCTTAATGAAAAAGAAAATTTCTTATTAGAAAATAATAAAAAAAATAATAAGATTTTTTAGATAATCGATTAATACCGCTTGTAAATATACGATTACATCAGGTAGGTATTGCAGAAGTTACCTTAGTTAAAATACTAGGTTAGGTTAGGTTAAAACGGCGGTTCAAAGGGTACCTACTTAGGCCTTTTGGCCCGTTGTGATACCGTGATGAACGGCGGTGCCTTTCCCTACTACCGTGAGAACCAGTTGGAACTTTTATTAAAAAGTGTAAGGTCCTCGATGCTAACTAAGCTGAGATCAGTTAAATCATCAAAGTTCGGTTTCCCTAGTATATAAAGCCGTTTTCTGCCTAGGACAGGGCAGTGGCAGATAAGTTATACCATTGTTTCCTCCTCTTCTTCATCGTGACAGCTTCTACAGAAGTCGTGTCGTAGCTCTGCGATCCCCATGCGCCATGCATGGGATCCACCTGCTTAGTGTCCTGTTATGGCCGCGAACGCAATGGACTCTCTGGATGGAGTTAAAACATCCTTAGTTCGACGTAGATCCAGTTAAGGCCAGATCTGTTTCGATGATGTGCATGTGGGTTTATTTTGCCACCTTAAGTTGGCTTTTTTAACTACTTTGCTGTGCAAGAGGAGCCGGCAATTTGCAATTAGTACTCCTTGCTGAGATGAGACAGATACAGCAGGAAGGGTGGTGCCCTCTTTTGCTAGCTCGTCCGCCTTACAGTTGCTGGTATGTTCCTGTGTCCAGGTACCCACACAATGTGAATTTAAAACTTAGTTCGTAGCTCATTCCTAGTTCCTAACTCTCCCCTTTAGTTTAGAGCTAGTTAAAATACTAACAGAGATAAACAATTTTGGCAGATCCCTTTATTTATAAAAGAAGCATATCCGAACCGTTTTTTCAAAACGTAAAAGTCCTTCTACATGACAAAAACAATCCATGATTCTTTAAATAAAAATAAGTAAATGTATTTAGTTATTAAAAGATCCTTTAAATATTGCAAGAGAAGCCTATGGTAAAGTACTTTTTTATTATGGTAATAAAATCTTTAAATAAATTCGTTAGACAATGAAAGCAGTACCACCAAGAAATTTTTTTAATTAATAGAAGATATTACATTCAGATTCTAATGCGAGTGTTTGGGCCATATCTGTATTTAAAATTATTTCTGGTGGAGTTAAACTGTATGATTTCTCACCTACCTAGAAGATATTTAGTACTAACATAAATTTTTTTAGTTGTCTATTTAACGTACGGGAACAATCCCATTAGACTGGTTGCGTTCAACATTCATTACCTTTCCAAAGAAAACCCATGCTTGGAATTGCGGTGAATACCGCATAATAAGCCTAATATCATTTGTCCTCAAAATATTCCTCAGAATAATTTACACCATAATTTATAAGAAATGCAAAAACCAACTGGATAAAACTCATTATGTATTTCGCAGTGGCCTAGGCACTCGTGAGGCGCTATTCGCCTTAAACGTTCTCACTTAGCGTTGCAAAGACATGCATGTCAATATAATCGTTTTATAGATTATAAAAAAGCCTTTGACTTCGTCAAACACCAAAGGCTCATAAAAAACAACCGGAATAGATAGAGAGGAAATCCGACTAATTACAAATCTCTTTTGAAAGCAGGATGTAGTAGTGAAAACTGAGGGAACAACATCAGAAGCAATCGTGATTAAAAGAGAAGTAAGACAGAGCTGCGTGTTATTACCACTCTTATTTAATTTATACTTAGAGGCTATCTTTAAAGAAGCGCTAAAAAATACCGAATGTGGGGTTAAGATTAATGGGAAAATAATCAATAACATCAGGTATGCCGACGACACCATTTTCTAGCCGAAAAAGTTCAGAATTTGCAAAGGCTAATTGATCATATAGTTGGGTAGGGTAAAAACTATGGCCCAAGTCACCTGTGCGGGTCCATATGGTTATCGACGGTGCTGTGGTGGAGCAAGTGTCATCATACAGATATCTGGAAAGTGTCGTAAATGACCAATATGACCCGAGCTTCTTCTTCTTTTAATTCCTATCCGTTTCGGGTGTTTGCTATCATACATTCTTCATACATC
This sequence comes from Agelastica alni, assembly GCA_950111635.1. NCBI lineage: Eukaryota > Metazoa > Arthropoda > Insecta > Coleoptera > Chrysomelidae > Agelastica > Agelastica alni. The sequence continues at coordinate 24,789,975 of OX467716.1, forward strand.
TTAACTTTGTTCACTGCAGCCCTGAACAACTCAGTTGTATTCATACCAAACCAGGTTCTAAGGTTTTTTAACCATGAGATACGTCTTTTCTTGTCCATTCTGCTGAGAAACTCGATATTTGTTATGAACCGAGCAAAAAAGTCAAAAGCCGCATTAAACAAGCCAGAAAGACATTTATAAGCATAAGACGACTTTTTGTAAGGTCAGATCTGATCTTGGAGCTCCGGGTACGCATGATCAGATGCTACATTTTCTCCTTTCTCCTGTACGGTTATGAGAGTTGTACTTTTAATACATCATTGGAAAAAAAATAGATGCTTTGAAATGTAAATTTACCTACTAAGAATATCATGGGACCAAAAAATAACAAATATGGAAATTCTTAATCGCATAAGAAAACGGATTAAACTCTGGTTACTATTAAGGAGAGCAAAACACGCTATAAAGGTCACATAATGAGAGGAGAAAAGTATGAACTTATTTGACTAATTATCAAAGGCATGGTCCAAGGCAAGAGCTCTGTCGGAAGGCGCCAAAATTCTTGGCTAAAGGACATCCTGAAGCAACTAAAAGTCATTTTTACCATCAAAAAAACGTAAATTGGAATATTTTGGACATGTTATGAGAGGGGAGAAAGTACCGTACCTTACAGAATATCATGCAAGGCAAAATCCAAGGAAGAAGATGTCCAGGAAGTTATGGTGTTAATTCTACAAGCCTGTTTCGTGCCGCTGCTAATAAAATAAAAACCATAATGATGATCGCCGACGTCCTAGGAGGACAGGACATGGCACCTGAAGAAGAAAATGACATCCGAAGATAGTTTATTTGCTCATCACCTGACATACTCCGCATGGCTGTATCTAAAATCATGTTAGCCATTTCGATCGCCAACCTTCGAAAGTGTACGGCGTCATAAGAAAAAGAATACTCAACAGAAAACTTTTATAGCCAAATTACGATCAAAATTACAAATTTATAGTATTGTGAAGCATTGTCAAAATGTAAATACGAATATTAATTATGAAAAGGTATATCACAATTTAATAGACGCTTTACGATTTGCATTGCTCACTTTGGTTTGGATAGCAATTGGCGATAAACTGTTTTTACTCTCGGATTTTTTACAGTTTAAATGTAAACCATTACTGCCGCAAGTTTCTAATATATCTTCCTAGCAACGAGTTCCATTATTAAAAGACGTCTTGTTCTTCTTACCTGTTTCTTGTGCCACGTTCTCACAACGTAATAATGGCAAATATAACAGAAACAATAAATTTATTAAGTCTTTTTATTAAATTTCATTGAGAAATTATTATAAATTCCAGTGACTAAAATAAATATTTAAACATAGATTTTTAAAAACATGTTAAAATAACGATTTTAATTCTTAGCTACGATTACGTATTTACAATGGTTCAGTTCTTGAGAATAAACTCAAATCAATCAATCCTAACTTGTTTTTTTAGTTTTCCCACTTTATTTGCAATCTGTTACAAATTTTAACAACAAGCAAATAGTTTGTTTATAAATTTGTCATGTACAAGAAGTGTCCTGTGACAATTTCCTATAAATTATTACTTAAAACGAAAGTTAAAAAGTAAGTTTAAAATTTGGGAGTACATAACACTACACTATAAAAATCTAGGTTTCGAGCTAATCTGTTTGGATGCTTTTTTAAACGAATGTTGTACTTATCGTGGTAGTTCGTTAATTCCGGTTTCACAGAGTTCATCTGCAGGTCTCTCGCTATTATGTAGTTTGAAACAAACCATGGAGAGTTGGTCATCAGTCGAAGAACCTTTGATTGGAAACGTTCTAAAATTTCTATGTTGGAGAGTGATGCCGTTCCCCACAGCTGGATCCCGTAACTCCATATTGGTTTTAGGATGGCTTTATAAATTAAAAGCTTATTTTTCAAGTTTAGTTTTGATTTTCTTCCAATCAGTCAGTAGAGCTGCCTTAGTTTAAAACCCAGCTGCTTACGTTTTGAGAATATATGTTTTCTCCATGTGAGTCGTCTGTCAAGGTAAACTCCTAAGTATTTCGCTTCGTCATGGTGTGGTAGTTGACTGTTGTTAAGTTTAATTGGTGGGCAGTTTCCACGACGGTTCGTAAATGTAAAATGGACAGATTTGGTGATGTTAACTTTAATGTGCCACTTACTGAGCCACTGTTCTATTTTCTATACGTGGTCTTGCAATTTTTGGGAAGCAATGTTTTTATCTTTATGAGATGTAAGGATGACTGTATCATCTGCGAATGTTGCTGACAGGCTCTTGTCGCTAGTAGGTAAGTCCTAACTTAAGCCACCAGAATTACGAATCAATCTCTCGTAAGCAATAGACAATCCTTACCCGTCTCAGGATTGGCCACACTAGGTACACACATCAGCACCTACTGAAGAAAGAAAATCTCAAAAGATGTGTCTCCTGCTATGAAGAACTGAGTGTGAAACATTTAATATCGGATTGTTCCGACTATAAAGAGAAGAGGTTAACATCAGGACTGCCCGAAGAACTTAGTGATGCCCTGAACCCGATTAATATTTACTCGTTACTGAAGTTCCTGAAATCCACCAACATTTTACAACATATATGAAATTTATTGTACCATCCCCGCTAATAACCTTCGCGGTTTCTTTCAATAAAAAAAAATAGTCCAGTAATATTAGGAAATTAGGTGGAAATAATTCCCTAAACGGGGAAACTTTGCATATGTTTAGTACTAGCACCCAGTAACACCATATTAAAAATCAACATTCGTGCATGCTGTGCTACGGCCGCCATCCGAGATTGTAAAACAAGATGAATATACAAAAGGGTTTTATTATTAAGAACTGTTCTACCTTTTTACTTAAAAATGTTCATAAATAAATAAAAACTAAGAAATATGCCTAAATGCCAAACCTTAAAGATTAATGTATTTCCCACGTCAACTGCAGAAATTCGAACAAAATTAAAGTTTTGTTATTACTAATTTAAATTTTTTTTAATAACCGTTAGAAAAAAGGCAATTATAAACACTAAAAAGTTGGATTTTTTGTCGCATTTTCCAAGATGGCGGCCGTAGCACAACATGCACGAATGTTGATTTTTAATATGTTGTTAATGGATGCTAGTATTATACATATGCAAAGTTTTCCCCTTTAGGGAATTATTTTCGGTTAGAGGGGTATTTTTACCTAATATGAGTGGACTAATATTTCTGCTGAAGTCCTTTCAGGAGTTATTCAGTTGTGCTTATTGTAAATGGCATTTATATTATTTTTAAAATTATTAGTACATTTTCGTTTGCTTACATTTCTTTTATTTTAAATTTAAAATAAAAAGTAAGTATTTGTTAGTATTAATATAAAAATGTCAACGTTGTGCGGACAATGTTGGCATTCATCAATCCAAATAACATACCTTCGATGGAAATTACCTTCATTGTAAGCAAATCACGAAGGACATTTTGCAAGGCAGTTGATGGGGTTAAATTGTCTGTAAACACATTCCCTACAACAATATTGTCAGCAACTTGGTAACAACTAATTTACTGGCCGACGAATTATTCATACTTCAGGGAGAAACGCAGAAAACTCACGGAGTAATTAGTAATGAATTAATTAGTCGTTTTTAATTATCATTTTTTTTTCAAAGAATCCTGTTAAATTTATTACTTATTATTAATTACAAATAACTCTACGTGTACCTAATTTGAAATTCATTTTTTTTCTCTGCTCTTTATCCTTTTACTTTTAGCTTATACACAAATATTGGCTGGTCTAATTATTGTACAACAAAAAACTAAATAAATTTTTATTAAATATTTATAAGCTTTGTTTAATATATATATATATATATATATATATATATATATATATATATATATATATATATGCAAAATTTATAATATTATTATAGTAAACTATAAACATTTTTTGACAGCGTCAATAGATGGGAAAAATGTATAACTGATTTTTAAAAAAATCAGCTAATTCTGCTGTATGTCACCTACATTTGGATCGATTATGTATCAAAAAACAACTACTCCTCTGGCTATATGCCGCGACAGGTATTAAATTACATCTGATACATAATCGTGTATAATACCCCATTTCGGGTAACAATATGCAAATATATATATATATATATATATATATATATATATATATACAAAAAAAACGTAGTCTCGTGACTGGTAAAGTTAAAACAAAGAACCATAAATTTGGAATTACCATAAAAATAAGGTATTTCTTGAGGATGCAGTCAATAAAGGCCAGTGAAAAAAGAAAAACTCTTTCTTATTTAGTTCAGCTTTCGCAAAAAAATTATTTTCATTATTAAGATAAGGTTGACTGGAAAAATGCAGCACTTATTATAAAAACAATTAAAAATTAAACAACACACACAATAACATCATTGGTTACATAAGTTAAAATATTGATCAATAAAACATAACAATTATTGTTATAAACATTGTGTGGCAGTGAGGAGCATGGTTAAGTCTGGAACTCTTCAGTCTCTTTCAGACTCATTTAAATGTTTTGGTTCACAGATTCTTATTGCCCTTTTTACCAAAGTTCTTATAATATCTGTTCGTTGGCGGGTGGTGGGTGGAAGTATTGTGTAGATAACGATCTGTGTGTGTGGGTTTTCTGTAAATGGTATGTCCTAGTTGTCTCTCTTTTCTTACAATCCGGACATCGAGAAATGCCAATTCTATGTTGTTCTCTATTTCCATTGTACATTTTATGCTAGGGTGTATGCTGTTGATGTGGGCGAGAAATTCGTTGAGTCTGTCTCTATTATAAGGCCAAACAACAAAGGTGCCATCGCGAATTTATTTATGGAGAAACTTGAAAAGAAAGCTTTGGACTGTACTTAATAATTCATGCTTCCTACAAACATAAGAAGAATGAATCTCCAGAACGTGACCAATTCCTCAAATATACCCCGCCCACCATAACGTATATAACCTGCGATCGTGACATACAAATGTCACAAACCGTCAGCCTTAAAAAGAAGATATTACACAGCCTTTCACAATATCTATCATTTAATTAAGTTTTAGGTTCTCCATTAGCGAAAGTTTTTTACATTGTGAATACCGTAAGTTGAAAACGAACATACGTCGAAATATAAAATACAATTTAAAAAGTTTTTATCGTGGTTAACTAAATCAACTAATTTTTAACAAAATTCCATTCTGGTAAATTTATTTATTATTATTAAAAATCTGACTTTCACTAGTAAACAAATGCTAAAGACTGGAGAAGACGTGGTAACTAGTCTGCTGTACCGCCTTTTTAACCTTTGTTGGAGAAGTGGTAGTGTACCGGACGACTGGTGCAAGGCTGTTATCGTGCCGCTTAATAAGAAAAAAAGGATTGTCGGCAAACTGTATGCAAAAATAAACGTTAAAAACAAATTACGAATGAAACTGGGAAGATGATATGGGATGTGCAAGCAGAATTTAAAAGAAGAAGAAGTAAGGAGCAGTCTTCAGCATTTCTTGGTGACGTTGAAAACTATGTTAAACACGTAGAATGACTGACGAGCTAAGGAGTCCCCAGGAGGATGCGTCCAATGACGGCTTGGGTGGTTAATCTTAACCCTTTCAGCCTATTACATCAGCTTATTTAACTATTTAAATTTTTATCGATAACGATTATATTTGTTAAATAAAAACCATTTAAATTATATTTCTTTTGTTACAGGACTGCAGAAGTCAAAAGTTTATAAGGTAAAAATTTTTTTTTAAATATAATTTTTTTGGACTTGGTTGTCTTACAATTGTTTCATACATACATATAGTCACCCTTTTTTTTCGTAGCGGTAGGAAGAGACCACTACCCTCCACTTCCGCTACGGTACTTACACACATCTTTTGCTTCATTTACTTTCGTTAGAGCTTTCATACATGCTCGTCGGTTGTTGGTACACATGACCTGGCCTTTTTTCAAAACAATGTCGATCTGATCGAGATATGTTCGTCGAGGTTGACCTCTACCGTTTTGTCCATTCACACTTGCCTCATAAATCTGTTTCGTCAATCTTTCTTTATCCATACTTTCTACGCGTCCAAACCATCTAGCATTCCTTTATCTGTCTTTGTAACTACATCTTATTTCACACAACAGCGTATAAATTTTTACAAACAAAAATATCTTTAAACATACGGATTCGTAAAAAAGCGACGTATAACTGTCCATGCGCAAAAAGAGGTTTTTGTCACCAGATGGCGACTAAAAAATTTTTTTAAAATGTTATTTTTTACGAAAATAAACTAAAACTTATTTACATTTATTTTTCGTTAATAGATGGAAAAATAATATTTAAAATGGCGTATCAAACATTAATTTATTTAGATTTAGATTTAGAAAAAAAATACCTTTGCGAAATATTACATAAAGATATACGCGCAATAAAATAATCTATAAATATTCTATTTTGAGCTAAAAATTTTTAAAACAAATTGATGTTTTACGGTTTATAAATAAAATTTAATTTTGACAGTTTATTTTGCAAAAAAATATGTTTAATCAAAAAAAAAAATTGAAAGTTACTTAAAGTAGTCAAATATATTTAAATTAATTTTATTCCAAAATAAAATTTATCTCCTGTTGTATAATTTTAACATCCAAAACCAGTTTGCATCTGATAGGTGTTTTTGAGGTGGTCATGTATTTCGTTTTTGCTGCAGATATCTTTATTTTTAGATTTTTTTTTCGTTGTGTTGAATTTGAATAGTAATCTCTGTAGGTTATCTTCGTTTTCTGCAATCAGAACAGCATTATCGGCATAGCATGGGATTTTGACGTCTTTGTTGCCCATTTTATACCTTTTCAGGCTATGAGTGCTTTTTATTATTTCGTCCATAACGATGTTGAACAATAAGGGGCTAAGGGAATCTCTTTGTCGAATACCAATATTTACAGGAATTTTTTCGGTAGTTGTGCCATTAATTTTGGCTTGTATTTAGTTTCTCTAGTAAATATTTTTGATGGTTTTTATAATGTTATATGGGATTTGCCTGTTGTATTGAAGGTGTACCACGTCCTCCAGTTGTATTCGGTCAAACGCCCTTTCCAGGTCTATAAAACACATGAAGGCTGGTTTGTTATATTCGATGGACTTTTCAGTTATTTGTCGCAGGACAAATACTGCATCTGTAAAAGATCTTTCCGATCTGAATCCTTGTTGTTCATCTCCTTATGTGAAAAATTCATTTATTTTATTTGTTATAATCTTTGTTACTATTTTTAAGGTTTTATTTAGAAGGTGTTTGTGGGTAACTTTTTGTCTCCTTTTTCGATAAGTAAAATTGTGGTACTTAGGCGCCATTCGTCCAAAATGTTTTGATGTAAAAGAATTTTGCGAATTATGGCTGTTAGCTGCTGTTTCAGGTTTCTCCCGCAGTATTTAAGACATTTATTTGGAATACCGTCTGGGCCTGGACTTTTTTTTTACTAAGTTTCATTAATGCCGTTTTTATTTTTATTTTACTCTTATACATTCTGCAATATTGTGTTCCGTGAATTTGGAACAGCTGCATTTATAACTCAGGTGCCATACCGTAGGGTTCCTTCTTGTAGCTAAATTTAAAATCCGATCTCAATTATGGATTTTAGAACTCGAGCTTCCTGTTTATCTCTAACATACATTTTGAGTTTCTATATAATAGACATTAAAGTGGGAACTTATGCTTTAAAAAGTGCCAAATGCTCACGATGCATATGTTTGTTGAGCGCCGTTTTCTAGCATACTAATGACGCTCATCATTTGTTCTCAGCTTACATGATGTCTTTTTATGATCAATTTAAAAATTCTATTATTCACTTTGAAATTAAATAAACAATAACACATTTTTTTATTGTTCAAAATCGAAAAAAATATAGAACAATAATAACAAATTTTTGTTGTTTTGTTTTTGTTAAACTTTTTTTGACATACAGTGTGTGTTAAAAATACAATATGTTTAATAAACTTTATGTTTATTCGATAAAATCTTTGGATTATTTTAATTTCTTTACGTACATTTAGATAAATATACGTTGTTATTAATTAAAAAGCAGTAAGCGTTCGATCTTTGTCTCTGTAATCCCTTGATAGTCTCCCCTGACCGGCAAACCCAACCTTCGTTGTTGTATTTAATAACTTATATAACTAAAGGTTGTAAATTATTCGAGGGCAGTTTGCAAAACCAAAACATGGGTCTGATTGTACTTTGTTTGCAAAACTACACATTTACTCCGAGGAATTACATATAACACTTCTCTAAGCGACTTTGTTGCAAGCGACCAATTTTCAGATAGTTCCCCATTAGTATTTGGTATTTCATTGTATCATTACTTTGTATATGTACGGCAAGTAGGACAGGTAATTCATTTAAATACAAATAATAAAAAATAAAAGTTTAAGTAATGCAGCATCATGTTTTAAACAGGAAATAATAAATTTTAGTGTGTGTATAGTTTCACACATTTACAGTTTTAATTTTCAATATCTTTTGCCTCTTTTTTACTCGTTGGTATTATTTTATTTGCCCTTTTCAGTTTCTTTTATTGTATTTCAAAAACATTTAATTCTTATTTTTTGTCTTTTGACTAGTCCTAACTTTGAGTATCTTACTTTTTTCTACATTATTTTTCTACGTTGCTACACCCCATTATTTTATTTTATTTCTTCTGGGATGCCCAATTCATACTAAAATTTATTTATTTAACAAATGGATTGGACTGTATAAAACAATCCATCTGTTATAAATGTCTATATCAATGTTTTTAACTTTAATAGTGATGGTGAATCCTCCATCTTTTGGCTTTCGTCGTCTGTATTTTGGATATCCATCCTCACCAGTTTGAGTTTCATCAACGAAATTGCGTGGATATCTTTTCGTGCAAGGTGAATTCATATTCATTGCTCCGCTTTTAGAGTTAATCAAACTAAAAAGTAAAACATAATTCTTAACATTGAAATAAAATTTCTGACGAGAAATTTAATGTCACTGTCAAAAAAAAATAATGTCAATCAATGTCGCTGCTTTGTATGACATTTTTAAACTAACTCGGCGTTTCGAAATAAAAGCACCACACTCTTTTAGAACAGTAACATTAATATTCTCGTCAGTAATTTTATTCCCATGTTAAGAATTATTTTTTACTTTTTAGTTTGAATAACTCTAAAATCGTGTTTTTTAGTTTTTTTGAAACTGTTACTCATTGTTTTAGATTAGTTAATATTGTTTTAATATTAAAATTAAGTTTTGAAAAATGAAAACTGCAGCAAATGTGTGTAATACAGATTTAGAAAAGTAAGTTGATAAACTTGTATAACTTAATACAAGTATTTATTGTTTACATTCGTTTATTGTACATGTGATTTAAGTGTTAATTATTTTTTTTGCTATTAAAATTATAGGAAGACAATAGTGAAATCATGCGTTCAGAGTCCAAAAGAGTATGGAAAGTGCAAACGTCAGAGTGCAAATAAAATACCTAAAACCATTGCTCAACGCCAACAACAATTCCGGCAGAATCAAAATAAAACAAGCGAACCTTACAGTAGTCGCATATGATGTGTAACATTTGACATCTCACCTTAGTAATAAGCAATTTTAAAATTTTATTCCGAAAAAAATGGGCCAGGTATTATTAGAAACGATTTTTCATAACAAACAATAATTATTTTTAATGAAAATTGTATTTTATTTAATTGACACTAGGAGTGACAAAAATAAACCTTAAAATTTAAAAAAGCTAAATACTGAAATATTTTATTCGAATAATTTTATTTATTATTACTTACTTGAATTTTTTATAAATGATCTCCACTTTATTGAGACTTGTTATCCACAGTGAATATTTATTTATATAGTTTACGCATATAACAGCAAACTTTATACGCAACACTGTAACTTTAGTGCACAGGTGATGGATGACAGTACCGACCTCTCGGAAAATTGGTTGACGGCAAACTCTACCACCGCGCGCTTATTCGTCAAATCAAATGGTACGTGCTTCCGCGACTTCTTGTTACACACTTCCTGTTACATTTCACGAAACCACTCCCATAAATTGCAAAAAAGCAAGATGAAAGATGTTACACACTTCCGTCCCATTTCACGAAATAACTTCCACAAATTGCAATAATGAATGAAACGTTCTGATATAATTCGTTCCTTTAGATTATTTTCCTTAAAAAAAATAATGTAAAATAAAAATTGAAACATACAGATTTTATTTCAAATTACGTTCGAAATTGAATAAAAAACTTTCATTACGGGGGTCTCTCCCGACCGCACAATTTATTTTGTTAAATACGAGTATATTGTTGCGGCTACAGTAAGCCGGTTTTCGAACACATAGTAAGATATTTATCGTTAGTATAATTTTTTGATTAAAGTTAATTCTATAATTCATAAATATAATCAGTTAAAATTAAATGTGGTTGGCGTAGATGTATAATGGTTTGCGGTGCTCGTACGCCAAAACTTATGATTTTACGAAAAAAAGAAATGTTTTTACATAATTGTTGGCAACAAAATTTAATTTCTTTAATGTAAAATATCGGTAATTTTTTAAAACATTGCTCAAGTAAAATAACATTTTGCTGTAGTATTGTAAATCTGTTTTAAAACTCTCAATCATTTTTTCAATTTCAATAAATATGTGGAAATTTCTAAATGAACATTAGAAACGTAGTAGTAATTGGTTTTTATATTATTTCCAAGTTAGCAGCAGAGTTTATTTAAATTCCCATTGAAAATATGTATGAGTGTGCAAACATTTTTGAAAGGCTGCTTTTATTGAATTATATTGCCAATAAAACTTCTTTTAATAGATTATTAAAATACTGAAAAATATTTTTGAAACATAGAATTTTAAATGCAAAACATTGAGGTGTATGGTATCCAGCCAACTGGTACAAAATATTATAAATATTCACGAAAAATAATCAAGTAATTAACTACAAAACTCCAATTTAAATTGTCCCCACTTCGTCGACATGCGTTTGCGACGTTACTAATAAGTAAACTGTTAGTGATGGTGTGTACGTCTGACTTATCAGGAAAGAGACTACGACGTATGCGAGAGATCAAATAATTTCTGTACTGTTTATTTTTACCATAACGGCTTTGGAAATAAAATAAATATTTTTTACGAAAAAACATAACATAAACTGTTCTGTTTTCTTTGTAAAGAAAAAGATGACTCGTCTATAAATAATATGTTTTGTAATAAAACATTATTTTTATTTTTTCTTGCATACGTCGTAATCTCTTTCCTGATAAGTCAAATGTACACACCGTCTCTAACAGTTTCACACCGATTAGTAATTTAAAAAATAATAATTATTGGCTTTAAAAGATTTACAGCTTCTATCACTTTAACATACTTCATAACAACACCGTCTCGTTGTTCCTTTCTGAACGGATATTATAATAATAATCAATTAAAACATTTACTTTTCAATAAGCCATTTTTTTAGAATAGTATGGCAAACTGTCACGTGCGGCAGCACTTGTGGTAGGGACAAATACTAAACTTTACTGATTTTAGATAGTGTAAATTAAGTGATTTAAAATTATTAATTAAAAAAAAAATATTTGTTAAATAACTACAATGCCGACAAAACATTGTAGTTTTACAGATTATACTTCGAGTAACCGATATCCAGAGGAAAACGTGTTTTTTATACCATTTGTAAAACCTCACATTAATGAGGTTAGGTGTAATAAATGGGTACACGCATCGAGAAGAGTGGACTTAACACAAGAAAAATTAATAAATTATGTGAGTTCAAAACGTTTCATTGGTGGTCAAGGGTCAACTGAGGAAAATCCGGATCCAGTTTCTGCAATAGATTGTTGATTTGTAGATTGAAGGGTGGGTCCTGAAGGCTATGCTTCCTCTCAAGCACTTCGACCTATCAGATCTTTTGTGCATAACCCTTAATCTATTTGGGGCCCGGGATTCTGAGACTTCGAGCAAAGTTTATCAATTTCCTGGAGGCTAAGTTTCTGACATCGAAGGGCTTTAAAAAGGCCCCTTCCAGAAACTTAAGCCTCTTGCAGAAAAACGCTGGGCATTCGCAAAGCAAATGTTCTGCAGTTTTAGCGAAGTTCTCTGTTTCGCCCATCTTTTTTAGGTGATTCCTTAAAGGCAGTGTCCAGTGAGGAGTCCCGTCACCAGTTTCAAGTTTTTTCTTGTCCAACTCGAGTGGCTGTTTAGCTTTCCTTGGCGAAAATCTTACTAGCCTTTTCGCTTGTTTTTGTCCTGGCACTTTATGCAGTGAAATTTCATTTCATCTAAATAAACATGAATTAAAAAAAATATAACCCCTGTTTGTTACTTAAACGTTTGAATTTGTGATATTTAATTAAATTTTATCTTAATAACCAAGTATTTTCGACTTATATTTCAGTCTGCAATAAGTTTTTAATTTATCATTACTTCAAACATCTGTTATGAGAGTTCTTAAGTATCGCTACATAATAACTAGACTCTGTTTACTAACCTGTCAATTAATTTTTTCGGCCTGAAATGTTCAAATTACGACAAGCAAGCCAACGTTTTAATGTTGCTACATTATTGTCCTTGACACATGCGAATTTTAATTTTGCTCCCAGAACGTTGTCTTCCGTCAAAATATTTTTCTAAAAGGTACTTTTACATGTATGCAAATTGTATTTTATAAAATAGAACAGTGACTCAGTAAGTGGCACATTAAAGTTAACATCACCAAATCTGTCCAAGTTACATTTACGAACCGTCGTGGAAACTGCCCACCAATTAAACTTAACAACAGTCAACTACCACACCATGACGAAGCGAAATACTTAGGAGTTTATATTGACAGACGACTCAAATGGAAAAAACATATATTCTCAAAACATAAGCAGCTGGGTTTTAAACTAAGGCAGCTCTACTGGCTGATTGGAAAAAAATCAAAACTATACTTGAAAAATAAGCTTCTAATTTATAAAGCCATCCTAAAACCAATATGGAGTTACGGGATCCAGCTGTGGGAAACGGCATCACTCTCCAACAAAGAAATTTTAGAACGTTTCCAATCAAAGGTTCTTCGACTGATAACCAACGCTCCATGGTTTGTTCCAAACTACATAATAGCGAGAGACCTGCAGATGAACTCTGTGAAATCGGAAATAACGAACTACTACGATGAGTACAACATTCATTTAAATTAACATCCAAACAGATTAGCTCGAAACCTAACGCATAGACCAACTGTGATACGAAGACTCAGGCGTTATATACCGTGGGATTTAAAAGATAGATTTTTATAGTGTAGTGTTATGTACTTCCAAATTTTAAACTTACTTTTTAACTTTTGTTTTAAGTAGTAAATTATAGAAAATTGTCACGGGACACTTTTCCTACATGACAAATTTATAAACAAACTATTTGCTTATTGTTAAAATTTGTAACAGATTGCAAATAAAGTGGGAAAATAAAAAAAATGTATGCAAATGGAGATTAGGTAATATTTGTCCCTACTGTAGCTATAGCCACGTTTTCCAAGAAAGTGAATTCCTCAAATCATCCCATCACAATGTCCGGAAATACCCTTGAACCAAGTCCTTCCATCTCGATTTTGGGAGTCACGGTGTCCAATAATATGTCTTGGCATGACCATGTTCATACCCTTTACCCTCTAGAACATAGAAGAAGAGTAGCAGACCAGTCATTGCTCTACAAATATTTCCATGGCAGATGCTCCAGAGAAATAAAAACTCTTGTACCACTATTGGCCACATTCGGCAGAAGAACTCGGCACGCTGATCAGTCTCACACATTTACTCTCAAGCTTGACACTACAAGGACGAATCTTCATCAAGAATCCTTCTTTTACAGGGCTGCTACGGAATGGAATAAGCTTCCAAAATTAGTTTTTCCAGAAAACTATGACCTGCAACTTTTTAAAAAGCTTGTCCACAATCATTTCATTTCTATAATCCCTTCCCCTTCTAATAATCGCAGTGCGGGCCGTCCGCGGCCCACACGATAGGTCTACCCTTTTTGCGACTATTTTTATAAAAAAAAAAAAAAAAAATAGTGCTGCCAGTGAGGAATTTTTCGTATTTGAGGAAAAAGGTTTATTAATACATTTATTTCTTTATTTTCTTACTATTTCTTACAATGACTTTTCTTTATTTAATATTTTTTTAATTAATTACGTGGATACGGGTATTTTTACGTGTTTGACTACGAAAAACTACGATAAAGATGGCCGATACTGACGCATGTACACCCAAAAAGTTTCTCCGATGAAATGTGCTAGTGCTGGATTTAAATTGCATAAAAAACTAAAGGAAAAATTTCTTTTTGTATTAAAATTTTTTTTTGTACCCTGTAAAACGCATCTGTGTTTTATTTAAATAATTGAATATTGTTTCGAAACAATTTTTAATATTTAAATTAAAATAATAATAATGGGTACTGCAAAATGATTTTGGGCTATGAATTTAATAATTTAATAAAAGATTATTAATTGAAAAATTTTCATTCAATTGGAGAAACGAATATATTTGGAATCTGCACTAAATAACGAGTTTAATTAAATTGTTGAAATTTACATGTTTCATAAATAAATGTTTAATTTTAATACAATTTGCTGATGTGTTTTGAAGCTAGTAGAAATTTTGTTTTGTTAGTGTGTTTGTTTATTTGCATATAAACATTAATGTTGAATTTAAAAACAAAATGTTGTTAAAATAGTTATTTTTGTATCTAGAATGCGAAACGATACTTTTACGTTTAAGAATGGCAAAATAACCATTCGATAACACAAAAACCTTTCACATTCGAGATGTAAACAATATTTTTTCGAAAACTGCATTCAAATTAACATGAGAATAAAAACATAAATATTTAAGTATTTGTCATTGCTTAACGAAAATGTCAACATTTGATGACAGTTTTCAAAAATAGTTATATTTGTTTCTAGAATAGTATATTACATAACACGAGTTATAAGAAGCATATTACGCACGACTAGAAAAAGTTACTAGTGCGTAATGTCTTACAACTCGAGTTGTGTACTATACTTTTTTTTCGACCGCATTCATTCCCATCAAAAAATTAGGATTCCATTGAGTGAAAAAATGTTTAATCAATCAATTAAATAACTAAAAAGATATTTAAACTATTATACGTTACTAAATTACTTAGTATGGTTTACCTTTGAATATTATAATTAATAATTGTAACTGTACAGTTATTAAAAATAAGGGAGGGCGGGTTGGTTGTCTGATTTGTTGTATTTTCAGACATAATACTATTTTTTTTCTTATTGTAGAAGTATTATTAATGGCAGATGTAATTTTTGATGAGTTGGCAGTCATGTTCTTCACAAAATTATCTACATAGCTCTCGGCTAATGCTGATGACCGCCAACCACTGTGTTTTTTTAATGCTAGCATATCGCCACCAGCATCTACATGAATTGTGGCTGAAGAGCGCCTAAAGCAATGGCCTGTGTATTATTTGGGTTTCGCTAAGCCCAGATATTCTGCCACTTGTTTTGGTATACTGCCGATTTTGTTTATTCCAACACATTGCTTGATACATTTTCAATTTACGAAATTCAAAAAGAAAAGCAAATTCTGAACATCTTGTCCTGCAGTGCGTAGAATAATGTAGTTTTTACAAATCTGATAAAAGAACTCGGAAACGACAAATGAACGTTGTGTTTTGGTTTTTTATTCGGCAATATGAATTATCAAACATTTTCCCGTATCCTCCACGTCTTTAGGCTTCAAGTTGCGTAACTCCTGCTTTCCACAAGCACCACTTATACCGAAAATTAAAACTACCTGGAATAAAAAAGTATCAATACTTGCCTGTTAATTTATATAATTCGTGCATACCTTCGTTAGCAGATATTTGCTATCTGGAGCGTTTTGATGAAAGACATTGATTTTTTTTTATCTCAACGTTTTCGATTTCTTACTCTTAAAACCATCTGATTTTCTTTTAAGCAAAGTCAACAGTATTGGATAAGTCGCAATGTTAATGTTATCATGGTTTATGTTTATTGTTGACCTTAGCATTGAATAAATTGACCAAAGTGACGATGGCTTCATTTCTTTGGACAGTTCCTCAA
Organism: Agelastica alni; assembly: GCA_950111635.1. NCBI lineage: Eukaryota > Metazoa > Arthropoda > Insecta > Coleoptera > Chrysomelidae > Agelastica > Agelastica alni. The sequence goes on from OX467716.1 coordinate 24,806,090, forward strand.
ATATGCTAACATAACATTTTCTGAAAATGAATTAATTTTGTGTTTCAGCTTCCAGTCCATGAATTTTTGATAAACTGTTTCGTATCTTTCACGTGATTTTGCTGGTAACAAATTATACGAAGCATTTTTCGCTTTTTTCACTATATCGGGTGATGTACACATTTCATCTTTGCTACTACTGGACATTTTTTACAACAATTTTTATTTGTTATTAGGGATTTATCTACAAATAAATTTGGCAAATCAAAAAACTGGTAAAAAATCGCGACACAATTATGAAACGTCAAAATGTTATCGGCGACGCGGTCTCTTATTCGTTTTCATGGCTACCGTATTGGTTGTTGATCGTGCTCTCTGTTTACGGTAAAGTTAAATCCTACAGTTTTACGTCGCCCAGTGCTTAAATAGACAGTTACATAGGAAAAAAAAATATTTTTTAAATATTGACATTTTCGTTTAAATCTCAGTTAGCGAAGTGGCTCTTTTCTGTCACACAGTTGGTCATATGTTGGAAATTTATTTACAAATTTATTAATTGAATACTCAACATACGGGTTCATTAGTCTCAATACGTAATAATAATAAAATATTATCCAAAACTTACATAATTCGCAAACTCCACAGTTTTCAGATGGAAATTTGTTTTTTAAATATGGTATCAGTTTTGGGAATATTGTGATATTTACATTTTCTTTGACACTAAACGTACTTTTTAGCATACTGTCTTGATGATTTCTGGGGAATTTATTGTGAATTTTGGAAAAATAACTCCCATTCTTAATCACTAAAGTATTATTTCGCATTCTAAAATAGTTGATATTTAATCTCTTTTTTGCAGTAAAAAACACCGATTAATGTTTAGATTTCGATATAGAAAAATCTGAAAAAAAAACAAATCTGAGTTTCGGGATATAAGGCAGTGAATAGCTGACTAACTTTCAAAAAAATAGGTCAGAAATAATGTTGTTTGGACTTGTTTTGAGTATACCCAAAAGTAGAATAATAAAGTAAAAAAACAAAGAGTATAAAAACAAAATCGTCTACCAAACTACAAGACAACGGTTTAATTAAAGAAAGTTCTTTTATAAAACACTACAACAAAACTATCTTAATTATAACAAAACATCTAACCAACATTCTTTTGTATTTCATCATGCTTACTGCTGCTACTAAATTGTGCTTCTTAAATATTTTCAAAATACAACATTCAAAATATACACCGGGTGTTTTTTTCAAAAGTAGCCATAGTAAACCCGGCTCAAAAATTTACTGAAACAGGTCGATTTTGGTTTCAAGGACATTTTTGACAGTTTCAGATCAACCCTTTTAGCGCTACCAACCCTTGCTCAATTTTTTTTAAAAGAGGTTGTTAAACGGTGTACGTGTTTTTTTTAAAATTTAAAAAAAATTTAAATACTTGAAAAATTATTAAGTTAGCGTTTTTTTCTTATTATTCCTGACAACTACACTTTAATTCTACCTAAATACTTAATTACTCATAGTTTACATTACATCTCTTTGCGAAGAAGTTTATTCATTTTATTAAAAAAAATGTTAATTTCTGTTTTATGTCAGGTTAAATGGGAAAACAAACTAATTCAATATTTTTAAAAAAATATTTTTTTTTTTATTAAAATTTTTTAAAAAACAAATTTTTTTAAAGGATTTTATTTTATAAGTGTGGTCATCCTGTTTTTAAAAAATTGAGTTGGGGTCGGTGTGACCAAAGAAGTTGCATCTGGAACTGTTAAATATATGTTAAAAGATGTTTTTAAAACTCACATCGACCTGTTTTAGTGAATTTTTATGTGGGATACTTAAAAAAAAACCAAAAAAAAACTTTAACTTAAGGTTGTTGCTCCGTAATATAGTATAGTCAGAGCATTTACTATTGAACATTGTTAATGTTAATCTATAAACTGCCAAAGCAATCACGCCATATAGTGTAATAAAGCTCAGTAACTCTGTTATCATAAGAGATACCAACCAAAATTGTGTATAAAAATTTTAGGCAGCTTTAAGCTTCACATTTCAAATAAAGTTACAATGTTACAGAGAGTTCCATAACGCAGTGCCAGATCAAAGTTATATTTTTTAAATAAAACACCCTGTATTTTACCTTAAAATTACAATACGCTTTGGGGGGTAAAGTGGATTTAAATTTTAAGGTAAAATAAAGGGTGTTTTATTTAAAAAACATAGCTCTGAACTGACACCGCGTTATGGACCCTGTAACATTTTAACTAATTTTGAAATGTAAAGCTTAAAGCTGCCTACAATTTTTTTGGTATCACTTATGATAACAGACCCACTGAGCTTTATTACACTAATTAATCACCCTGTATATTTTTCTTATATTCATCATCATCATCATCCAGCCTTATTCTCTTGTCCATTGCTGAACGTAGGCCTCCTCGAAATATTTCCATCTTTCCCTATTTTGCGCCTCTGCGATCCAGTTCGTGGTTATCCTTTTGAAGTCATCTGTCCATCGTGTCGGTGGTCTACCCCTGCTTCGCTTATCCGATCTCGGTCGCCACTCCAGAACTTTCTTTGTCCACCTTCCGTCCTTCATTCTAGCCACGTGTCCTGCCCATCTCCATTTCTGCTTTGTAATTCTCTCTATTATGTCCTCTACCCCCGTTTTTCTCCTTATATCCTCGTTTCTGACTCGGTCGTTAAGGGAAAGTCCTAACATAGATCTCTCCATTTTCCGTTGCGCTACTTGTAGTTTTTTAACTATTGTTTTTGTTAAGGTTAGGGTTTCAGCCCCGTATGTCATAACTGGGAGAACACACTGATTGAAGGTCTTTCTTTTCATACTTACGGGAATTTCTGATTTAAATATGTCCTTAAGCTTTCCGTACGCTGCCCATCCCAGAGATATTCGTCTGGACAGTTCGCACGTCTGGTTGTCCCTGCCGATCCGGATTTTATGGCCAAGGTAAGTGTATTTTTCTCTGATTTAGATGATTTTGTTTTCTATTTTTACAGGTTCGCTTGGTACTAGGTTGGTTAACATTTTTGTTTTGTTATAATTTATTTCCAAACCTGCTCTTTGTGTTGCCCATTGTAGATCTTTTAGCATTTCCCTGGCTTCCTGCATGTCATCTGCCATTAGAACTATGTCATCCGCAAATCTTAGATGGCTCAGTCTTTCCCCATCTATCATAATTCCCTTATTTTCCCAATTCAGAGTTTTGAAAACATGTTCCAGGACCGCAGTGAATAGTTTTGGGGATAACGTATCGCCCTGCCTGATTCCTCTTTTTATTTTTATTTCCCTTGACGATGTATGCAGGTCAATTGTTGTTGTTGCGTTTTTGTAGATATTGTATATAATGTTAGAGTATCTTCCATCTATTCTGCATTCTTTTATTGCTCGTAATATTGAAACTAATTCAACGGTGTCAAAGGCTTTGTAAAAGTCCACAAAGATTAGGGTAAGCGCTTTGTTGTATTCTACTGTTTTCTCGATGAGGGTTTTTATGCATTGCAGATGATCGTTAGTCCCGTAGCCAGAGCGGAACCCTGCTTGTTCTCTAGGTTGGTAGAAATCCAGTTTATTCTCTAGCCTGTTGGTGATTATACGGGTGTAGAGTTTGTACAGGTGGTTGAGAAGGCTAATGGGTCTATAGTTATCCAGGTCTGTCATATCGCCCTTTTTATGAATTAGGATAGTAACAGAATTGTTCCATTGGTTCGGGATGGTTTGATTTTGAAGGCATAAATTGAACAATTTTTCTATTGCCTCAATAAGGGCAGGACCTCCATTTTTTATGGATTCTATCACTATTCCATCATTGCCAGGTGCTCTATTGTTTTTCATTTTCTTCAAGGCGTGAATAATTTCTTCCTTAGAGATTTCGGGGATGTCCTCAGATCCTTGGTTTGTAATTTTTAGAGATGCGTGTTCATCTGGTTCTAGCTTTAGTTTGTTTTTGTATAAGGTTTGATAGAATTCTTCAACTATGTTTAGCATCTTTTCCCTGTTTGATTCTATTTTCCCATTTTTATCTTTCAGCTTTATGATTTCTCGTCTACCTGTCGTTAGTTTGCGTCTCAATACTTTCATATTTTTATTGTTCTCTATAGTCTGCATGATTTTTCCTTGTTTATATTTCCTGATATCATTTCTGATAGCTTTAGATATTTCTTTGTTGGCCTTATTTATTTCCTGATGTTTGAATTTTTATCTTTTAAAAGTAACCTTCTGTTTTCCATTTTCGACTTTGTCGTTGGGGTAATTCGTTCTTCTTTCTCGTTACTTGGGCAGAACTTTTTTTGGGCATCTTCGATTGCGTGGATTATTGAGTCATTCAGGATATTTAGATCATTCGTTGGTGTTCTTTTAGTGTGTTGTCTATGTGTTCTTGGAACTTTTGTTCGTTCGTGGGTTGTCTCCAGTTTTGTGTTTTTCTTTTTGTCATCATTTTACTTCTCTCTTTCCTAGTGTTTATCTCAATATGGGCTCTAATCATTCTGTGGTCGCTTCCTATTGTAAATCTATTCAGTACTGTCACATCTTTAATAATGTACTTCTTGTCGCTTATTATGTAGTCGATCTCATTTTGTGTATTTCCGTCCGGGCTCTTCCACGTCCATCTTCTATGAAGTTTTTTGTAAAAGAAACTATTCATCTGGAATAGGTTGTTCTCCATTAGATAGTTTACTAAAGTCTCGCCTCTTTGATTTCTGCCCGGGCTGCCAAAATTTCCTAGAGCAAATTCAGACGGATCAGATTTTATTCCAGTTTTGGCATTAAAGTCGCCACATATTATTGTGAAATGTGTATGGTCTTGATTTAGTGCCTTTGTTATTTCGTCATACAGTACATCTATTTCTTCTTCTGTGTGGTCCGAAGTTGGTGCGTAGATTTGTATAATTTTTAGGCTGTATCTTGGATTGAGTCGAAGTATCAAGTATTTTTCTTATATATTATATATTATTTATTAATAAATAAATAAATGATATTATAAATGCTACTTTCATAAAAATATATCGTTAGCCGCACAGCGTTGCCACCATCAACCATAAAAATAACCTGTTTGAATTGGACAATTACTAATATTTTATGTTGTTGTATCTCGTAAAAAAAAAAAAAAAGTGCTTTTTTCTCTCTCTTTTGTCCTTTTACTCTCGAGAGAGTATGGTGACATCATGTCTTAATTGGTCGGATCGTAGTTCTCCATCCTTCTCTGTCTTGAGCTGCAAGAGAAGCTTCTTGCAGACCGTGACCAATGATTCTTTGGTTTGGTCCACTCAGCGCGTCGTAGACCTTCCTCTTGGTCGTTTACCATTGATTTTTCCCTCTACAATAAGTTTTTCCAGTCCTTTCGTTCTTCTTGAAATGTGAAATGTGAAATGTTGGTGATTTTTAGTTTTTTAAGAATTGATACGTCAATTAGGTTAGGTTAGGTTTTTTTAAATTTTTTTAAAAAACTTATTTTTTTGCTCCCTTTTTTTTAATTCTGTCGAGAGATTTTTTAAAACAATAGAAAATAGTTGCATGCAAAGGAAGTTTAACATGCTTTTAATGAAGAGTGACCCTAATAAATGCAAACTTTGTAAAATTAAATATCTCGAGTTCCGAACGATAAAAAAATTTGAAACTTCGAGATTTGTGAGTTAATATAATTTTTAGCTTGTCAAAAAAAAATTAACAAAATCTGTCGAAAACTGGTTTTACGGAAAGACTACATTAAAATGGCCATTATTGCATTTTTTATTCTAATGCGGTAATTTTTATATTTTTTTTAGTCACATAAAAACAATAAGCATTATATTTGAAGTAACAAAGTTAGTTTTATGCGCAACCTCGCTAAAAGAAAAAGACAGTTCTAGGAAAGCAATAAGAATAAAAGAAACTTAAGGAAAGGTTGAAAACTGAAAAACGTGATCTCGAATTTAAACTATAAGTAGATATCCTAACGAGGCGGTAAATAGTGGCAAGATTGCTGAGCATCTGGTATTGGGACTCGTTACTCGGACTGAATCTAAAAATGGTACTTACAGTTTGAACATCTTACAATCAGAATTTAATACGTTCGCGAAGTTTAGTTGAAATTTTTTTAAATCGGGATATGTTTAAAAATAACTACGGATTTAAATCACTATATTTTCAGTTTGTATTTACATTTTTTTCTATTTTTGGAACTAGGTTTCTTGTCGCACGGTACGGGCTTGGCGGATGGTGGCTATACAAAAGAGAGTGTAAGATTTTTTCCTCACGAAACGCTGACCAACTATACCTGCGTAGCCGATGCGAACTTATTGGCTGCCTTGAACCAATAGGCACGCACCTATGACTTGGCACAGTCAATAGCATACGCGTCTACACTACTCGTACTTATGTTCATTTTTAACAAAACACGTGCTGCGTAACCTCTTTGCGAATTGTTTGTAAACACTTTTGTTGGTTGATAATATATATCTTCGGGTTCACAGCGTTCGTCGCCTTCCGGTTCACTGTCTTCATCCTCGTTGTCATTCCAGTCTCTTTGATGTAAGTTTCTTTCCGACATAGCTCTCTGAATTCCGCCCAACCATGTGGTCTTTGGTCGGTCGCGCTTTTTTTTCCATATATACATATATATCGGCTTATAGCGTTCTACGACGCCTTCCGACTCCTAACCGTCATTCATCTCTATCCCATAAGTTTTTCGGCAAGTCTCTTTCTTTCATCTCTTTATCAATGCCCTCTCTCCAGCTTCTTCTTGGTCTTCCTTTTCCTCTCTTCCCTTGGGGTGTCCATGTCAAAATTTGTTTTGGTTACCTATCGTCTGACATTCTTTGGACGTTTTTCTACTGGGACCTATTTTATAAGTTTTTTTGGTTATCGATCGTCCTCCATTCGCTGTACAAGGCCACACCAGCAGAGTTGTCGCTGTTGTATTTCTTCTACTATGTTGGTTTCTACTTTCATTTGTTCCCTTATTCGATCGTTTCTTACTTTTTGTATTCTTGAAATACTAGCTGATTTTCGCCAGTAGTCCATTACCACAGCTAGAAGTCTATTCTTAATCCGTTTGGATAGTTTCCAGCCCTCACAGCCATATAGTAGTGTTGGTTTAAATAGAGTATTATCTATTAGGTGTTTTCTTTCTATCGAGACGCTCCTAGACCACAGGACTGAGTTTAGCGCGCCAATTACTTGCTTTGTTTTATATAATATTCTTTTTCGTGCGTCCAGAGCGCTCTATCCTGGTTCCCAAATATATATATAGTCGTAGCATCCCTCTATTTTCTCACCCGTGTTAAGTAATAAGTCGCTGTACTGGCCTTCCACACAAAGACACTTGGTTTTTTTCCAATTTACTAATAGTCCCCAACTTTCATATTTTTTAAAGAGTCGCCTGGTCATAACTTCCAAATCGTCGTAGTCTTGTGCCACTACAACCTGGTCGTCCGCAAAGTGGAGCGTATAGAGAGTTGTTAAGTCGTCCATCTGCATCCCCATTTTTTCACATGACCGCCTCCATATTATTAGCGCTCCATGCAGGTATATCTTAAACAAAGTTGTTGACATGCAGCAGCCCTGCATAAGGCCTTTCGACACAGGAAAGCTTTCGGTTAACCTATTACCAATCTTAATTCTTACAGCTGTTTTATGGCTTTTATTATTGTATTGTTGATGTTCGATTCTTCAAGTACTTTCCATAGTTTTGGTATTGGTACATTGTCGTAGGCTTTTGTAAGGTCAGCGAGTAGTAGGTGAATTCTATTTGTGGCTACTTTTTTTGTGTAAGTTGGGCAATACTGAATATATTATCGACGCATGAGCGACCCGCTCTAAACCCTGATTGTTCCTCTATTTCGTAGGGTTCATGTTCATCTCCTACCAAGTCCCGAAGTATTTTCCCGTAAATTATACTTAGGGTGCTCGAGACCGATATGCATCTGTAGTTGTTACAATCGTCCATTCGTCCTTTCTTATGGTTTGATGTAATCCATCCCTTTCCAGGTGTCTGGTATTTGTTTTCCATTCGCATAACGCTCGAAAGATGTTTTTAACATAAGTTTTTGAACCCGCTTTGATTAATTTAGCTGGTGTGCCTTCGGGACCCCTTTTTTCATTGATATAATCGCCGATCTAACCATTTTTTCTGTTTGTTAGACTCTGGGACTCTCAATATTGTATCTTCTGGGTGAATCGATCAGTTTCTGTCAGTTCATCACAGTAGTGTTTTTTCCACCTATTAATACCAATTTGAGAAATATTTGATTTATTGGTGGCATTCCGTCCGAGTGGTCTAACAAATCTCCATACTTTTGATGATCTTGTTCCGCCCATATGTGTGTTTAGTTCCTGGAATTTTCTATCCCATGTCTGGTTGATAGTAACTCTTGTTATGGGTTAATATACATCAATAATGCATTGTGATAGTGGCTTAGAAGATAGTAACAATGACGCTAGGTAAGAGTTAAAGTGCTACAATATGTGAATAATTTATTTTTAACCTATTATATTATATTACGACTCTCTTATTTTTTTAAAGCCATTTAGTTGACAAATTGACTAAAAAAAACATCAAAAAAAGCAACAATGCCGAAAAATGCAAAAACAAACGTAAGAGAAAATATAATACGTTTATCAATAATAATAATAATATACTAAAAAAGGAACTTCGTTCCAACCGAGTTTTCCACGGCACTTACGCATTAGTTTTTTGAAGTGATAACTTCTTATGGCACGCTGTGAATTTTTTTTGTAATGGGTAAAAAATGTTAAACTCGCGTCAGGACACGTGGCCTGATCGAAAATTCGTAAGACGGATGTATTTCACTGGAGCAATATAAAATGCGACTTTTCTTGACTGGTAACTTGGCAACCTTATTCAACAAACTGACAAATTCAAGTACATTTTTTATGTCATTTTGACAAATTAATTTATTAGCTAAATTCAAAATTTAAGTGCTTTTTATTAGTTTATTGATTAAGTTCTGCTTTTGCTGCATTAAAATGGTCCAAGGAGAGGTGTCGTTTTTAGCAGATGTTATGGACACCATAGCGTGTCTTATTGACTCTAATGGTTCTCCCCCCGACAAAATTTTAGATCAAATAATTTATTAGTGCAAGAAACCGTTAAAAAATGCATCAATTTGTGTTAAAAAAGCATTAAAAACTGGACTGAAAGCTGGTTTGATCAAAGAGAACGGGGTAAGGTTTAAATTAGGTTTTGGTTTGCCGATAACGGAGGCTCGAAGACGAAGAAAAAATAGAAGCAGAAGCCGTAGACGACGTAGCCAAAAGCGACAAAACCGAAAACGAGGTAGCCGAAAACGAAAAAGTCGAGGTAGGAAGAAAAGCGCCATATTGAAAGAAGATCAAGCAAAAAGCGAAAGAAAGAAATCGAAAACATTAAAATCTGGTACTGATGTTTAATATATGATTTATAATAAAGCGTTAATAAAAATGATGCATTTTTCATAAACTATGGAAATCTGGAGACAATATTTTTCAGATTAAAAATAATATTTTTTGAAAACTTCTTTAGCGGCGTTGTACACTTTTTTTGTAATGGGAAAAAATTTTAAACTCGCGTCAGGACACGTGACCTGATCGAAAATTCGTAAGACGGATGGAGAGTAGACAGCTGGCGTGGCGTAGGAGAGGGAGTATCCCCCTCTCTTTCTACGGCGCGGCGAAAATGTATGCCTGCGCCGGCTGTTTCGTTTAGGCGGCGCAGGGCGCACAACGTTAATACTTAAGTTTTCACTTCTGCCGGCACTCCCAGAGTGAAACCCGTAAAATTTTTTTTTTCTACAGCACAATACTCGAAGGAGAAAAAAACCCCTATGGGGGTATAATTCAAGTTGTACGTTTTTGCAATATCTTAATATCTGACATAAAGGATTATTTTTTATGTGACCTTATTATTTTTTGTCGAATTCCAATCCGATTCCGAAAGTCATCACGACGGAACAAAATGACAAATTGTCGATTATCTCGAGAAGTCAACAAATACACCAATAAATAACAATCTAATCCGAATACCATCTCTCAAAAACTTCTTAATGTCCCATTTGCAGAACTTGACAACACTCATCGCTTTTTTTATCATTCGATAGTAGTTCAGGATCGGCACCGAAGGAAATTGAATATTTGTCAAATATTTTATTGAAAAAAATTATTTTATTCTGATATGAAAGGACGCGGGTAATTTTAGCGAAAAAAAAAGATTTTTTTTTAAATATATTTTTGAAAACTGTCTACCGTAGTAGGTAACTTAAATAGTAAGAATCAAAAGAAGTTTTAACCGTTTGCTTAATTGAAATGTACACCATCACACACCTTGGGCGTCTTAACTGATTGTGCGGTGAACTGTAACCTCTAGGGGTGAGCCACAATAGACCTACTAAAGGTCGCAGTGGAGGGGCGAGCACGTCTCACTCACATGATAACCTACTCTTAAATTTAGCTTTATTAAATTGTTTTGGAAGAAACTGTGACATTGCGGACAGCTTCAAATTTGTTTCTGATCGCAGACCTAGTGACGGTCCTGTTTTTTAAAACGTAATGTCTAATGAAACGTTTGTTTCGGTTGTATTTCGCCCTTGCCCTGGCCCTATGGTATAATTTCCTACCTCATTCAAGTGTGTTACTATACAACTTATTGTGCAACGATTTTTGCCTAACAAATTAGCAAAATAACTTCGACAATGTACCTTATCCAAAAAAAAAATAAGGCCGCAATACCTTTTATTTAGTTAAATTTCTTGCTCGATTTTTTTTCTAATTTTTCGGGGTTAAAAATTAAACAGTCTGCAACAAAAAAAATATTAATTTTAATTCAATAAAAATCTATCGCGACTGCTGTAAATTTTTTTTTATCTTATAACAAATTCGAATTTTTTTGAAAGTTTTTATTAACAACGAGATAAAATATGCATAGCCTTCTACTCAATTATGGATACCTAAAAGAAAATTTTTTTTTCGATAATTTCATACTATTTCGATAAAAATTATTTAATAAAAATTTAGCAATACTTACTTCTTTTAAATTTAATATTGATGATGGTTTTTTATCCTATTTCTTTGTAATAAATGTCATGAAATTATACATTAATTACTCTAATAATAGTGCTGTACTTAAGTCGATAATTGGTAAATAAATTATCTGGTCATGTACCATTTATATCTTCTTTTCTTTCAAGATGGGTATCAATGTCAGTTTTTTTAAATACTTATGCTAACAAGGCCTATTATGCTCTAAATTTTAATACTGACACAAAGAAGACTGGAAATCGATCTGGTATTCTTCCATAAAGTTATCCAGGGCAGTATTGATTATCCTGAAATAGTTAAGCTCACCTTACTACCTTTTTTTATGTTCTGGTTCCCACGAAAAGTAATTTTCTGTAATGCTTAGAGAACATCGTAAAAACCAAGAAAAAAATGGTAGGAATTGGATGAACGAGTCTTTGAAAAGAGATGTTTTGCAGGTCTCCAAAGTGACCACAAAGGGGTGTGAAGTCTAAACTGACAGGTTAATCTCGAACAATCAATAACCTTAGGCAAGAGCTAACAGAACTGTTACAGCGGGTCGATATGGCTGGTCAGGAGGCAGGGTTAACTATTAACAGATCAAAAACAAAAATAATTATTATCGACCGGCCAAGAAACAACAGGCCAGAAACCAAGGAAATAAATGGTATAGCTGTGGTTAATCAATTCGTGTATCTGGGATCGCTTATAACGAATTCAGGGGGATGCACATCGGAAATCAAAAAGCGGTCAGCAGTTGCAAAAGAAGCCATGGCAAGGCTTACTAAGATCTGGAAGAGTCCTATCCACCAAGACCAGACTCGTTAAAACTCTAGTATTCTCAGTCTTCTCACATGCATCAGAGTGCTGGGCACTCAAGGAAACGGATAAACGCGCTATCGATGCTTTTGAAGTGTGCTGTTGGCGAAAGATGTTACGCATATCATGGACACAAAGAATAACAAACGAGTCGATTCTAAACCAATTAAAGATCAAAAAAAGACTGCGCACTATCGTCTCTGAGCGAATAACATCCTTTTTCGGACATATCATCCGAAGAAACGGACTGGAAAAACTCACCGTCCAGGGGAAGGTACAAGGAACGAGAGGGCGAGATAGATCACCTATCAGATATGTGAACCACATTGTTAGGGAAACCGAAGTACCACTCAACGAATGTTTCAAAGCCGCAGAAGACAGGTGGATATGGAAAGATCTCACATATCACAGATCATGATGGCACGATACCCGAAACGGGTGACCAAATAGAAAAAAGAAGAATCTCGAAGAAACAGCTAAAGAAGGAACGATTGTTGATATTTCAGAAAAGCATCGCCCATGAAAATATCCATAAAATAAAAACAAATTGCTAAATTTTCTACGGTGTTCCAGAGAAGTGAGCGAGTTTGTAAGCGAGGCATCACCGACCAGACGAATTGCTCTTTTTTGGACGGAATCCAATAGTATCAAGATACGTTTAGGTGCCGCACTCCAAATATGGGAACAGTATTCCAGGACAGGTCGGATCTGTGACTTATAGATCACAAGCAGCTGACTGACAAGTTTAATAACTCTTGGCACGAAACAGAAAGGCAAGTTTTTGGGATCTGTAAATGTTAAAAGAAATAGGATTATTGCCATCTTCAAGATTCCCTTGTGTAGAAAAAATTATGAAGAAAACCAAGCCCTTAACTAAATAATAAGATCAACTTACACTCAAAACAGCAGAATTAAATTGTTCAGTTTATTTTTACCATCCTATAAAAAATCAATTAATAAATCAATTGTATTTTAATTCTCATTTTTTATTTATCACTACAAATATAAATTTACTCTGTTAGTTTTATTTTTAATGATAACATTGGTTTGTCCGATAAATAAATAAAAATAAATCATTTCATTTGTTAAAGTTTTCGATATTCTTAAAAATGTATTTTACCACTTGGAAAAAATTCATATTTTTGACAAAACTTGCATAAAAATTTTGATATCTGATGTTCGTTTTTAAAGTATAGGTTTGTATGGCGTAAGCGATAGTTTAATATGAGCACTGACTTTACGAGGATTCCAGTGCTTTTGTCAGAATAAACGGAGCTTACACGGACTGTTATAACATCAAAAAAAGGTGTAAGACAGGGATGTGTGACTTTGCCATGGCTGTTTAACTTGTACATAGATGATTGTTTAAAAGATTTGAAAAAGAGTGGGTATGGATTAAAAATGAATTATTTGATCGTCAAATGCCTTCTTTATGCCGATAATCAAGTCATATTTGCGTCATCTGAAGAGGAGTTGCAGGCGATGGTTAATGTTATGCATGGTACCCCGAAAATCAAAGGAATGAAAAAAAATGTAAACAAAACGAAAGTAATGGTTTTTGAAAGAGAAAAAAACATGACAAACTGTAAAGTTTCGATTAAGGGAGAAAGAGTGGAACAAGTAAATGAGTTTGTATACTTGGGTTCAAACTTAGAGCTCGGCGAACATATCTTGATCAGATCAACATTGTTTTGAAAAAAGGCTAGGTCAAGAGTACCAACAACCGACGAGCATGTATGAGAGCGCTGATGAAAGTAGAGAAATCATAAGATGTGTGTAAGAACCGTAGCAAGTGGAAGGAAGTAGTATCTGCCATCCCGTACGGAAAAACTATATGTATGTATGTTTTTTAGGTTTACACCATGCACAACTTTTTACAAAGAATAACTGTTTTTTGTAAAATTTAGTTTCACTTTTGCTGCGAACTTAAGTGGACAGACGCTGTATTATAAAGATTAATATAAATACATAGCCCGGTCAATACAGACATTTAAAATAACAAAAATTCCCGGAGAGCCAAATATTGGTGGAGAGTTGGGGTTTACAGTACAAATAAAGTTTTAAAAACCCTCATCGATCCTATGTGTGCTACAAAAGTTATTCGGGGTCAAAGGTCAAAATTTGAGGTTTTTTTGGATTTTTCTCGAAAATGGTAAGTTTTATGAAAAAAAATTTAAAACCAAAGTTGTAGATCTTAAACTTTTCTACAAAAATGTTTTCCTGATTTTTTCCTAAAAGTTGCCATTCCTGAGGTATCGCGCGTTTTTTTACCGTAGTTTTCCCTGTTAGCCTACGCCACTAACTGTCATGACAATTTAAGGATAATTTAAGGAAACAATACCCATCAAGTTCTAGATATTACATTATTATTGATATTGCTATTGATTATTGGGTTAACTATTGATTTGATTTCTTTAGATATTTCAATCAAATTCATACTCTTAAAAGTCTACTACAGTCATGTCTTCTTCGATTTCTTCTTCTACCTCTTCCTTTTGCTGGATGTTCATAAATTGTCCAAATGTGGCTGAGTCATTGGTCTCTTCATTAAAATCACAGGAATCTTTCTCTATTGTACTCAACTGGACATTTGAGCAAGACTGACCTTGACAATTGGTACACGCTGGAGAACACAGCAACCCGACTTTTTTACAGCCACATTTGGCACTACAACCTTTTTTGCAATTGCAAAAAAAAGTGTTGAGGAGTTTTTCTGGAGCAGGTGGGAGTAAAGTTTGAATCGGTTCCAGAGTATTAATTATCAATTTTCAACCCCAGCCTTCTGGATTCAGTAAATTGCCCAGCCATGTTTAAACTTGATAGTATACTCGATACAATTGTTGAATAGCAGATGCCGATGTTGGAGGAAGACATGATAGTTGTACTTGTTTCTTGTTTCGCGTATTTTTTACAAAAGTAAAGTATCGGTATTTATCGATGCAAGTAATTTTCTTTGGAGATCCATAAACCGCAAGAAGAAAGCGAATTCTTTCCGTAATTATTGTTTGAGGTGTGGAATCAATTTTTGTAAATGCTTTAGCACAGTCAGTCAAATATTTTTTTTTTCGAATAATTTAAATACTGACGTTTTGCCCCTTCTGTACATTGCTGACGAATTGTCGCAGCCGGTTATCGCATGTAAAAATAAAATATGGTTTTGGCATTTGGGATAAGCAGATAAACTTTTTAAAGAATATATTTTTGTTCGCTGTTGAGCCCTTTCAGGTTTCAGGGACTGACTATCTTTTGAATAAATGTTTTCAGAATAGTAAAATATATATAAAAGAGACACGAATAGGTATTTATACTTTTTTAAGTGCCTGATTATGTATATACGTGGCTTATATGTGCTTATCATCTATAATGTGACTCTTAGAATCATGATATCTCAGGAATGGTAACTCTAAGGAAAAATAACATAAAAACCATTTTTGTAGAGAATTTTAAGATCTACAACTTTGGTAAAAGGTTTTTTTCATAAAATTTTTTTTTTTTCGAGAAAAAACCTCAAATTTTGACCTTTGACCCCGAATAACTTTTGTAGCAAACATAGGATCGATGGGGATTTTAAAAACTTTATTTATAATGGTAAACCCCAGCTCCCCACCAATATTAGGCTCTCCGGGAATTTTTGTTATTTGACCACTATTTTAATGTCTAAATTGACCGGACTAACAATGATAAAACGTAGATAGATAAATTGTAGCTGCTGTATTTTTTTTGTATGATTCAAAAGATATTCGATGCCGATGCTGGCCCCCATTTGATTCGCAATTTTTGGTCGTTCTTTATTAAAATATTCTTCGAAACTAATGAGTTGATGCTGAATGAGAGAGCGTATCCTTTGTAAATCCGTCAATTGTTGGGCAAACAGGCAAAAAACGAACAAGAAAACAAACAAGAAAGATTGGCAGAACGCTAAAGGTCGACACAATAAAAATGCAAATGACGACCCCAGTTAAGTCGAGGCAAATATGATTTTTTTTTCATCGTCGGCCTGTGAGGAGAATTTTCTCGTTTGGGGGGTCGACTGGCTTTGGAAGTTTCATCAGGTTCGAAAATAATTATTATAGAAATACATTTCTAGGCTTGACATTGAATGTATACGTCATTATCCCGTGCCGGATATTACGGGGATACATTTTCTATTTCTTTAGAAGCGCCCAGAGGCGGAAAAACAGCAACTACAATGCTACGGCGTACGTACCAAAAATAAAACGGAACGAGCTACATCATACATAAAAAGTAATCTCAAACGACGTCATAAAAACAACAGTAAACCAAAATAAAGGAGAACAAAAGGGGACGTTATGAAGATAATGGAATCATAATTATTTTGTATTACAAATTAAATATACAGATATGAAAAGATACATATTTTGGTCTAGTTCACGAGATGAAAATTGTAAAATATAAAGATAAAGATCCTAAAAAAATGCGCGATAGTTTATTGGACTTAAAATGACGCTTAAAAAAATGTTTTTTAATCGTTTTGTAGCACATAAAAAGTTATAAACAAATAAAAATGAAATAAAAAAGGGGTTTAGTTTTTAGCTTATGACTTTGTAAAATACTAATAATTGGGAAAATTAAAAAAATATTTTTATAGAGAAGAATATTTACAATAAAAAAGTTTAAACTTTCGAAACTCCATTTCCATTATTAATAATTTTAATTTAACGCTGAAAATAGGTTTCCGAGCGGCCGGTGAAGTGCCTTAAACTTTTTTATGGTATTAACTAGCAATAAAAAAAATATGGTGTATTCTGATCACTCCAAAAAATTTAATGCCCTTGAAAAAAAAAGTTGGTTTTTTACCAAGTCAGGCGATTGTTAATTAAAAATATTTCATTGTAGACAACAAAAAATATTTAAATAATTGGCCAAAATTGTTTTTGGCTTTGTAGGTAGGTATACATTTAACAAGATCACTTCATAAAAGTTTTTAACATTTATATATTTTGTTTATTATAATTTTTTTAAGTTACCTAACAAAAAATTAAATTGTTTCAAAAATGTAGTCAAACATTTTTTTCCGAAAATTGTTTTTAAACAAACGGACTAGCTTAACATTTAAAAAAAAATGTGTCGTTTTGTTGTCTTAAGAAAATAATGATGCCATCAAAAACATAACTTGTAAAAAACACCATGTCTTGCAACTCAGTTCTTCTACCGTAAAAAGTCCCTATTTAAAGGTCCTTCTGTCTTAAGTTAATTACGTAATGAGCTAACCTTACAACATCTTATAGTGGCCATTTCAATATTAAAAATCTTTTATGTTATAAATAAATAGGTTGACTTGGCCATCGCATAAAAACACAATGTATCTCACAAGTAATACATATTATATTAAATAAGATTGTTTAGTGCCATTGCCAAGTCAATCTATTTATTTAAAACATAAAAGATTTTTAATATATAATATATAATGTTATGGTCACTATAAGATGTTGTTAAATTAGCTTATTAAGTAATAACTTAAGACAGGAGGACCCTTTGGTAGGGACTGAATAAATTAACCGACTTGGTATTATATGGATCTCACAACTTTTTACGGTAGAAAAACTGCGAGAAACTGTTTTTTACAAGTTGTGTTTATAATGGCATCTCGTATCTTCTTGTAGATAGTCCTACTTTTTTTTTTAACCATATACAGGTACACTAATTTATTCACTGCAAATGTAACTTTGTAATCCTATGTTTTTTTATGGGATTACAAAGTTACAAAAAACTGGAACGAAATTGCAAAATATTTTAGTTTTTCCTTAAATAATACACTAAACACTAATTTTATTTTAAATTTGAAGCTTCTATGTCTGCTAAAAGTGCCTTAGAGTTTTGATGATCGGTCAGTCGGTGAGTGACAAAATTAAGAAACTTTGGCTAATTATAATTCTTAAACTACTGGTTCAAATTGAATGAAATTAGAAATATACCTTGTTTATACAGGGTGTTTAAAAAAAAGGTAAACCCTGTCTCCAGGCTAGGTAGAAACCTGAAAAATAATTGGGGTTTTCGTAACGCCATCCGTATTCAAGATAAAGGGCGTTGAAAAAAAAATGTATAAACATTTATTACGATTTTGCCGAAACTACTGAAAAACATTGTAATGAAATTTTATACTAATGTATTTTAGAAGCTGATACATCTCATGATTTTTTTTTATATCTGACTCCCATAGAGGGCGCTAGTTACACGATTCGTATCAAGTAGTATTGAACATAACTTTTATACTCTTGATAAAACTCGATACTGTGTACCGTATTCGGAATATCTTTGTTGTTCCGTCTCCAGCTTATACGGCATATTTTCATAAAACGGTTGATTTAACCGACGGCGACGCATGAAAATGTTTTTACAATTCATGAAAGACCGTACGTACCTCAAAGTTCCTTGCGACGCCTTTTGGTTAGCGCTTTGTTGGAAAAGTTTTTGCGTGTAGGAGGCTAATAAGTTGAAATGAGATAAAGTCGTTTTCTCTACATTGCTAAATAGATAGGTAGGTAGGCGCTTTTCCAACTGAACTTTGATATGTGTGTTGTGAAGTCTCGAAGCTAAACTCCTTACCTAATCGTGACATAATTAATAGTAAATAGTTACCCTGTAAATTATTTACTCGGTAACATTTTCCATTCAACGGGAAATACTTCAAAGACATTATATCATATTTTATATCAGATTTAATACGCATTTAGTAGGTTTAAATTTTGTAATTATATCGAAATAAAGAGAAAACTTATTGTAAATTAAGCAAACGTTATATGACGGGTTATTATAATTTATTTACAGCTTCATAAACCGTCACGCAACCACAAGCTCGACAGCTTGTAAAATATTTGAATTTTTTTAACAATGGGTTTGTTTGTGCAGCAGTTTCACACTTTTTGGAACAGTAAGCAAATAAACTCCTGAACAAAATAAATGCAACAATAGAAAATTAATTTATCTTTTTCTTACGTCAGTTTTTAAAGTTAAGCAAGTATTTGAATAGTAGGCCATACAAAATTTGTCTCGTTGATAATGAGAAAGAAAGGCGGGAGTTTTGGGATAGTGTGACAGATATTTTAAATGGGTGTAACCAGAATGAAAGAATTGTAATGTTGGGTGATTTTAATAGTTGGGATATGACAGTGTTCTGGGAATGTACGGTGACGGCAGAGTAAATGAAAACGGAGTAAATCTACTTGAAATATGTTTGGAGCGAAATCTTGTGGTAACAAACACAATGTTTAATCATAAAAGGATCCACTTGTACACAAGACAAGAAGGACACCAGAGAAGTATAATTGATTTTGTAATTGTGGATGAAAGATTGAAAAATAAAGTAATGGACACTCGGGCATACCGCGGTGCAGGTATTGACACAGACCACTTCTTAGTAATGAGCCGAATAAGAGGTCTCTTTAAGCGGTGGCGCCATCATGTGCAGGAATCAAGTAGTGTACTGGAGCGTATAAAAGTTGAGAATTTGCAAGAAGAAGGTATAAAAGAGGAGTTCGTTAGTAAATTGACCAAGAAATTTGACAGTTTAGATGAAGCATGTGCGGTTGAAGAATTGTGGAAGCCATTCAAGAAAGGAATCGTGGATATTGCTATAGAAGTATGCGGTGTAAGTAAAAGAAGGAAAGGATGCAAGTTACAGAAAACGTGCGTAGAGGTTCAAAAAGCAGTGTCAAAAAAGAAGAAAGTCTGGCTGGATTTGCTAGCTACAAAAGCCAATCAAAGAACGCAAAAGGCAACGATTGAGGATGTAAACAAGGCAAAAAATGAGTATAAAAGGTTAAAAGGTGTGGCAAAAGAGGTTGTGGCAAAAAATAAGGAGAGTGATAAAGATGAATTTGATAGAAGGTTATCTGACGATATCCAAAACAATATTAAACTCTTCATGAAGTCCATAAGAACAGCCAGAGGTAAAAAAACTACCTCGCAATTGGAAAGAATCAGAAACCAAGATGGTAATATGGTAAAAGGAGAGGAATGCGTATTGAAGAGATGGAAGGAATACTTCGAAAGTTTATTTGAGAAAGAGGATACACAAGTACAGGCCCAATTCGAAGACATGAGTGAAAGTTGCAATGAAAGTGAAATTACTACGACAGAAATTTAGGAAGCGTTGAACAGTATGAAATTGGGTAAAGCTGCTGGGTACGACAGGATAACAGTTGAAATGCTGAAGGCTGGACAAAACGTGGTAGCTAGTCTACTGGACCGCCTTTTTAACCTTTGTTGGAGAAGTGTAGTGTGCCAGACGACTGGTGCAAGGCCGTTATCGTGCCGCTTTACAAGGGAAAAGGTTCGCAGCAGGACTGTACGAACTACCGAGGCATTAGTTTACTCAGCATAGTCGGCAAACTGTATGCAAAGATATTGATTAAAAGAGTAACGAATGAAACTGAGAAGATGATATGGGATGTGCAAGCAGGATTTAGAAGAGGAAGGAGATGTATGGATCAGGTCTTGGCTAGAAGTCAGAAAAATATGATCTGTTTCAGAATGCTCTACATATGGCAATTTGATTATATCTATGCATGATATGAAAACCAATCTGAAAGTTCATGTTTGTTTGCAGCAAGCACTTTGTGAAAGATGATTTTTTTAGTGGTAAGTTTCATATTGTTGTTCAATTATCTATCATTTTTTTTGTGATTATTTATAATAACTTTAACAACACAAATAAAGCGTTTGAAAGATATACCTTTTCTTAGCCAAAACCTTGCAGTGTTGAAGTATCAATACTCCATAATTAAGAAAGAGAGAAGTGACTGAAATTAATCGGATTATAATATAATCCTTAGTTGGTCAAACACGTTCACCCACATAATACAATATGTCCGAAATTGATATTTCGACTTTCATAGGAATTGCAAAAAGAATTCCAGGGATAACAGAACTAAAAAACTTTGAAAACAAACCAAAATTGACACACCTGGATTTTACTGGTATTTAACAAAAATCCAGCAACAATAAAACTGAAACGTCGAAAACAAACCTTAAATCCAGCTATAATCCAATAGTATAACACAAAAAATCAGTTCAAATCTCTAAAATTCCTAAAATTTCCTTCAATAAAAACTTTGGTTTTACAAGTGATCAAATGACAAAATATTTGTTGTTCACACCTCGATCCGAGATTTGGCCATTGTCAGCGCCATCTCGCGTTACGTGACTTTTCCCTATTGTGTGTTTTGAAAGTAATACGTTTTTTGTGGAAGACTGTTTAATTTTTGACTCTAAAAAATTGAAAAAATGAATCAAGCAAGAAATTTAACTAAACAAGAGATAGTGAGGGCCTTAGTTTTATGGGATGAGGGATATTTTAAAAGTTATGTTGCCAATTTGTTAGGTAAAAATCGTTCTACGATACGTCGTATATGGTAAGACGCTTAAATGGGGTAGAAAATTATTTTAGAAGGCCGGGGTTAGAGCAAAAACAATGCACCAACAACCGAGATAAACGTTTTATTAAACAATATACGCTTTAATAAACAAGACTGTCACTAGTTCACTGTCTCCTACAACAGTTAGATGACGGTTACATGAAGCTGGATTATACACTGCACCCTTGCTTACAAGAAAAAATAGACTTACCAGGTTAAGTTTTGCTTAAAATTATAAAATTAAATAATGAATAATTGAAAAAAAGTTTTGTTACAGTCACTATGTAACATGGCTAGTTATTTTAATACCCGAAATTGATAACAGTTGAATTTCTCTTCTTTGCTAATTTACCGGAAGATCCTCAATAAGATCGATTGGGACTGATTTCTCTTCAGGATGATCTTGACTTTTACTTCTACTAGAGTAAAGTAGTTTATTTGACCATGTTACGTACACAAGAGATGTTGACAGAGACAAGAGAATATATATATTACGCTGCAAGAAATCGAAAAAAACATTGAAGGAAACGTACAAGAAATAACAATAGAAGAAATAAAGAAATCACTTATAAATATGAAGAATGGAAAAGCCCCAGGTCCCGAAGGCATTCCAGTGGAATTACTTAAAAATGCTCCAGATACAGTATTTGATATACTAAAGACCATCTTTAACAAATGTTTGCTAAATATGAAAGATCCACCAAATGAGTAGAAAATGGCATTTTTCACATTAATACACAAAAAGTGGTCAAAAACAGATTACCGAGGCATTGGTGTTACTGCTACCATTGGAAGGCTGTACGGCCGTCAAAGAACGACTAAAAGGGATAGAAATAGGTGAAGAACAAAGCGGATTCACAGTTGGACGATCATTTGTCGACAACATATTTACCATTAGGCAGACTATAGAAAAAAGAATAGTACGGAACCAAGAAACACATCTAATATTTATTGACCTAGAAAAAGCATATGACACAGTTTCACTCAAAAAACTTTACGACGTTCTAGAAAGGAGTAACTTACATGGAAAATATGTTTCCGCAATAAAATCGTTGTACAAGGGGTTAGAGAAGAGAATAAAGGTTAGCAGGATGCTATCCAAAGCTATAAAACCTGGGCTGGATATAAATGGAAGTTTTCTACACACTTTTCGTAGATGGCCAAATCGTAATAGCTAACGACACATATGATATAGAATACATAGTGCGAAGAATATATAAAACCTAAAAAGATGCAGGCTTAAAGATAAACTTTTCTAAAACTTAGTATCTGTCAATTGATTTCCCTCAGCTTGATCTTAAAATAGAGGAAAATATGATTCAATCTTGTCAAGACTATAAGTGAAAATAACAAAAGAAAAAACCAGCAAAAAAGATATAACCCATTGCATTAATCAGGGAAAACAAGCAATAAATAAACCAAACTCTCACCTATGGTCAAATAATATCCAAAAACGGTAAAAAAAAAGAATGTATAAAACTATTGTACAAAGTATACTATTATACGGCTCAGAGACATGGAAAGTAACATAAAGAGATAGGCAAAGGTTAAAAGCGGCCAAAATAAACTTCCTACGAAGGAGTTGTAGGGTATCAAGGTTGCAACGAGGACAAACAATGAAATAAGGCAGAGAATGGCAGCAGAAACACCTATAACGGAGTAAATTGAGAGACGACGACTTAAATGGTATGGACACGTAAGACGTACGAAAGATGATCGATGGGCCAAGAAGATTAGAATGGCAACCAAAATTCAGGCGAAAGCGCGGAAGACCACCAAAAGAGTAGTTAAAACAAACAGAAAAGGACATAGAGAGGAAAGGATTAGAAGAGGAAGATTGGCAGGATAGAGAGGCATGGAGGAGAGAATGTAAGAGACGGTATATATATATATATATATATACAGAGTGGAATACGTTGGAAGACCCCGCAAGAGATGGAGCAACAACCTTTCTAACAATTGAACGGCAGAGGATACGAAAAAAGCAAGCAAATTGCTTACATTAAAGAAGGAAAAAGAAGAAGGTTTACATTTAAAACATTTACGTTTTAACTTTAAAAACAAAACTCTTGTACAAATATTTATCGAATAAATTGTAATTTTAAATTAAATCCTTTGTTTTATACAAAATATAATAATAATATAATTAATATAATATAATAAATAATAATAAATATAATAATAAATAAATAAATATATAAATATAAATATAATAATATAATTAATAATATTTCAATTTATTTAATAAAAGTATGCAATTTTTCATCAATGTTTATTTAATTATTTATTTATTTATTTACACTGCTCTATGGGCTTTAAGCCCAACAACAGGGCAGGGGAATACAGTTTTAACAATTTTATTAATACATAGTTACAATAAAAATGAAAAAAAAACATTTAAGGAATTTAAAGAAAAAAATGAGAATTAATGACTGACAGCGTACAGAAAAAAGGTCTATTTCACAATTCATGTTATTAACTATGCTGCATGTAGAATGAAGAGAAGAATTCTTCAGAATATTAGTTTGATATGCATTTAAATAAAAGATGCCCGAATTTCTGGATTCAGTCCGTGTAATACAAAAACGTAGTAATCGCGTATCTTTTTCAAACTAAAAAAATTGTGCCGCTATAACGAATCAACTTGTAACGTGCAAAATGGAGGGTAGACAGCATCAGCTTTGAAACTTGGCGATTTTAAAAATCGTCTTTGAACAGCTTCAATGCAATCAACATGACACTGATAAAACGGACTCCACACCACAGAAGCATATTCCAGATTTGATCTCACGAAAGCATAATATTTATATCTTTGTTGTGGAGACACTTCTAAAGTCACGAGAGTTTCTGACAATGAAACCATACAAACGATAATCGAATCAATGTGATTGTTAAAAGACGTTATGACGTTATCACTTAAAATTATCGTCCGTAAACCGACTTTACAGACAACCAATTTTTTTTTTGTAGTGTATCTACTTTTGAAAATTATGTAATACGATAGAGTGAATAAAGATGTCTGAATTTTAAACTCCCCACGCACTACTGGATATCGGTTTTCGTTCGTCATTTTTCTTTGATGTGGAATAGGCAATTGTAAAGGAATCCGAAACTTACTGGGGTGAGTTGACAACGTCACTTTTGGGATCAAACTTATGAGTACCCCTCTTTGCGTCCGTATAGAATTTCTCAAAAATTGGATTGCCCGTCGGTTGACAAACCCCAGGAAAACACCCCGACTGAAAGGGAAATGCACGCAAAGCTGATTTTTCGATGTTGGTGCTTTTGTACAAATTGAATAAGCGGAAATGTCCAAACTGGTCAGTTAATTTTAATACGTCTAATACAAAGTGGTTAACGTGTTGTATTTTAATAAAAAGAAAGAGTTAAAAATAAAACTGTAAAAATATCTCGCCAGTATTTCTTTAAAAGAAGGTAATTCCAATTTAAATACCCGTACTGGAAGACATATTTTTAATAAACGACTATAAGCTTTCCATGTAAAGCGCAAACAGATGCAAATTTTTAATAGGTCGTCTGCTTTATCTGATTAAACATAATTAGATACTAAGGTTGATTTAATTTTATGCTATTTTCCTCTGAAAACTTCATTTGAATTTTGTATACCCCAAAAAGGCTGATGATGACGGTTATAATGCAAGCGGAATTCTAAATTGAAATGTAAATTATTTTTCCAGACGCCATTCTTTTCAACTCCTTAGGGAAAAATTAGCTTTATAGAAAGTTAGCAGTTATTGTGATTTTTATTCGCGAATTCGTAAGTTTGGCTACTAATTAGCAAATTTTTGTTATTTGTTATTTTGTCACGTGCATATTTTTTTCTTCTCCCATCTGCCGTTTCATTATTATAATAGTCTGCATTTGGGTTCGTTGTATATAGTGTTGCCTATATAGTAGTGATAGAAATCGATTATTAATAGCTGTGACATTTTTGTCTCTCTTATTGGACTTCGCCTTGATTATTGGCCTCGATAGTCGTGTGTTGTTAGATATATTATGGTTGGTTTGCTTGGGCTGGCAATTGATGCGGACGAGCGCGATTATGAACTAGGGACTTATACATGGAAAGGTTGGCTGACGCGTGTCCCGGGACATTTTCTGATGTCCGGTCTGGGAGCGAGAGTGATGAGGATTCGATTGGTGGCAGTGGTGGAGGTCGGTTGAGAGTTTTTGGAACGGTTTGATATTAACACGGGAGCGGAACTTCTACGGTTTCTTCTTCCATATCTAGCTGTATTTGGGGCCATCTTTATTGGATTAGGAAGATAAACCATTTAATTCTTAACTTGACCATTCTGTCGTGCCTATGTGGTGAATATTTTTGGATATTGGGGTCGAGTTAAGATCACCACTTGTGGGATTTGATGAAGTGAAGCCATCGTGAAGTACCACGTGCCGTTCCATCCACATCGAAGATAAATTTCAGCGTTATAAAGACTTGCCTGGTAATTTTAGCAGAAATTATTATGATAATACTACTTGGCGTTTCGGTTCTTGGATCATCGATGTTACCGTGACGTCTCAGTGAGGTTTTCAATTGGTTACATGGTATGGAATTTAATTTTATCAACTTATCAATTATTATGTGCTTGATCTAAGTGTTTTCAATAATTTAAAAGTAACAAGTTATTTTCATTTAATTTGTACCTGCTCCCAGTGACGTCCCAATGAAGTTTTCAATAGTTTAAAAGTAACCAAATTATTTTTCGGTAAATTTGTACCGGCTCCAAGCTGAATCTGAATTTATATATCACTGAATATAATTTATGTGGTTATTGTAAGGGTTTTAAAATATTATTCTTGTAGCAAGTCCATTTATTTGGTATTTCTTTTTTTTGTTGTGTTAATCTTTTGCTATCAGGAATTTTATATAAAACCAATTATTTTCGAAATTTTAAATATTGTGAACATTTTCTTTTTGTTGTTTTTTTTATTTTAATTCTGTTTTGTACCTCATTAGGTTTTTATTACTGTCTGGAAGATTGTTATAATTAATTTAAATATTATTTTAAGAAAGTGTATTAAATTCGTTTAAACCACTTTACGAAAATACAGAATTTATTGTAAAAAAAAATCAGAACATCATTTTTACTTAATTAATATATTGCAGTAATTGTAAATATAGTTTTATTTATCTAGTTCACCATAATTGTTTGTTGTTTTTCGCGTGGCTCTGCTGGTGCCTACAAGACCTAGGGGTTTCCGGCTTGTACCGTCTTAAGTCGGTGGCGCGGCTCACTTTTAGATTTTTTTTTCTTCTACCCTCTACGGCTGAGCTCGGGCATAATTTGCCAGTAGAGAGACCACTAGCAGAGTACTCTTTGGGGAACCAAAAAAAAGGCGTGGCAATTTAATAAATCAGCACTTAAAATACATAGTATTTTTTTAGGTAATATAATGGCACATGGGAGAAAGCTAATGTCAACTTTTATGATACGCAAAACTTACAATTTTTTGCCTAAAATGTATATGTAGCTTTAGTGATTATTTCTGTTTGTTTTTAAAGTGGTTTGTACATATTGTTAATTTTTGTAAATCATTATTGCTAAATAAACATTATTATTATGAGGTCCTCTTCAACGAAAATATCTACTGCTTCCTGTTAATTTAACAGGTCAGTTGACAATCATCTATCAAGTGACTATTAACCATGTTTTTAAACCTCGCACTAGAATATGTGATGAGAAAAATTATTAAAGGGAATCCAAGAACAGAAAAAGACAGGTAATTGCATATGCAGATGAAGTAGTTATAAATGCAAAAAAAAAATCATAAAAAACATCCTAGTAGAATAAGAAAAAACGATGGGATTAGAGATAAACCAGGAAAAAACAAAGATAATATGACTAAATGATAAGATACCAGGAAGTATTAAAAAAAAATGAATATGAAGAAGTTAAAAATTTGGAAACGACAATAAATAGAACGGAAGATAGGAAACTTAAAATAGCAGAAAAATAAACGTTACAAAAAAAGCACTCCATGCAAACATTAAGAAGCAAATTACCTACGAAAAAAACCAAAATAAAGATCTACAATATAATAATTTATTTATTCGTATCAGAGCATCATCCAAGTACAATATTATAGGTACAATATCAAGGTACATATTAAGTATTTAGAACATTCATACTTACATACATACAGTCACGCCTTTTTCCCGTAGGGGTAGGCAGAGACCTTCCTTCCTTCCACTTCTGCTACGGTTCTTACACACATCTTTTGCTTTCTCTACTTTCATCAGGGCTCTTATGCATGCTCGTCGGTTGTTGGTACTCTTAACCTGGCCTTTCGTCAAAACAATGTTGATCTGATCGAGATATGTTCGCCGAGGTCAACCTCTACCGACTTGTCCATTTAAACTCGCCTTATAAATTTGTTTCGCCAATCTTCCTTCATTCACACATACAATAAATACTTACAAATACAAACATAAATTTATAAATATAAAAACTATGTAGAGATTACAGTACAACAAATATAAAAATAGAAAATACATATTATGATTTTAGACTAGAGCTAAACATTTCTTGCCCAAAAGCGGGCTACGTCGATTGCGTTTGGCTTTGTTGCCATGAGGTCCTCTGGAGTGCATTAGGCTGGGCACAGTGGACAGGTGTACTTACGCAGCCTGGTTGGAGTTTACAGGGTAGCCCCATTTTTTAAGATCTCTCGATCTTACGTAGTCTGTTCAGTGCCTTCCAGGTTTCCCAACTTTTATTGCAACCTGGAGCCAGTTCTTTTTCCGGCTCCATCCAGTGTTGATTTGCGGTCTTCCTCCAAAGGTCCACTCTGGTTGTAGGTTCTGCATAATTTTCCGTCGATCTCAGAAAACTTCGCCTCGATTTTAATCTCTGATGGGTCCGTTGTACACCGTAAAGAGGATGGCGTTCCAATTCTGCTGATTTAAGTCGTTTTGATGGCCGAAAATTGAATTTTGTGACAGTAAAAAATAGTTATCCACTGCCATTAATTGAATCAATTATAACAAAATTAAGGGATGCTAAGTTTTTATCTACGATTGACCTAAAGAAGGCATTTCATCAGATACCTTTAAGTGAATCGTCTTGTGCATTTGCTGTTCCTGGAAGAGGATTATTTGAATATGTAGTTTTACCTTTTGGCTTGCATTCAAGTTAACAAGGCATGTCTAGATTGATGGACAGAGTTTAAGGACCAGCACTGTTCTCTGGTATCTAGATGACATGATTATTGCTACACCAGATTTAGAGACTCACTTGAAGATTTTTGTGAAAGTTTATGAGCGTCTGACTATTAATTTTGATAAATGTCAGTTTTGTCGAACTTCTCTTCAATTTTTGGGTTATTTAGTAGATGAACATGGGTTACGTTCTATGAAAATAGGTATTGTAGATACTACATGGTTGTCATTTCGGAACATATTTAGCTGTCAATATTCAACTAATCAACCAATTAATGAGCTTTAATTGAAATCATGAAAACAAAATATGCGAGGAAAATAAAAAGTTATATCAAAAAGAAACGAAACTCGCAAGTGTGAGATACTTCGTTACAAATGGAACCCAGGAATTAGAAGAAAACGTGGAAGACCCAGATCAGGACGGCTGAAAAAAATAAAAGAATATCTACTTAGGGCAGGTGTAAATAATTTGCAAAAAAGTATACGATAGGAAAAAAAAGAAACATTGTAAAAAGAGACTGGAATTGATGAACAAGGATCTAGAAAGTAAAAGCAGCTTAGCATCTTTGACCAATTAAAAAAAATATCGGTAATTTAATCCAAATGACGCTCATTCTATTTATGAAGATATCGCTTATTTT
Organism: Agelastica alni; assembly: GCA_950111635.1. Taxonomy (NCBI): domain Eukaryota; kingdom Metazoa; phylum Arthropoda; class Insecta; order Coleoptera; family Chrysomelidae; genus Agelastica; species Agelastica alni. Next base: position 24,835,097 of record OX467716.1, read on the forward strand.
ATTTAAATTAACGCTCATTTAAATGACTCTCGACTTCTTTTACTGTTAAGGTATACAGGTTATTGTAGATCATTTCGTTTAACATATACCATGGGGCATTAACAATAGCTCTTGGTATTTTAGACTGGCTACTTTAAATGACTGCTGTGTTAAATTTACTGGCACAGCTCCCAATTTATAAATTATTTAATACTTGTTACGCAAGTGAATCTTCCGATCAATTAATTACTTTAAAAACATGGTCGACTATAAAACTTTGAGATTGATTGTTTGTGACAAAACTTTAGTGATAGGGTAAAATTTACATATCGTTTAAGTCTGTTTTGGAACGATTATTATTATTATTTTAAATAATTTGATATATCTGTGAATGAAATTTCAGAGTAAAGTTATACGTTGTCATGAACAATTATCACGGTATTGCTTAACCGCATTACTAACAGTATATGGATATCGAATTAATATGGCGTTAATAATTCGTGGACAACAAAATCGATGTGAGTTAAAATATAATTTTGTAGCCCAACCAAATTAATGGTGCAATTGTTTCATGATGCAGCGTTGTGCAGTTTATTGTAAATTTCTTTATTGCTACATATCTATGTTAAAATTAGTCGAAATTATGTTTAAAATCACTCATACAGTCAGCCGCGTCAAAATTATGTTTAAATCACTCATTCAAACGTAAACCTGCATACATACATATAGTCAGCCATTTTCCCGTAGAGGCTTTGCTTCCTCTACTTTTATCAGTGCTTTCATACATGCTCGTCGGTTGTTGGTACTTTGACCTGGCATTTTAAAACAATGTTGATCTCAGCGAGATATGTTCGCCGAGGTCGACCTCTACCGACTTGTCCATTTACACTCGCCTTATAAATTTGTTTCGTCAATCTATCTTAATCCATCCTTTTACGTGTCCAAACCATCTTAGCATTTCTTTATCTATATTTGTAACCATTTGAGCCATCTAAGATTTGCGGATGACATAGTTCTAATGGCAGATGACATGCAGGAAGCCAGGGAAATGCTAAAAGATCTACAACGGGCAACACAAAGAGCAGGTTTGGAAATAAATTATAACATAACAAAAATGTTAACCAACCTAGTACCAAGCGAACCTGTAGAAATAGAAAACAAAATCATCGAAATCACAGAAAAATACACCTACCTTGGCCATGAAATCCGTATCGGCAGGGACAACCAGACGTACGAACTGTCCAGACGAATATCTCTGGGATGGGCAGCGTACGGAAAGCTTAGGGACATATTTAAATCAGAAATTCCTGTAAGTATGAAAAGGAAGACCTTCAATCAGTGTGTTCTCCCAGTTATGACATACGGGGCTGAAACTCTAACCTTAACAAAAACAATAGTTAAAAAACTACAAGTAGCGCAACGGAAAATGGAGAGATCCATGTTAGGACTTTCCCCTAACGACCGAGTCAGGAACGAGGATATAAGGAGAAAAACGGGGGTAGAGGACATAATAGAGAGAATTACAAAGCAGAAATGGAGATGGGCAGGACACGTGGCTAGAATGAAGGACGGAAGATGGACAAAGAAAGTTCTGGAGTGGCGACCGAGATCGGATAAGCGAAGCAGGGGTAGACCACCGACACGATGGACAGATGACCTCAAAAGGATAACCACGAACTGGATCGCAGAGGCGCAAAATAGGGAAAGATGGAAATATTTCGAGGAGGCCTACGTTCAGCAATGGACAAGAGAATAAGGCTGAATGATGATGATGATGATGATTTGTAACCATATCTTCTTTTACACCACAGCGTTCTGTTATCTCTTACTATTCTTCACTTTATCCAACCGAGTCACTCCGGCTATACTTCTCAGACTACTCATCTCCGCAGCATTAATCCTATTTTTATGCTTTTTCTGCCAAACTATACATAAGTGTAGGAACCAACACAGCCAGACGTGCCTTTTTTGGCACTTTCTGGGTGTTCATAAAGCTATACAGTGCCCCATTCATTTGTTTTCCTGCCTACACCCTTCGCTCAATGTCACTGTCATACTTTTCATCTCTCGTAAACTTTGAACCCAAGTATACAAACTCATTTACTTGTTCCACTTTTTCTCCCTTAATCAGAACTTCACATTTTGTCATGCTTTCTTCTCTTTTAAAAACCATTACTTTCGTTTTGCTTGCATTTATTTTCATCCCTTTGATTTTCATGGCATCGTGCATAACATTAACCATCACCTGCAACTCCTCTTTAGATGGCGCTAATATGACTTGATCATCGGCGTAAAGAAGGCATTTGACGATCAAATCATTCATTTTCAATCCATAGGCACTCTCTTTCAAAACTTTTAAACAATCGTCTATGTATAAGTCAAACAGCCATGGCGAAGCCACACATCCCTGACTCACACCTTTTTCGATGTTAAACCAGTCCGTGTAATCTCCGTTTATCCTGACACAAGCACAAGGTGTTGATACAGTTTCTTAGTGCCATTTTTGATTAATTCTGCCGAGATATTTCCAGGCCCTGGCGCTTTTCCATTTATCAAAGATGACTTCGTTTACAGTTATTCTAATTGGGGATGCTATTTGCGACATTTTGTTGTTGCTCTTCTTGGAACTCGGCCCTGTATTCCTGTAGTAGTTTAGAGAAATACTTATTCCTCTGCTGTAGTGGAATTGGCGCATTTATCTCTCTTTTCTTTTCTTTTGTTAGGGACTTTATAATTTTCCAGCTCTTTGTACTTTTCTGTTCTCCTAGATCCTGATACATTTTTTTTATGCTTTTCTTTAATATTTTAAATGTGTGCGCCAAAGTAAATTTGTGACTAAAAATTTTAAAAGAAAACAATTACCTATCAGAATTTAAAAAAACGCATTGTTTTTGACAACTCTCATTTGTCATCAGTAATTTATTTCATTTTTATCGCCAAGATAACATTTTTTAGTTACTATAGCCAAGGGTCGGACGGAAGACTGGTGGTCGCCGTGCCAACAGCCGGTTTAACCCTCACCTGCCCCGTTAGATATTTCACATCAAAAGTCAGCACGTAGCAGTTAGCAAAAGATTTGTTGCATAAATATATAAAATCATCATCTTACCATATAACTAGTTTTAAATTAAGATAAAAAATATTTGTTTGGTGTTGTTTATCGGATCGGTTCTCTTTCGGAAGAATTTAATTCCGTAAAATAATGTTTTAAAAGAATTTCGGATCAGAAATTTTTTCAAATTGCTATTCCTTTTTTCCGTTTCTCTTTGGAGAAAGGCGACGTAGTTCACGTGTAAAAATCCCGAAGGGTCTTTAGAATGTTGCGCAACGGATCAAAGGGGACTTCGACACGGTCAAAAAGTTGATCCTGACTGATGTATTGTTTCCCATTTTCTATAAAGTTATATATTTTCCATCGCATTAACGGTTTACGGACATGAGAAATTTTTAAAAACATATTTTAAATACTCATTCATTTAGATCATTTATGATGGTTACAGATAACGGTAGTTGCGCTAATGAAGAATTTTATGTGTTAGTGAAAAAATTAAAGTTTTATTTTTTAAAATCGTACTAGGTACTCTATAACTATAACCCAATAAAGCATAATTTTTGCGTTAAGACTCACACTGTATACAGAGTACAATAATTGCAAAACATCATTGACTTTGTAAACTTCGTTCGCTTACAAATAATCCGTACGCAAAAACGTAAAAAAACGACTTCAAAGACATATGGTTTTCTCATGGATGCCATTCGGACTTTTAAAATAGAATCTTTATCTTTTATGTCACCGATCTCTATTTTTACCAATTTATCGCGTCTGCAGGCACCAGCAATACCCATAATTAGAATTACCTATAAAAAAATTAACAGTTAATAGCTATCTAAAATGTATAAGCTATCCAAATTGCTATCAATCCAATAATTTATATTTTTAACGAAATAAAAGAGAAAAAAACTCGTAAATTAAAAAAAAGTGGCCCCGGCCGGAATTGAATCTAAGCGAACAGTTTAAAATGCCTGCGCTTTAGACCCCTAGGCTAATATGACAGCTCAAGTAATCAAAAGTTTTATGGTATTATTTAACTAAAAAACCATTCTAACTGCTTATCAAACAAGAGGAGTATTTTGTTTTCTGATACATAATCGACCCACATATATCTATAGTATAGGTTAACATGCAGCGAAATTAACTGGTTATTTAAAAATCAGTTTTAAACATTTTTATATTTATTTCGATGTCAAGAATTTTTAGAGTTTTCTATAAAAGTATTCATCATCAAACAGCCTGTCTCGTCCACTGCTGAACATAGGCCTCCGTTAACGATCTCCATTTATTTCGATCCTGGGCATCCTGGATCCAATTTGGTGCTACTCTTTTTATGTCATCCGTCCACCGGGTCGGCGGACGACCTCTGTTCCTGAACGCATCTTGCCTAGGTCTCCACTCTATGATCTTTTTGGTCCATCTTTCGTTGGTCATTCTTGCGACATGTCCAGCCCAGTTCCACTTTAAATATGTTATTCGCTGGATTGCATCGGTAACCCCTGTTCTCTGACGTATTCGATCATTCGGAATCTTGTCTCTCAGCGTGACTCCCAACATGGAGCGTTCCATGGCTCGCTGGGCCACTCCTACTTTATTTACCGATTTTCGTGTTAGAGTTAGGGTCTCCGAACCATAAGTCAGAACCGGCAGAACACACTGATCAAACACCTTCCGCTTAAGGCATATGGGGGTTTCGGACTTAAAAATGTGTTTCAGCTTCCCATAGGCGGCCCACGTTAGCCCTATCCTTCTTTTGATTTCGCAGGTTTGATTGTCCCTGCCAATCGTAACATCATGGCCCAGATATCTGTAGGATGTAACTTGGAAGATTTCTTTTCCTTCTACTAAGTAGTTTCGGCTTGGGACTAGATTTGTCATGAAATTTGTTTTCGATATAAAAGTATTATAGTTTTTTATATCTTTTACATTTAATACTTCTATTTAGAAGTTATTTTCTGGGTGGTGCTTGTTAAAAGGTACAGATGTCGTGACTAGCGCTTTTCGTGCAGTCCTTCATTTATACTTGGTGAGAGTTAAAAGTGTTGAATTTGTCTCGTCGAAGGAAAGGCAAACATGTTTTTGTCAAGACCTACCCTATGCTGTTGATGGACAACACCCTGAAACCGGTACATAGGTGGTCACTTCGAAGAGATAAATTTAATATTTCTTTCTTTTACTCAACAATCATCTGCATAAAAGACCCGTACTGGGTATTATGCACGATTATGTACCAGATGTAATTCAAAGCTTGTCCTGGCATATAGACAAAGGAGTATTTTGTTTTCTGATACATAATCGACCCACATATACCTAAAGTATAGGTTAACATGCAGCGGTAATAACTTCTTCTTTATCTTCTTTTTCATGGTAGGCCTATTACCTGTTTTTTCTTCAATTTATTAGCCACGATCTAGATTGTCACTCCACCTCTTTCTTGGCCGACCTATACTTTGTTTTCCGTTTGGCGACTTATCTCTAGCGATACGAACTAGTTTATCTTCTCTCATACGAGAGATATTAACTGGTTATTTATAAATCAATTTTATACATTTTTATATTTATTTTCGCTGGCAAGAATTTTTAGAGTTTTCTATAATTTTTTGCATTTATTGAGTTAAGGTTAATATTGAAAAAAGAGTAAGTTAATTAGTTTAAACATAAAAGTGTAACCTTTTCACGGTAAATCCCTCAACATTATATCGGGATAAGTCCACCCAAAATTTGAGATATTGTCGCTGTCTAGCGGATTTTGGGTTTGGCAAAAGAAGCATGAAAATAGGATTAATGCTGCGAAGATAAGTACTCTAAATATAGTCGGAGTGACTCGGTTGGATAAAGTAAAGAATAGTGAGATAAGAGAACGATGTGGTGTAAAAGAAGATGTGGTTACAAAGATATATAAAGGAATGCTTAGATGGTTTGGACACGTAGAAAGGATGGATGAAGGAAGATTGACGAAACAAATTTATAAGGCGAGTGTGAATGGACAAGTCGGTAGAGGTAGACCTCGGAGAACAAATCTCGATCAGATCAACATTGTTCTGAAGAAAGGCCAGCTGTCAAGAGTACCAACAACCGACGAGCATGTATGAGAGCATTGATGAAAGTAGAGGAAGCAAAAGATGTGTGTAAGAACCGTAGCGGAAGTGGTCTCTGCCTACCCCTATGGGAAAAAGGCGTGACTTTATGTTTGTATGTATCTAGCGGATCCTTCTGCATGTGAAGTCGTCTTGCATAAACAGGAAATCGGGTTTCAATAAAGGACCGAAAGGCATCACATGTTCTTTTACAACATTCTAAAATTAATAATTAGCATTCATAAATCTCGTACGAACAGAAACTAATTCTGTGCGAGCGTCAAAGCATATACCACCCTAAAACATGAAATAGCCACCACCGAATGAAATCCTTGCAGAGATTTTGCAAGTAGCAAACCTCTCTGCTAGTTTTTGCAAGACTCGTTTAGGACCATTTGGATGTTTTAGGCTAACCCTAGTTTTATCTTTGAACAAAACTTTTTTTCCAATTATTCACAGATCAATTTTAATGATTTCGAGCAAAACGTAAGCTGTCAACTCTGTTTTATCTATAAAGCAAGGGTACAGTGAATGATTTGCTACTGTTTAATTCAGCTTCTTTTAACTTTCCTTATCACAGTACTATTTACAGTCCCGTTTCTTAAAGCGTTTTGTCTAATAAAATGTTCATCTCGGTCGTTATTGCAATTTTTTTGACCCTGCTCTGGCCTTCGAGAACAATTTTCTGTCATTCAAGCGTCTTACAATACGGCTTATTGTGGAACGATGTTTGCCTAACAAATTGGCTGCATAACTTTGACGATATCACTTATCCAATACAAGTGAGGCCCTCAATACCTATTGTTCAGTTAAATTCCTTGCTTTATTTATTATTCTTATTTTTTTGGGCTCAAAAATTTTAAACAGTCTACTACAAAAAACATATTACTTTTAAAATAGGAACAGCAGCCTTATGATATTTTACAACAAAATTACGGATCAATTAAGTACAAAAAGTTTTGTAGCCATTCTCAATATGTGACAACAAAATTTTATTTCTCTGAAGATTGTTCAAAATAATAATTTTTGATGTTATGATAATTATTGGTTAATCAGAAAAACATGAAAACCGGTATGCGAAAAACTGCATGAATAAAATATTAGGCCATTTTTTCTTTTAATATTGAATTATATAACAGACTTAGTAGCTGGGAAATTAATGCGATTTTTTCGGTTGTGTGTACCGATTTCATTAAAGTTTTTGTTTTATAGTTAACTATTAAGCAATAACTGTTTTTAAAATTAATTTTAAAATATACCTATATTGATTTCTGCAATATAAAAATACAATGTTGCCAGCCGAAAATAAGACATTTGCAGAAACCTCGTCAACATTTTAGAAAAATGATCAGACCCGTCGATTTTTAATTAAAGGGGGACACTTTTTTCCGGTTTTTTGACTCCACTACTATCAACCCCAAACGAGGGTAAGAATTACCCCAAAATTTTTAAATGGCATTGGGAATTGGCAAACATTACACGTTAAAATTTCAATTACGAGGGCAGTAACTTTTTGAATTTCCCGCGCAGTTACTCCAAATGCAACAGTGCTGCCGTCAACTATAATCTATCAGTGGGCAACTTTCTAATTTTGGGCAAGCTACGTCGTGCAGTTGGTGTTTGATAGCCGTTCAAAGCAGACAACCTCGTGAATTTTTACGAAAATGGAAAAAAGTGAATTTCGTGTGCTGATTAAGCATTACTTTTTACGTAAAAAATCCATCACTGAAACTAAGGACTAAGACTTGATAAATACTACGGGGACTCGGCACCATCAATTTCAATGGTTAAGAAGTGGTTTACAGAGTTCCGTTGTGGTCGTACCAGCACTAGTGACGCCGAACGTCCAGGTCGCCCAAAAGAAGTGATCACGCCGGAAATCGTCGATAAAATCCATGAAATGATATTGGATGATCGGAGAATGAAAGTGCGTGAGTTGGCTCATGCTGTAGGTATCTCAACTGAACGGGTACATTATATTTTACACGAATATTTGGACACGAAAAAACTCTCTGTGAGATGGGTGCCGCGATTGCTCACACTCGACCATAAGCGCAAACGTGTGACCACTTCAAAAGAGTGTTTAGCGATGTTCAGCCGTAATCCGGACGAATTTTTGCGCCGTTTTGTTACTGTGGATGAAACATGGATCCATCAGAACACGCCAGAGACCAAGTAACAATCGAAACAGTGGGTTGCTCGGGGCGAACGTGGACCAAAGAAGGCGAAACAGAGTCGTCTGTCAGCCAACAAGGTCATGGCCACAGTTTTTTGGGATGTACGCGGTGTCATTTACATCGATTACCTTAAGAAAGGTAAAACGATCACCGGCGAATATTATTCAAAGCTTTTGAACAGATTCGACGTTGATTTGAAGCAAAAACGGCCGCATTTGGCTAAGAAGAAGAAAGTGCTGTTCCATCAAGTCAATGCACGTGTGCACACTTGTCTAGTCACGATGGCCAAAATCCATGAATTGGGATACGAACTGCTACCCCATCCAGCATATTCTCAAGATTTAGCCCCCTGCGACTATTTTCTGTTTCCAAACCTAAAGAAATGGCTGGGCGGTAAGAGATTTGAGTCGAATGAAGAAGTCATTACCGAAACAAACGCGTATTTTGAGAGCTTTGAAAAAACCTATTATTTGGAGGGAATAAAAAAATTAGAAAAACGCTGGACTAAATGTATCGAGCTAAAAGGTGATTATGTAGAAAAATAAAATTTTTATTTTCGGAAAAAAATTTGTTTTATTCAAAAAGTCACTGACTTATTAAACCGCCCTCGTATTTTAGTTGCTTACTTACTACTCAATTGATTAAATGTTCCAACTGATAACCGCCCGCTTCCATACAATAATAAAGATTTTGTTCAAAACGTTCACTCGTTAATAATTCTTTAAAGCAAATCTTCCAACGACGCTGGTTGTGTTTTATAGATTTTACTTTTCAGAAGTTCAATTACTATTGTTCGTCAGTATTTAGACCAACGTTTTCCACGGCATTAGCTTGGGAGAAGAGGCAGCATTCAATGGCCTCCACGATCGCCAGATTAATCGCCCCTCGATTTCTGTTTGTGAGGACAACTGAAAAGTAAAATCTTTAAAACACAACTAGCGTCGTTGGAAGATTTGATTCTAAAAATCGTTGACGAGTGCAGTCGAATTACTCTGAAAATTCTTCGGAATGTGCTTAAACAATTTGAAAACGTGCGTGAACGTTTTCAACAAAATCTTTATTATTGCATGGAAGCGAGCAGTTATCAGTTTGAACATTCAATCAATCACAGTAGTAAGAAAGCAACTAAAATAATTAGAATTTTAACAAGTAATTTTTTTAAAAGTATTGGAAGAAAATGTAAAATTTAAAGACTATTGTGAAGATAATTGTCAGAGTTTTCAAAAAAAATCTTATTTGACCCCCAATGCCATTTAAAATTTTAAGGTAATTCTTACCCTCGCTTGGGGTTGAAAGAAGTGGAGTCAAAAATACCAGAAAAAATGGCCACCTTTAATTAAATTACCACATTTAATTTATTGCATAATTTTTAGTTTATATTTAATTTTTGAAATTTGAAATTTTTGAACCATATTGTTATAATTTACTTGCAAAGAACAAACAACAACGTTCGCGTGGCTAGTAGAAAACCTTAACGTTAGTGCTATGCTATACAGAGATAAAAATAAACAAATTAGCGCTGCAGAGTTGCCACTTTTTTCCCAAAACCGATGCGATTATCAATATTTAAAAAAATCTTGATCTTTTTTAGATCACAAAAACAATTTTTTTAACATTTTATGCCAAACTCAATGTTACTATGTAATAATCGAACATTCTTAAGCGACACTCTAAATTTCGTTTGAAGAACGTGAGTTTCGACTTTAATTGTCGCCTTTTAACGTGGCATATCTCGAAAAAAAACTGAAAAAAAATTTAAAAATATAAAATATAATCAATAAAATTTTATCCAGGACTTAATCTCCTTCGCAAATTCTCATCAAAACAAAATTCATTTAATGTTAGGTCACTGATTTACTTGCGAAACTTATTTATTTTACTCTTTCTCTTCTAGAAAGAAGTCAAAAAAAACTTTTTGTAAGGCCTAAATATTTATAAATGACGCCACTGGCTTCGTCTACTTTAATTGTCAGTACGTTTACGTCCGCTGTGTGATCACTTACATTGTTTTTATACTTTGGAATTTAAAAATCGGAAAAAGAATAAAGAACAGATTGCTTCTTGTATCAAATAAATTTTAAAGAAAATCCTTGCCTTCAGATTTTAAATATTTCACAAATTTACGCTTATAATTTTACTTATTAACTGTAATTTTATTGTAAGTGCAAACAAACAAATTGTTATAATAATTTATTAACTAGCGGACACGGCAGACGTTATCCTGCTCGAACGTTGGCTTGCCTGCTTTAGAAATATCACAATCAAACTTAGCGACGCCGAAAACTATAAATTCGACACTAATAAAGCGTTTTTAAAAGATTTTAAATTCCATCCCCTTCCCACCCCCTTTCGTAGTGATGCTAACAACATTGAAAATATTACAATTAAACTTAGCGATCTTGAAAACTATGATTTTGACACTAATATTGGAGTTTTTAATAGTTTTTAAATTTCATCCCCTACCCACCCTTTCGTAGAGGTGCTAACAAAATTAGAATTATTACTATCAAATTCAGACACCCCAAAACCTATGAATTCGAAACTAATATTAGCCGTTTTTGATAGTGTAATTCCATCCCCTTTTCACCCCTATCGTAGGGGTGCTAAAAAAATTGGGAATTTTAACATTAAACTTAGCCACCAGAAAAACAATGAACCTGACTTTAATATCGGAGTTTTTATTAGTTTTTATATTTTATCCCCTACTCATCCCTTTTGTATGGACGCTTACATAACTGGAAATGTCACTATTAAACTCAGCATTACCAAAAACTATGAATTCGACACCAATATTAGCCGTTTTTAATAACATCCCCTTTTAACCCCTGCGTAGGGGTGCTAACAAAATTGGGAATTTTTCCATCAAACTTAGCCACCGCAAAAACAATGAACTTGACATTAATATCGGCGTTTTTATTGGTTTTTATATTTCATCCCCTACTCATCCCTTTTGGATGGATGCTTACATAACTGGGAATGTCACTATCAAACTCAGCGTTCCCAAAAACTATGAATTCGACACCAAAATTAGCCATTTTTAATAATGTTTAAATTCCATCTTCTTTTCATCCCTATCGTAGGGGTGCTAACAAAATTGCGAATTTTACAATCAAACTTGGCTACCACAAAAACAATGAATTTGACATTAATATCGGCGTTTTTATTAGTTTTAATATTTCATCCCTCCCGCCCCTTTTGTATGGATGCTTACATAACTTGGAATGGCACTATCAAATTCAGCGTTCCCGAAAACTATGAATTCGACACCAATATTAGCCGTTTTTAAAAGTGTTTAAATTTTATTCCCTTTTCACCCCTATCGTAGGGGGGCTAACAAAATTTGGAATTTTACCATTAAACTTAGTCACCACAAAAACAGTGAACTTAACATTAATATCGGCGTTTTTATTAGTTTTTATATTTCATCCCCTACCCACCCCTTTCGTATGGATGCTTACATAACTGGGAATGGCACTATCAAATTCAGCGTTCCCGAAAACTATGATTTTGACACCAATATTAGCCGTTTTTAAAAGTCTTTAAATTTCATCCCCTTTTCACCCCCATCGTAGGGGTACTAACAAAATTGGGAATTTTACCATCAAACTTGGCTACCACAAAAACAATGAATTTGACATTAATATCGCCGTTTTTATTAGTTTTTATATTTCATCCCCTACCCACCCCTTTTGTATGGATGCTGACATAACTGGAAATGTCACTATTAAACTCAGCGTTCCCGAAAACTATGAATTCGACGCTTATATTAGCTGTTTCTGATAGTTTTTATATTTCATCCGCTTCTTACCCCTTTCGTAGGTGAGCTAACAAAATTGGGAATGTTACCATCAAACTCAGCCACTCCAAAAACAATGAAACCTTTTTTATGGGTGTTAACATAATTGGAAATGTTACTTTTAAACTCAGTGTCCCGAAGACTATGAATTCGAAACTAATATTAGCTGTTATTGATAGTTTTTACATTCCATCCCCTTTTTAACCCTATCGTAGGGGTGCTAACAAAATTGGGATCTTTACTACCAAATTAAGCCACCTCAAAAACCTATGAATTCGACATTATTGTTGGCCATTTTCATTATTTTTTTTTATTTTAACCCCCTATTACCCCTTTCAGTGGGCTTATCGGGATAAAACTTCCTATCTCTCAAGTTGTAGCAATTAATACGCATTTACAAAATTTCATTAAAATGGGCTAATGAGTTCGGCAGCTATATTAACCGTTTTTTATAATTTTTATATTTCATCCCCTTTCCACCTCTTTTGTTAACCCGATCGTTATCAAACTTCACGGGATCACCCGCTGTGCTAATCTGAAAATTTTATCAAAATTGGTCCATAGAGAACAAACATTGATTTTTATTTATATAGATTTCAATAATAACCGTTCTATTATTATATTACAATATTAATCATGTTAATAACGAAATAGTTACCGTGCTATTAAGCCGCTAATTGTTCGAAGGAAGGACGCGCAGCTGATTGGTTCATTTTGCTTGCTCAGCGTATGACGCGTAGTCTTCGATCGCATCGATTACAACCCACCGACACACACTCAACGCAATTCACTATAAATATAAGTTTTAAGATATCTATAACTTAGGAATGGGTCCTGTCTTGGGTGCGACTGGAGGATATAAGCTTATATAGAGGTCAATCAAACTAAGATGGGGCTTTCGTGCACATCATTTCTAAAACATTGTTTCTTCTACTTTCAAGTTATCTTTGGTATGGTTCTATCACCCCTCGTAAAGTCTTTCGGTTGCTACTGCAGTAGTAACTGGGAGATGAGGTGAGGTGGTAAAATTGTATCAGGAGAAACGCGATTTGGAAGGGGGAATGTTTTGCACAATTTTGAAAAAATATGTGTGTATGTTTTGGAATTTAATAATTGTGATCTTTTTTAAATAAACCTTTTTATATTTTACATAAAAATATATTATTTTATTAAGGAAATAATTTAGCAGATAATATTAGTTAAACTTATAATTATTCTAATATACCGTTATAGTAAAAACAGTATTTTTCAAAAACGGTAATAGTTTCAGGTGAACAAAAATGCAATTATAGAACCTAAAAAAGAATTATCCAAAAAAGAAGTATATAGAGATGAAAAGTATAATGATCTGAAAGTAAACTTGTAAACTTTGAAATAATTTTTTTATTGCTAGTTGGGTTTAAATTATACCGCTCAGTAAATGTCACAATGTATTGAACTATAAGGTTTTCTTTACTCATAATCTGGTTTTATATTTTAAGATAACAATGAATAATCACACTCTGTTAAACCCACTGAAATAAATTTAAATCGAATTGGGTAAATTCAACTATAAAAAATATCGCCTTAAACATTAATTTTCATCATTTTTCTTTTTTTTTAAGCTTCTGCCGAATGGACGAATGTCGATGAATAAATATGAATCTAAAACAATGTCAGCTCACGAACTTTTTTTTATTAATATAGAGTGTAAAGAAATTACATACATACATGCATATAGTCACGCCTTTTTCCCGTAGGGGTAGGCAGAGACCACTTCCTTCCACTTGCTACAGTTCTTACACACATCTTTTGCTTCCTCTACTTTCATCAGTGCTCTCATGCATGCTCTTCGGTTGTTGGTACTCTTGACCTGGCCTTTCTTTAAAACAATGTTGATCTGATCGAGATATGTTCGCCGAGGTCGACCTCTACCGACTTGTCCATTCACAACTCGCCTAATAAATTTGTTTCGTCATTCTTCCTTCGTCCATCCTTTTACACCACAGCGTTTTCTTATCTCACTATTTTTTACTTTATCTAACCGAGTCACTTCGGCTATACTTCTCAGACAACTCATCTTCGCAGCATTAATCCTATTTTCATGCTTCTTCTGCCAAACCCAACATTCACTACCACACATAAGTGTAGGAACCAACACACCTTTATGCACAGCCAGACTTGCCTTTTTTGACACTTTTTGGCTGTTCATAAAACTTTGCAGGCCCCATATATTTGTTTTCCTGCTAACATCCTTCGCTCAGTTTTACTGTCATACTTTCCATCTCTCGTAAACTTTGAATCAAAGTACACAAATTCATTTACTTGTTTAGCTCTTTCTCTCTCAATCGAAACTTCACAGGTTTTCATGCTTTCTTCTCTTTTAAAAACCATTACTTTCGTTTTGCTTACAACTAAGTGAAATAAATTAATTATTTCAACGATTGTGTATTACGTTAATTTTTAATTACGAAATGATATACCTACTTAAACAAAAAAACTTTATTTCTACATTAAACCCCATTTGAGTAATATTTTTGTAACAAATCTCAAATTTTCAAACAGGAAGTGGGCGGTTTGTAATATATCCTGTAAAAAGTCTGATCATTGTCTACCTAAAAATGTTATTGTAAGGGCATGTCATGACAACATCAAAAGAAGAAAAACTGGCTATCTTGGACACATACTACGTGGAGAACGTTATTATTTCCCACGTCTTATTCTTCAGGGTAAAATAGAAGGAGAAAAAAGAGGAGTAGGTAGAAGAAAATTATCCTGGTTACGAAACATACGACAATGGACAGGAATACAGGACTTCCAGGCACTGCAAAATGCTGTAATTAATAGAATCATATGATGAGGAAAGCGGGAATCTGCATGGCACTTTAAGAAGAAGAATTTAACATTACAAAACACATACAGAGTGGCTAACCTAAAACGAAACAGATTCATTTGCAGGAACCTCGTCAATATTTTAAAAAAACTTTAAGATCCGTCGATTTTTTATTACATGGAACATTTTTTTCCGGTTTTTTCCACTACTTTCAACCTTAAGCGAGGGTAAAAATTACCCCAAAATTTTTAAATGGCATTGTAAGTCGAATAAGATGTCTTTTAAAAGCTCTGACAATTCTCTTTACAATAGTCTTTAAATTTTACATTTCCTTCCAATACTTATAAAAAAAATACATTTTAAAATTCAAATTATTTTAGTAACTACACTATAAAAGGATATTTATGTTTAATATTAATTTATTTTGTGATATCATTTTCATCACCTCAAAAATCTTTTGTTCTAAACATAAATTTAAATTATCTTTTTAACGGATTTTATCTTGTACAAGACGCAAAATAAACGAACAAAAAAAAACTTTGCAGGTAATCATATTTTAACGAATAAACAATACAAACGTTGTTTATGTTCAATTTGAGCATTGAAGCGTATTCGCCCATGCGCCCCCGACCCCCGTGTGTACCTTTCTTCTTTGTCTTCGGGCGATGTCTTTCGAATGAGATGAAAGGAAACACACCACATGGGATTTTCTCTTTGGATTTGTCTGATCGGAATATCTTGGGGGAAGGTTTCGACATTTTTAGCTATCGTATGAGTTTCGTTTTCGATTTTTTTTTATTTTTCTGGTATATTGTGTGCTTTTGTCAAAGATGGAAAATTTTCTTATGTATTTTATAAATATTTATGACCAGTTTTTTAAAATTACATATCGAATGCTTACATGTACTGTTTCAAGAATCGAAACGTTTCTATCTGGAAGGTTTACAATATGTTTGTCCACACTTTCTGTCGACAATCAAATAATTTAATACTGGTAAATACTATAGAAAATAAACGATAAAATCTATTATTTCAACAGTTATCTTTTAATACTTGCAATTAAAGACTAATTCAAAGTTAAATCTTTAAAATTATATAACATTTTATTTTTTAACATTCTCTTGATTTGTTATTAAAACCCAAATTGTTGGAATAAAGTTAAGTAGTTATATTACAAATATCGTTACATTACATTTTTGCAGTTGGGCCATTGGTATAGGCACCTATGTCACCTAGATCTTTGATAGTTTGTAGTTACCGCTGTGTCTTCAGGACATCAGAATTCTAGTCCGCTGGTATTGGCAAACCACAGGATTTCTGTTGGCCCTGTCTCATTTATATCACTTGGATCCATTATCATGCGGCCCCAGGTTTGATACCTGTACACCGCTAGCATGGGGCAGCAACACAGAATGTGTATGCTACACTCTTCCTCTTCGCCTCATAGTCAGCAGTTTTTCTCAGCCGTCAGCTTAAGTTTAAAGAGGTGCGCCATTAGTGCGACGTGGCCAGTGAGCAGGCCAAGCGTGCTGCTTAGCCCACTCCGGTTCATCGTCCAGAGTGCGTCTGCCCTCTTCTGAAGAGGTTTTTTCATTAACTGTCTTGATGTTCTGCAGCCAGTATTTGCATTTCACTGAGCAATATGTTCTTGCTCAAAGATAAGTTTTAACTTCTGTTTTGCTTCGGCAGTAGGCAATCCGATCAACTGGCTTTTTGGTTTTACCAGGGTCTTATTTCTTGCCAGTTTATCGGCTACCTCGTTGCCATTTATCCCTGTATGCCCAGGAACCCATGTAAGAGTGACCTTATTTGCAGTCGCTAACTCAGTGAGGGCCTGCATGCAGTTCCACACCACCAATAATGTTGTGAAGTATTGCTCGCACATTTGGGGTTCAGCACCAAAGCATTCTCTTCGTCTTCTAGATTCTATTCAGAAAAGAGCCATTCGGTTAATAAACACCTCAACTCTTACAGATATCCTTCACCCACTACAACATAGAAAAAAAATTGCAGACCGGATATTACTCTATAGATATTTTTATGGCAGATGCTCCAGAGAAATAAAAATTCTTGTACCACCACTGGTCACATTCGGCCAAAGAACTCGACACGTTGATCACTCTCACCCATTTACTCTCAATATTGACACTACAAGGACCAATCTCCATCAAAAATCCTTCTTTTACAGGGCTGCTACGGAATGGAACAAGATTCCAAAATTAGTTTTTCCAGAGAACTATGACCTGCCACTTTTCAAAAAGCGAGTCCACAATCATCTCCTTTCTATAATCTTTCCCCCTTCTAATAGTCGCGGTCTTATTAACGTCTTGTATATGTTAATTTTTGTTGACCCTGTAATATATTTGTATCCCTGAGTTATTCGATGTTTTTTCTCCTCTTTTATATTATTGTCCGCTGTTATCAGAAAACCTAGATATTTGAAAGACTGGACATTCTCAAAATTGTGGTCGTTTATAGTTCCATTTTTTCCCACTCGGTCTCTATTATCCTTTCGCGTTAAATGCATATATTCCGTCTTTGTCTCGTTTACTGTCAGACCCATTCTTTCAGCTTCTTTCTCCATTTGTACAAACATTTCCTTGACGTTAACTATGCTCTTTCCAACAACATCGATATCATTAGCAATTGCTAGGAGCAGCCTAGCTCCATTGGCTGCAAATATTTGTGTGTTTGTTTAGGCTACTTTCACTACTTTCTCAAGTGCCAAGTTGAATAAAACTGGGGACAGCGCGTCTCCTTGTTTAAGTCCATTTTCTACAGGGAACATTTCGCTATTTTTTTTTAACTTGAAGCTGTCCGCAATGTCACATTTTAATCTAATAAAGTTAGAAGACACTTAAATAAAGCTGGTTTAAACAGTAGGAGAGCTTTACTGCACACATAATTGAAAAAAGTTTTATTCACAGATGAATTTACGGTTAGTCTAAAACATTTAGATGGTGGTGAACGAGTCTGGAAAAGACCAGGAGAGAGGTGTGCCCTGTTATGTTCTGGGGTGGTATGTGCTTTTACGCTCGCACAGAATTAGTTTCTGTCCTTTTTTTAAACTCAATTTTCTGTTTATGCAAGTCAACGCTTAACCTTACATAACTGGGGAAATACTCAATTATCTTAATCAAGTTGGTATACACAGTGACCACTAAAAATCCGTGATCTGAATCCGATTAAGTATTTACGGTATCACCTTAAAAAAAATGTTGAACGTCAAAACTTCTTCTTATGGTCTCTACACGGAGGTTGGCTATCATTATGGCTATTTTTACTTTCGACGCTGCAACACTAAAAAGCTGGAGGGATGTGCATCCAAACCACTCTCTTAGATTCTTCAGCCAAGATATACGACAGAAAACTAAAGATCCAAATACGAGTACTCCGTTGCTACGTTTGGTCCATTTTAATGTAAGTTGTAAGACATGGACTTTAACAGTCGATATGATGAATCGAGTTAAAGCATTTGAAATGTGCTGTTACAAGCGGATGTTAAAGATACCATGGACGTCGCATACAACTAACCTAAAAGTACTAAAGGTAATGCATAAAGATCGAGAACACTAATCAAGAGGAAAATGCAATACATCATGAGAGGCCCCAAGTATCAAATTCTTTGCCTCATAATTCGTGGTAAAATAGAGGGTACAAAATGAATAGGACTAAAGAAACTATCATGGCTTCGCCACTGGACAGATCTTGACGTGGAACAGCTTTTTAAAATTGCCGCTGATCGTGAATAATATCAAAATGTAATTGACATGGCGATCGCCAACGCTTGAATACAAGTATGGAACCCGAGAAAGAAAAAAGAAGTTATTAATGCTTAAAATTTAGGGTTAAGTAAGAAAAACAAAGTCCAAGAAGACATCTGTTTAGAACATAGTCCATTGAAGTATCTTTCCAATAAGTAAGATTTACCACCACTCTACAATAAGCCAATGAAAACATTTTTTTAATCAAGCGTTTGTCAAAAATAAGACAAATATGCAATTCAGCAGATTAAAAATTTTTTGGTGTTGTGCTACGAATGTGAAAGAGACTGCTTTGCTATAAATTTTATTTATTATTTGTGTAATGTTATAAAATCAAACAAAGTGGCAAAAAGTATTTGATGACTCTATACAAGGAACGCACCGCTTGCTCACGTTGCTGTACGTTGATACCAACCTAGATCCTACCAAAAGCAATGCCTACAAACTTAAAATTTTACTGTTTGGAAGTGCCTAATTGTCTACATGTGGAAACGTCCAATGTTTGACCACGAAATGTAGGAATAAATCGTTTTGAAAGTGTAAAAGCGAGAGCTTGAAAAATGTACAGTGGTAGAAATATCATGCAATTAGCGTAAGATTACAAACGGCTTACCGGATTGATCGTTTTGCTTCTAGTTTAAAATATTTTCTTTTATTTTAGAAAATAAAAAGGGTGGCGCGAACACTATGTAATTAATTTATTCAAAAAAATTTCAAGACTGCTATCATGATAAAAGAGCGACATTTTAAAAATAGAGCTTGCTTGACAGCATAAAATTAAAGATCAATATTAATGTATATTAATCTTCGTCGCATCACATTAAAATTAATAATAATCTAGTTTTGGAAAACTTACATTTTCTTTCAAACCGCCATCAAGCTATTAATTATTACACAACAGATCCAATCACTACGAGCCCAACGTAATGTGTTCTATATATAAAAATGTTAATTAATCCTAAGAGATAACCTGATAACCAAAACAAACGTTTTTATTTTGTAACCGTCAATAGATAATTAAAAATGAATTATTCATATATTTGTTGTGTTTAAAAAGTTACATGAAATGTTTTATAAATCTTATTTATTTATATGCCACTTTGACATTTTATTAAAGAAAGGTATTTGATGAATATTGTACTGACAGTATTAAAAATTGCTAAATAAAATTTCAATAAATATTTAAATCGATAACTCTTAGATTGTTTTTAAAGTAAATAAGGAAAACATTAACATTCATAATATATAGTAAATAAAATAATTTTTAGTATTCATGCATCATAAACCAACCATAATAAACGCAAAAGCGTATACAGGTTAATAGGTAACAGCATCAATAAACAAGATTTATTTTATATACATATTGGACCCGGCATACGTAGTCCTGCCCGAACGTTAGCTTGCCTGATTTGGGAATGTTGATATCAAACTCAGCCACCTCAAAAGCTATGAATTCGACACTATTATCGGCAGTTTTTGATGCTTTTTATATTTCATTTCCTTCCCACCCGTTTCGTTGATTGATATTTTACTGGGAAGATACACAACCAATGTATTTACAGTTTTTTCCCCCTTGCATCCCTTGCCCATATTTTTGCTCTTTACAATTGGAGGACTCTACTGCTGACATCAACCTAATTAATGTACATATTGTGTTGTAATGCTATTTGGAATCCTCTGGGGGTTGATTGAAGATTGTAGCTACCTCTTTTTCTTAAAACAGAAAATAAATTTTCAGGAAGACCTTGGCTTATTTTATATGTAAGAAGATATTTTTTGCTTTCCTTCTTTAATTTTTCCCATAACATTAAAATTGCATTGATGGATTAACTGAATCATCAATACAATAAATGTTTTCGCTCTCTTCAGAATTTCTAAAACTTTTAATATTTTTAAAAATATTTTAGCTCCAGTTAGTGTATTATATGGCAAAGTTTTAATTACTGATGGTGCAAATTTAAATGAATTAGAATTAAAAAAACTTAACTATTCAGGCAATCAAATATAATATTGATTTTTTTATGAATGCAGCTTTATTTGCAGTTGTTTCTGTTCTTAGTTGACCTGTTGCCATTAAAGTATATATAGAAGAAGATACGAAATGACTGAAAACTTGTACAGCAAACTGGACCCTCATTTTTTAAAAGTTTGTAGGATAAACATCTTTATTTGATTCTTTAACATTGACCTGGTAATTTAACATGTCTTATCGATTTTGTAGGCCTCCTCGAAGTAATTCCATGAAATAGACTTTTCATCTGCATACATTCTCAATTTCTTATTTATGAAATTGTTTCGAAGACTTTTGAGGAGATATAGAACATCGTAACATACAAAAATATCTTTTTTATCCACAGTTATTTTTGTTTTGTTTTGTTTCGTCTATTCTAGAAGTGATAATGTTGATCTATTATTTGCATCAAATACTGCAATACGAACAGTCAAACCAAGCTGATGCAATTTCTAAATTACTTCAATTCATAATTTGCTAACCATATCGCCCTTCACAGGTCCAGAGGACAAGTAATAGCAGAACGGCATTTTCCAATTATGAAACAATCCTTGGATGCAAAAAACTAAAGCAGTCTTAGCCAATTTGGCATGCATTCCATGATTACCAAAATCTTTATAGCCCTCTATAATATCATGGAATTTATTGTGGTGCAGTCCTTTTTTAAGAGCCATTTCATCAAACATCAGCACACAGTGCTTTTCATCTGCCTCCATACTGAATATTTTTAGCTTAAATTTCGTAATTAACCTAGTGTTGAGCCCAGTTTTCAAATTAAATATTTTCAAATATGAATGAATTGTTGAAGTATTGAAGTATAGAAGTATAGCCGGAGTGACTCGGTTGGATAAAGTAAAGAATAGTGAGATAAGAGAACGCTGTGGTGTAAAAGAAAATGTGGCTACAAAGATAGATAAAGGAATGCTTAGATGGTTTGGACACGTAGAAAGGATGGATAAAGAAAGATTGACAAAACAAATTTATAAGGCGAGTGTGAATGGACGGAAGTCGGTAGAGGTCGACCTCGGCGAACATATCTCGATCAGATCAACATTGTTTTGAAGAAAGGCCAGGTCAAGAGTACCAACAACCGACGAGCATGTATGAGAGCACTGATAAAAGTAGAGGAAGCAGAAGATGTGTGTAAGAACCGTAGCAAGTGGAAGGAAGTGATCTTTGCCTACCCCTATGGAAAAAAGGCGTGACTTTATGTATGTATGTATGAATTGTTGATATTCCTGGTAAAAAAAATCCAAGGTTTTTTGCATAAATTTGTAATTGCTGGGTGATTTATAATACAAGGAAAATGCTAGTTGTGTCTCAGCAGAGTCTATGTTGCTCTTTTGTTATTAAAGCACTGCTATAAATCAAAGCTTTAGAAGCAGGCGATTTATTTTCCAAGAGACTGATAAAAACATTTCTTGTTGAGAATGTGAAAGCTTTTTGACGAAGCCTCAAATTTAAATCGTTTTTCTTCCTTACTGTATGTTGCAAGCGAAAAATCTTTCTCTTCAAGTTTATCTTTCTTGGAGAATTAACACATGGAATTGGGCTTGGCAAAATGTGTGGTTGACATTAAAAAATAAAACAAAAATGAATTAAAAGTAAAAATTACTGAAGCCTGGAATACAATTTTCCACTGCATTGAAAATATTATTTTAAATAATTATTAATTGAATGAATAAACCAAAGTGACGAAGATTTATAGATTCTGTACACTTCCAACATTACGAATTCGTCGATACTTTGAGTTTGCTTCTGCTTTATCCATAATCACAGTATTTCATATTATTGATAATCTTTTAAAACGGACACGTGGAAGGCCAGCTACTGATACATAACGGACCCATCCATTGTGTTAACAAGTATGTCTGTTTGGAAATAAATATTAAGGAAAAATGGGACCACTCGGGTGGGATAAGATGCCGAATTGAAAAGGCTCGAGTCATATTTCTTAAAATGGCAAAATTGTTCAAAAGTAGGGACCTGTCTATAAACACCAAAATGCGGATAATGAGGTGCTATGTGTTCTCAACTCTTCTATTCGGCGTTGAGTTATGGACGTTATCTGAAACATCTTGCAAAAAATTAAAAGCCTTTATACTCTGGCTTTACCGTCGCGTTCTGAGAATTTTATGGGTGGATCATATTACCAACGAAGAGATGCTACGTAGAATGAAGAAAGAAAAAAATCTTGTGTCAGGTAAATAAACGTAAACTTGAATTTCTCGGCCACATCATGAGAAATCCTGATAAATACCGGCTTTTACAGCTTATACTCCAAGGCAAAATACAAGGTAGAAGGAGTGTAGGAAGAAGAAGAATCTCATGGCTGAAGAATCTCCGAGTATGGTTTAATACATGAACTGTGGGCTTATTTCGTGCATCAGTGAATAAAGTTCGTATAGCCAATATGCTCGCCAACATCCGTAACGAATAGGCATCAACAGAAGAAGAAGAATATACTTTATAATATAAATTCAATAAGAGATATGCACTAAAATTATTTTAAAAAAGTTATGATGCATTTATACTAACCAATAATTTTTTGGCACCATGCATAATTGCATTTAAGTATAAGTGTTGTAATGTAGGTACCATTTTAGTCCAACATTTTGATTTTTCCTTTTAAAATATTTCACAATGTGACGATTTGACGAGTAGTAAAACGTTTTATTTTTTACTTTTTTTAATTTTTGCTCCACTTCCGCTTGTCAGTTGGTCGACCTTTTTTTTGCAGAATCTGTCCAGATTAATTTTAGTTTTAGTAGTTTACCCACAATGCATTTCCATTGGTAGGTAGTTCTGTTACCCAGATTAAACTTTAAATGTTGTTCACATCTTCATCATAATTGTCGACCGTTTGATTTGGTGTTGTTAGAACCACATTGTCTGGCTACGCATCAACATATTATTTATTTTAATGCTTTAAAAAATATCGATCAAAGTCGAGAAGCTTTAATTAAAAATATAGACCGTTTGACAAATTCGTCTTCACAAACTTTTACAACTCGCAGTCGAGTAGTCTAAGTACTTTGAATTCACGATTTCCATCCGATGAAATACTTGTACAAACACTAAGATCAGACGAATGCATTTCTAAACGATTTACATTCCAGAGCCGTTCTGCTGTGATCAAATATACGTGTAGGTTTTTTTTGCTCATGAATCATAACAAAAACGATGAAAGAGCCTCTCCTTTGATCAAAAAAAGGTTAAAAAAAGGTTATTTTAATATGAAGACCAAAAAAACTAAAACTTTTGGCAACTAGATTAAAGTTAAAAACCGAGTCTCAATGTTATGTTCACACAAAGAAACCTTGTGAAGTTTTTAAAAACTTTCAGTTCTTCTTCTACTTGTTAGAGATCTAGATGATCTGTTGATTTCGGACTTGCCTCTGTAATATTTCCTGAGATGTGGACTGCCAGCTGTCTCTTCATCTCTTTGGTGGTCTTTCGGGTGGACGGGTACTTCTGGTTTTCCCTCTAGTACAATGCGTGGTAGTATATCGTCGGTCATTCTCTCTTTGGAAAACCGCAGGATTTCTGTTGGCCCTATCTCATTTAGATCACTTGGATCCATTACCATACGGCCCCAGGTTTGGTAACTGTACACCGCTAGCATCGGGCAGCGACACAGAATGTGTATGCTGCTCTCTTCCTCTTCGCCGCATAGTCGACAGTTTTTCTCAGACGCCAAATTAAGTTTGAAGAGGTGCGCCATTAGTGCGATTTGGCCAGTGAGCAGGCCAAGCGTGCTGCTTAGCCTACTCCGGTTCATCGTCCAGAGCGCGTCTGCCCTCTTCTGGAGAGGTTTTTTCATCAGCTATCTTGATGTTCTGCAGCAATCATTTGCATTCCGCTGAGCGATATGTTCTTGCTCAAGGATTCTGTTACAAACTTTGTAGCTTATCTCTTGAGGCAAAAAAGATCATGGTGACCAGACTACTTTTAATACGCTGCTTTAATTGGACGTATCAAATTTTTAATTTAAGCATTTGAAATACATTTTTTTCATTCATTAATATAAATCTGCAATTAAAATACATATTATTCTATGAGGTTATATGCTGGTATACGACCTAGCTATATGGAAAGGCTAAGGTCAAGTGGCATGATAAGGTCTATTACAACGAAAGGACCTACTTACTGCTTCCTGTTAATTTCGCAGATCAGTTGGCATAGTCGTTCTAGTCTTATTATTACTTCATCTTTAAGTACCGGTTGCAATAAAGGATTTGTATGGGCTGCTTATCTTTTATGAATACTAGCACTTCTTTCGTGAATTAATTCCTTTAAATGTTAAGATCTTTAAATTAATAAAGTATAACCGGAGTGACTTTGATAAATAAACTAAAGAATAATGAGATAAGAGAACGTTGTGGTGTGAAAAAAGAAAACATAGATAAAGGAATGCTTTGATGGTTTGGACACGTAGACACGTAGGTCAACCTCAGCGAACGTATCTCGATCAGATCGACATTGTTTTAAAAAAAGGCCAGGTCAAGAGGACCATTGACCGATGAGCATGTATGAGAGCGCTGATAAAAGACGTGTGCAAGAACCGTAGCAAGTAAAAGGAAGTGGTCTGTGCCTACCCCTATGGGAAAAAGGTGTGACTATATGTATGTAAGTGTGTATCTTCAGGTCATTGTGGATTATACACCATGGGCATTGACAATAGCTTCTAGTATTTTAAACTGCTGTGTTGAATTTATTGACAATACCCCATAGTTTGATGCCGTAGGTCCATATTGGTTTAATTATTGCTTTGTATAATAAAATTTTTATTTCTTATAAAAATAGATTTCCGTTTAGTAAACCAGTTTTTACTTCTTATGTCCATTTGTTTTTGTTTCTTGATATGATCCTTTCAGTATCCACATGTAGGTTTAAAATCGATTTGAACTACTAAAAATTTAATGAATTATTAAATGTTTAAATAATGAATTGGAAGTTTATTCTTAAAGGTTGAAAAATTGATAGTCTGTTTAATAAAAATTGAAATGACCTGTATAAAAATTCTGTTATCGCAGATACTATTTTATAAAAATGTTTTTATTTAAGAAATGCTTTCAACAGTTTATGGAACACCGTCTTAAAGATATTTTTAAAACATCATTTCAAGCGACGGATGCGTTTAGTATTATGCATACAAAAATTTTCCAAGGCAAGTACATGATGATTTTTTCTACACAGATCCGTAATCGGCTACAAAATTGATTTTTTAAAAGTATTGATACGAGCCCGTCACTGTTGACCCTTTTCTGTCGCGACAATGCGTCGGCCACAACTGAGACTGTCGGCGCGGAGACCAAAGAAAAGTTCCCGCGAGTGCTCGACTATTCGAAAAGAGGGCTATCGCCTTCGAGAATAAGGTCGAAGTATAATTTACAGGTATAAAAAAGAGGGCCGTTTTGATGGAAAGACAGTATCGGTTTTAAAAGCGTTTATGAATTAAGAAATGTAAATAGTTATAAAAAGTTGTAAAATTTGTATATGTAAGTGAATATTTAAGTGGTTAATAAAATTAGAATTTATTGTATTGAAATAAACATCGTTTTGTTACTGGATTGAGAGTTTTAATCGCCAAACCCACAGAGAAACTAAAAGTCGTAACAGTATATACATAGTATTTTGGTTTTTTGTATCCTTTTTTTAAATTGTAGTAAATATAACAGCAAAAAGATAAATTCAAAACCCGTATTTTTTTTTCGGTTATAAAAGATTCCTCAAAAGCGTTTGCCTTAATCCGGCTCTGGAGGGTCGTAACGTCTTTCTAGTAACAGGAAATAAAAATGTTCGATAAACATTTGATCGCTTAGTTGCCGAATCGTTTACTGGAAAAATAGGTTCATATTTTCCATGAAATAAATTTATATTGCAACTTTGTGTCAGTTTGAAATTTTCGCGTCTTCTTTGTGAAACACTTATTTTTCGATCGGTTCTTTTAGTCAACGTGAAAAAAGTTGTTGCAACACTATAGGGTTGGTTCATTAATACTTTGTTACTTGTTTTGTACTATATCAAACGTCTGCCAAATGCCAACATCCTAGCCTAGACCGTAAACAGCACACTAGGCAATGTCATATTCATAAATGTGTGCTAAATTTTGATTGCATATTTTTACTTTGGATATTGTCAAGCACATTAAATACGAGGATAGTTCACGAAATTTTGTCTCCAACATAGAAGCAAACACATAAAAATAATGAAACTAATTTATTTATTAACCTGCACCGTTTATATGACTGTAATTCTTTTGTCATTTAATACAATGTCATAGACTAAATTCACATTTTCTTTCATCATAGTTTTGTGGGCTATTGCACCTGGTGCATGTTAAGAGAACTCTCTTCCCAGTTTGAAATCTCGTGAACAATTCTTGTTTACCTGGTACGAAGGAGCAGAGTTACCCAATACTTCTACCATGTCCTTATAAATTTCTTGCGGTGATAACCCCTTTTTACAGAGGTACTTTATTGCACCTTTTATTTCAATTTTGTTTATTTTTATAAAATCACGCACACCTCATTGGAAAAAACTAATATTTAAAACACATGAAATGATGCGCTGATGCTAATTTGCACACACTAATGTCATATAATAAGCTTTTTTATGACACTTTATTTGCATTTGTCATTCAACGCCAACTATGTTAGGTACAACAATTCGTGAACTATCGTCGTACATATCATAACAATCGAGTTTTAATGCTAAGCAATACGCTATCTGGCGAAATAAACTCGCATCAATATCACGTGACCAGCAAGTATGATTGCTTTGTGTTTATTTACCAGGAAGCGTGCATTTTTGTGAAGATTATAGTTGTTTAATAGTAAAGGAAGGACTCATCGTACACGATCAACAAATAGAAGACATATACCTATGAAGACATATACCTATCTAGGAATTAATGAAGACTGGGACCACACGCTGGAAATTAGGTGCAGGATAGAAAAATCAAGAGACGCACTCTTCAGATGTCAGGATTTATCTATGCCCTTAAAAATAAGATAATTGAGGTTTTATGTTTTTCCTGTGTTGTTATATGGGATGGAATCCTGGACTCTCACGGACGCTGCATGTAAGCAGCATTCTACCACTGAACCACCGATGCGATGAACTGTGTTAATATTTGTCTGCGAGCATGCGTAGTTCACGCACTAGTTCTATCTCTCTTACTCTCATAAAAAGGATCCCTAAAGAAATTTATGAATCCTTTGACAAGTGTGCAAAGTTTAAATTAAATCTGATCGCTTAAAGTAGGCCAAAATTAAGGCCAAAGAGTCAATTACAAACATAGATACATACATACATACAAGATACAGGTGAAACTAATATAAGCGTGTTAAAAACTACGTGCAATTTCAATAAAGCATTTGAATTCTGTGTCCGATGTCCAGTTGTTACAAAGCCATCTATCAAGATTTTTAACTCTTTTAATGAATACGTTATCAACAGTTATTTTAGCATCTTGTCTTGCAAAGGATCTTTAGTGACAACTATATACTTGGTTTTTTTGATAATAATGTTTAGTCTTATAATCTTACTTTGTTCCCCTACATTATTAATAAGTTGATGCAGGTCTTTTGAGAATTTTGTCGTCTGTATATCCGATGTTGTTTATCGAGACTGGTGTGACTGGTCTACAACTCTTCTTCTATGTTCTAGAGGGTGAAGGGTATCTGTGAGAGTTGAGCTGCGAATGGCTCTTTTCTGAGTGGAATCTAGAAGACGAAGAGAATGCCTTGGTGCTGAACCCCAAATGTGCGAGCAATACTCCAGTAGAGGTCGGATTTGAGCCTTGTACGTCGTCAACAGTTGATCAGGAGTAAAAAACTTTCTGGCTTTTCACAGAAAACCTAGCCTCTGGCTTGCCGACTTTGCGATGTTAGCAACATGGTCATGCCAAGACATATTATTGGACACCGTGACTCCCAAAATCGAGATGGAGGGACTTGGTTCAAGGGTATTTCCGGACATTGTGATGGGATGATTTGAGGAATTCACTTTCTTGGAAAACGTGGCACTTTGTGTTTTTTGGGCGTTGAACTGAACAAGATTGTTGGTTCCCCACTCGACTTCATTTACATTCACGTCAAGCACAAAAGTAGTTAAGCTGAATCATTAAAATGAGTTTTATCTTGACCACTTTATTGTGAGTAACTCTTAATTAATCGATTCGAAGATGCCTTACATTATTGATTGTTTATATACGGCATTGCTTGAATCTGTGAAAGTATTTAATATGATTGTAACACACAGCACAAAAGTTTAGTCGTCAGCTCAGTGTTACGAGTAAAACATAAGAAACCACGTATAAAATATGCAAAGAATGATAAAAAATTTAGAGATATTTCTATTTAAAGATGGATAAGGAGCAAAATTGACCCATTTAACGGTGGTATTATTTCCAACCTTTAGAAAAGTAGTTATTATTACAGTAACATTAATATTCTAAGCTGGCGCCCAGACTTATTCTATAGAATCTTGTTTATACATATTTTTCTTGGTATTATTATGGTTAGTTTTACTTGCTTTATCATAAATATTTAATATAAAAACTCGTGTGGTAATAAATTGTGTGGTTACTTTGTGAATACATACCAATGAAAAAAATGAGATTATTTCCAATTTTTATTTTTTATGTAGCATAACTAAAACGTGTACCAACTAAAAAAAATACATAAATTTAATATACAAAAAAAAATAATTTTACTAGTTATGGTTTATTAAATATAATCATAATCGCCCACAATTATATAGTTTGTAAAGTCTAAAATTTCTCTGCAGCTAGGGAAATATAAATTTTGTTGCAATGGCGCTTAATCCCTCTCTCCGACCGGCCGGCGAGAGGGAAGGACGATTATTTCAGATTTATTCTGTGGGTACTTGTACATTATTTAAATTTATTTTTACATTATTTATAACTTTCAAGACTTCATCGATGACTTCTTTTACTGCGCCTAAAAAAGGTTTGATAATAAAATGGTATTATCAAGGAAATAATATACAGCAGTGTGTGGATTTATTTGCAGGCACTTTTGCAGATAGACCCATACCATTGTATAAAAAATACATAGTAGTATCACGCCGGTGTATCAAGTGTTGAAGACGATTACTAACGCCGCGTCATCTGCCAGAAACCTAAAGAGAATAAGAATTTTTTAACCCGTGAGGTAGTGACCTCTACATGGTTTCCATTCAAATTTGCTGTTATTGTTGTTTATGTAATCGAGACAAAAACGGATTTAGGAGTTTAACATATTCACTTTCAGTTTTAATTCAAAAATTTGATAAATCGTATTCCGCAAAAATATCTAAACGCCACTGTGTTGTTTTGTAAAATATCCATTTCCTCTAACTTAAAATTTTTTTACTGCTGTTGTATTGACATCGCCGTCTATTATAAATTGTCTTTCAAGAGATATAATTTCGAATAAAAAATTCATTGTATTTAATTTAAAATTTATCACTTATCTAAAGGCACGGCAGTGCCCCCGCCAAGTCGAGCAAAAAAGCGGCACGGCCGTACCATCCTTTTCTCGAAGCAGTTCAGACCATTTTTGACCCCTCATAAAACTTCGTTGTGAATAAAACTAAAAGCTTGAATTTTTAGTAACTAAGCAGGCACTGTATAAACACGGTACCTATATTTTAAATTTCCATTCCATTTGAACCAGTAGTTGTAAGAATTATAATTAGTTAAAGTTTCTTAATTTTGTCACTCATTCACTGACTGACTGACCGATCATCAAAACTCTAAGGCACTTCTAGTAGACCAATTTAGAATACAATTAGTGTTTAATGTATAAATCAAGGAAAAACTAAAATATTCTGCAATTTCAGTCCAGTTTTGTAGATACACCAACTACATAAATAATTTTGTAATCCCATACGTAGGATTACAAAGTTACATTTGCAGATAATGAATCAGTGTACCTGTATAAGTATAATAAAAAAAAAGTAGGACTATCTACAAATAGAAATAAGATGCCATCAAAAACATAACTTGTAAAAAACACCATCTCGCACCTCACACATCCCTGTCTCACACCCTTTTCGATGTTAAACCATTCCGTGCAAGCTCCGTTTATCCTGATACAATCATTGAAGTTATCGTAAAGTGATTTCAGTGCTCGTATTAAACTACCGTTCACCCGATACATAGACAATGTCGACCGCAATTCACTCCTTACCACTCTGTCATAGGCCTTTTTCAAGTCTATAAAAGCGCAATAGACCTAACCTCTTGTCTTTACTTTCACATCCCATCGATCACTTTTGGTGAATGATACAAAAAGACTCAGGCAGAAACAGGTTGATTCCATCAATAGAGATCTTGAAGCAATCGTCGAATGGGCAACCATCAATCCTGTTCAGTTCAACGCTCAGAAAACACAAAGCGCCAAGAAAGTAAATTTCTTAAATTAGTCCATTACAATGTCCGGAAATACCCTTGAATCAAGTCACTCCATCTCGATTTTGGGAGTCACGGTGTCTAATAATAAGTCTTGGCATGACCATGTTGCTAACATCGCAAAGTCACCAAGCCAGAAGCTAGGTTTTCTGTAAAAAGCTAGACAGTTTTTTACTCCTGATCAACTGTTGCCGACTTACAAGGCTCAAATCCGACCTCTACTGGAGTATTGCTCGCACATTTGGGGTTCAGCACCAAGGCATTCTCTTCGTCTTCTAGATTCCATTCAGGAAAGGGTCATTCGGTTGATAAATGCTTAACTCTCACGGATTCCATTCACCCACTAGAACAAAGAAGAAGAGTTGCAGACCGGACGTTTCTCTACAGTTATTTCCATGGTAGATGCTCCAGAGAAATAAAAACTCTTCTACCAACACTGGCCACATTCGGCCAAAGAACTCGGTACGCTGATCAGTCTCACCTATT
Source organism: Agelastica alni (assembly GCA_950111635.1). Taxonomy (NCBI): domain Eukaryota; kingdom Metazoa; phylum Arthropoda; class Insecta; order Coleoptera; family Chrysomelidae; genus Agelastica; species Agelastica alni. The sequence continues at coordinate 24,866,674 of OX467716.1, forward strand.
TACTCTTAAGACCAATCTCCATCAAGAATCCTTCACAATCATCTTCTTTCTATAATCCCTCCCCCTTATAATAGTCGCAGTGCGGGCCGTCCGCGGCCCACACGCCACACGATAGGTCTACCCTTTTTGCGACTATTTTTACTAAACAAAAAGGAGTGTTTCTGCAAATCCATAAATACATTTTTGAAACTCTTCCATAACTTTTTACAAATTGTTCCTTCAACCTTGCTTGCGACATCATATAATAAAAAAAAGAAATTACACTGTATTACAATCTATAAAAATAATCGACTAAGAAAGCGAAAATTGGAGGTTAAAGACACTAATGTCAATGTGTCAACAATGCGTTGTTGCCACAGATATTTTATACTTATATATTACTGATTCAAAACTAGTCTTTTTAAAAAGCCTTGATGGAATTTGCATTTATTTTGTTATCTTAGGTTGGCAGCACTAACACTTTCCATATACTTTAGTTTGCCCGTCTGCCCCCCCAGCCCCCCCCCGCTGGCATCATCCAACATCCTTAAATATGTTACCAATTAGTGTACCAATGCAATCGCCACTAATTAAAATAATCCAGTTAATCTTACATCTGTAATCACTTAAATCAGTCAAACGCTGCGGTTTGACACGACCATGGATATTATCTGGAACAGGTTGCCCTAAAATAATAAAGAAAACCAGCTGTAAACTCGTTTCGCAATTCTTTTTACGTTGAAAAATAATTATAAAAGAATAAAAATGCAAATTAGTCGACTACGTGTAAAACGAAGGGAGTAAACAGGACCGGATTAAGTGTTTATTATCATTTTGTTGTGTCTATTTTTTGATGAAATTATCCATTCCCTGTCACTTTCCACTTATTTTTTTTTATGCTCGCAGAGATGGTTTAAATTTGATAAAGTTATAAAAAACAGTGCGTGATAAATAAATCGGCTGCAATAAAAAAAAACACTAAAAATGGGAGTCTATAAACTTTATCGTAACAGGAAAACACTATGCAATAAAATACTTCTTAATTGGTACAAGTAGGTATTAATATATACCAAGTTATTTAAACGAAACAATAGTTAACATAAGTCTTTGTTTTTATAACGACAAATAGTGTTGCTGATGGTTGTGACACAAAGAAAAATAATTCATGGAAAAGGGAGAGTTTCAAAATCTACAGATTTTGTTGCAGATATCAAAACGTGCATGGTATGTTTCTTATTAGTAGGTAAAGCAAGGGAAAAGAATTTGTTAACTTTCGAAATTGGATTATACATATGTGTATATATATATATATATATATATATATATATATATATATATATATACACCCATACATACATACATACATAAATTCACGCCTTTCTCCCATAGGGGTAGGCAGAGACCACTTCCTTCCACTTGCTGCGGTTCTTACACACACACACACACACACACACACACACACACACACACACATATATATATATATATATATATATATATATATATATATATATATATATATATATATATATATCGTCGTGAGAGCATTGTAAAATAAATCAACATTGCCACTTCTGTTAATATCCCTAAAAATATTAATATAAGTAATTGTCATAATTGTGTAATTAATATTCATAAGTGAAAAAAAGTGGTCTCTCTGTCTCCACTACGGAAAAAAGGCGTGACTATATGTTTTTATGAAGTAGATAATTTATTTAAACGAGTATGTCATGCAAGAATTATAAAATGGAAAAAAATTATATTGCGATAATAAAAACAGATTTTTTTAATATTAAGTGATCGATCAACAAAATCTCTCTATTTGTTAATTACGAAAATGGACACCGTTAGATAAATCATTGCAACAAATTTCATTCAATAGTCACAAAAAAATGTCTTCGTGCAGTTCACACGCAGTAGGAGTAAAAAACTAAACTTTAAGATAATGAGATGAATACACGCACTCACTATACGATATTGGCTTGACAATATACAGGCGCACACATATACAGTGTGGAACAGCCAAATGGAATAAATTCGATAACGAATAAATAAGAGCGTGTTGGGAAAAATGCTTAAACACGTCGATTTGTATTTTTAGATGCGCATTTTTTTCAAAAAAAAATTATATAGGTTGTGTCATGTGACAGTGGCCAATACCAACTTTCTTATTTTAAATACAACCCCCTATATATTATTTATTTTTGGATTCTTCAAAAAATATTAGACATAATTCATGTACAATGTCCCATACCTATCTTCAACTGTTGCGAAAATATTAAGTGTTTTCAGATGTATTACAAAAATTAACATTAAAAAAAGAAAATTATTTTATTTCACAAATAATGTAAAAAAAACAAAAAGAGATGTTTAAAATATTCACCGCGAACGTCTTGGCAACATGCTAATCTGATATAGAAATGTCTTCTAACGTTACTCAACATCTCAGCCGTGACTGATCTAATCGCAAGCGTGATTCGTCTTTTTAAGACAATGTAAGTCGAGTGGTTTAGTTTTGTATTCAATACTTTTGACATATTCCCACAAAAAGAGTCTAATGGCGTCAGATCAGGAGATCGTGCTGGCCATTCTATCGATCCGCGCCTCCCTATCCATCAATTTGGAAAATTTTGGTTCAGGTACTGCCTGGACATTGATTTGGTAATTGAGTGGTGCTCCATCTTGCTGAAACCATAGTATATTGGCAGGAACTTGTGGGTTTGCTGGATCAGGACATAAGTTTGTCAAAGTTGGCACGACATTATTTTGGAGCAGTTCTAAATATTTATCTCCATTCAAGTTGCCATTAATAAAAAAGGGATCTACAATATGATTTCCAACAATTCCTGCCCAAACATTAACTTTTTCAGGATATTGCGTATGTTCCTCTCTCATCCAGTGAGGATTCTCATTAGACCAATAGCAGCAATGTATTGAGTGTAATGTAGCGAATTTGTGAAATAAAATAATTTTCTTTTTTTAATGTTTATTTTTGTAATACATCTGAAAACACTTAATATTTCCGAAACAGTTGAAATTAGGTATGGGACATTGTACATGAATTATGTCTGGAATTTTCTGAAGGATCCAAAAAATAAATAATATACAGGGGGTTGAATTTAAAATAAGAAAGTTGGTATCGGCCACTGTCACATGACACACCCTATATAATTTTTTTTTTTGAAAACAATGCGCATCTAAAAATACAAATCGACGTGTCCAAGCGTTTTTCCCAACACGCTCTTATTTATGCGTTATTGAATTTATTCCATTTGGCTGTTCCACACTGTATACAATACTTAGTAGACAAGAGTGGGAAGTCCATGAAGCAGCGTACAAAGAGGAGACCGAGTAGTAAGAAACGTCGTATAATGTATTTTGTCTCATTTTCTCGCAGGCTAAATCTTATAGAATTATGTGTTTGTCTCTTTTAAGTGTGGCTTTTTTGTTTAATCTAGTTTTAACGATTCCAAAAAATTTTTACTTCAAAACTTTAAAAAAATAATGACGGGCTATTTTTTTTGTAACATTTACTTGATTTAGGGCTTAGGTTAGGTTAGGTTAGGTTAGGGCTCAAAAAGGTATGACAAATGATAAGTATTTTTTAGTAAGAAGAATTTTAGTATTATATCAATGAGTCAAAAATGGCAACTGTTACTTTGTCGTGTGCCTAAATATTTCCACTGTTTGTTTATCTTGTCAGTATATTTTTGCATTATAAATAACTAAATATTGCTGTTGGTTAAAGTCAACGTAAATAATTCCATATTACTGTTTTAAAATAGTCGAAAATTTTGATAAGATTCCTACAATATTCACTAATAATTATTTTGTCTGCTACTAATACATAAAAAACTATTCTGTAACCATTAACGAAAGTAGAAATTTCTATAAATCTTTTATTTGCATAGATTTATATAAATTTAAATTTAGGGCTAACAAAAACAATTGGCTAGCATGATAAAAAAATCAAATCATTGGTAATGAAGGTATTTAATTAACACTATTCATACATTTATTATCATTCCGAAATTTACAATACAATATAAATTAAGTATTTTAGAAATCATCTTCAGACTCTAAAGAGTGTTTGCATGCATTTATCTTTCTTACTTCTTGGTTGTTAACGTTAAGTGCAAAACAGGAAATCTTGTACTTACCGTTAAATCAAAATAACAAATTAGAGGTATAAAAAAACCGATTTTATAGAATTTATCTGAATGCAAACGCTTTAAACAAAACTCGATGTATCAAAATAATGACAGTTGTCACTAGAGGTCAAAATAAATCATTATGAATACGACTGATTAATCGTTATTAGCGCTATCTCTTTTCAACATTTAGAGATCATAATTAGAGATACAAAAGAACTTATGTCATTGCTTGAAAGACAAGTGTACATATTGTATGATGTGTTTCTACTGTCAGTAGAAAAGGATGAGGTATATAAAGTTTGTGTTTACTACTGTTCTTTGTTAGTGATGTCAGGGTAAAGGTCAATTTATTCAACTGTATGTTGGTAGGCAAAATATATTCTAAAATAAAAATAATTTTTATTTTAAATAATTTTTAGTTGTTATTAAATCCTACCCTGGATGCAACAGTTTTGCAGTAAAAAACACGTCTTTCGGAATTGGACCAAGTAGTAGTGAAACACTTAATAAAATTCTCGACGTTTCGTCCAAACTGTATTGGGCTTCTTCAGGAGAACAAGAATAGCCAGGAACGAAACTTTTCTGACACTTTTTTTACTTTGTGAAAGTCCTACCCTGATAGGAGGCGGGCAATTTCATTTGACAAAATTACTTCACGCAATGAGACCAAACCTACAACGTGTAGTACTTATTACCGGACTTTGTGATAAGAAATTGTTTTTCTTTTTCGATCAGATAACGACGGCTACTTTAGTGGCATGTTATTTTTTTTTCTTCTGCTCTCTCCGAACTCGAACACCAGTAATTATATGGTCGTTCCTAAGGCGGCCCTGATAAGCAATGTATTATCCCGGTAATCCATCTTGGATACGACAGGCGAATGGGGCCTATCAACACGCAACACCAAATTAATTTGATTTTTTTTGAGGTTACGTGGGGCCTTCGAAAATGAAATGGGTGGATTCCATTTTTGTTGAGTGGCTCTCCTTTTTTTTTGCCTGACACTTCATTGATGCGAGACAGCTTTCCTTGAATATAAAAAATAATAATTATTGTAGTGCTAGGGATTAAAATAACAATGGCTAATAAACGGAAATTTTATTACAGACAAAAAACAGGGATGTGTGGTTTCGCCATGGCTGTTTAACTTATACATAGACAATTGTTTAAAAGATCTGAAAGAGAGTGCGTATGGATTGAAAGTGAATGATTTGATCGTCAAATGCCTTCTTTACGCCGATGATCAAGTCATATTAGCGTTATCTGAAGAGGAGTTGCAGGCGATGGTTAATCTTATGCATGATTCCCTGAAAATCAAAGGGATGAAAATAAATGTGAGCAAAACGAAAGTAATGGTTTTTGAAGGAGAAGAAAGCATGACAAACTGTGGAGTTTCGATTGAGGGAGAAAGAGTGGAACAATTTAATGAATTTGTGTACTTGGGTTCAAAATTTACTAGAGATGGAAAGTATGACAGTGACATTAAGCGAAGGGTGTTGGCAGGAAAACAAATAAATGGGGCACTGCATAACTTTATGAATAGCCAGCAAGTGTCAAAAAAGGCACGTCTGGCGGTGCATAGTGTGTTGGTTCCTACACTTATGTATGGTAGTGAATGTTGGGTTTGGCAGAAGAAGCATGAAAATAGGATTAATGCTGTGGAGATGAGTCTGAGGTATAGCCAGAGTGACTCGGTTGAATAAAGTTAAGAATAGTGAGATAAGAAAACGCTGTGGTGTAAAAGAAGATGTGGTCACAAAAATAGATAAAGGAATGCCTAGATGGTTTGGACACGTAGAAAGGATGGATGAAGAAAGATTGACGAAACAAATTTATAAGGCGAGTGTGAATGGGCAAATCGGTAGAGGTCGACCTCGGAGAACATATCTCGATCAGATCAACATTGTTTTGAAGAAAGGCCAGGTCAAGAGTACCAACAACCGAAGAGCATGTATGAGAGCACTGATGAAAGTAGAGGAAGCAAAAGATGTGTGTACGAACCGTAGCAAGTGGAAGGAAGTGGTCTCTGCCTACCCCTATGGGAAAAAGGCGTGACTTTATGTATGTATGTACAAAAAAACTGGTCTGTGTACTTATGTACGTGCGTTAGAAGTTATACTTTTTTGACGTAAGCAAAAAAAACAGTTTCATTCAATATTATAAGATTTTGGTAAATAAATAAATTTAAGAGCTGCAAGTTAAAACTGTTTCTGATTATTTTTTTAAAATAAAATACTTATGAAATATTTATTTATTTATTATTTTAATTAGTGATTTAATATCCTTTTTAATATTCATTTTAATTAAGAGGATAAAAAAAATTATACAAATATTGTAATACAACTAAATTTATCAAAACATTTATTAACCAATAAAATTTACTTAGGAATAATTTAAAAAATTAACCCTAAATATTTAAAAGACACTTTTTTAGTTTTTATATAATTTGTATCACTGAAAAAATTTTTTTAGCACAATGTAAGAAAAATTGATAAATAATATAACTATTTAAAATTAGCGTCACCTGAAAAGGAGTTGCAGGTGATGGTTAATGTTATGCATAATGCCCTGAAAATTAAAGGGATGAAAATAAACGTAAGCAAAACCAAAGTAATGGTTTTTGAAAGAGGAGAAAACATGACAAACTGTAAAATTATGATTAAGGGAGGAGTGGAACAAGTATGAATTTGTTTACTTGGGTTCAAAGTTTACGAGAGATGGAAAGTATGACAGTGACATTAAGCGAGGGTGTTGGCAGGAAAACAAATTAATGAACAGCCAGAAAGTGACAAAAAAGGCACGTCTGGCTGTGCATATAGGTTTGTTGGTTCCTACACTTATGTATGGTAGTGAATGTTGGGTTTGACAAAAAAGCATGAAAATAAGATTAATGCTGCGGAGATAAGTAGTCTGAAAAGTATAGCCGAAGTGACTCGGTTGGATAAAGTAAAGAATAGTAAGATAAGAGAACGCTGTGGTGTAAAAGAAGGTGTGGTTACAAAGAAAGATAAAGAAATGCTTAGATGGTTTGGATACGTAAAAAGAATGGATGAAGGAATATTGACAAAAAAAATTTATAAGGCGAGTGTGAATGAATGAAAGTCAATAGAGGTCGACTTCGGCGAACATATCTTGATCAGATCAACATTGTTTTGAAGAAAGGCCACGTCAAGAGTACCAACAACCGACGACCATGTATGAGAGCACTGATAAAAGTAGAAAGTAGGTCTCTGCCTATCCCTACGGGAAAAAGGCGTGACTATATGTATGTATGTTAAAATTAAGTGTTAACACGAATAAAATATTTTACATAAACTGGCTTTTCTGTCGATTTTTAAAATAAATATCAGTGGTCTGCGTGCGACCCGAAAGGTCCACACGACTAACTTCCCAGTGGAAAGAATGAAAAAATACCATATGTTTTTTTGTTATAATTATTATTATTATTAAAATAATTATAAAAAACGATTTCAAATTGTTTAAAACAAATTATAATTGTCATTTACAATATTCTGTTTACGTCAACTGTATTCTTTTAAACTTTTTTTTACCATTTCATAAGCGGGAGCTATTTTTAATTGTTTATAACTATTGAAATTTTTTTTTTAATTATTATGATCAACTGTTAGTAATAATATTTAATTGTTATAATTATTACTAACAATAATTTTTCAAAGTTATAGCGTCTTTTATGCAATTCTCTCAACACTGACACAAGTTTAAAATTCTCCAATTCCTATTTTTGTTTTCCAAAACTATCTCTTTTTATGAAATATTGTCATTATCTATTTCATACAAACATACCTAACATGCAATAATCATATTTAAAAGATCTTAAAATTCTGTATTAAAAATAGTATAATTTTTAAATTGCAAAATTCAGAAAGTTTACCATTTTTTCACTTTTTTGTTTCTCCATAAAAAACAGATTGACCGATTTTTCTAAAAATTTAAATAGTTCCAAGTTGCGTAATTATGCGTCGAATGCAATTGGTCCTAAGTCGATATTATTTTTTGTTCTCGAGATAATCAAGACGAAAAATAATTCCGAACGCACATACGAACATACGCACATACGTACATACACACATACACACACATACACACACATACACACACATACACACACATACACACACATACACACACATACACACACACACACACACACACACACACACACACACACACACACACACACACACACACACACACACACACACACACACACACACACACACACACACACACACACACACACACACACACACACACACACACACACACACACACACACACACACACACACACACACACACACACACACACACACACACACACACACACACACACACACACACACACACACACACACACACACACACACACACACACACACACACACACACACACACACACACACACACACACACACACACACACACACACACACACACACACACACACACACACACACACACACACACACACACACACACACACACACACACACACACACACACACACACACACACACACACACACACACACACACACACACACACACACACACACACACACACACACACACACACACACACACACACACACACACACACACACACACACACACACACACACACACACACACACACACACACACACACACACACACACACACACACACACACACACACACACACACACACACACACACACACACACACACACACACACACACACACACACACACACACACACACACACACACACACACACACACACACACACACACACACACACACACACACACACACACACACACACACACACACACACACACACACACACACACACACACACACACACACACACACACACACACACACACACACACACACACACACACACACACACACACACACACACACACACACACACACACACACACACACACACACACACACACACACACACACACACACACACACACACACACACACACACACACACACACACACACACACACACACACACACACACACACACACACACACACACACACACACACACACACACACACACACACACACACACACACACACACACACACACACACACACACACACACACACACACACACACACACACACACACACACACACACACACACACACACACACACACACACACACACACACACACACACACACACACACACACACACACACACACACACACACACACACACACACACACACACACACACACACACACACACACACACACACACACACACACACACACACACACACACACACACACACACACACACACACACACACACACACACACACACACACACACACACACACACACACACACACACACACACACACACACACACACACACACACACACACACACACACACACACACACACACACACACACACACACACACACACACACACACACACACACACACACACACACACACACACACACACACACACACACACACACACACACACACACACACACACACACACACACACACACACACACACACACACACACACACACACACACACACACACACACACACACACACACACACACACACACACACACACACACACACACACACACACACACACACACACACACACACACACACACACACACACACACACACACACACACACACACACACACACACACACACACACACACACACACACACAGTTAGTGCGTAATGTGGTCTAGCTGCGTCCTGTTAAAGGTATATATTTTGTTCATTTAGCACCATATTTCCCTGTTCATCAACTTGTCGCTTTGGTGACTAAATAATAAGTGAATTATTTTTATTTTCTTATAATTGTGGCTACAATTCTCTCTCCCGTTAGGTTTTGGTCCATATAAAGTGGTAAGATTATCTGATTTTCTAGAATACCAACCCATTGATCTTTGTTGAAAACTAAATATTATTCTGTTTAAACACGTGAGGATTTTCGTCATCCCAGAATACACCATTTTAAAATACCTCGAGATGCTATAGATGAATAACTAACCATATATACTAATTAGGGTTAAATGAAAGAATATTTTTTATTGTGCCCAGAACATAATTAAAAATAAACTTTATTTTTATTCTGTTTATATTTTGTTATAATTATATTTGTTTATATTTAATTTGGAAATAATAAAAACGGTATTATTGCATATATATATATATATATATATATATATATATATATATATATATATATATATATGTTTCAGAGATACGGGGTGTTAAAGTTTTTTTTTAAAACTGACGATTTATTTACTGTTCTGAAACCGGTCGATATACTATATACTATACTATTAATATTTTTGAAACAAAATAAAAAAAATGTCCAAAAAGGTGACATGTATTCCAAGGTAAGTAAATTGATCCCTAATTAGACATCTACCCATTCAACAGTGGTGTAGGATTAACACCTAAATTGGACTTTTACCAGCCCAAAGAGCAGGCAGGTTTTAGAGCAGGATATGGCACAAACGATCATTTACAAACCATAAAAAGTTTAATTGAAAAATGTATAGAATATAATAGACCACTGGTTCTGACGTTTATAGATTACGAGAAGGCGTTTGATTTAGTAGAACTGGATGTAATATTAGAAGCACTTAAACAAAGTAGAGTGGATTATAGATACACGACTTTAATTAGAAATATATACCAAAATGCTACATCGAATATACGCCTGTACGAGAATACCGAAAAATTTCCCATCAATCGTGGAGTAAGACAAGGTGATAACATCTCGCCGAAGCTATTCAAAGCGGCTCTGGAAACCGTATTTAAGAGTACTGAATGGCAGAATATCGGCCTTAACATTGATGGCCAAAGGCTAAATCATCTAAGATTCGCTGACGATATTGTTCTAATTTCAGACAATCTGCAAGACACAGTATTCATGATAGAAACACTTAAAAATTCATATGAGAAAGCTGGACTAAAAATGAACTTCGAAAAGACAAAATTTCTTACAAATATGGTAATGAGTGATAACATAAACATCAATGATAATGTTATACATCAAGTACAAACATATAAATACCTAGGACACGAAATAAAAATAGGAAAAGATAATCAAACGCATGAAATAAACAGGAGAATAGGCTTAACCTGGGCGGCATTCGGAAAGCTAAGTCATATTTTAAGAGGCAACATACCAATAAGTCTCAAACGTAAAGTATACGATCAGTGTATCTTATCGGTGCAAACATACGGTGCGGAAACCTTAACACTAACAAAAAAATCAGTAAGTAAGCTGAGAATAAGTCAACGAGCAATGGAACGTGCTATGTTAGGGATAAGCCTAAGAGATCACTTACCAAGTAAACAAGTCCGAAGACGATCAGGAGTTCAGGATGTCATTGAAAAAATCGCGAACTTGAAATGGAACCGGGCGGGTCATCTGGCGAGACTTCGAGATGATAGATGAACCAAACGAGTCATGGAATGGAGACCAAGAGACAGCAAAAGAAATCAAGAAGACCTCCAACTAGATGGGCGGACGATCTAAGAAGGGTGACTAAAAACTGGATGCAAGTTGCCCAGAACAGGAGAACCTGGAACAATTTAAGGGAGGCCTATGTCCAGCAGTGGACGCAAACGGCTGCATGATGATGATGATGATGATGTAGGTCGTTTTTGTTATGGTCTCATGTTATTTCACAAAATTAAAATAAATCGATAGAATAAATAGTTGTTTATACGGCTGATTTGCATTTTTCTTGAGTTTTCATTTGATGTTTCACAAGGTACAGGTTGCTATTTAACATTCTAAAGGAGTGGGGGATTTTAAAGGGGTGCCACTTGAAAACAGCAGAATTACATTTCTAAACCGTCCCCCACATTTAAAATTAGGTTAGGTTAGTTAACTTAACTTAGGTTTTTGGTTTCTTTTAAATTTAAGCAAATTCAAAAGTTACTTGGACTGGCTGATTTTAAAATGAGAGCAATGTATAAACTTGTGGACAAAATAAAAGGCAACAATATGAAATTATCCAAAAAATTAATTTATATTTTTTTTATGTCCGTTTTTACAGACAATCGAGTATTTGAATAGTAGGCTATGCATATTTAAAACAATTCCTTTAGATTTACAGTTTTAAAGAATTTTTTAGCGAATAAACAATTTTTTGCAGTACACTATTAATTTTGCTAGTAGCGTCATATTTACACTACAATTTATTTATTTTCTACATAACAATTTTGTTATTAAGTCTTAAGAATAATTTTGATTCTAATATTATAGATAAATAATGAAGCTAATAGCTAGTAGCTATTTTTATGATTTAAAATGTTGCGTTTATCATGTCTGGCAGTTTATTTAACTTCTAATATTTAAGTCCGTACAAATACTAAAGGTATTATCGTCAAGATTTGTCTTTTCATTAATTCTACGCATATCCGCTTATTGCTCCAGTCGTAAAAGAAAGAAAAAAAAAAGACGTTTTGTGACGTTCCCTCATTTGCTCCGTTCAAATGACCCGGCAACGTCGACGGCATCAAAGCCGTGCCGCGTGGTGTGGATTTTCATTTGAAAAGCGGAGAAAATCTCTTCCAGAAATCCAGAATTAGACTTGATAGAATTACTGATCCGGATTTTGCAGTATTTTCTTTCATTTCCCCCTTCTGGTTTTATTGGAGAAGATTTTAATATAGTACATGTGAATCAAGAATGCTGTTTCAGCCTGGGCAAAATATTCTTCGTCTCTCGAATAGTTTCAACTAATGAAAAATCTTTTGCGTAATTGAAATAATTTTGTTCTTTGTGATCTTGCACGTTTCCTTCCGGTGGCGCATTAAATTCGCCCTTTTCGAATAAACAATTTTACTCGCAAGTTCCACTTCAACTAGATATAAACTTTGATAATGCAAAAATATTAAACTTTCTTGAGTAATATAAATTTATATTAAATTTAAAATACAGTCTAATTATATTTTATTTGTTAGGTATTTTATCAGTATTTTTAAAGGTTAAAAAAAAGTCTGCAATAATAATTTTTAAATTTAAATAATTTATCAGACTATTAGCTAACACAATGTATTTTTCAAAAAGAATTCCTTTTTTATAATTATGCATTGTATATTTTTATTGCATATTTTTTTATTATTTTATTACTTTAATATAAACTTAAAGATGGAAACCCAAATTTATAGTTAATTTTAATACAGTCTTATTCTATGTTTGGTTCATTATTTAAGCATTGTTTTTAAAAACGTAGAAAAAATTTGTGTAATGATAATTCAAACTCAATAGACCAGTGCTGATGCCTTTGAAAATGGTAAAAAGTGAAAAAAAATAATAGTAGAATGAAACCCATCGGAACAGGAAGAGAATATAATAAAAATAAAAGAAAAAATAATTTACGGACGCTCTGAGGTCGGGAAGTGAAAGGGGGTGAGTTTTTAAGGATAAAAACGGTTTATCTCGATTTCCGGCAAAACTACAAGACCTATGGAAAAAAGTAATATAGTAAAGTTGTAGGTAATAAAAATATCTACAACTTTTGTAATTACATTTTTTTTACAAAATTTATGTAAAAAATTGAAATAACCAAGTTTTTGGTTTTTTATTTTTATATTTTACAAACAAAATTTTTTTTTCACAAAATTTGGTAAAAGGTTACCTTTTTATGTCCTTAACACATTGTAATTTTGTTAGTTAAAAAAATTATAATTTTTTTACCTTATTTTGACTTGATATCGAAAAAGCACCCTAATTTACAATCGAAAATTCTTACGTCAATATATCTGCTTTTTTAAAAAAGTCGGTAAGTTTTTTGTTGAATAAAATCTCTACTTCCTGGTGGTGAAAAAAAAAATACATTATTATAGTAAATTTTCTTAGAAAATGCAAAAAAATTAAAAAACTCGAATCCGAAATTTTTTTTAATCATTATTTACAATTTTGAGCTATTTATTAAAATTTACACTTTACATGAAAATTGTAAGATTGTAACATTGATAAACAAAAAAATTACAAATCCATAAAACATAAAGATTGCAAAAAACATGCGAAAATAGTGGTTCTAAATATTAAAGATAGGATTTAAAGGGGATTTAAAAATGTGACCATCACCGTCTTCGTCTCCAATATTATTTCGAGTCTAGATTGGTTCTTCATCCACAATTTCATCTAAATCATTAACTTCCCAGTAGGTTTTTGGAACATTTTTCAGAATCATGACAATTTGAGCATAAATTTGTGCATTTTAAACCATGTTTTCGCCAGCCAAAATTTTAAACTGTTACATCCAGATACATCACAAATTTGAAGCGACACGGTGGTTGAAAGTCTACCATGTCGATGAAGAATATATAGACAAAATTCACTTACAAACAAAATTAAAATTGCCAAGACCATTCAAAAATTATCAGATGAAAACAATCAGTGTAAAACGGAAACTTTACCCTCTTGTTCTGACTTTAACAAAAGGCATTTAATTATACCAAGCATTTCAAACAAATTGAATCCCTTTAATATTAGCAATTGCTCGAATTTTAATATAAATAAGAATTATATTGTTTCTGTTAGTACCTGTCTTTTGTTCGAATTTCAATATTTAATACAAATAAGAATTAAAATGTTTAAAATTTTGTTCTACAAAGAAATGTGTCTCATTGATTTGTTATTCTACACGGTTGCAGGAAAAATATTGTACGTAACAAGTCCGAAAACAGTTTTTTGGACTTGCAGACTCCCAGCACTCGCCAACGGCTCATCCTAGAATTTTGGTTATTCGTCCAAAAAAACAGTATTTTCCGGACTTGTTACGTTAATTAGATGCTATTTTTTGTAGGCATTGTATATTTTTTGTAAAATAAGTTTTTTATTACTTTAATACATACCTACTTTGTTAAAGCAAAAATATTACACTTCACGGAGTTATATAAATTTTAAAATAATCTTATTTCATTATTTTAGCATTGTTTTTATAAACAGAAAAAGTTGTGCGATATAAATTCTTTAGCTTAACAAATTTATCAAACTATTAATTTACATAGAATATTATACAATAAAAATTCATTTATTATGTGCATTGAATATTTGTTGATAAATTACTTCTATTACTTTAATTCGTTTGAAGAATGCCATGTCTTTTTCGTTCTCTAAAGAGTACTCTGCCAGTGGTCTCTCTACTGGCAAATTATGCCCGAGCTCAGCCGTAGAGGGTAGAAGAAAAAAAATATAAAAGTGAGCCGCGCCACCGACTTAGACGGTTCAAGCCGGAAACCCCTAGGTCTTATAGGCACTAGCAGAGCCACACGATAAACAACTAAGATTATGGTGAACCAAATAAATAAAATAATAGCAAAAATATATTGAATACTTTACTCACACAATAAATTAAAATACACAGCTCAATAACAAAATTATAACACATATAATCAAAATTAACAGCCAACAATAAATCGAAACTTTAAAATTTACAACTTTATGAGACAACAATAAATCAAAAATCCAAAGTTTACGATTCCATAAAATAATTAAAACAAAGGTAAGAATGACAAACCTTATCAGGTTACCGAAAAGAAAAAAAAAAACGTATACAAGTCAACTTTTTTTTTTAATAATGCTTCATCAACGTTCACGTACGGCTGCCAATTTAATCACGTTTTTTTCTTTTTATTTACATAAAGATTTACACTGTTAAAACAATCGAGCTTATTTAAAAATATTTCTTTTTACGATGGCTGTCCTTCAAAATAGCAATATTGTGGGATATTTACAAATAAGTATGAAGAAAACGTTTTTACTTGAACACAAAGAACTATTGGGAATATTACTTTAATCAAAGTTCAGACTTGGCATATTATCCAATGCAATAAATAGTTTTCAACAGTGTTCCATATTAATAAGTTAAAACAAAACTTAATCGTGGTGTCAAAATAAGTCACGTCGTTTAAATATACTAAAATAAATCACTTGTAACCTTTGGGTATACGAATTCACGAATCCTGTGGCCTACTCCTGTGGCCGGTTTGAATTATGGAACAGCACCTGCTACTTAACAATGGCTTCCCTCCATCAGATCCCGCACGCGGATATTTTAACTCGACACCAAAATTCCAAAATATCAACAACAAAGGTAAGATAGAATGGTCAAGTTAAAAATTAAATGGTTTTTCTTCAAAATCCAATTAAGATGGCCCAAATACAGCCAGATATGAAAGAAAAAACCGTAGAAGTTCTGCTCACGTGTTAATATCAAATCGTTCCAAAAACTCTCACCCGACCTCGACGACTGATACCAAGCGACCATCATCAACTACTCACTCCCAGGCCGGATATCAGAAAATGACACGGGACACGCGTCAGCCAACCTTCGCAAATCTATGTTCCCAACTCATAATCGCGCTCGTCCGTGTTGATAGCGAGCCCATCCACACAGAAAAGCAAACCAAACGATAATGTAGCTGACAACACACGACAATCGAGGCCAAAAATTAAGGCGAAATCTAATAACAAAGACTCCCACTCCAACTCCATCGATTAACAAAAATATCACAGCCATTAATAATTAAATCCTAACACTACTAGGTATGCAACACTATTTACAATGAGTGATAAATTCAAATTACAACAAAATACGGTATGCAAAACTATTTACGAGCACCAGACTATCAGAGACACAATTAATAATGGAACTGTAGAAGGGAAAAAAAAATAGGCACGTGACAAGAAGTTAACAAAGATGTATGTACAATAAAGATCCTGTGATAAATAATTTTTTTTTTTTATTTAGAAATGTGTCATAACTACAAAGGTTATTGACACGTAACACTATATATTACATTGAGAAAAAGAAAGTTAGATCTTATTATAAATGTCTATCTCTTTAAGGTAATTTAGTAGTTTGGAAAACTGATCACGTGAGCTCCAAATCTTCTTAATATTTTCTTCCAACTTGTGGTGCTGACGTTGGGCTGCGTAAGTTGAACATTCAGTTAAGATGTGTTTGACAGTTAGAGGATCGTTGCAGAATTGACATATTGGTGGGTTTTCTTTGGTCATAAGGTGTAGATGCGTCAGGCGAGGGTGTCCAACTCTCAGTCTTGTAATAATAATTTTATCCTTACGAGTCGCTACAGAAATCGGCGTGGTATTGATAGAGGGTTGTATTTCGTGAAGTTTGGCAGAAGATATGTTCCGGGCTTGTTGTCAAGATTCAAGAATGGTGTGTTGAAGGTGGTTCTTAAGATCACCCTGTACTTGGAATTCTCCGCAGATAGGGTTGGTTGTTGCAGACTGTTTGGCAGCACTATCAGCTCTTTCATTACCAGGGATGGCAACGTGTGACGGTACCCAAATTAAAGTTGTGCTAACCCCTTGGGAGGTTAGTCGATTAATTGACTCATGTATACCTTGGACAATGGATTGTTGTGTGTAAATACTGTTGATGGACTGGATAGAAGACAGTGAGTCAGTACAGATGGCCACGTTATTATAGTCTGTCGACAGAGAATTTGATGCTAGAAGGATAGCAAGAAGCTCACCGGACACTGGCTAAGGGTGGCATGGAACATGAGGCTATTATGTTGTGATTGTCTGTGGCGGCAGTTCCAACGACAGTTTCGCTTTTAGAGGCATCTGTGTAAATGATTTTATCAAAGTAACCATCGTTTATAATATGCAGAAAGGCTTGTTTAAGAAATGTTGGAGAGGTTTGGTTTTTGGAAAATCGAGTGAGAAATATATTAATACTGGGCAGAAATTTTCTCCAAGGGAGTTTAGCTAATATTTGATTGGGGGTTGTTGAGGTAAGATCTACGTTGCGTAGTAGTGGCCCAAGGGCTTGTGGTAGAAGTTGGGTTCTGGTGGTAAAATAGCGTATCGTTGTTGATGCTAATAATTTATGTAGTGGGTTATGTGGGTTAGCTGGCAACATACGATAGAAGAAGGTGTTGACGTAAGGGGGATAATAAAATTGTGAACATTAATTTTCCAAGATTTTTTCCTAAATTAAAAGTAAAAAATTTATTTGTTGTCATTTTAGTACCATAATTGAGACAAATGTAATCGTTTAACATAATTTTATAATACAAACATTAATTTTAATAATAAAATTATGGGCCTTAATTGGGTATGAGTTTAAATATTTGTAATAAAATTATAAAATAAATTATTGGATTTAGTTAAAAAAATGTCAATTTGTCTTTTAAATGCATAATTTTACAAGAATGCTATCGTTTAATTAATGTTTTGAATAAATAATTAGGTACATACTAGTTTCAAATTCAAATAGTAAATATTTTATAATGTCGAGAACACAATATTTAAATAAATTACTCGCGACACAGTTTCATGTACCGGATAAAAAATCTTCATCTAACGATCACAGATTCTATCTGCACCTGTAGCATTCCGACCGGGTCCTCATCAGCAAAAGTGGATGGCCGACAGGTGTAAAAAGATCAAAAGGTCCATCGGATAGTGCATCTCCGAACAGGTGAACTGAATTTTGCCGAATTATTGGATGCGGCTACACCTGCCACAATCACGGCATCGGCTGTTAATGTTGGTATTGTTAAAAAGCTATGTTGATGTTTTTTAATGACTTATTGAAAACCACCTGCTCGAGTAATGGATTTTGTGTTCTATGACGCATGGCAATATTTTAAAAAAACAAATATGTAATAGTTATAGTTAAAGTCAGGGTAATTTTTTCTTTTTTCTTACTTCTATATCAGTATATCTATATATTTCGCATTTTTAAATACTCAAGTGCACAGTTTTTGAACTGCAAAAAAGTAATACGTTGAAATTTGTCATTCCTAAGTGACAGAATTTTTAGCGCACTTATTATTCTGATACCCAAGAAGTAATTTATGCCTAGCATCGTCACCTTAGGACGTATTTAGTTTGTTATTTACTTCCCAGTGGAAAGTTATAGTAATGGGTCCGATTTTGACATATCTCCACATTTCAAAGTCCCCAGAGTCGAATACAATAGTTTTTAAGTGGACGCCGTGTGTGTATGTGCGTATGTTCGTATGTGCGTTCGGAATTATTTTTCGTCTCGATTATCTCAAGAACAAAAAATGATATCGACGTGGGACTAATTGCATTCGACGCAAAATTACGCAACTTAGAACTGATTAGATTTCTAGCAAAATCGGTTAAGCTGTTTTTTATGAAGAATAAAAACAAATAGGAATTGGATAATTTTAAACGTGTGCCAGTATTGAAAGAATAGCATAGAATCCCGAATCTTGACATATCTCTACATTTGAAGGTAATATCGACGTGGGACCAATTGCATTCGACGCATAATTACGCAACTTAGAACTAATTAGATTTTTAGAGAAATCGGTAAATCTGTTTTTTATGGAGAATCAAAAAACTGAAAAAAATTGTAAACTTCCTGAATTTTGCAATTTAAAAATTATACTACTTTCAAAACAGAATTTTAAGATTTTTTAAATATGATTATTGCATGTTAGGTATATTTGTATAAAAAATATGCTGACAATATTTTAAAAAAAGAGATAGTTTTGGAAAACAAAAATAGGAATTGGAAAATTTTAAACTTGTGTCAGTGTTGAGAGAATAGCATAGAAGACGCTATAACAGTGAAAAATTATTGTTAGTAATAATGCATTATTTATAGCAATTAAATATTGTAACTAACAAATGATTATTAATTTTTTATAATTTTTAATTTGTTGCAAAGAATTTGAAATCGTTTTTTATAATAATACCTAATAATAATTATAACAACAAAATATATGGTATTTTTTCATTCTTTCCACTGGGAAGTTAGTCGTAAGGACCTCTCGGGTCAAACCCTGACAAATGATATTCTATCTTTGTAACCCACATCATCTTCTTTCACAGCGTTTCATTGTCTTAAAATTCTTCACTTTATTCAATACAGTAACTTTGGCCATACTTCTCAGACTACTGCTCTGCAGCATTAATCTTACTTTTATGCTTCTTTTGACATCCCCAACATTCACTACCATAGATACATAAGTGTAGATCGGCACTCCTCCAATATGTTTAAAAACAAAATCAACATGTAACCGGGTTTCCCATAAATATCCAATAATACTATTAAAATGTGCTCCATTCTTTGGATTTGAGATATTGTACCTTAAATAAAAGACAGACTTTTATGGAATCTTAAAAAATAGAAAAAAAGTATAGATAAAGTTCATCAGCAAGGTAGCTTTATAGTTTATCTTGACTTAATTCACTCGTCACTCATGATTTTGTGAAAAAAAGAATGGACTGATTAATCTGATAAATGTTTCGTGAATGCTTTTCTTTATATTAGAAAACGTATTATAATTTTACATGCCGGTAATGAAAACGGTTTTGTGCCGAATTGTTTGCTATTATCGGCATAGAATATTTTTAGTTATTTGTTACATCCAATTAAAGTCCGGTCCTGGACCAGCCGTCGGCTAAATTTTTTGAGGTGCCGAATTCGTAAAAAAGAAAAATATGTTTGTGTATAACTGTACTTATACGAAAAAGCACTGGATATTTCGTTTGTTTCTTAAATTTGATAGCATTGTATATGAATTAAAACGTTAAGAAAGACCCTAAATGTCACGTTAATAGATGGTGATTTCCAAAGAAAAATTAAAAAAAAACGACTACTACATTTTAGTGATAAAGCAGTTCGTTAAAAACAGCTGCAATCTGTATCAACTGAAGAATTATTGTTGCTCCGCCTATGTCTGAGTACTTTCGGAAATTCATCTTACGTAAACTCGACAAAAGTTTCCAACAACAGCGAAATAACGCAAAAATAAACACAAACAGCAAGAAAACTAGCTCCGTATATCATCAAGAATATCATGCACGAAAACAATAAATAACATAAAAAAAAGATATAAATTTTATTTGAAGAAGATTCCTAAGGGCGGAAAGGAGGTGTGTCAGCACCTCGAATGAACTGATAGTACATCACGAAATACCGAGATCAATTTTTGTTAAATTCGCTCGTAGTCCAATGTCAATATTGCAACAAAGAAAATAAAAACATAAAAATAACAATTAAAGGATTATCCATTATAAGCTGAAAACTTGCAACTATTGTCACCAGTCGTTCAAAAGCCAGGATCAGTGCCATTACCAAGTATCACAGACAATATTAATCTCGAAAACCATTAGCATAGATTCTGGAAAATGTTTAGCACCACTACAGCCTTCCATATCATACAAGATCAAGTAAGCATGGGCCTAAATAAAAAAAAATCACGTTGAAGGTCAGTAATGGTAGCTTTTGACCTTTCCAAGGTATTCGACTCACTTTATATTGAAATACTTCCAAATCCTAGCAGAAACGAAAATACCTGAAATTATCAAAAGGTGGTTATATAACTATATGAACCTATGTAAACTTTAGAAATACCAAATTAAATTGTAGACGAATGAAACAGGATTTGCCGCAACAAGAAGTCCTTCCTAAACTCTATTTAACCTCTATGTGAGCAAGATGCTAACTCCACTCCAAGACATAACAATAGTCTTGTATGCAAACGTCTGTACCATACTAGCGACAAGCCACAGCCTAAATGAACTATGTGTCACTTACTTAGCAAATGGGTGGCGCTACTATAGCAAGAGGGTATATTTAAAAAAAAGCGCCAAAAGTTATTGGAGTGGGTAGTCTTGTTTTAATTAATACATTTCCAAAAAATGAAACAAATATATGTGAGAAATTTTGAAGTACTAAATATGCAAGTTTTATGTATATTTACTCCATAATAATGTATTAGACTAATATTAAAATATAAATATTATAGAAAACTATAATATTTTTGTCAACGAATAAGCATGATAATGTATAAATCTGATTTTATAAACTCAGCTAATTTCGCCGCATGATACCTATACATGTAGGCATACGTGGGTCGACTATATATATATATATATATATATATATATATATATATATATATATATATATATATATATATATATATATCAGAAAACAAATACTTTCCTGGCAATGTGCCTCGACGAACATTGAATTATATCTGATAGATAATCGTGCATAAACCCATTTTCGGTGATATGCAAATGCTTGTTAAGTAAAAGAAAGAATTATTAAATTTACCCACTCGAAGTGACCACCTATGGACCGGTTTCGGGGTGTTTCCCCTCATCAGCATGGGGTAGGTCTTGCAAACTCACGTTTGTCCTTCAAAGAGACAAATCAACAATTGTTTACTTTTACAATACTTCAACCTATAACAATGATATTTGGAAATTTTTTGAATAACCACATATTTTTCTTTTTAAAGTTCATGAAAAATAGAATGATGTAAAGAAATAAAATGTCATGAATGCCAATTTTTCAACTTAGCACACTTTACTTCGTTTACAAAATTGCTAAATTTATATTATACACCTTTGTTACGTTAGCGCCATTCTGGTAGGTTTTTAAACTGTTATTTACAGTTGACAAGTGGACACTTTTTTAACTTGTTCCCAATATAAGATGGTTCTCCTTACCTTCACCCTTCATAGTTTGCTTCTGGCCTTTTTTTTTAAAATGTCTTCTTCTTAGGGTGCCGTCTTCTTTAGAAGGTTGGTTACCATTATGACTATTTTAACTCTATCCACCGCTGACATAAAAAGTTGGACTGGCTAACAGTTAAACCACTCTTTCAAATTGCGCATCCACGACATTCGTCTTCGACCTATGCTGCCTTTGCCAAAAATTTTGCCCTGCATAATCACTATCTTTCTCCTCTCATAACGTGGGCCAGGTATTGTAGCTTTTGGATTTTTGTCTCATTTACAAGCTCTGTCCCTTTTCCTAGTCGGCTGAGCACTTTTTCGTTAGTGATTTGGTCTACATACGATATTCTTAGTATTCTTCTGTGTAACCACAGATCGAAAGCTTCCAATATTTTTAACGATGTTTTATTCAGTGCTTTAATGCCATAGAGGAGAATAGAGAATATGTAACATTTTATTATTTGTATTTTCAGTCTTTAATTCAACAATCGGTTACAAAAGAACTGCTTCATCCTAGCGTTACGCGCTATATCGATCCTTTATCTTAAATCTTTTTAAGAGTCATTGGTGAAGTCTATTATAGTTCCTAGATATTTATACGTAAAAACTCTTTCTATAACGTGGTTGTTTATGGTCAGCTGGACGTTTGTATTTACCGTTTTGGAAAATACCAAAAATTTTGTTTTATTTAAGGTTCATTTTCAGGCCATATTATGTTGTTAATAGACTTCCCATTTACGACCACACCGGCTGTTTCTTGGTCTAGCGCTTCTCTCATAATAGCTTCCGAATATAGGTTGAAAAGTAGCAGCGATTAGATATAACCTTGTCGCACTCTGCGTTTAATTTTAATATCCTCTACATCTATACATAGTATATTACACACCTAAGGCAGTAAAGTTAGAAATGTCTCAGAGCACATGCTTGTTGACCGAGGTGAAGCCGAGGTCATCATACAGGTGTTCTAAAACATTTCTTACTTTAATGCCCGTGGTGTGTATACTATTTTTCTCCCTACTGTAGGCGAAAAGCGGCAACTTTGTTTTGCTTAGTAGGGAGAAAAATTGTTCTTATAGCTTTCATTAACAACGAGACAAAACATGCATAGCTTACTATTCAAATACTCTATACACTTAAAAAAACGGACGTAAGAAAAAGATAAATAATTTGTTGGATAATTATAATACAGTTGCGTTTATTTGTTCGGCTGTTTATTAACGACGTGTTGGGGAAGCTATATAACGTTATATAACACTAAATAAGAAAGTCGATATATTTTTTTATCTTATATCTGCGTCCCAAAAAAAAACAAAAAAAAGGAAGCATATTCGTCTAAAAATGTAAGAAATGGAAGTGCGTGAGAAAAATGACCGATGCCTTTCGTATGCGCGTGTTTTATTGATGAGCATTAAGATCAATTTTTTGTCTTGACTACTGATTTAAGATTCTTCATCGATAACATTGAAAATTGGTTTGAGGTCCTTCTTTCAAAGAATATAAAAGAGGACTTCTAAATAAAAAAAAATATTATTTTTATCACCAAAATTATTTTCCTTTTTTTTAATATAGAAAGTCAGCAGGATTATAATTATACAGATAACTAGAAGTAATGTTTGATCCAATTAATTTCCTGTTTGCCGTTTTTTTTGTCATTACCTAAACTAATTTGTTTTCAGTTATTGGTTTTAAATATTCAGATTTTCGTTTGCTCTATTTCGTAATGCCGTTCATGGTTAAAGAATGATAAAAGTCTCTTGAAACATACTCGTATTTAAATTTGTCTAATAACGCAGCTCTGAAAATATCCAAAGAACACGTAGTCTCATAAAGTGTGTATTATTCCAGAAAATATATTGTTCGTTTTCTTAAAACTCACGTTGATCTACGGCTCACTTTCCAGACCGTGTCTTTTTAGTAAAGTCGTTTTTATTAGAAAAATAAATCAGAGAGCTTTCTTCAACATTATCTATCCATGGTGATGGTACTGAAACGTTAGCGACATAATTTGAATGTCTCAATATACAACAAAACTCGAAATGGAATTGCAGACGTAAACGAGTTCTTTCTTTTATCAAATTATAAAGGACAGCAATACCCAATTTTTTATCTGCTGTAAAAATGTGAAATGAAAATTTTACGCGCAAATATTTAAATTAAACTGTTACTTACATAAAAAAATCAAAATTAACTGTTTTATTGTAAAATTAAATAACTTCAGATGAGCACGAGCCTACCTGTCGGTTTTGGTTTTTGGTATTAGTCCATTCACCTTAAGCCATATTTTACGAAGTTCTATTCAAGAGGCGCACCCTCTGGCCAATTGTTTTATCGGTTGTTTGGGCCTAAAAAAATATAGTCCTGAGTTTTCGGCCATTGTCGGGGTATATTTTAGCAATAAAAAATTATTGAGAATTAAAAAATGTATATTTTAATGATTATTTTTTTGGAACGCGTCCTATCAGAACAAGTTTCCAATAAAATGTGTTCATCATAACGTCCTCTGTAAAAAAGCTACTGAAAAAAAAAGTGTGGTAATTAAGCGGTTACATTACATTACAATCTTGCGGTTGGGCCTTTGATATCGGCACCTATGTCACCTAGATCTTTTGATTCTCTGTGACTACCGCTGTGTCTTCAGGGCATTAGAATTCTAGTCCGCTGATTTTGGCGAATCTCAGGATTTTTGTTGGCCCTGTCTCTTTTAGATCGCTTGGATCCATTATCATACGGCCCCAGGTTTGATACCTGTACACCGCTAGCATCGGGCAGTGACACAGAATGTGTATACTGCTCTCCTCCTCTTCTCCGCATAGTCGACAGTTTTTCTCGTCCGCCAGCTTAAGTTTGAAGAGGTGCGCATGTGTCCTGTGAGCAGGCCATGCGTGCTGCTTAGTTTACTTAGGTCTATCGTCCAGAGTGCGTCAGCCCTCTTCTGGTTTTTTCATCAGCTGTTTTTATGTTCTGCAGTCAGTATTTGCATTTCACTGAGCAATATATTCTTGTTCAAGAATTAATTTCGATAAATGTTTTGCTTCGGCAATTGGCAATCCGACCAACTGGCTTCTTAGTTCTACCAGGGTCCCATTTTTTGCCAGTTCATCGGCAACCTCGTTGCCATTTATCGCTGTGCCCAAAACCCATGTAAGATTTACTTTGTTTACCGTCGCTAACTCAGTGAGGGCTTGCATTCAGTCCCACACCACCAATGATGTTGTGGTGTTACTCACGAGGGCCCCATGTTGTTGATATTTTGAAGTTTAGTAGTTGTCAAGTAGTTTTAATATATGACAATTTTTAGTTAATAAAATTATTATTCCGTTTTCTTTTCTCGAGAGTTTATACGATTAATATCCATTGTGAATCATTTACTTCAATTGGTTATGGGCCCAGTATAACTTAGAGAAGGAAGGAAGGAAAATAATAAAATGGAAACTGAAATAATAAGAGTCGAGAAATTAAGAGATACCAACAATTGGTCAGAATGGAAATTCCAACTTAAAGTTATCTTGAGATCAAGTGATATCCTCGAGGTCGTGACTGGAGAAAGTAGAAAGCCAACACTATCAGTACATGACAATGAAGGAGAAATTGCGGATGCAAGAAAGAAGATAGAGGAGGAATTTCAGAAAAAACTGTCGAAGTGGAACAAGGATGATGCAAAAGCCCAAAAGATATTAGTTACTTCCATTGAGAAGAAAGTTCTGCAACATCTTATGTGCTGTGATAATTCCACATGTGGGATAAACTTCACAGAATTTTTGAACAAAAATCGAAAGAAAGTTCGCACCTACTACAAAAACAATTTTACAGTTACACAAAGCTTGAAACAGACGATATGGCGCCAAATCTTTCAAAACTTGAGTCATTAGGTGAGCAACTACGGCAGCTAGGAGAACCAATACCTGAATTAATGATGATTACGAGAATTTTAATGACTCTACCACCAGAATACAATCACTTTTATAGTGCTTGGGAGTCGACACCTGAAGAAAGAAGAAACTTAAATAGTTTGACATTAAGAAGATAGAAGAGAAATTTCAGAAAAAACTGTCGAAGTGGAACAAGGATGATGCAGAAGCCCAAAAGATATTAGTTACTTCCGTTGAGAAGAAAGTTCTGCAACATCTTATGTGCTGTGATAATTCCAGAGACATGTGGGATAAACTTCACAGAATTTTTGAACAGAAATCGAAAGAAAGTTCGCACCTACTACAAAAACAATTTTACAGTTACACAAAGCTTGAAACAGACGATATGGCGCCAAATCTTTCAAAACTTGAGTCATTAGGTGAGCAACTGCGGCAGCTAGGAGAACCAATACCTGAATTAATGATGATTACGAGAATTTTAATGACTCTACCACCAGAATACAATCACTTTTATAGTGCTTGGGAGTCGACACCTGAAAAAAGAAGAAACTTAAATAGTTTGACATTAAGACTGCTCTTGGAAGAATCTAGGATCTCAATGCAATGTCAAACAAAAAAGAGAAAATCGCCCTTATATTGAAAAAATCAGGCCAATATAAATCCAAACCTTTGCAAAGTGAAACATTAAAGACACCTGGAAAGTGCTTTGTTTGCGGAAAAAGGGGTCATTGGAAGAAAGATTGCCTTTGTGAGAAAACGAGAAGAAAATATCTTCTTTTGGCTCTATATGTAGATGATGGTTTATTGGCCGCATCTGACAGTTCAGACATTGATATTCTCATAAGTAATTTGAAGAAGGAATTTTTAGTCAGAACCTTGGAGCTTTGGTTTTTCCTCGGTATAGAAGTTCAGCAGAAACCCAATGGAACAATATCCGTACATCAGACAAGTTATGTAAAGAAATTAATGGAAAAGTTCAACATGGCGGATTCTACGACAGTTGCAGTACCTTCCATCCGTGATTTGGATCAAAGTTCCAGCCATGAAGTTGAAGACGTACAATTGGTACTATATAGACAAGCTGTGGGAAGTCTCATTTATCTATCTGTTTGTACTCGTCCAGATATCACATATGCCGTTGGAAAAGTAAGCCAATTCCTAGAAAACCCCCAAATTAACTGGAATATGGTTAAAAGAATAATAAAGTAATTGAAGGGATCTATGAATCTTGGTATTCAGTACATGAAAAACGGAGAAATGATATTGAAAGGATTTAGTGATGCAGATTATGCAGTTACTACGAGGCGTTC
The DNA here is from genome assembly GCA_950111635.1 of Agelastica alni. Classification (NCBI taxonomy): domain Eukaryota; kingdom Metazoa; phylum Arthropoda; class Insecta; order Coleoptera; family Chrysomelidae; genus Agelastica; species Agelastica alni. The sequence goes on from OX467716.1 coordinate 24,894,530, forward strand.
CATAAGCGGTTATATCTTCCATTTGGGAAATTCGCCTACTTCGTGGGGATCTCAGAAACAACATTCTTTATCTCTTTCAACAACGGAAGCTGAATACGTAGCCGCAAGTTTAGCAGCAAGAGAAATGATATGGTTAAAACGTCTTTTTGAGGAATTGATTGGAAAATTCCAGAATACTCCCATATTATTTGTTGATAACCAAAGTGCAATAAAACTGATAAAGAATCCAGAATTTCATAAAAGAAGTAAACATATTGATATTGCTACCATTTTATCAGGGAAAAATTCCAAGAAAATGTATTTTCTTTGGAGTATATTTCGACTGAAGATCAAATAGCCGATATTTTAACAAAACTGATACCCAAAACAAGATTTCAGTACCTTCGAACCCTACTGGGAGTAACTTGGACATGGATAAATCGATTTAAGTTTGAGGGGGTGTGTTAAAGATTAAACTTGGAAGTTCAAATATATTTATTTATATCAGGTTTTATAAGTATATCCATGTTGTTGACACGCCGGAAGATTTATATCTCAAATTCCTGAAGATTTTTCATTGTGGCTTTGTTGAACGTCCATGATTCTAGTCCATATAAAAGCACTGAGATTACATAACATTTAACCATTTTCAGACGTAGGTAAAGGTTTAAGTGTGGGTTAGTAAATAGTTGTTTTATTTAAAAAAAAAAATTTCTAGCCTTATCGATTCTTACTTTGATTTCTTGAGTCTGATCATGCCTATCGTTGATCCACATGCCAAGATACTGATTATGATTTACTCTCTCGACCAACACTAAATTTATATTGATGTTAATATAAGGATGGTTTAATGGGGTTTTACTTATGACCATGTATTTATTTTTTTTATAGTTCATTTTTAAATCGTACTCTGTGCTGACCCGATCGATCTCTTGCAGTAATACTTGAAGATCATGTATGTTGTCGGTTATAATCAAGGTGTCATCAGCATAATGTACATTGTTGATAATCCTTTCATTTGTATTGTTTTACGAAAATTATATTCAATTATTTCGACAAAAATCCCAAAACACAAATGACATGGATCAAGGAAGTCACAAGGAACATGGAAGTGGAATAATAACAGAAGTTTAAAAAAATATAAACCATTTAAAGGTTTTTCCAGAATCTTAAAGACTGAAGCAAAATGTACAAAATAAATAAAATACCAACAAAAAATTAAAGATTACTGGAGAAGAAAAAAAAAACAGAAAGTAGCAATTATAAGTTATTTTACGTCGGCCAAAATCGAAGGAAGAATTCAACTAAGTTTCGCATAAAATTCGGAGCTTATTTTCGGCGCAACCTGATATCATTGTAAATCCAAACATAAAACACAAATTTAATTTTATACCTTTTATTTTGTTAATGTAAGCAAAACAATTTGTAAGGCGAAACCATTAAAATAGTTAAATACATTGTTTGGAATATACGTAAATAAAACGCTTGGCGAATTGAAATTTATACTCTTACCTAGCAGATTATGCTAAGATTTAAGAGTAATGAAGATTGCGTCGAAACATTTAATTATTTACTAGAGATATTACTGAAAATGTTTGTATAGTCTCTGCTGTCGCTTAATTGTTAAGTAAATTTGGCTGGTGCTGAAGGCCTTTTTCAATAACTACTATTTAATATACAGAGTGGACCAAAAGTCTGGATACGGACAATTATCTAGTAAATTGCTAGTCCGAATTGTACAACATTTGGGATAAGCCTATTTTGAGATAGGAAGATTGCAGATTTGACATTTGCAATGTTGTCAAATTTGTCGTTTCTCTGATATTATTAGTCACTTTGGTTTTTAAATATATCATAAGTGTTACATATGGCTGAACTCGTATTGAAGAGGAGATTCCAATAATGACTGAATATATAAGGTGATGTATTTAAAAAACCAAAGTGACTAATAATATCAGAGAAACGGCAAATCTAAAAACATTGCAAATGTCCAATCTGGAATCTCCGTATTTCAAAATGGGCTTATGCCAAATTTTGTACAATTTGGACTAAAAATTTACGAGATAATTGTCCGTTTCCAAAATTTTGGTCCACTATGTATAAATAAAAAATACAGTTTCACTAGGTAATTGCTTTATAGAAAAACCTAAAAAAACTGATTTCTGTAACGATATAAATAGAAAATTTTTATCCAACTGGCAATAATGGTGTGCGAAACTGCACCTCTAAATATTTCTATTGATGTTCTTCCAAACCATTAACGTAAGTCTCTGAGCCATGAATTTTGTCGCCTTCCTAAAGATCTTTTGACAGCAGTAGTAGAAACCAAATAATGAATTACCCCAAGCAACAACCTTTCCACTGGATCGTTAATTGTATATTTTTATGAGAAGATTAGCGGACCCGGCAGACGTTGTTCTGCCCGTACGTTAACTTGCTTGCTTTGGGAATATCACTATCAAACTTAGTGAGCCCGACAACTCTGAATTCGACACTAATACCGGCGTTTTTATTAGTTGTTATATTTCATTTGCTTTCCACCTCGTTTGTATTGTATTGAAATTGTCCCTATCAAACTAAGCGTCCCCCGAAGAATGTAAGTTCGACACTAATATTAGCCGTGTTTTGTAGTTTTTACATTTCATTCCTTTTACACCCCTTTAGTTAATCCGATCGCTACTAAACTTTACAAAAACACCCAACGAACACCCAACAAAATCGGCCCAGCCGTTTCGGAGTCCATAGAGGATACTTACTTACATTTATTTTTATTTGTGCAAACATTTTCGATGTTGACATTGTGTGTGTTGGCAGCTTGTGTTTTTACAAGCTTATTTTTTGATAAATATGGTAGATTACACAGCTAGGGCAGTAAAGTAGAAAATGTCTCAGAGCACATGTTTTTTGACCGAGGCGAAGCCAAGGTCATCATACATGTGTTCTAAGGCATTTCTTACCTTAATTCCCTTGGTGTGTACCATTTTTTTCCTACTGTAGGCGAAAAGCGGCAACTTCGTTTTGCACAGTAGGGAGAAAATTAATTTTAAATCAGTACTTCATGGAGTTTTAATAAAAAAAATGTAGGTGATAAAAGCTTTGTAAAAGAATAACTAATTAAAAAAAATTTGTATATATTTTTTTTGTTGACACTAATAGCTACAATTTTTTTGTTTGTTGCAGGTCAGTGATCTTCACGAGATTATAAAGGTAATAAAACACTACTGAATCAGTTTTATTTGATACGATTTATTGTGTAAGGATTAAAAATATAAAAGGCTTCCTATTTTAAAAAACAAATTCCTTTACTTGGATTTAAATAGAAATGTACACCAAAGTTGCACAATTGATAATGAATAAAATGGTTGTAGGAAATGAGGTGAAGTAAATATACTTTGTTATAAAAAATGTACATTTATGGTTGACTAGAAGTTCCACAAAGACACTGAAAAAGTTTCTATTTAAGAAGTTAAATATTAATATAAGTATAAGTTGCCATGTTCTTGATACTATGCTAGGCGTGATTAATAAATGGGTATTTGGGCAAACACATTTTTGACAGATAAATATTAGCATCAACCTGTCAGTGTTAAAAATAAAACTACAGACATAGAGGACATGGGAAATTTTATTTCAATTAAAATTCCAGATGGTACAACTAGAAAAGTTGGATCGTTCACAATAATTGGAAAAGATTACTTCAAAATACGCAGATCAAAAAGTATGTCAGAAACTGGATTCTTTTTGAAATTTTTAAGCGGAAAATTCTAACGATATTGATGAAAGTACTCAATATAAGCAGTGTTCCAGTAAAGGTTTGCAACTTTTTTAAAATTAAGTGGTGCAAAAGAATACAAGGGCCATTCGTTAAGACGTACTTCGGCTACACTATTAGGTAATTCATGGAGGAGGTAATATTGAGTCGCTAAATAAATAATAGGGAAAATTCCAAAGAAAGGCTATAAAATCCCGAAAGGCGTGATAGATTGTCGCAAATTTATCTATCAAAGAGATAGTGTAAGTTTTGTACGCGAAAAAGTATACGTACAGTTGAAACGGTGAAGCTTTTCCATCACGTGATCCAATCTACGATTCATACAACACATATCTTGTTTGGTTGCGAATTCGTAAAAGACCGACGTTTGGAATATTAGTCATAACGATTATTTTTATAGAGTCGACAGAAGTTTTGATTTGATTCATATGAATATTGTTGCAGACGTAATAGTCACGTGATGGAAAATGTATGCAATTTTTCGCAAATAAAATAAAATTAATTGTGTCGAAGGACGTTAAGCTAACCTATCTTTGATTAGATCACAGTGGTGGTTTAAAGAGAAAAATAATAGAAAAAATTCTAAAGAAAACCTAAAAAATCCCGAAAGCGATGATATTTTTGCAAATTTATCTACCAAAGAGATAGTGTAAGTTTTGTTCGCGAAAAAGTATACGTACACATTTTTAAAGGACGTTAACCTATTTTTCATTGAGCGAGTTTTTTGCAAGTGATTTGCGAAAAATTATGTAGGCAATTTTTCGCGAATAAAATAAAATTGTGTTGAAGGACGTCAAACTAACCTATCTTTGATTAAATCACAGTGGTAGTTTAAAAAAAATATTGGGAAAAATCATAAAGAAAACCTAAAACGTCAAGCTAACCTACCTTTGATAATATTATAAGACAATCATAAGATTAGCCTAGCTCCTGTAAAGTTTGGTAACAAACAGATTAACCAAACGATGAAATATAAAAACTATTAAAAATGGCTGATATTAAAATCGAATTAATAACCTTTGGAGCCGACGAGTTTAATAGTGACATTCCCAATTAAGTACCCATACAAAAGGGGTGGTAGTGGGATGAAATATTAAAACTACTAAAAACGCTAATATTAGTGTCGAATTTACAGTTTTTGGGGTCGCTAAGTTTGATAGTGATATTCCAATTTTTGTTAGCACCGCTAGAAAGGGGGTGGGAAAGAGATGGAATATAATAACTATTAAAAATGCCGATATTAGTCTGGAATTTTTAGTTTTGGGGTCGCCGAGTTTGATAGTAATATTCTCAATTTTGTAAGCACTTCTAGGGGATGGAATATAAAACTTTGGCTGATATTAGACTCGAATTCATTGTCTTTGGGGCCGCTGAGTTTAATAGTAAAACCATTTAAAATGCCAGTGTCGAATTCATAGTTTTCGAGGTCACTGAGATTAATAGCGATATTTTCAAAGCAGGCAAGCCAACGTTCGGGCAGGACAACGTCTGCTGGGTTCGCTAGTATACTATAAAAGTTGGTTATTTCGATTATTGATTGGTGTATTATATTTATTGTCACCCAAAAAAATTATCCGCCAGTGCCTCTTTCGAAAATCCATAAAACTCGCCAAAACCCATTCAGTTTCGTCGCGGCGTGCAACTTTATCTCTAAAATTCTTCCTGCCGACAGCCCTTTCAAACGTTCACCCGAAATTTCCAAACAGAAAATCGCCGGAGCATGCACTTTTCCAACAATGGGAAATGTAGATTTATATTATCCAACACCAAAGTCAAAATGAACATTAAATGAGAGAAGGAGTTAAGGGGTTTCCCTGTCTGTATAAATTTACAATTTCGGTGAACACCATTCGGTTGTAGTCGAGCAAATGTAATTAGGTACACTAAGAGAAATATATCTGCGTTTTATGCAGGAAGGATTTCGACTGTGATTTTCGTCTAAAACTAAATTAAACTACTTTACCTAAATATTTGAAATTCCTGTTCTGGTTGAAAGATAAATTCCAAGTAAAGGGATGCCAACTTTAAAAATATCGAACCCAATTCGTACAGGGTTGCCTACTTTTTAATCTATTTTAATCTATTGCTATTTGTTGGGTGGATAAAAAAAATTGCGCATTTTACAGACGATAAAAATGACGTCAAAAATTAAAAATATTTCGATTAATTTCGGAGATACACGACAAAATCCGAATCTGTCAAAGATCGTTTTTTTATACGGCTATTTTACAAAATTTTGTAAAATATTTTTAAATATTTTACTGTGTTTAACTTTTGATATAAAACACTTCTTAAATTTAAAATCCAAGGTTAATTACTTTAGGGACATCATTAGCTTTAATTATTTTTAAATAAAGCCTTTTTTAATTAATAACAGTTCAAAGCAAAGTTCAAGTACTCAAAAGGCTACAGCCGCCGTTTAAATATTTTTTGGCCATTAGCCGGCTTTTTATTATCTAATCGGATCATACACCGAGTATATCGTGTACAATATTACAAACTGTTTTTTGTGGAGTGTTGTTACCAGATCATAAAATATGGGGCCCCAAAGCACCAAAGTAACTACGTGGATTCAGCGTGGTAAGTCGTAGGAAGCAATTGATTTCATTATTACATTTACATACAAAAAATAAATTTTAGTTTAAAAAACTAAAAAGTAAAAAATAATTCTCAACATAGGAATAAAATTGCTGACTAGAAAATTAATGTAACTGTTCTAAAAGCGTGGGATGCTTTCATTTCGAAACGCAGAGTTAGTTTAAAAATGTCATACAAAGCACCCCACGCTTTTAGAACAGTGACACTTTCTCTTCAGTAATTTTATTTTTATGTTACGAATTATTTTTTACTTTTTAGTTTAATTAACTAAAGCGTGTTTTTTAGTTTTTTAAACTATAATTTATTTATAACTGAACCACCGATGCGATGAACTGTGTTGATATTTTTTCTACGCGCATGCGTAGTTCATGTGCTAGTTCTATCTTTCTTACTTTCATGCAAAGAATCCCTAAAAAAATTTATAAATACTGGCGAAAGTAATCAGGATAATCGGATATTTTGATCCAATTATTGCATTGACGTCGGTCTTTGACAAGTGTGCAAAGTTTTAATTAAATCTGATCGCTTAAGGTAGGGCAAAATCAAGATCAAAGAATCAGTTACAAACATACATGCAAGCAAACAAACAAGATACAGGTGAAACTAATATAAGCGTGTTAAAAATAGTTTTAAAGTTCTTCTTCTTCTTGGTGCCTTGTCCGCTCAGCGAACGTTGGCAATCATCATTACTATAGTTACTCTGTTCACTGCTGCCCGAAAAAGTTCAGTCGATGTTTTGCCAAACCATTGTCTCAGATTTTTGAGCCAAGATGTGCGCCTTCTGCCAGGTCCTCTTTTTCCTTCTATCTTGCCTTGGATTATTAGTTGTAATATGTTATATTTTTCGTTCCGCATTATGTGTCCAAGGTAAGAGAGCTTCCGTATTTTAACGGTTCTAAGTATTTCAGGGGTCCGTATCTTAATTCTTCTCAGAACCTCTGCGTTGCATACATGATCTACCCAGCTAATTTTCAAAATCCGACGGTACTCCCACATCTCAAATGCCTCGATTCGTTTGCTTGTGGCCTCTGTCACTGTCCACGCCTCTACACCATACAGCAAAACCGAGAACACATAACAGTTGAGAAGCCTTTTCCTGAGTTTCAAGCTCAAGTTGTTATTACAGAACACACTTCTCATTCTTAGGAAGGTGGCTCTCGCTTTTTCTATACGTTGGCGGATTTCTCTTGCGTGGTCCCATTCTTCGTTTATCAGGCAGCCCAGATAGGAAATATGGTCAACTTTTCCTATAATAGTATTATTCACTAGTAGTTGATTCATTGTAGGGCGACCTTTACTTATTGTCATATATTTAGTCTTTGCAGTATTGAGCTGTAAACCATACTCATTTAAATGAACCATCAATTCATTCATGATATGCTGTGTCATCCGCGTAACGTATATTGTTGATCTTAAAACCATTTATAGAAATGCCTTCAGAAATGTTTTCCAATGCTTCAGCAAATAATTCTTCCGAATATATATTGAATAACAGCGGAGACAATATACAACCCTGTCTAACCCCACGTCTAATTTCCACAGCTTCGGTAGCTTGATCTCCCACTCTTATCGAGGCTTTTTGATTCCTTTTTTAAAGTTACAGTTTATTATTCGAACCACTTAAATTGCTCCAGTGGCTCATGAGCTTCATGCAAGATCACTCCTTACATGTGGCAGTTGACAGTATTTTTTCTAATGCGTTAAAAACCAATGCCAGGGTCCCCCAGGGTTCCATCCTGTTCCCAATGCCATTACTTTTACACATCAACGTCCTCCTGAAAACCACCACGAACTCTATTTACAGTTTCGCAGACGACACCACACTTGTCTCAACTATCGATCACTTTCGGTGAATGATACAAATCGACTCACGCAGGAACAGGTTGACTTCTTCAATAGAGATCTTGAAGCAATCGTCGAGTGGGGAACCAACAATCTCGTTCAGTTTAACGCCCAGAAAACACAAAGTGTCACGTTTTCCAAGAAAGTGAATTCATTAAAATATTCCATCACAATGTCCAGAAATACCCTTGAATTAAGTCCCTTTTATTTCAATTTTGGAAGTCACGGTGTCTAATAAATGTCTTGGCATGACCATGTTGCTAACATCGCAAAGTCAGCAAGCCAGAGGCTAGGTTTCCTGTGGACATCTAAAGAGTTTTTTACCCCTGATCAACTGTTGACGACGTACAAGGCTCAAATCCGACCTCTAATGGAGTATTGCTCGCACATTTGGGGTTCAGCACCAAAGCAATCTCTTCGTCTTCTATATTCCATTCAGAAAAGAGCCATTTGGTTGATAAACAGCTCAACTCTCACAGATATCCTTCATCCACTAGTAAATAAAAGAAGAGTTGCAGACCAGACATTACTCTACAGATATTTTCATGGCAGATGCTCCAGAAAAATAAAAACTTTTGTACCACCACTGGCCACATTCGGCCGAAGAAGTCGGTCTCACAAATTTACTCTCAAGATTGACACTACAAGGACCAATCTCCATCAAGAATCTTTCTTTTACAAGGCTGCTACGAAATGGAACAAACTTCCAAAATCAGTTTTTCCAGAGAACCCGCAACTTTTTAAAAAGCGGGTCCACAATCATTTCCTTTCTATAATCCCTTCCCCTTCTAATAGTCGCAGTGCGGGCCATCCACGACCCACACGATAGGTCCACCCTTTTTGCGACTATTTTCAGTAAAAAAAATGTATTACACCTGGGGTTTATATTTGTAAAATTATTATAAAAGTATTGAACAATGAATTACATACATAAATTACCTAATACATACATACATACAATTAGGCATTAAAACAATCGTTGGTTAAATTAATTAGAAGCAAGCAACAAAAATAACTTGACTTTGAAAGTCCTTCTGCACGTTGGTAAAACTGTGCGTCCAATATTTCTTCCCAAAATTTAAAGATGTCCACATGAATTTTGACACATTTATATTGTTTTCAATTATTTCACAATTGAATAATGTACTTATGTTATTACAGGTTTGGTGTGTTAGGTAAAAACTGTTAATTATAACATCGTTTATCTGTTCATGCAAGAAAACTAATAAAGTTTTCTTATTATTTAACTTATTTATAAACTAAATACAAAACATAAGTAGTAGATACCGGGTTTATTTAATCACACTACTGCTGTCATAAAATTTATAAATGTAATTTTTTTTGTTACAGAAAATGAATCAGAATTTAAACAATTGCCATGAATAATAAAATATTTGCAAAATAATATTAAAACTATATGCGTGTGTTTTCTCCAACGTTTTATCAAACTCTAGTCGGGTAAATGAAATTAGATCTAATACAACCCAAGTTAAGTTGGTATAATGGGTGCCAACCGCAACAACGATGGAGCTCATCCTCAAGAGGGGATTCGTGTAGCTCCTAGAAGACCCGAGCAATTAGTATTGGAATACCTAGAGAGCGTTTGCGGCCGTGGCAGTTGACCCTCTACAAGCACATAAGCTTCTACGTGCCGCAGGTCAGCAATTTCTACAGGACGTTGTCGACATTTTTAACTATTTCTCGACAAAGTTTGTATAATATTTAAAATAAAAATGAGTATTATTTAAAAGAAAAGTTTAAAAAAAAATTTCTGACAAAAAACCCAAAGATATTTCTTTATATTTTTTGTTTTTTTCGGTTATTTTTTTTATTTTAATATGTTAATTGCTACAAACAAAATATAAAAATTCTCTTAAAATAAATCAGTACATTAAAACACCATTTTGAGGATAGTTACTTAAAACTATACAGACAGTGTTAACAACTCTATCATCAGACTTTATATTCTCAAGTAAACCACTATATACTTGGGATGCCTAATACTTAAGGTTACATAAAATTTTATTTTTCTGGATAATATTATGGCTAGATTGTGTGAAATAGTTCTGCACAGCTTCCGAAAATACTATATAGTCCAAGAAACGAGAAAGCGGCACAATGTTATATGCACAAAAATTAATATCCAAAAAAAAACTATGAGCGTACAGGAAATTAAAATTCAGTGTAAGTTTCAATTTCATGCGACTCGATCCTAATTACCGAACATTACCTAAAAAATTGGCAAAGTTGCGAAAAGCGGTTGTTGTTAATAACTAAAAAACTACAGCTCCGATCGAAAAAAAATTGTAGGTATTAAAAAAAACTATCTATTAAATATTTTATGTCATACTAGTTCATTATTGTGTTTTTATTACTTAGTTACCAACTATCTAATGTCGTACTTTATGGCCCGTGCGGGCCTTAAGAGAAATAGTTTTTTGGTTAACTTATTTAATAACCTTTATTAATGAAATTACAAACAGAATATAGTAATATATGTAAATATTCGATAGACATTATTTTGACGAATTAACATAAAATTGGCAGTTCTAAAATGATCCGGTGATAGTTAAGTTACCTGCAGCAAACTATTCATGTTTCATAGTTTGAGTTTCAAATTTCTGCACCGAAACGCCAGACCCGGAAGGTACACCTGCCAGCATTCTTGAAACTTCATTTTTTGAAGATAAACTATCCTCTAAATATCCTTCAGCAACCGACATACTCTTCCATCCACCATGGCGCTTCAACGAGGTCATACCGGCTCCAGCCTCTACAAGAAGAGTTGCTGACGTTCGACGCATACAATGACCTGTATATTTCTCAAGATCACTCAAACCCAGATATTCCGCTATAATAGACGGTATTTTTCCAAACGTGTTTTTTCCTACTGGCTGTATAGTAAGTATATCGACCCTTTTCTATAGGTCAGAAAATGCCTTTTTTCTGAGCAACCAGGTGGCCGTAGTGACATATAATCTCTTATTAGCTTTAAACTCATCTATAATGGTAAAAATGCGTTTTTTATCGGTCTTTGTCTCTGGTACATTTACCACAAAAACCGATTTTCCATCTTCTACATGAGGAACTAACATGTTCACAACTTCTTGCCGTCGACATCCACCAAATATTCCAAATATTAATGCAACTTTGTTTATTAAAAACGTCTCGTTCGGTGCCTTATGAATAAATTTTAAAACATCTTCTCTAGACAGAATTTTAGACTTCTTTGGTTTGTAGCCTTTCGAAGTTTGCTTCAAATATTCCATTAACTTATAGTAATTAGCAATGTTAATATTTTTATTTACCATTAAAGTCTTCTTTACCATGGAATATTTGGACCACAAGGAACTCTGAGAAAATGTTTTGGCGAGATCGCCGAAGTATCCAAGCAACACTGTTTCATTAACATATTTTACGTAGTTTTATTGCATCCAATTTAATAATTTTTCGTATTCCATGTTGTAAGCTTCTTTAGACTTTTTTGGCAACAGATTTTCAGTTGCTTTCTTTGCTTTTTCAATAATTTCGTCAGGAATTCCAAAATCTTCGTACATGTTGACTTCTAACTTTGACACAAATAAAAATTATTGTGATTTTATGACATTTACGTTTGTCAACATCACCTAGCAACGATGGTGTCTACTATGATAAAATGGCAATGTTATTAATTCAAACCGGATTTTTTAAAATACTGATTTGTATTGAGATTGGATTGCAATAACGAACTAGTATGACATAAAGTTATGTATGTACCGCGGGCATAAACATATGTGTATACACTCAGGCGACTTACAAACACTCAGGCCAGAGGCCCTCGGGTTTGTAAAACGTCGCCCTCAGGGCATAAACATCTATTTATACCCTTGGTACATAAATAACTATTATAATTTTTTGATATCATCGATACTTTTCGAGTTATATTGAAAAAACCGTGAACAATCTGGTTTTCTATAACTCATTAACTGTAACGTATTTAAACTTGTTACTTACTGTTAAGTGTAGTCTATGGCAAGCCAAAAAAGAGTGTTTTATTAAAAAATTGATAAATAATAATTATTTTTCAAGATATATGAAGTTTTCTTCAAAAAGATGCTATCTTAATTTAGCTAGTTGTGCTCGTGGGATGATGCTACAGTAACAATTTAGGGCTTATTTTTTTCTGTAAGAGTTGTACTTTTATATTAAAATAAAATAAAAATGTATTGATTTTTTTAATTTAAAGGGTCAAAAAATAACTTGTGCAATATTTTTTTACATGTTTTTTTAAAATAAATTTCTTGATTTTGTTTTTATAGAAATGACTTTCATGAAAATATATTCCTGGCATCATTTCACGCATTTTAAAAAAAATTGAGTTCTTACGATCATTGGAAGCCGAGATAACTTTTTTATTTCAAAAAAATCTGGAAATCCAAATAGATTTTTTCAACGCCCTTTATCTTGAATACGGATGACGTTACGAAAATTTTTTACAAGCAAAACCCAATTATTTTTCAGTTTTCTATGTATCCTAGAGACGGGGTCACCTTTTTTTGAAACACCCTGTATAGTGTATACAGTGTTGTTTGTAGATTGTAAATTGTAGGGAGGGGGGTCCTGAAGACTACGCAACCTCTCAAGCAGCTCGACCTATCAGTTTCCTGTGGGCTAAGTTTCTGTCATCGAATGGCTTTAGGAAGGCCCCTTCAAAAACTTGGGCCTCTTGCAGAAAAGCGCTGGGCATTCGCAAAGGAAATGTTCTGCAGTTTCATCGCCATATTTATTTGCTTTTACGAACTATTCTTTTATGCATATCATCTGTGTTAATCTGTTAGGCGTCCCGCGACGGCTCACTCTTTTTTTCTTATTGTATTTTTTTATTACAACGTTATTTTTTTAATTTCAAATAATTTAAAAAAAGATAGTACTGTCTAAAATAGTTGACAGAGATCCGACAACGCGGTCCGAACATTTGTGACCGTTGTTCAGTAGTTTGTTTGTCTCTTGGTAGCGTAGATGGTTTTAGGTAATTCCTTATAATTACGCGATGATGGTGGTCTTGTTGAGTAAGAGGATGAAATCGCTTATCGCCCTAATTAGATATAGTTTTGTTAGGTAATTAGTATTTGGGGAGATTTTGCGCGTCTTGTCGGAATTGTTGCGCGCAAATAGGTAAATTATAGGGTTGAATTTCTTGTTGAATTAGCTACACCTTCTAGTTTAAATACCATTACAGTTAGTGGAGGCACTTAAAATACATGACGCGCTGTTAATGGATTTTAGATTTGCAGCCAGTAATTAAATAATGTTATATTGTTACTCTCTTGAAAGGGTATCGATTCGTAATTATATAAGAGCTTTTGGCTTTTTTTGTAAAGTTAAAATTTTCTTACAATTACCTACGACAAAGAACTTACAAACTAGATCAATAGTCTTCTTATTAAGCTGCCTTTCCACTACTGGATGTTAGCGACCACATGCGCTAATCTCTCTCGATCGGTTGCAGTGTAAACGAGCTCCCCGACAGTTCGGATTCCCGTCCACTCTCTAATATTCCTCAATCAGGACAATTGCTTCCTTTCTACTCTAAACCTGCCCTTTATCTTTCCTTTCATTATAAGTTGTAATAGCTTCTTTTTCGTATAATGTATCTCCTATCGGAGGTTTGCTATCATCATCACAGCTATCCGGACCTTGACTGCAGCTCGAAATAGTTCAACATTGCTACAATTAAACCAGCCCCTTAGGTTTTTCAAGCCAAGACTCATGGCGTCTTCCAATATTCCTCCTTCCACCAATCTTTCCCTGAACTATCAGCTGGAGAAGTGCGTATTTGGGTCCTCTCAGTATATGACCTAGATATTGAAGCTTTCTCTTTTTAATGGTGTTAATGACTATATTCATCTGATTTTGGACTTTCACATTAAAGATCTTTTTTGTTCAGGGGATACGCCACATTCTACGGTAGCACCACATAAAAGGATCCCCCTGAAAGATTTAACAAATCCTGGCGAAAGTAATCAGGATAATCGGATAGTTTGATCGAATTATTGCATTGTCATCGGTCTTTGACAAGTGTGCAAAGTTGAAATTAAATCTGATCGCTTAAAGTAGAGCAAAATCGAGGCCAAAGAGCCAGTTACAAACAAACATACATACATACATACAAGATACGGGTGAAACTAAAATAAGCGTGTTAAAAAGCATGAGAAACTGCGAGGTGCTAATTTAAAAAGAAAGAGTAAAACAGGTAAATAAGTTTGTTTACTTGAGTTCAAAGCTTACGAGAGGCGGAATATATGACTGTGATATTAGGCGAAGATTATTGGCAGGGAAACAAATAAATGGGACACTGGATAAAATAAGATTGACGAAAAAGATTTATAAATTGAGTGTGAATAGACAAGTCGGTAGAGGTCGACAAAAGCAAAAGTATCTCGTCTAGTTATAAATTGTTCGTTTACAAAAATAAAAAAATCCTTAAATTTTTTTTTTTTTTCAATTTAAGTAGAAAACGACACTGTTAATAAACAATCTAACGTCTAATGAGTTTCTGCACTGTTATAAGCAATAAGATAAACATATGGACGGTGACTTAGTAGGCAGGGAATGTTTAATTGTACTTTTTTAAAAATAAAGTAGCTTTGTTTATGAAAATTCCGTAATTAAAAAGAAAAGTTTTAAGAAAATACCGAATATTTAGGTCATTTGGTATAATCTTTATAATGTTTTAATAAATCAAAAACAGTAAAACTCTGAACGTTAAACACAAATTCTTGGTGAATAATTTGGCTTCCAACAAGTCTGCTTTTCTCTCTATTGTGTAGAACATTCCGCTTTGTGCTGGTGACTGTACTCATAAATTCGAGTCGGTCTTTGATTCTCTAATGAGACAAACACCAGCAGGATTATTTCCGGTCGCGAGTCCTTCTCTCGCGCCATTTTCTTGGCAATGTTTGTCGGTTCCGGACTCCAGCAAGATACTAAGCCTCGAGCTCTATCTGGAAAACCAAAATATTAATCGTGATTGTATGAGGAGGATTTGTGGAATCTTTGCAACAGTTGCATTTTAAAATTTCGTAATCATCAAGATTTATATACAGGGTTATTCACGACAAACAATACGAAAATTGTGGCCAATCCACTCGATTTTTTAAAAATTTTAATTTTGGATTAGATGAAGGTCCATTAGGGATAAAATTAAAAATTATTTTCGTAATAGTTAGGGTTACGCATCAAAGTTATTTTGATTGAATGTCCCGTATCCTGTTTTTGGGATAAAAATAAGGTAACTTTCAATAAGGTTTGTCATATTTTAACGTAAAGGTTTTTGAGATATTTTAAAGTTTAAATTTCTTTTGGTTGTTAAACAGTTTTAATAACCAAATTTAATTTGTAAAATTTGTGGAAAATTGACTTTGATATACAGGGTGGTCAAAATTATAACTAAATTTTTGCTATTTCCAAACAGTTATAAATTTTTTAATTCAAATAGAAGGGTAGCAGTAAAATTTTATTTTTTATTAAATACTATTATTGTAATTTTTCAGAACGCCATGTAGTGTATTAGGTATCTTAAGGTTACGGGAAACCCTTGTTAGAATAAAAAGGAGGAACGTTTTCCTAAATACTATATTAAACTAATTGAACATTACGACTAGATGTTTATTTACAAATGTTGAACTTGAACCGAGGAAGGCAAACTAAGCAGTTCGCGCCATGACCCGGTTATGACAAAATATAAAAACACACAACTCTTGTTAGACGATTCGTTGTTTAATAAATACAATTAATTCGTAAACAATACGTGTTGTTATTGGCACGTTCGTTCAGTTCAAAGAAATTCTTATGAACGGTCAACTGAGTTCGTTGGGCTTTCATTAACCCTTTTTCCATGTTTTCCTGGATCAGGGCACTACATTATACTTTCCTACAGCTAGCTCTGTAAGTTTTTATGAAAATAACCAATTTTTAAAATTTAAATTAATTTTAAAAAATTTAATATTTATCAAGCTACTTATGGTATTTTAACGAGTTTATTTCGGTTTTTAGGTTAGTCATAATTTCGACTTTTACATTTTCGTTGGTTTAACTGTTTTATACCAAATACCAGTTAAAGTTTGTTTTTTGTTCTGTTTGATATTTGACAGTTATTCAATAGAAAAACATGATTTTACAAAACATGTCCAACAGCACGGGATAATATGAAGGAGCGTTTTAAAAAACCATTGAGAAACATAAGTCCAGAAATGTTAGCAAATGTTACTGAACGTGTCAAAAAGAGCACGTCTGGCTAAGCATGAAGAAGTGCTAATCTCTAACTTATGTATCCATGGTAGTGAATGTTGGGTTTGGCAAAAGAAGCATAAAAGTGACTCTGATGAAGAATTTTAAGACAATAAATCGCTGTGAAGGAAGATCTGTGAAGGAAGATGATGTGGGTTACAAAGATGAATAAAGTAATGCTTAAATGGTTTGTATACGTAGAGAGGATTAACGAAGGAAGATTGATAATACAGATTTATAAGGCGAGTGTAATTGGACGGAAGTCGGTAGAGGTCGACGTCAGCGAACATATTTTGATGAGATCAACATTGTATTGAAAAAAGTGGTCTTTGCCTACCCCTGCGGAAAAAAGGCGAGTATGTATGTATGTATACGTCTGTGTTTAGTCAGTCACTCACCACTTTAAACAATTAGGTATATGAATATAATTTTTATTGTTTAATTGCATTTGTTTTTACCATTAATTCGCTGAGTCCCTTATTTTATTTAATCTTATTTAAATATCTAGTCAAATTTAAAACAATTTAATTAAAAATTTTTCTAATATTCTTAAAATTTTTACTCTAAATTTACAAATAACCTCTGCAAAGTTTGTTAACAATGTAAAAAATATGCTGAATTCTAAAATAATTTATGGAGGCTTTTAGTGAAAAATTAATGTTTAATTAGAATTTTTAAAGCGGTTCTTAGACTTAAGATCGTCACGTAACGAAATGGGATCCTTTGCATGAGAGTAAGAGAGATAGAAAAGAAAAATAGAACTAGTGCGTGAACTACGCGTGCGCGCAGAACAAATATTAACACAGTTCATCGCGTCGGTGGTTCAGTGGTAGGATTCTCGCTTGTCACGCGGGCAACCTGGGTTCGATTCCCGGCCGATTATTTTTGTGCTTTTGCCATTTAATACATAATTTTTTTAAATTGTATTAAGGTATTCGCGAACTACATTTTAAAATTATTTGGCATATCAAAACGGAGACAGATAATTTTTTGGTAAATGTAATAGTTTACAGCCGAGAAAATTAATGTCACTGTTCTAAAAGCGTGGGGTGCTTTGTATGACAAACAAAAAATCAACATTAATTTTTTCGTCAGTAATTTTTTTCTTATGTTAAGAAATATTTTTTTTTTTTTTTTAGCTTAATTAACTCTAAAAGCGTGTGTTTCAGTTTTTTTAAACTATAATTTATTATTATATAACCTCAACACAGGGTTGTACAGACACGTGGAATTTTGTGAAAACGCATTTGTTATTTGTGTTTTTGTGTTAGATTATACGTGAATATTGTTTTATCATTGCAATTAAGTTTTAAAAAATGGAAAATACAGCAAATGTGTGTAATACAGATTTAAAAAAGTAAGTTGATAGAATTGTATAACTTGATACAAGTATTTACTGTTTACATTCGTTTATTGTACATGTGATTCGAGTGTTTACTATTTAAATTTTGGGGAGACAATAGTGAAATCATGTGTTCAGAGTCCAAAAGCGTATGGAAAGCGCAAACGTCAGAGTGCAAATAAAATACCGAAAACCAATGCCAGGTATTATATATCTTTTGTATGAGAATCAGTAACAATTATATTTCTTTTTCTTTTTTCTTTTTTACAAAACACCTTGATCGAAATTTATAAATAGCGTAAGGAACTTCGTTCCTATCGGGTGTCCAATAACACCACACGGCTTTTTAATCTACAATCTTTTGGTTTAAAATTTTTATAGATTTGTGTTGCTTATCCTATTTAGTAAAATAATGAATAAATCATCCATCATTATCATCATGCCTGACTTATAAAGGTGTAACTTTTGTATGATAAAATATTCTAAAATTAAATATCTACCTTTGTTTATGTATATACAGAGTGGTCCAAAAGTCTGGAAACAAATAATTATCTCGTAAATTGCCAGGCTGAATTGTACAAAATTTATGATAAGCGTATTTTGAGATACGGAGATTCCAGGTTTGACATTTGCAATGTTGTCAGATTTGCCGTTTCTCTGATATTATTAGTCACTTTGGTTCTGTAGATACATCACCCTGTGGCAGACGCATTCTACCATCGATTAGGGTACTGTCAACTTACAAATGGAGCACTAGATTAAGTAATCGTTATGTTAAAAATGTTGTATTCTTTTAACTGTTACGTTTTAATTAAAAAAATGTTGTATTAAAAATTATTATTTTTTTTTTATTTTATTTATTTAAGACCTTTTAGTCTACATAAAATCATGAGTGACATGTGGCTAAACTCGTATTGATGAGGAGATGCCAATAATCACTGAATATACAGGGTGATTTACAGAGATAAAATGTCAACGTTTTTCCCGTTATAAAAAAAACATTGTTTTTTTTTTTTTATATGTTCTGGTTCCCACGAAAAGGGATATCCTGTAATGTTCAGAGAACATCGTGGGAACCAAGGGAAAGAAGGTAGGAGTTGGTGTTCTTCTTAAATTTCTGGAGGTTGTATGCCTCGGGGAACACCTCCCTAGGCAATGAGTTCCAAAGCCTCGCAATTCGTTGGATGAATGAGTCTTTGGAAAGTGATGTTCTGCAGGTCTCCAAAGTGACCACGAAGGGGTGTGAAGACTGAAGTTGACGGGTTAATCTTGAAGAGACTGCCAAAGGAGGAACGATTGTTGATATTTCAGAAGAGTATCGCCCATGAAAATATCTATAAAATAGAGACAAATCGCCAACTTTTCTACGGTGTTCCAGACAAGTGAGCGAGTTTGTAAGCGAGGCATCACCGACGAGACGAATTGCCCTTTTTTGGACAGAATCCAGTAGCTTCAGGATATGTTTAGGTGCTGCACTCCAAATATGGGAACAGTACTCCAGTACAGGTCGGATCTGCGCCTTATAGATCATAAGCAGCTGACTGGAGGTGAAATAGCTCTTGGCACGAAACAAAAAACCAAGTTATTGGGATGCACTTTTGGCAATGGACCTCACGTGATTTTCCCAGGAACGTACATATACATGTACGTACATATACGTAGTAATGCCTTAAACCAATAAATCTTGTTTTTTATTTTTTAACTATATAAAATGTTAATTATTTTTGACACGTAAAATTTCTCGCTATCGGTTTATCACTTTATGTGTTATTATCGTTAAAAGTTTTTGTTCTATGAACAGATATTTTTGTTTTAGTTAAAAATTAAATATCATAAAAATCTGTTTGTGAAAATTTTTATGTAAATATTTGATTGGGGAATATAATCGAAACAGAAGCATGTGTACATTCTCATTCAAATTCATTGTGTATTCAGTTAAAGGTTGAAAATTCTATGGCATTATCTTCAAAGGAGGTATTTTTATGCAATATTAAGAAAAGAGCTGTGCTTCTAAGGCACAAATCGATATTTATTGGTGAACTACACAATACAGAGAAAGTTTATCTCTTCGAGTGTATTTTTTGATAAATTTTTTTTCAGCGATTAATTGAGCTGATATTTGTTTTTTTACTTAAACTATTTAGAAGGTTTTGATTTTTTATGTACCATCGTGTATTTTTATATTAAATAATGGAATATATACTATTTTTAATACATTTACTGTTAAACAACAATAAAAATATTAATTTTAACCTTTATTATCGCGATTTTGTGATCATTAGTGAGTAGCGTTAACTAAATTTTTCATATTAACTGTAAATCTGTCCAATTTCTGTACGCTAAATAATGTTGGAATCATGTTTTAGCTGTCAGAATAGTTTTTATTTATTGTTTACCACTAAATAATTTTTAGTTATAATTCAAATACATATTTGTTCGAAAAAAATGTATACCAAACAGATTTCGATATATCAATGTTTGAGGATTATTTGGATACAAAATGTTTTGCTACATTATTTAGAAAAAAAAATAAAGGTATAAATTCTATTAAAAGTGCAATTGACAAAAGTACAATTTGATAGGTTAAATAAAGATCCCGACGTGTTTCTAAAACTTTAGGTGTTCTTCAATAATACTGAGAAAAACGCCAGATTTTTCTGTTTTTCCCTGTTATTTCCATGACTTATAGCGTGTTTTTGTTAAAAATCTCTCACATTTTAATCCTTTTTTTTGTTTTCTTTTTTTGTTTTTTTACTTTCTCCATTTTTATCTTTTCTTAATACATCATATTTTGAACTTTCGTTAAGGAAGGGGATGTATGGATCAGGTCTTTTATTACGAGGTGTAGTCAAAAAATTCTTGGCTAGAAATCAGAAGGTCTATTAAGCTTTTATAGACTTTGAAAAGGTCTATGACAGAGTGGTGAGGAGTGAATTGTGGTTGACATTATCTAAGTATGGGGTAAAAGGTAGTTTAATACGAGCACCGGAATCACTTAACAAGGATTCCACTGCTTGTTTCAGGATAAACAGGGCTTACACGTACTGGTTTAACATTAAAAAAGGTGTAAGACAGGGATGTGTTGTTTCGTCAAGGTTCTTTACGCCGATGATCAAGTCATATTAGCGTCATCTGAAGAGGAGTTGCAGGCGATGGTTCATGTTAAGCATGATGCTCTGAAAATCAAAGGGATGAAAATAAATATTAGCAACACAAAAGTAATGCTTTTTGAAATAGAAGAAAGAATGACAAACTTCTAATTGATGGAGAAAGAGTGGAACAAGTAAATGAGTTTGTATAGCTGGGTTCAAAGTTTACGAGAGATGGAAAGTATGACAGTGACATTAAGCGAAGGGTGTTGGCAGGAAAACAAATGAATAGGGCACTGTATAGCATTATAAACACCTAGAAAGTGTCAAAAAAGGCCCGTCTGGCTGTGTATAAAGGAGTGTTGGTTCCTACACTTATGTATGGTAGTGAATGTTGGATTTGGCAAAAGAAGCATGAAAAAAGGATTAATGCTGTGGAGATGAGTAGTCTAAAAAGTATAGCTGGAGTGACTCGGTCGGATAAAGTAAAGAATAGTATGAGAGCACTGATAAAAGTAGAGAAAGCAAAAGATGTCTGTAAGAACCGTAGCAAGTAAAAGGAAGTGGTCTCTGCCTACTCCTACGGGAAAAAGGCGTGACTATATGTATGTATGTATGTTGTCTTATTTTTATAAACATTTTTCTGCAATATTAATTATTATGTAATTGTTACATTGATTATTTTGTTCTTGATATTGTTATAATTACACCATAATATTTAAATTTAATTTATCTTTTTATCCATTTAAACAAGTATTTTTAAATAAAAAAAGCCCATCTAAAAATATTGGTGGGTGAATGCTTTAAGTTTGTTTGCGGATACTTAAGACCATCTTCAGTTCATTTTAAAATTAAAGTATATTCCGTATCTTAGGTCGTTCGTATTAACTTTGCATCCATAAAATTCCCAAGGTGGGTTCTTTTTTTTTTCAATTCAATTTCGAGACAAGTCTCCGATTTAAAGGGTAAGAATAGAATTTTAGTAAAAGGACTTCTTCTTTGATGCGTGATCGGGTTTAGATAGGATAGACCGGGTGATCGGACCATGTCCATCTATTTTCCATGTTATTGGTTTGATTCCAAAGAGTGTCAATACACCTCGACGAAGGCTTTTGACTTTACAAAGAAGGGATATGTCGACGGAGCCGCATTTCGGTCCACAAAGTAATGAAATCCCAATTTTTTTTTTCGTACTCGTTCTCTATTTTGGTTGTTTTGTTCGAAGATGTCTACGTGCTGAGGTTTACAGAAAAAACACTGGTCGTCGGGGTGTTCTCTTTACCCATTTATTTTTCTTGTGCCTTAAATATATTCTTTATAACATGATAAATACTTAAATAAAAAACACTGTGATATCCTCGTCTAACAAATATTGTAGTTACAAAAAATGATGATATTGTTTCCAAAGTATAAAGAAATTTAATCTTCGACGAACTGCTAGGAAAAACGTATAAACTTTTTTGTACAATATGTTTTATCACGACTTGTACATACAGTGTGTGTTAGTAAAATGTAATAAATTTGATAATGAATAAACAAGGGCGTGTTCGAAAAACCTTTTGGACATGTCGATTGGTATTTTTATGAGCACATTTTTTTCAACGAAAAAATTTTTTACAAAGGGTGTATCATGTATCAACTTTCTTATTTCAAATGCATCATCCTGTATTTTATTTAACTTTTGGAGTCTTCAGAAAATCCTAGACATATTTCATGTGCAATGTCCTATACGCATATTTAACTGTTTGGGGAATATTAAGTGTTTTTAAAATTTTTGCAAAAATAAGCATTAAGAAAATACTTATTTTAATACTTTTTTCCCAGTTAGGTCTCTATGATGACGAAGTAAGCAGAAACCATTTCAGCGTTTCTTTTTATGGAATAAAATAAAATAAAAAATGTTTACTATTTTGTAAAACGCCTGGTCGTAGCAAATTGTTGTCTCACTGTATGACAGTAGTTGTCAGTGTTATAGGTAGTTGATTGTAGATTGTAAGGTGGGTCGTGAAGGCCATGCTGCCTCTCAAGCACTTTGACCTATCAGATCTTTTGTGCATAACTCTTAATCTATTCGAGACCCGGGAGTTTTCAGTTTCCTGGGGGCTAAGTTTCTGACATCAAAGGGCTTCCAGAAACTTGAGCCTCTTGCAAAGCATTCGCAAATCAAATGTTCTGCAGTTTCAGAAAAGTTCTCGCAGTAGTGGCAATTATTACTCTCTGTTTTGCCTATCTTTTTTAGGTGGTAACTTAAAGGGCAGTGTTCAGTAAGGAGTCCCGTCACCAGTTTCAAGTCTTTCTTGTCCAATTTGAGAAGCTATTTAGCTTTCCTTGGCGAAAAACTTACTAGCCTTTTCGCTTTCCTTTGTCTTATAGGTAGTCCTTCGAATTTCGTTAACTGCTTAATAGAAAAATGGTTCATTTATCAGAAATGCACAAATTAAGGAACGTCTATGACAGTGGGCATACCAGTTGAAGAACCCTTCCTTGAGGAAACACAAATGGCAATAAATAAATTAAAGAACTACAAGGCACCTGGCTTGAACGAGATACCTGCGGGATTCCTAAAACATGGGGGAGATGCACTACATCGACAAATTCACCGATCAATAACTTTTATTTGGCGAAAAAAAAATACCAGCAAGATGGTTTTTAAAATATTTAATTCGTTTAGAATCGTATGAATATGGCAAGGGTGATGTCGAAATGTAATCGGTTGCTCTTACCTGATTAACCACCTTCAAGAAATTATTTAGTGTTATTTTAAATTCTGAATGAGTTCTTAAGGGGGATCCATTCATTCTGACAACAACGGCGTGTGATGGTTAGAGATAAAATCGAATTAAAACAATTGCTCTGAATAAATCACTCCGGTAGAGAAACATATAGAACAAAACATTACTTTCAGCTCCCTCATTGTGTTTGACGTATAAATTCTTGGAAAATGGCGTTCGGGGGCCGTTTTTCTGCCCCATATAATACATAAGGAACACGAAACTAGGTTAAACGTCAGCCATTATTTAATGTTTTTATACCTTTCCGCCATAATTTTCGCAAAAGAGAATAAAGTTATACAAACAAAACTCACAAAATTAAAGTTATATCTAATAAAATGGCTGCTGCGATAACCTCGCAGTTGTTGCTACTTGTTCGTTTCGTTGTTTGCTTTTCTTTTTGCCGCAGAACAACATGATCTGATATGGTAATAATACTCTTTCTCTTTGCACTTTGCCGATCTTAAAGCGCGAACTTTTCTTACGGGAAACATTCTGTTTTAAAATGAGATTGTCATGTTTATTTTGATTAATGGCGTATACGCGTTTATCTTGCCATAAAATAAACAAAAGTTTATAAACAAATTTATTAATGTTAAAAGTTTCAAATACTCAACGTAAAAATGTATAAATTTCATGAAAATAAATAATTTTATGCTCGAAAAGTTTATTAATTGCTTTTTAATCAATTTTTATCTGCAAAATTACTTACTTCTTTGCCTAAAGTTTTTATACTGGGTGTTTTAGAGGACGTTTTAGTTTAAATAAAAAATACTCACTAATTAAAGACGCAGAAAAAATTGTGTTAATATCAATCTAATTATATATCATGCGGATTTTATTTTTTGAAGACAATATCATCGTACTTAGCATTTATCCAATTTGAATCTTAAATTTTGATATACGCGTTGACATTTAGAACCAGAAATAGTGTTCCTTAAATTCTTGCTCGGTTGCAGGGGGTTCCCCTGGGGATACGGGGAAAATAGAATAGATCCCAGGTATGGGTCTGCATGTCGTAAAAGGCGACTAAAAGACTCCCAATCCAAAGTGTTATGCGACCCGTGCTGATGGATGCATTGCGGTGGGTGAGCACCGTCGATAACGGAGCCTACGGGAAACCGGGCGAAATTCTGTAGTTGACAGCCTTAGTCCTGTGCGGGGGGCACCTCAGGGCCGTACCATCCCTGCCCCCATACTCGATGACTGCAAAGAAAAACTAATAACGCTGGTAGACCATAATCACGTTAAATTGATACGGGTTCCAGGACGCCAGGAAGTTGCAGGTAATGAGGAAGTAGACGAACTTGCAAGAAGAGGTTCGGAAAAACACAAAACTACTGGAAAAGTATACCAGGAAAAAAAACCCGGGAAATAATACATCAAAGGACCGTGCCATAAAAAGACGGCAGAACTGTTACCGATGAACAGGAATCAGCTAAGACTGTATAATGAAGGCCTGGCCTGCGGGTTGTGCGGCGGGGATCCGCGGGCAATGGAGCGCTTGCTGTACTGCTGCGGGGCGCTGGGGGAAATGGGAGGATCTTGGGTGACTACATTGTTTCCACCCAGTACAAAACTTGTACAAATTTGTACAAAGTACGAAGGTACTGGATTGGGTGCAGCGTGGTTCTAGGTCCCGAGAATTGCCTGGCTTTTTCGGACCAGTGCCTCGCGGCGGCGCAGTGTGTGTTTTGCTGTTTGCACTGAATAAAAGGGATGCAAGAGTTATTAAACAAAGTTGATTAAACTACTGAGGAGTACGGGCTGAGCTTAAATGTCAATAAAACCAAATATATAGTGATTAGTAAAAATCCAATCCAACCAGGTAACTTGTATATAAAACAATAAGCCAGTTAAATGGAAGTCAAAGTTCATTTATCTCGGCTGCACGTTGAACGAAAGCTGAGATCACTCACAGGAGATAAAACATAGTATTGAAATAGCGAGAAATATGTTTATACTAATAAAACCGCTTCTGTCATGTCGAGATCTGAATCTGGCCTTTAAAAGGAGAATAGTCATGTGTTATATATACTCCCCCTCTATACGTTATAGAGGCTTAGATGCTGTGAGACGCTATGAAAAGAAAGCTGCAAGCTTTTGAAATGTGGATTTTCAAAAGAATTCCTAGAATCTCTTGAATAGAAAGAATTACCAACGAAGAAGTACTCCGAAGAATGGGATGTGAACCTAAAATCATGCTTGCTGTGAAACGTAGAAACAGAGTATTTTGGCCATATCATAAGAAATAGCAAGTACTAAATTCTTCAAAACATAGTTCAAGGCAAAGTTAATGGCCGATAAGGGGCTGGGAGAAGAAGCATTTCTTGGCTGGCTAACTTGCGAAAATGGTTTGGAGCAATAAGATCCGCATAGCTATGATGATAGCTATGATTTTCGTAATCGGATAGAGCAATAGAAGAAGAAGATATCATCAATTTTAATTAAAGTTTGTTGGTTTCACAGTTTTACTGTAGAAATAACATTTAATAACAATAAAAAACAAATAAAATACACTTACAGAGGAGGTTTTCTTATTTTTCTTATTAAAATTTATGATAGAAAATTAGCATTAACATTACTGGTCAACCACGGTATTGTGATGTTTCTTCCTACGTAATATTCAGCAAAGTTATATACCGGGTGGTTCACGACTAGCGCGTCGGTCTGTAGCTCCCAAACTATTAACTTTTTTGGAAATCTGTTTTCACAGTAAGGTGTATATCGGTAAATTGCACAATCTAAAGTTATTTTTATTTATACAGGTTGTCCCAAAAAAGTGCTAGGTATCATAGTTATGTTTTTTAAAAAGAACACTATTTTATTGCATTTTTTAATTCTGCAAAAAAAATTAAGCAAATTTTTATAAAAGTTTACTATACCTCTTGGTCTTACCATTTTAAAAATATTTCAGGATTTTTAAATATGTAAGATGTTTCTGAAATGGACATAACTGGCAATTTATTGAAAAAATTTAAATTTTGTTATTAACACTGTAATTTGTATATCTTGGGCTACATATTTCCAGGTATATTATTTCACAATAATTTACAGTGTGCTTCCACAAATGAACTTACCGGTGGTTAGTTCTTTGTCTCTCTCTTGTACTTTTACTCTCGAGAGAGTATGGTGACATCATGTCTTAATTGCTCGGATCGTAGTTCACCATCCTTCTCTGTCTTGAGCTGCAAGAGAAGCTTCTTGCAGACCGTGGCCAATGATTTCTTTGGTTTGATCCACTCAGCGGGTCGGAGACTTTCCTCTTGGTCGTTTACCATCAATTTTTTTCTCTAGAATAAGTTTTTCCAGCCCATTCGTTCTTCTTAAAATGTGCCCAAAATACCGTAGGTATGATTGATAGCCCCGTGGTGATTTTTAGTTTTTTAAGAATTGACACGTTAGTACGGTGTTCTGTGTATGATATTCGCAGCATTCTTTTGTAGGCCCACATTTTAAAAGCATCCATTATTCCAGGACTTAGAGGCATATGTGGCAATAGGAAAGTTCAGGTGTTTGATAATTTTAGTTTGTTGCATTGAGATATTGCAGAGTCTTTTCATATTCTAGTAAGTTTTATTGTTGAGTTACGTGCTATGGCCAGTCTGCGTTTAATTTCTTCATCACAGCCGTCTTTGTTTGTAAGTGCACGAAAAATACAAAATTTCAAGTTTCTATCTTTTTCTAAAAAAAAAAAAATTACAACTTAATTTTGCTCACCTCTTTTTAGGGGGTGATATCTCGGAATGGGATGGGCTGAGGAAATTTCACCTCCTGAATTTTTTCGCATGAATGTAGAAACATCCTGTATATATAATAATTTTCATCTTAAATCGTAAGTATCAAAGTAAAAATGGATAGATATTACATACATTTTCTTTTTACTGTAAGAAATGTATTTTATTCATTGCAACAAGATCATACTTCCAATAGAATGTGGTTTCTTTGAATACTATTTTCTTTGATGTTAGGAAAATAGGAAAAATAATGTTTTCACACCGATGCGATATCTATATATTTGATGGATATGTTTTTGTATTTGTTAAGCAAAACACGCTTTTAAACTTTACTGTAGTTATGTTTTCACAAAATCTTTACCATTATAAACATGTAGCCAAAGTGTGTCTATACACTCAAAATATTTTAAAAAAATGTTGGTGTTTGGGTGTTCCATAACACCAACTTGGGTACACTTGAAATATGTTTCTTTTTTAAATATTAACTTGATTAAGAAACTGGATAAAAATGTTACACCAGGTTAGTTGTTTGTAAAAAAGCCTTAAATAAATAATAAACTTGGGTACTTTCAACATACGAAGTCTTAAAAGGACCAAACCTCATGATCTAGCAGTGTAACAACAATTAAGACAAATCTTGCGTTAAGAAAAGTGGTGTTTTAAGTAAAATCCCACACTATTAGGAGGATTTAAATATTTCTTTTAATGAATTTTGAGATTTTTACCAAACAAAAAAAATATTTTTCCATTTTATTTTAATGCAATGATTGTTAACCATATTTTTTACGATTAAATACTACAGTCCATGCAAAATTAATATTATTATACTCAATGGGGGAAACCAATACATTTTGCAAAACAGCATAATCGTAACGTTCATTCTTAAAAACTATCATGTAATGTAAGTTTATATTTTTTATTCGTTCTGTAGTATAAATAACATAGTTTCTATTTTAAATATAAACATTTATGCGCTATTTGTATAAGTTGCTCCTATTGGTGTAATGCAGTATGACGTGCTGGTCCCTACACTTCCATAGATCTTAAGCTGACCAATCGTAGGAACTTGTTTTATTACAGTAAATCCATGCATATCTGTGGTCCTGAGGTGCCGTGTCTGTCAGACAGAGACAGATGTTATTACGTTATAGCACTCTCCACCTGATTCTGGAATTTTTTAATTTTGAATTATAACACTGATGTCAAAACACTAAAGAATCTATTTTCTTAGATTTTGACTCAAGTTATTGTTTGTACACTTAACCAGCATCATTATGTTGAAAGAGGTTTGGAACAATTTTATCACTTATAAATCATTTCCATTGTAAAATACAAAACGAGTGAATAAGAGGAAAAGCCAGACAAAACTACCCGAGAACAGATATTATTAATAATAGCGAATACACAAAAGAATATTAATTTTTTGGATAATTTCATATTGTTTATTTTATCCAGGAGATTAAGTCAAAAATCTGATAAGCATACATAAATGGAAAATGAAGAATTAGAATGTTATGTATTCCTAATAGGTACTGTTTAAAAAAGACTTTACTAAACAGAGTATTGTGGGATTAACATATATCAAAACATAACAAACTCCGACTATACAATAATATAGTCAAAAGTTTTAGGTATATATGGCAGTGGGGTGTGGCAACTGAAACAAAGGTCAGAAAAAGCTTGAAAAGCAACAGAGATGGACTTCTGGAGGCGTGCGGCAGGAATATCTAGACTGGAACGAATTAGGAATGACATGATCCGAAAGACTATGGAGATTGGGAATAGCATTGTAAGGAATGTTGGAATAAAACACCTTAAATGGTATGGACATGTGCAGAGAATGGATAAAGACCGTTTGCCAAAGAAAGTAATTAACTGTTACCCACAAGAAAAAGAAGAAAGAGAGGAAGACCTAGGAAGACTTGGAGAGAGGGGATAGATAGAGAAATAAGAGAAAGAGGTTTGGGAGAGGATCTCCGGGAGGACAGGGATCAATGAAGACTGAGAATATATATATATATATATATATATATATATATATATATATATATATATATACAAAAAATACAAAAAATATGTCCGAACGACTTAAAAAATTTAAAATATAAACTTATTGATGAAAATTATAATAAAACTATTTTACCAAAAGAGTAAATAGTGAGAAAATGCATAAAGATAAAAAATAAATAATGAAAATATAAAAATAAATAATAATACAGAATATTACCCAAAAAAACATGGTAACATGGTTTTAATTGGTTGGTATGACTTATTTATTATGTTTTTTACGTTTTACCCACAGCATCAATAAATTTTAACAAAACAATAAATAATTCCACACAAATTACAAAATGAAAAATTTACCTATTTTCTTAAACGTTTTGAAATTGTTTTATATTGCTGTAATTTTCCACAAATCAGCAGTATCATTTATGTATATATTTCTCCTCAATATTTACAGCTAAGTCTTCCTCGGAAATTAACTTCACGAACTAAGAAAATGAAAAGCGCTGCTTTCCCTTTAAACATACAATTGGAATAATCCCTAATTCTCCACGTTCGTTGTATAGACCAGTAAAAATACAAACATCTCCATCGAAATATATCATTTATTTTTATTTCAAATTTTTATTGTTATTTTTTTATTTTCTTATGTAATATTTTAATGATATCTGTTGACTTAGCGGTTAAAATAATGTGTTAATAATTAATCTGAACAAGTCGTAAGTTTGCTCAACATAAATCAACCTCTGTAAAAATGAACTGTATCTGAGGGATTGACTTAAGACTTGTAATTTGAAAAAAAAACCAGTTTATAAACATAAAATGGGCTTACCCAAATCTGGTAGATTTTTTAGGTTTATTCTTGGTTGTAGCTTTAAGTACGTACATCTAAACTCTCGTTTTATTCAATCGCGATTAAGTTTGCAATAAAAAATGTCGGTAAGCAAACACTTTGAACAGAAGCTAGATTATGAAAGAATAATGGCCGACACAATATGCACCTACTCTATTTAATTTATTATCATTCTTTAATGTTAATTTTGCGATCACCCTCTGATTGGTAGATACGAGTGATAAAGGGCGTTAAATCTACCCAAAGGATGTCTGACTGTGACACTGTCGCATAGGTCATGGGGTGTTCTTAGCTTTTAATATATTTTTTTAGTTTTCCCAATTAAAAAACGCGTCTATATAAATTTCTAATGGTCATTAACAATCCAAAAAGAATTTTTTTTCAACATTTACACTTTAAACTTTTTTAAAATAAATCTTGCATGCTTAAAGTCTTATCTTTGACTTTAAAGCGAGTTTAATAATATAAACTCTGGGTAAGGTTTTCTAAAATTAAATTCCCAAAACATGAGTCTTACACTGTATGTGATTTAATGGGAATTAATTGTCCACATAGTAGCCGGAGAAATATTAGCACAATATTATCATTTTTAATTTAATGCATTGTAATAAAATAAATTTTTTTATCAAAATATAATAATATTTTAACCCATCAATATTTGATTTGTTTTGCAATGGGTAGCCCGAAAACTCTTTATTGTATTGATGATAATTTTTGTATATAGTGTCACTCTATTCCAATGGGTCGAGAAAATGATTTTTACGTAGTAAATAATAAAAAAAATATGCTAAAATGAGTATTACAACAGAAAGGGAAAAAAAAAGAGTCGCCATTTTTTCTGTTTGCCCCTGGTGATAGAAAACTATTTCTCACCAACTTTTAAAATATTCTAACGTTTAGTCGAAGGCAGAAATAATTTTTCCTTTTTCTTAATATAAGCACTTCAAAGAAATCAGCCGGATTTTAATTAAATGTTACGATTAGTTTGTGCTAAATATATTTTAAGAAGGAAGAATTTGTGAATAAGTAAGTATATTAAATATTAAAAATTAAATCAGGTTAGTAACATATACGTGGTTATGTAAACAAAAGGAGAAAATCAAGTCCCATTGGAACTATCATTTTTACTACATGTGTCATTCGGGTTTATAATACGGGATTAACAACTTTTCTGATAATATCTAAAATGCTTTTAGACAAACCAGGAGTAATGTTTTTCTTTCTGACTTCCCTTTTGATATTGCTCGAAATTAATTCTAAGGTATTATTAGTTTGAGATTTAAACCTTTTAATATGGCAAGCATTGGTAAATATGGTACATCCATCTTATTTAAAAACGCCTACCTCTTATCAAACTTTTTATTTTGGAATTTCACCATTTTGACGAGAATGGTAAGTGACATTATTTATTATTATTACAACATTTGGCAGTAAATTAGATATCAGTTGTTCGTCAAACAAGTTAGATGTCGTATAATGATGATAATCAGCAGAACAATTTAAAATATTCTATGCCGATAATAACAAACAATTGGGCACAAAACCGTTTTCATTACCGGCGTGTAATCATATAATCCCTTTTTCTCTATTTGGAGAAGCATTCAAGGAACATTTAGGAGATTAATCACTCCATCCTTTCTTTACGATATTATGAGTGTCGTACCGTGTCTCATCAAGATAAACTATGAATCTACCTTGCCGACGAGCTTCATCTATTCTACTGAGGTATTCATCGCGTAAAATAATTATTTTTTGGGATTTTATAGTGGACTGTATTTTATTTAACGTACGATATCTAAAACCTAAAGAATGTATCACTTTTCCAATAGTATTATTGCGAGGAAAATCCGAAATTTGATTTCATTTTTAATGATATGAAAGAATGACAAAGTGTTATCAGAATATTTTTCATTAAACAGTGATCTACACTGACTGGAGACCTTTGATTTCGTTTTTTTTTTTGGACGACATTCCTCGCTTGTAATTATTTATGAGTTACCACTGATACAACAATACAACCCACAAAAATGAATAAGACTGGATATTGAGCCAATAGAAAATAAACAAATTCAACCAAATCCCCTGTTTACATCATTCTTTTTTTGTTTCACAATTAATACCATTCCCTAATCTTCAATATCATCTAATGTTATCTGGCTGATTTCATAAATTTGGCAAGCTACTGCAATCCAAAACACAACAAGCCTTGTTATTGGGTAAATAAAATTCGACCACACTGTTGATGGCTTTCGTTGTGCCAGTTCCAAATAATAAGCTAATAACACCGTTTTTTTCCGAGAAAGAACTGCATGTCTTTTTAATCTTCCATTCCATAAATCTTGAATACGCGGTTTCGTTAATTTTCCGCGATTTAGCTGGCAATAATTTTTGTGACGCTACTTTCGCTGCTTCTACTAACTCCGTTAGAGTCAGAAAAAACTCGAAATCAGACATTTTTTAACTTAATATTATTTAAAATAAATACTAAACAAGAATTAAAATAAGTGATTAATTGAAAGGTTTTCTTAGCAGCGCAGGTCTAATTGTCGCTATAAGTACAAGTTTCAAATTTAATTTTCTCGGTTTTTTGTCTCTCTCTGCTTCGCGTCGGGGAGTAACACAACCTCAAGCTAAAATCTAATACTTCTCTTCCTTGTATAATAAATAAATATTAATTGTGTTTACTTAAATATTTATGTTTTGTCTAAGGGTAAAATTACTATACGGACAATTCTTAATAAAACAGCCTGTATAATTTTTTTTATGTACAATGTACTGTTAAGTTATTGCACCAAGAGAAAATTATATATATTATCGACAACGTCTTTATTTTCTCGTCCGACGACTGGTCTATTTCTGTTTATTTCACTGACAATGAAATTCGCATTTACCACCGCTGGAGAAGATATCGATAAATCATTTGATAAAAACACAAGATCCTATTCCAGCAGACAGTTTTATGTCATCTCGTTTCACTGTATACGCGATAGGGTATCAACTAGTACTTGTAAATTTTCAGTCTTATGATTGATGATTTAGCGGATTGTCTTCGGCCTTTATTCCTTAGGGGTTGAAAGGGATTATCGGCTTCGGTTGTCTTGAGGGTTACTTTTGTTTAATAAAATTCGGGAATAGATAAATGACTTTTGTGCAGCCGCAATTCTTCTATCGCACCATATAAAAACGGGTGGATGTAATCCCTTTAAGAAGGGTCTGCTAAAAATTAAAGTTTTAAAAAACACAATATTTTCTGTTTAATGGTGGCAATTTATTTTCAAAATAAAGGTACAATGATTAATAAAGAAGCATTTAAAGGATTTCGATTAAGGGTTGAAACAAAATTTAATGTAAATAATTTGTCAGGACCACTTTTTTACATATTTTTATATTTGTAAAGTGGTCCAAATTTAGGTTTGGCAACGTGCATGTTAGCGTTTAAAGGCGAAATCTGTCGGGGTCCCCCGTTTTTTCTCCGAATGTAATTCGAAACGAAATATTAATATTTGTTTTATATTATATTTCAAGGCAAAAAATCTAAACGAATTAAATCAAAATTTTCATTTAATATTGCAATTAGTGGGAGTAATTTCGTGAAATGGGACGAAAGCGAGTAACAGATGTGTAACATCTTTTATCTCGCTTTCTTGCAATTTGTGGTAGTGATTTCGTGAAATGTAGAAGGAAGTATGTAACAGAAAGTCGCGGAAACGCGCTATTTGACTAAACGAATGAGCGCGCGGTGGTAGAGTTGGCCGTCAGGTAGCCGTCAACCAATTTTCTAAAAGGTCGGTACTGTCAGTCATCAGCTATGAACTTAAGTTACAGTGTTGGCATAAAGTTTGCTGTTATATGCGTAAACTATATAAATAAATATTTACTGTTGATAATAAGTCTCAATAAAGTGCAGATCATTAAAAAAATATTTCAAGTAAGTAATAATTAAAAATTATTTAAATGAAATATTTCAGTCATTAGCTTTTTTAAATTTTGAGGTTGATTTCTGTCACTCCTAGTGTTAATGAAATAAAATACAATTTTCATTAAAAAGACTTTTTTTCAGAATATTATTTTAAAATTGCTTATTACTAAGGTGAAATATCAAATGTTACACATCATATGCGACTCCTGTAAGTCTCGTTTTATTTTGATTCTGCCGGAATTATTGTTGGCGTTGAGCATTGGTTTTCGGTATTTTATTTGCACTCTGACGTTTGCGCTTTCCATACTCTTTTGGACTCTGAACACATGATTTTACTATTGTCTCCCTAAAATTTAAATAGTAAAATAAATAATAAACACTCAAATTACATGTACAATAAACGAATGTAAATAGTAAATACTTCTATCAAGTTTACAATTTTGTTAACTTACTTTTCTTAATCTGTATTACACAAATTTGCTGCAGTATTTTTTTTCAAAACTTAATTGTATATTAAAACAATATTCACGTATGATCTAACACAAAAAATTATAGTTTAAAAAAACTAAATAACACACTTTTAGAGTTAATCAAACTAAAAATTAAAAAATAATTCTTAAAATAGGAATAAAATTACTGACGAGCAAATTAATGTCACTGTTTTAAAAACGTGGGGTGCTTTCATTCCGAAACGTAGTTAAGGAACTTCATTCCAATAATAATGAAATAGTTCAGTAAATTTCAAACAGAGGTTGGAAAAGTACAATTAAGACTCGGTATATTATCACAATAGTTTTTAGACAAAGGTCCTTATAAACTGGTTTAGTATCCTGTTTTGTTTATAGCTGTCAATATCTGTGAATAACATTAAAATTCAATTAACTAAAGATACATACACACATATAGCATTCCTTTATCTTCCTTTGTAACCACATCTTCTTTTTCACCAAAGCGTTCTCTTATCTCACTATTTTTTACTTTATCCAATCAAGTCATTTCAGCTATACTTTTCAGATTACTCATCTCCGCAGCATAAATCGTATTCTCATGATTCTTCTGCCAAACCCAATATTCACTACATTACATAAGTGTAGGAACCAACACACCTCTATGCACAGCCAGACGTGCCTTTTTTGCAGTGCTCCATTCATTATTTTCCTGCCAACACTCTTCGCTCAATGTCACTATCATACTTTCCATCTCTCGTAAACTTTGAACCCAAGTACACAAATTCATTTACTTGTTCCACTCTTTCTCCCTTAATCAGAACCTCACATTTTGTCCTGTTATCTATCCCTTTCAAAACCATTACTTGCGTTTTGCTTACATTTTTTTTTATCCTTTTGATTTTTAGGGCATCATGCATAGCATTAACCATCGCCCGCAATTCCTCTTCAGATGACGCAAATATGACTTGATCATCGGCGTAAAAAAGGCACTTTACGATCAAATCATTAATTTTCAATTCATACGCACTCTCTTTCAGATCTTTTAAACAATCGTCAATGTATAAGTCAAACAGCCATGGAGAAGCCACACATCCCTGTCTTACACCCTTTTCGATGTTAAACCATTTCGTGCAAGCTCCGTTTATCCTGGCACAAGCAGTGGAATCCTCGTAAAGTGATTTCAGTGCTCATATTAAACTACCACTCACCCCATACATAGACATTGTCGATCACAATTCACTCCTTACCACTCTGTCATAGGCCTTTAAGTCTATAAAAGCGCAATAGACCTTACCTTCTGACTTCCGACTTCTAGCCAAGAATTTTTCAACTATACTGAACACTTTAAACTTAATAAATAAATGGAAATATTTAAAATCAATAACAAATATTATTTAGGTTTAAATAAATATGTGTATTTATCCAAAATGTTGTATTAGAAAGTTACACCTGTGTGTTTACCGTTTAAGAAAAAGAGAGAGGAAAAGAATATCCCGATAAATTTTCCAATCTATATTTTTGTCGTATCGAAAAGGCGTGAAGGCGTCTTTTTTAATGAAAAAAAAAATTAAAGTGCCTAGCGTTCTGGGCTATAACATGCCTTCGATCCTTAATCCCTCGAAAAAAGCATTAAGTCAGGTTAGGGTTAATGTCCGCGCGTAAATATCGTTATAAAAACCTTTCAGACCTTCCTCTCTGTGGCGACGTCTTTTAACGTCGTTTTTGCTCCACTTTCAAGCAAATTGATAACATCTAACTCAACGAAAAACACGAGCGAGAGTTAAATAGCACTATGTACATACTTTTTCTCATAAAAGGTATTAGGGTAACATTAAAACATTCTTAGCAAAAACAGATTAATTATTTTTGATACATTAACAATATATCTATAACTAGTTGTTGCCCGCGACTACGTCCGCGTGGAATTTAGGTTTATCTCAACTTTTTTTCTTGACATCCGATTTAACATCAAACTGTGGTATCACACTAAAAAACTAACTAAATTTATTTTGTGTCTTTTGAACTTTGTTGTTCGTCCATATTGTGACGTCTATGGGACTTCGACGAGAGAATTATTATTTGCATTGCAATTTCTCAGGCTAGAACGATCTTCAATCTTCAATTTTATAAGCAGGAGTCATTTTCAATTGTTTACAACAATTAATTTTTTTTTTAATCATTATGATCAATAATCATTTGTTAGTTACAATATTCAATTGTTATAAACAATGCTTAATTATTACCAACAATAATTTTTCACTGTTATAGCGTCTTCAATGCTATTCTTTCAATACTGGCACAAGCTTAAAATTCTTCAATTCCTATTTTTGTTTTCTAAAACCATCTCCTTTTATGAAATATTGTCATCATATTTGTTATACAAATATTCCCAACATGCAATAATCATATAAATTGCAAAATTTAGGTGGTTTACAATTTTTTTATTCTCCATAAAAAACAGCTTAACCGATTTTGCTGAAAATCTAATCAGTTTTAAGTTGCGTAATTATGCGTTAAATGCAAATGCAATGCAATTGGTCCCACGTCGATATCATTTTTTGTTCTCGAGATAATCGAGACGATAAATAATTCCGAACGCACAAACGAACATAGGCGCGCGCGCGCCCACACACACACACACACACACACACACACACACACACACACACACACACACACACACACACACACACACACACACACACACACACACACACACACACACACACACACACACACACACACACACACACACACACACACACACACACACACACACACACACACACACACACACACACACACACACACACACACACACACACACACACACACACACACACACACACACACACACACACACACACACACACACACACACACACACACACACACACACACACACACACACACACACACACACACACACACACACACACACACACACACACACACACACACACACACACACACACACACACACACACACACACACACACACACACACACACACACACACACACACACACACACACACACACACACACACACACACACACACACACACACACACACACACACACACACACACACACACACACACACACACACACACACACACACACACACACACACACACACACACACACACACACACACACACACACACACACACACACACACACACACACACACACACACACACACACACACACACACACACACACACACACACACACACACACACACACACACACACACACACACACACACAGACACACACAGACACACACACACACACACACACACAGACACACACACACACACACACACACACACACACACACACACACACACACACACACACACACACACACACACACACACACACACACACACACACACACACACACACACACACACACACACACACACACACACACACACACACACACACACACACACACACACACACACACACACACACACACACACACACACACACACACACACACACACACACACACACACACACACACACACACACACACACACACACACACACACACACACACACACACACACACACACACACACACACACACACACACACACACACACACACACACACACACACACACACACACACACACACACACACACACACACACACACACACACACACACACACACACACACACACACACACACACACACACACACACACACACACACACACACACACACACACACACACACACACACACACACACACACACACACACACACACACACACACACACACACACACACACACACACACACACACACACACACACACACACACACACACACACACACACACACACACACACACACACACACACACACACACACACACACACACACACACACACACACACACACACACACACACACACACACACACACACACACACACACACACACACACACACACACACACACACACACACACACACACACACACACACACACACACACACACACACACACACACACACACACACACACACACACACACACACACACACACACACACACACACACACACACACACACACACACACACACACACACACACACACACACACACACACACACACACACACACACACACACACACACACACACACACACACACACACACACACACACACACACACACACACACACACACACACACACACACACACACACACACACACACACACACACACACACACACACACACACACACACACACACACACACACACACACACACACACACACACACACACACACACACACACACACACACACACACACACACACACACACACACACACACACACACACACACACACACACACACACACACACACACACACACACACACACACACACACACACACACACACACACACACACACACACACACACACACACACACACACACACACACACACACACACACACACACACACACACACACACACACACACACACACACACACACACACACACACACACACACACACACACACACACAC
The DNA here is from genome assembly GCA_950111635.1 of Agelastica alni. NCBI lineage: Eukaryota > Metazoa > Arthropoda > Insecta > Coleoptera > Chrysomelidae > Agelastica > Agelastica alni. The sequence continues at coordinate 24,933,726 of OX467716.1, forward strand.
ACACACACACACACACACACACACACACACACACACACACACACACACACACACACACACACACACACACACACACACACACACACAGATGTTTACTTGAAAACTATTGTATTCGACTCTGGGGACCTTGAAATGTGGAGATATGTCAAAATTGGGGATTCGCAAAATCGGACCCATTACTATAACTTCTCACTGGGAACCTAATAAAGCCTTTATTTTGCTCGTAGCCCAGCTCTATCTAACCGTGTAAACCGCAATAAAATCCGGTAGTTAATTTTAGAGGAGTGCTTGGACAAACAAACAAAAATTTAAAAAAACGTGTTTATGTTTTGGTAACGGGCAAATAATCATATGAGCTTGGAAAAACGGATTTATTTTGAAATCTCAGACAATTCAATTTTATTTATATGTACAGATTTAGTAGCTCACATATTTCCAGAATCGATAATTGAGTTCATTAGAACTGATAAAAGAACATTATTAACCCAATAAAATAATTAATCTTACCATTGTATTTAATGCTGCTTTCTTTCATTGTTTATTTTTAAATTATAGCATTATTAAATTACAAGACTCAAAATAAATTATGGACGCTTTCCTGCCCACTTGCATAAAATTGGGATTCGTAGTTTATCTCTCTGTTAGTATGATAATGAAATTGCTGACTTGAATCATCTTTTTTTCAATTGCAAGGAAATCCTTCGCATAAATGGTTTTATTCTTAAACTTAGACAATTGAACTGGCAATTTTCTAGTAGTAGGTATTCAAGTTTTACTGGTAGCAGAAAGTAGAGAGATATATGACTTGATCGTGGAGTCATTGAAAATAAAATTACCATCTGGGTAGTATATGTACATATTAAAGCATAGTATGGGGTTTAAGGATATTAAACCAAAGAATTTTTAAAAATTAATAGGACAATTTTTGTTCCTGACTTATAAAATATTATATTTCAGTTGCTTGTAAAACATAAAAAAACAGGCGAATTTATTAAACGCTTTTTTAAAATCTCCCATAATAAAAAAAGGTGAACCACTACTACAAAACTTTCCCAAGTAATTTTTGATGTGTAACATCTCTGCTTTCGCTTTCTTGCAATATGTGGAAGTGATTTCGTAAAATGGGACGGAAGTTTGTAACAGTGTAACAGTCGCGGAAGCGCGCTTTTCAGATTCAGTCAGATAGCCGTTAACCAATTTTCCAAGAGGTCGGTACTGTCAGCCATCAGATGTGCACTTAAGTTACAGTGTTGTGTATAAAGTTTGCTGTTACATGTGTAAACTATAAAAATAAATTTTTTTGGGGTGAATAGTGGGTTTAGGACGAAAGAAAACGAACTTCTCACTCTTCTTAAATCGCCGACGTTTCGATCTTTATTTTAAATCTTTAACAAGTCTGTATTGTAAATTTTTTTTTGATATCGTATCTCTCACAGAATCAGAAGAGCGAAAAGTTTGTTTTCTTTAGTCCTAAACCCGCTATACACCCCGAAAGAGAATTGAGAAGGACATGAACCAAAATTATATATAAATAACTATTTACTGTTGATAATAAGTGTCAATAAAGTGCAGATCATTGATAAAAAATTTAAGTAAATAGTAATAAATAAATATTAGAATAAATAAATTTACTATTTAGCTTTTTTAAATTTTGAGGTTGATTTCTGTCACTTCTAGTGTCATTTTTGGGCTACTGAAAATCCACATTTTGTTAATCCGATTGAAAACCAAGGACACTTTTAAATTAACGTTTGGTGTGGAATTACTAATGGGCATTTGATTGGTCCATATTTTTACGAAGGGATTTTACATAGTGCGCGATATTTGCAATTTCTTTAATAAGAACTTAACTTTGCTTCTCGAAAATGTGCCATTGGTAGCATGATGGATCTTCACCACATAAAGCAAGAATTGTCCAACAATATTTAAATGAAACGTACGAAGAAAGTTTGAGAGGTATAAATGAACCGATATAGTGGGCGCCTAAATCACCGGGCTTGACTCCATCAGACTTCTTCTTATAAAAAACTTTAAAAACTTAAGTTTACAGAACACCTTCTGTTAACTTGGAACATTTAAAAAATTATCAGAAATGCTTGCGATGAACTCAATCTCGTTTACGAAAATCTTTTCAGATGTTTTCGTCTTTCCTTTTCTTATAATAGAGCTGAGACATTAAATTTCGCTCACCCTGTACAAGGGCTTAGGAAAACGAAGATGATCTGCAAAGACTACTATTAAAATTTAACTCAACTGCCAAAATGAAATGTTTGACAATCTTAAAAACACAAACACAAATTAGGTGCGGATTAAAAAATTATAGAGCAAAAGATGAAATTTAAATACCTAGGCTTAAAAATCTCAGCATATCGAAACGAAGGTAATAAACCAAGCGGCAAAAGCAGCACGAACATCAGCTTACTTGAACGATACAATCTTGCGAAATAAATATATCGAAATCAACGCCAAATTCCGGATCTGCAAGACTGTCATTCGACCTTTATTAACGTATACAGCGGAAACTTGACCAGATACAACAAGCACAAAGAGTATTTTAGGAACCACCGAAACGAAAATAGTGCGCGTTGATAACGGAAACAGCACTTTTTAACAGGGAGAAAAGTGTGGAGATTAGAAGGACATAAATAAACATAAACGAATGGTTAGTGGAAAAAAAGAGCATAAAAGCTCAAGGTCTACTGTGAGGCTCCGCTGCATGCGTCAGGTCTACTCACTAAAAACTCCACCCCTTTTACGGTTCGACTAGCTATTGCCTTCGGTGACACTTAGGCCTGTTAGATCATTGTAAGTGGACTATGTGGTTTTATATCATTGTACCCAATCCGGTAACGAATACGGTCTAAAGATAAATCTTAGGAAAACCAAGTTAATGGTAGTTACGAAGTTCCCCAAAATCACAACCATGTAAACGTGTCAGTAGCAGACATCTTAATAGAGAACGTGCAGTCATACAAATATCTGAGAGCCTGGATAAAACAATCGGGTGACCAAACAAGAGAAATAAGAACGAGAACAGAGATAGCCAGGTCAACATTTACGAAAATGAAAAAGTTGTTCACCAGTCGAGATATCAAGATTGGACTTAGGATGAGGAGGATGCTGCGATGTTACGTGTTTTCCGCGCTTTTGTATGGAGTGGAGGCATGGACTCTCAAGAAGAATCACACAGACAAACTACAAGCCTTCAAGATGTGGTGCTACCGTAGAATGTGGTGTATCCCCTGGACAAAAAAGATCTTTAATGTGGAAGTCCTAAATCGGATGAATAAGGAATGTGAAGTCATTAACACCAATAAAAAGAGAAAGCTTAAATATCTAGGTCATATACTGAGAGGACCCAAATAGGCACTTCTCCAGCTAATAGTTCAGGGAAAGATTGGTGGAAGGAGGAATATTGGAAGACGCCGTGTGTCTTGTCTTAAAAACCTAAGGGACTGGTTTCATTGTAGCAATGTTAAACTCTTCCGAGCTGCAGTCAATAAGGTCGGGATAGCTGTGATGCATCTTATAGTGCATCTCCGATAGGTACTTTTGTATCTTGTTTAAGTTCTGTACTGGGTGGAAACAATATAGTTCTGGGTTGCCGGATGACTGCCCAAAAATTACCTGTCTTTTGCGGTCCAGTGCCTCGTAGCAGCACAGTATGTGTTTTACTGCTTCCGGATCCTTGCCGCATAATCTGCAGGTCAGGTCAGAAAAAGAACTTAGAACGAACATATATTTCGGATATGTGACGACAGGATGGTCAGAATAACTAAAGATAAGTCATTCTTGGTGCGCATCGGAAGACCGCGTAAGAATAGAGTGATTTTTGAAGGCCAGAGAGTACAAAGAAAAATATGCATTTGCTTACAATAAAGAAAGAAAAATGGGGATTCAAAAAAACACAATTTTCACCTAGACACAAAAGATTAATTAAAATTTAGTACGTAGTGTAATTTAACTAAAATAAATTTACAGTTTGTTATCCCTGTGTAACAAAAGCGATACCGCAATAATTAATCAAGAATAAAGCGGTCTTATAATGTTCCCAACAAAGTTTTTTGCGATTGTACTAATAGATTTATCGTTTCTGTATTAGTCGCACTTAGACCATGTCTAATGCTAGCCGATATAAATTTTCAATCAGCAACGAATATTAATTGAACACATCTATAAATCATTCGGACGTACAAAACCAACTTGGCGTTATTAATGTCACCTAATTTTAATTTATTCGCGATAACCTATCGGCCAACTACATGCCGGTTTCTATTCCTATGATTGATGGTTTGTTAGAGACGTTATCTACGTCTTGGGGCGGCTTATTGACCTCCCTAGTTTGCTATGTCTTTTATTTTACCGGGCAATTTTTTTAAATTGGGAGAAAAGGAGAAAAAAGTCAAACTATTGGGAGTCTCCTTTGCCTATTTTTAAAAAATCATTGGTACGTTATCGTTTATTTATTACTTCCATTGGAAAAAATACTCTCTTACTCAAATGCTCTTTATATACATACATATAGTCACGCCTTTTTCTCGTACGGGTAGGCAGAGACCACTTCCTTTCACTTCCACTACGGTTCTTACACACATCCTTTGCTTCCTCTACTTTAATCAGTGCTCTCATGCATGCTCGTCGGTTGTTGGTACTCTTGACCTGGCTTTCTTCAAAACAATGTTGATCTGATCGAGATCGATGTTCGCCGAGGTCGACCTCTACCGACTCGTTCATTCACACTAGCCTTATAAATTTTTTTCGTCAATCTTCCTGTTGAAAAATAAATATTGTTAATGATTCAAAAATAAAACTCTTGATACTTACTAAAGCGGTGTAATAAAATAAACCGTTAGGTAAGGGAGACCACCCCAGAGATTGAAATCAATAAACATCTGGTGAACATATTTATCGGCACTCTGCTTTAGTTAGAAAGGGTATTTCAAAATAATAAAAGTAATTTTAGTCTCTTGTAAATATTCATACTGTTCTGATCGACAATATACAAAGTAGAATACAAAGAACCAACCATACGTGTTTCATGTAAATTAACTATAACCTGCGCTTATAATTATCAATACTTTCTTCATCCATTCTTTATACGTGTCCAAACTATCTAAGCATTCCTTTTCCTATCTTTGTAACCACATCTCTTTTTACACCACAGCGTTCTCTTATCCAACCGAGTCACTCCGGCTATACTTCTCAGACTACTCATCTTCGCAGCATTAATCCTATTTTCATGCTTTTTCTGCCAAACCCAACATTCACTACCATACATAAGTGTAGGAACCAACACACCTCTATGCACAGCCAGACGTGCCTTTTTTGACACTTTCTGGCTGTTCATTTGTTTTCCTACCAACACACTTCGCTCAATGTCACTGTCATACTTTCCATCTCTCGTAAACTTTGGACCCAAGTACACAAATTCATTTACTTGTTCCACTCTTTCTCCCTCAATCGAAACTCCACAAATTGTCATGCTTTCTTCTCTTTCAAAAACCATTACTTTCGTTTTGCTTCCATTTATTTTCATCGCTTTGATTTTCAGGGCATCATGCATAACATTAACCATCGCCTGCAAATCCTCTTCAGATGACGATAATATGACTTGATCATCGGCGTGAGAAAGGCATTTGACGATCAAATTATTCATTTTTAATCCATACACACTCTCTTTCAAATCTTTTAAACAATCGTCTATGTATAAGTTAAACAGCCATGTTTTTTATAAACGGCTAAACTAGAGAAGTCCATAACTATTGCTAACGCCTTAATTTGGATAGCGGCAGCATGGAATAACATTGCAACCAAAATAATTGAAAAGTGTTTTATCAGGTTTTTTTAAGAAATGGTAGTCATACGGAATAAATTAAGTAAAATCAAGAGCTACAGGATATGGTAGACGATTAACCATTATTAACCTTTTTCGAAAGTAATGGAGTTAAAAGTTTTATAAAGTACGTGAAGATTGACGGAAAATCTTGAAGTAAATATCCAACAATCAATTTCCGACAATGAGAATGACGAAGAACTAGAACTGTGAGTAATATAAATAATGCTTAGCTAAAATTAGGACTTGGAATTATTTCTTATTTATAAAGGCAATAGTAAGTAAAAAAAATAAATTCTATCTCTCTTGTAAACTTTGAACCCAAGTACACAGCTCTTTATTGGTAATAAAATACGAGATTTGTGTATTTAAAATTATAAACAAGTTATAAATCAAAGTTTTGGCTGCAGGTAAAAACAAAAAGAAATATTTAATTATCGTAAAAATGTTCATCTCTGCCAATTTAATGTGAAGGAATTTTTGTTAAACGGGTTTGGCGTTCTCTCTGTTCCGTATCTCTCGCAGCGCCACCTGCTAAACTGATTCGAAACCGTAATGGGATGAGCGTAAAGTTCGAGATATACGCACAGACGTAGCGATATGTAAATTTGTTTAGGAGGATGTTGCCCTCTAAAATAGGTGAACAGGAGATTTCACCCTAGCATTCAAGACGTGTACGTTATTCCTGAGAGGAAGCTGGATGTTATGTGTATTTAACGTAGCCCTGTCGTTGTCATATTAGTTAAATTCAATGACTTAAAACTGACTTTAGTGTCGACAGCATTATCTTGTTGTTTTAGTAGTTCACGGTTGGGGGATTGAATGCGCGCAATTTTGTCTCAAAATACTGTTCCTGTGTAGAAATGTATTCGATAAATTTGTCTTTGAAAAGGTAAACAGCCGTCTTCCTATCCGAAGTGTTAAGACAAATCGCCCCTAACATAAAAGCAAAATCCTTGTCATTAAGAATAAAAACAGATTAAAAGAAGATGCTATTTCAAAAGTTTGCTGAGATGCAATGCAATACAAATAACAGTTTATCTAGCATTGCTCGATAATGATAATGATTTTTTTGTCTTTTTTTAAAGCAATAAAAAGCAAACCAATAGGACATTTTAGAGATATTTCATTGTTGACAACTTTCATATATTAATAAATGGTCTTGTTGGAGAAAAAAGGAACTCCAAACCTTTTGTAGTCCTTGTTGGCTTATTTTAAAAAAAACTTAAAAAGAATGTCTTTGCAAAAATATATTAACATTAACATATTATATTAACATTATTATCCCAGATGGTACTTCGTAGCCATTTTTTTTTTAAAGAAATGCTTTAAATTTTGAATATTTTTCAATGTCTACAGTTCTGTTAATAGTCCTCAACATGAATTCATTGGAGTATGCAAGTATAAACTTTCTGAATTTGACGCGGTACCCTTTTCCCTTTGCCAATCTGTAAAATTCGTTGCTTGAATTTTGACATTCCATGGAAGACGTGATTAATTGTAAAATAAAACACAATGAATTCATTGTAATATTGAGAATATTTTAATGGAACATATTATGACTTTTGGAACCCGATTTTCTGTATACGCTTGACCTCCCATAGCTGGAAAGATAGATACTCGGTTATCTTAATGAAGTTGGTTTACCAGTGGCCACCAAAAAGCCCGGATCTAAATCCATTCGAGTATTTATGAGATCTTCAAACGAAAAATCCTAAGAAGGATTCTTGGTCCAGTAAACGAAGGGGATATCTGGAGGGCACGCATGAATCATGAAATATACCAGTTGTATGAGGAACCCAGAGTTTCAATGCATATAAAACTGATGCGACTAAGATGGGCAGGACATGCCTAAAGAATGTCGGACGACAGGGTCCCAAAAAAGGTGCTCATAGGAGAACCTGAAGAAAAGAGGCCGGTAGGAAAGCCGAAGCTGCGCTGGGAAAGTGGAGTACGGAAGGAACCTGAAGAAATACTGGGTATAAGAAATTGAAGACATGCAGCGGTGGATCGGGACGGATGGGGACGAAGGATTGAGAAGCACAAGGCTCGATATGAGCAGTAGCGCCATCGTAGTAGTAGTAGTAGTATTTATGAGATCAGCCCAAGAAAAATGTTAAACTTCAAATACCTGCTCCTAGAATCCTGGGGAAACTTGAAAATGCGGTTATCATAGCATGGGAACATAAATGCTGTGATCCGAAGTAGGGGAGGTAACACACGCTACTAGTGTCGCACTTACACCAATAATTTCGCTACTAGTGCCCTATTTTGTTAATAAGTCTTAGGAATAAATTTTATTCAAATTTCAAAATCTCAAAATTGTAAAAATATTGTTTTTTAGTAATATGTTGATATTCAAACTTAAAGGAGTTTTAATTTTCATAATTTGATTTTTCGTTGGTAAACGTAACTTTTATAATCTTGAAAATCATAAACACGCCAATTATTTTTTGAGTAAATTGCGAAGAAACAAGATTAATAACATTTGGAAAAGCTTCATCTTGTCTAATATCGAGTTATAAGATTTACTTTGATTTTCAACTTGTGAAGAAAATTTCAGTCAAAGAAAATTAATGTTTTAACTATCGAGTTTTAATTTTGAATGTTTTTTAATGTAATTGCCATTAGTAGTTTGTTAAAATTGTGCTTGTGCCAGTGATTATGGTACGTAAATATCGATATTCAACAAAAGAAACAAATTATTTCTATAAAAAATTTGCGTGTATTGCCTAGTCACCTTTTTATATTGCAAATTAAAGATTTTTTTACTACAATAAGGTACCGATTTTCTTTTTGCACCCATTGCCACGTCTTTTTCGTTCTCTAAAGAGTACTCTGCTAGCGGTTTCTCTACTGGCAAATTATGCCCGAGCTCAGCCGTAGAGGGTAGAAGAAAAAAAATATAAAAGTGAGCTGCGCCACCGACTTGACGGTATAAGCCGGAAACCCCTAGATCTTATAGGCACTAGCAGGGCTACAAGATAAACAACTATGATTATGGTGAACCAAAGAAATAAAATTATAGCAAAAATATGTTGGATACTTTACTCACACAATAGATAATTAAGGTACACAGTTCAATAGCAAAATCATAACAAATGTAGTCAAAATTAACAGCTATGATAAAATTTTCTTGCTAAAACAAACCAAAAATGTAAAATTTACAACTTTATAAAATAACCAAAACAGAAGTAAGAGTAACAGACTTTATCAAGTTACAAAAAAAAAGGAAAAACATATAAATCAACTCACTAATAACACTTATTCAAACGCTTACATAAAGGCAAAGAACAAAAGGTAAAACATATATATATATATATATATATATATATATATATATATATATATATATATATATATATAAATATATATATATATATATATATATATATATATATATATATATATAAGTTAACTCATTACTAACACTAATTCAAACATTTACATAAAGGCAAAGAAGATTCACTAGTTAACCGTTTACAAAAAGATTTTCACTGCCAAAACAATCGAGTTCATTTAAAAATATCTTTACAATGGTTGTCCTTTAAAATATCAAGATTGTAGGATATTTACAAATAGGTAGGAAGAAAATATGTTTTTACTTGGACATAAAGAATTATTGAGAAGGTTATTTTAATCCAAGTTTAGTTTTGGCATATTATCTAATGCAATAAATAGTTTCCAACAATGTACTATACTAATAAACTAGACAGAACGTAATCGTGGTGTCAGAATGAGTCACTGCGTTATATATTTAAAAATAAATCACTTATAACCTTTGGGTATACGAATTCACAAAGTACTATATTTATAAACTGAAACAGAACTTACTGGTGGTGTCGAAATGAGACACAGCGTTATATATTTAAAAATAAATCACTTATAACCTTTGGGTATGCGTATTCACATGTACTCCTGTGGCCTACTCCTGAGCTACTCCGGTGGCTGGTTAGATTATGGGGCGGCACCGGTTAGATAACAATGGCTTCCCTCAAATAGATCCCGATAACGGTTATTTTAACTTGACGCCAGAAATCCAAAAGAAATCTCCACAACAAAGGCAAGACAAAATGGTCAAGTTAAAAATCAAATGGTTTTTCTTCAAAATCCAATTAAGATGGCACAAACCAAACTATCGAATCCTACCCCTACAAGGTATGCAACATTAACTACAACGAATGATATATTTGAGTTACAACACAGTACGGTATGCAACAAGGAATACGAAACTCATCAGAGACAATTAATAATGGAACTTCTAGAAGGAAAAAATAGACACGTGACACCATGATATTTTTTTTGCACAGTTAGAGTAAAAGTTATGAGCCTGAATGCTCAAGGTCTACTGTGAGACCCCACTGACTGTGTCAGGTCTACTCACTAAAAACTACACCCCTATTTAGGTCCGTCTGGCTATTGCCTCCGGTAACACTTAGGCCTGTTGACCCATTGTATCTTGCGCCTAAGAATGAAATTATTACAGAAAAAATAGGAAGAAAATTTAAAAAGAAATTGTTTTTTTTTACCTTAAAAAAATTTTTCTGTCGAAATCTTCAAACACATTCGGTTCATATTTTAATTATACAAATTGTCGTTGATAACAGTGATATACAAAATATTTATGATACTAGCTTTTGTCCGCGTAAAAGTCGAAAATGGTTCCAATAGGATTTTTAATTGGTTTTTTACGTTATTAACTTTGTTATAACATATAAATTATTATGTTAATATGTTTATTTACTTAAAAAATAAACCAATCTTTGTTATAGTGTGGGGATTTAAAGGTTTAATAAACAGGAAAATAAAATAAAATGTTATCTTTTATGAACACGAAGCTCTACCTTTGATCTGGTAAAAGTGACACGGCGGTATTAGCTTTTTACAACGAAATCGAAATACTATACCTATCGCAGTATTTATTTGTAAACAATATTTTTTGTTTTTTCTTCGGGTGCTAGAATCACCAGGCTACTCTGCGTGCTTACTCTGGAGCATGCCACATACAACCGGTCGTGGAAGAAGCAGCTTTCATTTAAGTCTACTCCCGCTACCTTAAGAGTTTAACCTTAAGCTTTGTTTATGATTATGGCGAAGCAGACTTTAATGTTAAACTGCACCCTCTTGAATTCGAAGGAGTAATTTGATGGTGTTAGGGAAATCCTAGGAATTAACACAGACTCTCCTCGAGAACAATCCGTCAGTATAGTTGCCTAGATTACATTGCGATGCAATGTTTTTACTTGAAATCTAGTGCCATTGAATAATTTTGGTGGATTTATATTGCGTAGCAACATAATTGGCGCGCCAACTCTCAATTTTTATATGTCAGTTTCGTCACTGAAGTCCACTAATATTCTATTATATTTGAGAGTCCAATTTTAAAAAGTATCACTTTCGTTTTGCTTACATTTATTTTCATCCCTTTGATTTTTAGCACATCATGCATAACATTAACCATCGCCTGCAACTCCTCTTCAAATGACGCTAATATGACTTGATCATTGGCGTAAAGAAGGCATTCGACGATCAGATCATTCATTTTCAATCCATACGCACTCTTTTTCAAATCTTTTAAATAATCGTTTATGTATAAGTTAAGCAACCATGGCAAAGCCACACATCCCTGACTCACACCTTTTTCGATGTTAACCAGTCCGTGCAAGCTCCGGTTATCCTGACACACAAATAAATGTTTCCCGAGAATTCTTCGTAACTTCTGGTGATGTCGAAGAAGTAAATTCGGTACAATTGATGTAATGCATCAACGAGACCCAGCGATGTCAAAACTTCTCGTTTTTTTTTGTTCTTTAGAAACAACAAATTTACGAAGCCGTACGTTTTATCTTTAGTAAAAAAAAATGTAAAGCAATAAATTTTGTGAAATTAAACTGAACATATCCTACTTAAAATCAATTGCCTTAAGATCAACGAAATAGTCGTATTACCTTGACAACCCCTTGACGTCCAGCCAGTTTGGTCTTTGTAATAGTTGTAATGATTACGCTTTAAAAGTAACAACAAAACCAGGAATAGCTTCTTCGAGAATGAACGTTTCAAATTGTGAAAATTGTACGATTATATTTGCAACAAATAGCTTATTCACAGTTTCAAATGTGTCTAATTTTTGTTGTGTAAGTTTCTTGTTCAAATAAAAAGTTTATAGGTCCTGTTAGTTTCTGAATTAATCTCCAATAAAAATGCGTTGCGAAATTGGAGTTGCGTAATGAGTTTCATTACACAAAGCAAATAAACCAAAATGATTGACGTAATAGCTTTAAAATGAAGCAGTCGTAGATAAAAATTTTAACGTTTGAATATTAAATTTTCAAAATATATCTAACACAACATAAAATACTGTGTAAGCAAAAGATTAATAAGTATTTTTAACACGCTTATATTAATTTCACAGGTATGTTTGTTTGTTTGTAACTGACTTTTTGGCCTCAATTTTGCCCTACTTTAAGCGATCAGATTTAATTTAAACTTCGCACATTTGTCAAAGACCGATGATAATGCAATATTTGATCAAAATATCCGATTACTCTGATTAGTTTCGCCAGGATTCTTAAATTTCTGTAGGGATCCTTTGCATGAGAGTAACTGACTCTTTGGATTTGATTTGGCCCTACTTTAAACAATCAGGTTTAATTTAAACTTTGCACAATTGTCAAAGACCGGCGACAATGCAATAGGTAATTCGATCAAAATATCCGATTATCCCGATTAGCTTCATCAGGATTCATAAATTTCTTTCTTTGCATGAGAGTAAGAGAAATGGAACTAGTGCGTGAACTACGCATGCGCGCAGTTCCAATGTTATATTATAATTCGCCCAATCCAATATACTGGTGAGAAACGTACCAAATGATTATTGGCAAGAGGGTGAGTAAAAAATCGAACTAAAAGGCGAAGTTTAAAAAATTAAAAAATACGCTTTTAGAGTAAATTAAACTAACAAGGTAAAAATAAATTTTAACATAAGAATAAAATTACATACATACATAAAGTCACGCCTTTTTCCCATAGGGGTAGGCAGAGACCACTTCCTTCCACTTGCTACGGTTCGTACACACATCTTTTGCTTCCTCTACTTTCATCAGTGCTCTTATACATGCTCTTCGGTTGTTGGTACTCTTGACCTGGCCTTTTTTCAAAACAATGTTGATCTGATCGAGATATGTTCGCCGAGGTCGACCTCTACCGATTTGCCCATTCACACTCGCCTTATAAATTTGTTTCGTCAATCTTCCTTCATCCATCCTTTCTATGTGTCCAAATCATCTAAGCATTCCTTTATCTATCTTTGTGACCACATCTTCTTTTACTGACGAGAAAATTAATGTCACTGTTCTAAAAGTGTGGGATGCTTTGTATGACATTTTTAAACTAACTGTGCGTTTCGGAATGAAACTACTGAAAAATTTGAGCTTATTAGGAAAATAGGGAAAGAAACGATAAGGGAAAAGAAAAACCTTCTCAGTAAGTAATTTTCGGTAAGTGAAAAAATAAATCGGACGGCTCAGACTGTGAACCGAACCCAGATCTATTGGTTGCGCGCTAAGAGCTCTACCAATTAAGCTATTTGAGACACGCACCGGAATAGTTAAAAAATGTCATACAAAGCAACCCACGCTTTTAGAACAGTGGCATTAATTTTCTCGTCAGTAATTTTATTCTTATGTTAAAAATTATTTTTTACTTTTTAGTTTGATCAACTCTAAAAGCGTGTCTTTTAGTTTTCTTCAATCATAATTTATTTTTTTAATATTATTTCCGGTAAAAAAAAATATATATATATCCAGCAACATTATTCTCGTATAAATGTGGAATTGGTTTTTTCTCGATTCTGACACTTCCACATCCGTGGTTTTTAATATTTTTTTTCTTCACTGTCATTTTCTACATTTTAATTCCAGCAAGTTTTTTGCACATTTTCCACTGCATGTTTCATCTCTTTTTTTGTACTGTCCACAAGTCGTTTACTGTTAATTAAATTATTTTTTGTTCCTTTTGTCGCACTCTTTTGTTTCATTAGAATTACATAAATGACATGCAGGATATTTGTGGATTATTTACTAACATTTGATAATTTAAATTAGGTGAATTTATAATTTGTTCTTGATGTAATTTTATTAATATTTGATGGTGTCGACCGATGAAAACATTTTTTAAAAGATGTACCGAAGTTGTCATCCTTATTTCTGACAACGTCCTCATTTAATCCTCTCCGCCGGGAGTTACAAGTTGATCGTATGACGAAAAAGCCGCCCCGCAAATTCGTGCACCCTAAAAAGGTTTTTAAACGAAATTCCTTGTCTGTGGTTAGGGCGGCTTGGCAGCGAACAAAAGAGGAATCAACTCTGGGTCACAAATCCGCCAATAAGATGTTTGAGTTAGAGACAGAGGCGATAATAAAGATTTGCTTGGGAATTTCAAAAACGGAGAATGTCGTATTGGGGATTGGATTCCCATTGGAAGTTTGTTGATCAGAATTTACTGGGGGATCCCGACCCAAATTTCGTTCATAAATTCAATTGTGGGGAGTGCGGTAAATAGAGCGAAAGGAGATCGATCAGACGCATGCTTTTAGCAGTATGAAAAAAATAAATAGAACGAAAAGCAGCTTTTTAATTATGTAAAATATTTAATTTTTTTATTGCATCTAATTAATAGGTACTTATGCATTTTTTTTATTTTGCAATAATTAAAAAAGCGGCCAGAAAATACTTATTTATTTATTTATCCACTGTGTTAAAATTTTTTACCAAATAAGAGTGTTAAATTATATTTATAATTTTTGCAAAAGTGATATTTCTAATATTGAATTTTTAAAAATTTATAGTCAAACAGACTAACAAGAGTTCTTTACGTAAGATTCTTTAACACAGGAATAAATGGCAACTAGGTAGCCGAACTGGCAAGAAATAGGACCCTGGTGGAACCAAGAAGTCAGTTGGTCGGATTGCCAATTGCCGAAGCAAAACATTTATTGAAATTAATCCTTGAACAAGAACAAAACATCAAAAAAGCTGATGAAAAAACCTCTCCAGAAGAGGGCTGACGCACTCTGGACGATGGACCGGAGTAGGCTAAGCAGCACGCTTGGTCTGCTCACAGGACACATCGCACTAAGGGCGCACCTCTTTAAACTTAAGCTGGCGGCCGAGAAAAGTTGTCGACTATGCGGAGAGGAGGAGGAGAGCAGTATACACATTCTATGTCACTGCCCGATGCTAGCGGAGTACAGGTATCAAACCTGGGGCCGTATGATAATGGATCCAAGCGATCTAAATGAGACAGGGCCAACAGAAATGCTAAGGTTCGCCAAAATCAGCGAACTAGAATTCTAATGCCCTGAAGACACAGCGGTAGTTACAGAGGATTAAAAGATCTAGGTGACATAGGTGCCGATACCAAAAGCCCAACCGCAAGATTGTAATGTAATGTTATGTTATTTATTGTTGATTAAAAAAAAATAAAGGTTTTATTAAGTATTTATTAACACATTAACACTGCAACTGAAACCTATTGGAATTATAATGTTTAAAGAAAATCTTTAAGAACATTAGTTTAAAGCCATTAGAATTATTTGCAAAGCTCATTAATTTTTTAATTACTGTCTATTCTGGATCCCATAAATTATTATTTTAAAACGTCAACTCTTTAAGGCTGTACACTGTCTTGGCAGTGTTAAATTGTGTTTGCTCTTTGTTACATTACTTTAAAAATTTGTAATTTGTCTTTTTTTTTATTTATTTGACAAATAACTTTTTACTTTTTTTTAAAAACTAGTGGATAATGCACTACTGCCTGGTTGGCAATAAGCGTTTCTTATGATTAGAGGATAATGACGCGTAAAGTACCACTCCAATGAGTGATCTCCTTAAAATTTTCTAGTTTTCTAGTCTATGTGAACTTAAGCTTAATCACTTATCCTGTAGGCAGGTCGGATGGCAGCAGTCGTTTCAGTCTACGCACTTCATTGACATCGCGCACATTTAATTGTCTGGCAAGCACATTAGGATGCACTAGCACTCGTTCACTGTATCTCGCACTAAAACGATATATTGTATCCTTGACAGATTCTAGGAGGATGTCGTGTTGAATCACCTCGTTGGAGACGTAATAAGGCGCATCGACGATGGTCCAAATGGGCTTAAAAATGGACTGGTATAATAATACCTTGTTTTCAAAAAAAAATTTTGATTTGCGGCCGATGAGCCAATACATATGGCTTAATTTTAATTCCCAGCTACTTGCTATTAGTAAATATGTGTTTCTTCCAAGTGAGGCGGCGGTGTAAATGCATGCCGAGATATTTTGCATCTTCTACCTACGGAAGTTGACAATGTTGATATTTACAGGAGGACATGTTTCTCCACGTAATGTAAATGTTACATGCGTGGACTTGGTTTCATTTGCTTTAATGCGCCATATTTTTTTAACCAGTGCTGAATGATATCTAGGTTTGTTTGAGAAGATTTCGTGAAGCTGGAGTTGGATCGGTATGGGATGCTAGAATAGCAGTGTCGACTGCATATGTTGCTACCGTAGTAGTTCTTGTTGATGGGAGGTCTGCTGTATACAAGAGATATAATATTGAAACAAGGACGCTACCTTGAGGAACGCCTGAATGTATGGGATGTATCTCAGTGTATTCGATTCCTTGTTTCACCAAGAAGTGTCTATCTGCCAGATAGAATTTTAACAGTTGGAAGTGAGGATAAGGTATAAGCTTCTTTAGTTTGAGTTGCGATCCTGTGTGCCATACCTTGTCAAACGCTTGAGATATATTGACGAAAGCTGCCGAGCAATATCTTCTGGCGTTTAGATCTTTGTTTATATGGTTGACTAGCCTATGCACCTGCTCTATTGTTCCGTACTTATAACGGAATCCAAACTGATGTTCTGGGATTATTTTCCTTTGACAAATAACTAAGAAGTATTTTTTCCCCAATTTTAAAAAATATAAATTGTTTGAAGTAAAATGTTTTATTGATATAACTATACGTTTTTCCCGCTTTAGTTTTTACAGCAAAATGAAATACAAAGTTTTTCGCATGCCCCTTCATACTGAGTCAGCCATTATTTGTATGATAGTAGGTTCTAAGTGCTTTCAGACCATATAAAATGAAATGCTAATAATTATTTAGATTTCAACATTTCTGGGGAGACATTATTTAAGCTAGAAGCGACAAACGGCTTTTATTATATTTCGAGTTTTCCATTTAGTCAGGACCGCAAGAACCACTGCAATGTAATTTTGAAGTCTAAAATTATGGAAATTACTTTCGGAAAAGGGAGCATATTTATGCATATTTGACTGTTGTTAAACTCAACTTCTTTACAATGTATTTTTAACGTTTTACTACCTTCCAAAAATTCCCAGATCTGGCCATGAGTGTTATGAATGTTATGATATTGCCTGACAAAAGTAACTTTTTTGTACAATTTAATGCTTTTTAATATTTTTTAAATATTTTACTTATAGTTCAGCCGAAATAAAATTTCCTTTGATTTACTAAACACAACCAAGTGTAACTAGCGGCCTCTATTAGCAACGCTAAATTAGAGTCCAAATTGGCAATCCCCCTGCCAAAAAACGTAATATTATCAATTTTTAAATAGAAATTGTAAAAACATTAAAAATGATTACAAAAATCAAAATCCATATTTAAACTTTAAACATCCGATATCTCGAAAATTAGCAATATTTGTATAAGGTATGTTGGACAGAATCATTATATTTTAAGGTCTAAAATCAACAATCCAGAGATTGGACATTCTTAATGAATCACTCTGTAGAGAGATGTTGCTGAATCCCAAAGTACATTCACTGTGCATGTTGGAAATGAGATTTTATCATATTTAGAAAGTAGGTGTAGGTTGTTAAATGTTTTTCATGTCAACGATGTAAATAGAACTATCAAAATTATATAAACTGAGTTGTCAAAGTTCTACAAATACATTATTAATATTTCAATACTTGTCTTGTTTAAATATGTTACAGTGATAGATTTCTACGAACCTAACAATCCAGTTACAACAGTGCAGATTCAGATATTTACCTGGGGTTTTTAGATTTTGGTACTTACTGTAAAGTTCTGATTTTAAATTCTTTCATAAATTTTGTTTAACAATATTTGCAGTATCTTTTGAAACATTTTCAAAGAATTTTAAATTGTAAGTGTTACAACACTGCAAAGATATACCAGCGATTGACACCAAAGCAGCAAAACTTTACTTCGATAAAGTTCCCAACAACAGAGGAAGCAGTCCATGAAAGTATGGATGAAATTATATAAGGGTAAAGTGAGGGTTGTGACACACTTTTCTACGAGATGTACTATGATTATTTAGCTCTGGGTCCTTGTTGAATAAGAATTCGTTGTTGAAAGTTCGGTTTGTTTTTCAAAGTTGGGACTGAGATGCATCCGCTCTGTTTGCTTTTTAGCTTTATATTCTTTGAGGAGGAACAATTTCATTAGCATTTTTTGAGAATCTCTCGTTTTATATTTGCATTAAGTTGGGACAACTTTAAAGTTAGTAAAAATTCTGTGTGATACAATATTATTGAATTAAACATATTTTGTTACTATTAATATTAGTATTAGCTGGACTTTCGTAGCATAGAGACGTGTCGCTGACCGTTTTAAATTCTCGATTTAACAAGTTTGCGATATCAAAAATAAAAACGATAAACATTTTTTATGCTATAGTATTAGTACGGGCAATTGTGTTAAAACTGTGCCATGTGTAACACGATTCGCAAATGACGTCCTGTGACCTTAGTACAAGTGCTTCGCAAGAAATGCAAATAAAAGTGAATAAACGATCACACACTACGAAAGCTGAGGCACTATTAGCGCAGCAAAACCAGGCGCTGTTCAACGAAAATCGAGATAACCTATATACGATTGTGCAGCAATTACAGTTGCAAATGCAAATATTATAAAAAACATTAGAGAAAAATAATCCTACTGAAAATATACATAAAAATTTAAGTAAGAAAACCGAATGGATCAGAGTAAGAAACTCAAATATGAGAAAAGTAAGCACATCACCACATAAAGAAGTACAACCATCATCAGTGAAACCAACAGCCACCGCAAAATGACCAAAATAAAAAAAATTATCACCAGTAATAATCAATAAAATGGATGATAACGAAAATTCCACAACTAAAATTTTGAACCAATCAAAATACGTTATTTTGACAAATCACCACGGCAATGGAGGTATTTTAGTGGAAATTTTTTTCTCGTGGGATACCCAACAGCGAATTATAATGGAAATTTTTTGACGTTTACAATAACAGACCATTTTTGACAGACTGGTTTTTATTTGTTCACATAATATTTAGTTTTGATACATTTTAATTACAAAGCTAAGATGTTTTCTATATTCTTCGGACACCTCCTCTCTTCTTAATGACGAAAATGCAGACTTTGAATGTTTTTAATTAAGTGTCTATGTCTAATAAAATATATATAATATTAAGACACTAATTTATTTATCTTTTTCCCATTCAGTACTTTCGATTTTGCGTAGTTTAGATGCAAATATTCGCGGACAATTCGTAACAAATTTTCTTTTTTCAAGTTGGAGCCAACATCATCTATTAATGCGAATAAATAAGATATGGTACGATGATTGATCATTACATCAGACAATTTCACGCATATTTTGCATATAGTATTGATCAATCTTGAGATTAGGTGCAATCTATATTTTAAGAAAAACTAATAATATTGTTACTATAGTGCGCTTGGACAAATTCAAAAAGATAAAAGCAGGTATGTGCAATGATTTTATAATTTTTAGTTCATTTCGGAAGGAGGTTTTTGTAATGACTTAGATTCCAAAACGTTTTATTATACTGACGCACTGAGTTAAAATGATAGTTGGAAAGTAGTGTTTTAGTCCACTGATAGACTATTATTTTTAAGTGCTCCATTTATTTGCACGATCAAAAAAGGGAATTATTTGTAAAAAAATGAGTTCCTTCGTATGCATCCAATAAAAGGTAGTAGAAATTTATTTTTATGAAAATTAATGAATACAATCTTGCAAGACTTATCTTGTCGCATTTAAAAATCACCTCATTTTTAATAAATTTTGACATCATTATCGTACTCTGGTAAAAAAAGTTCACCTTAAATAAATTTAAAAAAAAAATTCGATAACCCAACGTGAGTAATGGATCCTCTGCCAAGATATTTGTTCACACCAAGATTCGCTGTAATTAAATCCGCGATTGTTGCGAGAAAATTAATAACTTTAACAGCGTGAACCCGTCAAATTACTAAATTCGACTGGTTGATATGAAATGGATAGCAAAAATGCTTGAATTCAACTATATTTATTAGTTTGGATGGGTAAAATTTTCTAAAATACACTTTAAAAATATAATCTTCGTGTTTAAAGCATCGTGGCACTATGGCTACTGGCAACTAAAATCTTTAGATTTCCAGAGATGCGGATCTAAGACCTCACGGAGATTAGTTTGCAACCGTTGACCTGTGAAGAGAAGATAAAGAACTGTTCGAGACAATCAAAAAGAGGAAAATCGCATATTTTGGACACATAATGAGAGGAGACAGATATGAGTTTCCACGACTAATATTAAAAGTGAAAATTGAAGAAAAAAGAGGTATTGGTCCTAAGAAGTTATCTTGGTTGCGCAACATCCGACATTTGACAGGAATTAAAGACTTTGGATCACTTTGAAATGCCGCAAATAACAGATATATATATATATATATATATATATATATATATATATATATATATATATATATATATATATATGAATACTAGGTTTTCTGGATAAACCGCGTTCAGAAAATTTGTTTTCTCGACGTTTCGGCTCCCGCTTTGGAGCCATTATCAAGAGTTAGGTTAAGGTTATGAAGGGTAAGGTTCAGTACGTTTTCGTGGTCTCAATCTGTCTACTTCATTGGTCGTACTGCACCGGTCAGTTGTCTCTAAGGTCTCAATCTGCCTACTCCTCAGGGACACTGAGGAGTCGCACTCGTCCGTGTTGATAGCCAGCCCCATCCACACAGAAATGCAAACCAAACAATATTATAACCGACAACACGCAACAATCGAGGCCAAAAACCAAAGCAAAATCTAATACCGAAAACCCCCACTCAATCTCCATCGATTAACGAAAATGCCACAGCCATTAACAATCGAATCCTATCACTACAAGGTATGCCACACTATTTACAACGAATGATATATTTAAGTTACAACAAAATACGGTACCTGAGGAATACAAACTATCAGAGACACAATTATAATGGAACTGCAGAAAGGAAAAAATAGGCACGTGACAACGCCCCGCAAAATGTTAACTGCCACTGTTGTTTTATCTCCAGCGTTGATTTTTATGGTGGCTGTCTGGTTCCAGTACAGGTTTTGTATAATTCTAAGGTCTTTATCATCCATTCCGGTGCCTTTCAGCACTTGTATCATCTTCTGGTGTTGGTTGGTGGTGATTATGGTTCGATTCTATTTAAAATTGGTGTGGGTGTGTGGAGGTTATTGAGGTCGTAGAAACGGAAAGTATGAAGAATAAAAAAATAATAAGGTGTTTTCAGTCTTAATACACTGCTGCATAAGGATGGAATTAGTTACAAGTTTTGTTAATTAAACTGTTGATATAAGCTCAGAAATTGGTCAGCTAGTGTGTTTGCTTCTTCGTTAATTTTCACCACTTTCATAAAATGGTTGGCAATCTTTGGTTTAATAAATTAATTGGCTCTAAGAGCACTGTCTTACAATTTTTGATGATAAAAATTCAAGGAATCTATGTATATTTCAGTTAAGAAATTACTTATTTTATGACAGTTATATTTTATCGCTTAATATTAATCTTTATTGTCCGATATTAATGGATGTCACTTGATTACCGTCTCGATGATCAATAAAAAAACACTTTGAAAAGGTGAAACTCTATTTTATAGGGTCTCTTTAATTTTTATGTCCAATGCATTTGGGAAAATTCTGTTTTATACGAAAGCATCGACCAAGAAAAATGTCTGAACAATTTGTTACGTATTTTTTTGTACTCTCTTGGACAAAATTAACGTTACATAATAAATTCTTTAAACTGCGATATTAAATTAATTTTAATAATTTTTTATAGAATATGGTTTTTTTTTATATGTTCTGGTTCCCACGAAAAGGGATATCCTGTAATGTTCAGAAAACATCGTGGGAACCAAGGGAAAGAAGGTAGGAGTTGGTGTTCTTCTTAAATTTCTGGAGGTTGTACACCTCCCTAGGCAATGAGTTCCAAAGCCTCGCAATTCGTTGGATGAATGAGTCTTTGGAAAGTGATGTTCTGCAGGTCTCCAAAGTGACCACGAAGGGGTGTGAAGACTGAACTTGACGGGTTAATCTCGAAGAGACTGCCAAAGGAGGAACGATTGTTGATATTTCAGAAGAGCATCGCCCATGAAAATATCTATAAAATAGAGACAAATCGCCAACTTTTCTACGGTGTTCTAGACAAGTGAGCGAGTTTGTAAGCGAGGCATCACCGTCGAGACGAATTGCCCTTTTTTGGACAGAATCCAATAGCTTCAGGATATGTTTAGGTGCCGCACTCTAAATATGGGAACAGTATTCCAGTACAGGTCGGATCTGTGCCTTATAGATTATAAGCAGCTGACTGGAGGTGAAATAGCTTTTGGCACGAAACAAAAAACCAAGTTTTTGGGATGCACTTTTGGCAATGGACCTCACGTGATTTTCTCAGGAAAGGTTATTGCTGATAGTAATACCAAGCATCGATATGGATGACTTCAGTGGTATGGTTACTCCTGACAAAGTTATGTTATGCACCAGTGAGATCGGCTTTTCTAGAGAAAAAACATGCTTGTGTTTTGTTTGCATTGAATTCTACCAAGTTATTGGATCCCCATTCGAGAATTGTTGCTAAGTCCATATTTATATTGTTAACATTTCATCCTCGTTCATTTCTGGTTTCACGGGCTGATATAGGGGCCCTGGAAGAGAAAGCGGTATGGAGGGTACTATCATCGGCAAAGCTGTGTATGGGACATGAAGTTGCTTTTAACAGGTCGTTGATGTGAAGTAAAAATGGTGTTGGTGTTAGAATGGATCCTTGCGGAACACCAGCATTTATGAGTAGAGTGTCAGATGAAACTCCATCGACCACTACATAGAGAGGGGACATGAAGTTGCTTTCAACAGGTCGTTGATGTGAAGTAAAAATGGTGTTGGTGTTAGAATGGATCCTTGCGGAACACCAGCATTTATGAGTAGAGTGTCAGATGAAACTCCATCGACCACTACATAGAGAGACCTGTTTGAGAGAAAACTAGTAAGCAGAGAACACAGCTGAGGGGGCAAGCCATAAGATGGAAGCTTGGCGAGGAGTCCCTGGTGCCAAACTCGATCGAACGCCTTGGAGATATCTAATGCCACAGCTAAAGTTTCTCCATACTTTTCAATAGATAGCTGCCATATATGTGAGACGTATGCGAGCAGGTCACCAGTTGATCTCTGATGGCGGAAGCCATATTGCCTATCATTGATAATTCCTGAGTCTTCCAGATATTTCATAAGCTCGATGTTGATGGCTTTTTCCATGACTTTTGAAATAATAGATAGCAGTGCGATAGGTCTGTAGTTGCTAGGTAGGGTCTTTTTGCCTTTTTTAGGGACTGGCTGTACTCTTGCAATTTTCCAATTGGGCGGAAATACTCCCAAATTGTAAGAGTGGTTGAACAACTTGAAAAGAACAGGTGTTAGTTCGGGGGCACATTTCTTGAGAACAATCGGCGGGATTCCGTCAGATCCACAGGCTTTGTTGGTGTTGAGACCCAGCAAAATCTTTCTTATAGTACGTTGGCGAAGGGTGATCTCGGGCATGTGACTGTCAATAGGTGTAATGTTCGAGGGTTGTTTTCCCGAAGAATCCAGAGTGGAATTTCCAGCAAATAGGTGCGCAAAGATATTGGCTTTTTCCTGGGCAGTCGTTGCTAGTGTTCCATCTTCATTGGTTAGGGTAGGAAAAGAACTGGAAGTGAAGTTTCTTCCAACAGCTTTGTCGAAAGACCAAAATGAACGGGATCCGTTGGGACATTTAACAAGTTTTGATCTTATTTTGGCATTATGAGCTTCTTTTGAACATTCTATTGTCTCTTTGCATATGCCTCTAGCCTCAACATATGCTGCTCTGGTCTCAGGTCCCAGATTTTTTTGCCATCGATGGTATGCTGCCTGTTTGAAAGCCACAGCTCTAGAGCAGTTTCTGTTAAACCAGGTCTTATCGGATGATGTTCTTCTTACAATAAAAGTTTGAAAAAACCTATTGGAATACTTTAAGAGTGAATTAGCTTCAATATTTCAATATTTGAAGTAAAATCATTTTTAAAACTCACAAAGTTGTAATTTAAAAAAAATCATGGTGGAGGACACTAGTAGCAAAATTAATGCTCCAAGTGCAAAAATAGTAGCGTGTCTTGCCTCCTCTACTTCGGATCACATAATTTATGCGTCTAGACATACTACAAATTAAATTTTGGATTAAATCCTAAAAAATTTGTTCCCATGCTGTGATGATAACTGCATTTTTAAAATCCCCTTAGGTTCCTAGGTACACTTGATTAAGAAAGTCAAGTACCTCCCCAGCTATGTGAGGACTAGCGTTGCTTTGCATAAACAGATAATTGGGTTCTAAAAATGGACCAAAAAGCATCACATGTTCAATTACAATATTCTAAAGTTAGTAATTAGAAAAGTCGTTCAAAGTCCTCTTTCCGAAGAGAGACGAATGGATGAGGGGACAAATCCTCTTCCCAGAGACTGAATACGTAATGTACACAGACGGCTCAAAAACCCCAGATGGAGTTGGGGCCGGTGTTTTCAGCAGGAAACCAAAGATTGAAATATCTACCAGTCTTGGCAGGTATGTAATGCCACAATCTTTCAGGCTGAAATATTTGCTATCGAATTGTGTGCAAGAGAGTTGACCAACAGACCTTTAGCAAACAAAAACATAAATATAATATCAGACAGCCAGGCCGCTTTAAAAGCACTGAGCTCCAACAAGATAAATTCTAAACTTGTATGGAATTGCATCGAATCCTTAGAGTACCTTGGTGCGAACAACAGGGTGACCCTACTGTGGGTACCTGGACACCAGGGGGTGGAAGGAAACGAAAAAGCCGACACCCTTGCAAAACAGGGGGCCGAATCTGCGTTCACTGGACCAGAACCGGTTTTGGAGTCACCACAAGTGCCGCCAAAACAATTATTTCGGACTGGGCGGAGAGGAAAATACTCACGTACTGGTCCGACATACCAGGGCTAACCCACTCGATGGCGTTTTTACCGTTACAACCCTCGAGAAACACAACTAAGCAGATCCTAAGCAGATACCACCTCAGAAAGATAGATCTGAACCAACAAACGGACTGTCGGTTCTGCTGCGTGGAAGACGAAACTGCTGAACATATACTATGTTTATGCCCCGGCCTGGGAAGAATAAGGTTCAACGTATTTGGTTACACTAACCTAGAACCTACCGATTTTAAAAAAATCTCACCCTATACAACCATGAACTTCGTAAGAAGGTCTGGATTGTGCGGTGAACTGTAGCCTCTAGGGGTGAGCCACAATAGACCTACTAATGGTCGCGGTGGAGGGGCGACCACGCCCCACTCACATAAAACCTAACCTAACCTAGTAATTAGCATTCATGAATCACGAACGGACATTTTGTGCGAGCGTCAAAGCATATACCACCCCAGAATATAACAAAGCCACCGCCGAATAAAATCTTTGCAGAGATATTGCAAGAAGCAAACCTCTCTCCTTCGCCAGACTTATTTACGAGACTCAAATCCGAACTCTACTGGAGTATTTCTCACACATTTAGGGTTTAGCACCAAGACATTCTCTTCGCCTTCTAGATTCCATTCAGAAAAGGGACATTCGGTTGATAAACAGCTCAACTCTCACAGATATCCTTCATCCTTTAGAACATAGAAAAAGAGTTGCAGACCAGACATTACTTTACAGATATTTCCATGGCAGATGCTCCAGAGAAATAAAAACTCTTATACCACCACTGGCCACATTCGGCCGAAGAACTCGGCACGCTGATCAGTCCCACCCATTTACTCTCAAGATTGACACTACAAGGACCAATCTCCATTAAGAGTCCTTCTTTTACAGGGCTGCTACGAAATGAAACAGGCTTCCAAAATCAGTTTTTCCAAAAAAATTTGACCTGCAACTTTTTAAAAAACGGGTCCACAATTATCCCCTTTCTATAATCCCTCCCCATTCTAATAGTCGCAGTGCTATGGGCCGTCCGCGGCCCACACGATTGGTCTACCCTTTTTGCGACTATTTTCAGTAAAAAAAAACGATTTTCATCTGTGAATAAAACCTCTTATAAGTTAGAGCAGAACGTAACCTGGCAACTCTATTCTCTTCCGACTGTTTTAGAAGAATTTGTGACATTGCGGACAGCTTTTTTAAGGTTGTTTCTGTTCACAGAACTAGTAAAAGTTCTGTTTCTAAAAGCGTATTGTTTAATCAAACATTTATCTCGGTCGTTAGTGCTTTGTTTTCCCCATTGCCCTGGCCTTTTGGAATAAATTTCTACCTTATTGTCTTAACTTACGACTTATTATGGAACGATTTTTACCTAACAAATTGACTATACCTTTATCCAATATAACTGAGGTCTGCACTTCCTCTTAAATTCTTTGCTCGATGTCTTTTTCCAATTTTTAGGGGTTAAAAACAGTCCACCACAAAAAGACGTGTTATTTTTAAAAAAGAAACAATTTACAAGCTTACTTTTAACGAAAATCTATAGCAGGTACTGCACAATTTTGTTTATCTTCTATTCTTTAAAATTGTAAATACATATAAACGAATTTTTTGATAGCTGTCATTAACGAGTTAAAATATGCATAGCCTACTATTCAAATGCTGGATAAATAATTTTTTTAAAATTTTTATATTGTTGCGTTAAGTTGGTCCAAAAGTTTATTTAAAATCTTAAAAGAAAATCATTAATTTTCCAAGACATTAAATAATTGACGTTATACCGCATCTCGTTAAATAGCTGCGTGATCATTTTAAGTGCCTAAATGTCTTCTCTACAAAAAAAAATTGTTTAAATGAGGAAAGAGTGAAGCGTCTTATAAATAATTTTATGCCAATCCAAGTTTTATGTTTTTTTTAGGAATAAATGCCCGTAATGTTGTTTTCGTAGATCCTTTATTTGTGTTAAAATTGTTTGATTAATTTAAATAATAATCCTTGTACAAGCTACGGATTAAATGCTTGCAACAAAGTTTAGTCAAAATATAAAGCGACGCTCTTTAAATTTTTACAAACAGCTACTAGATAGCGCTGTAGTGATTTTACATTTATATATCCGTATTAATTATACCTAGAAAAGTTACTTAAAATTTGTTTTTTATTATCAAAAAATGTTGCAGTCTACCTATGGAACCAGCAAATATTTATACATACATAAAGTCACGCCTTTTTTTCGTAGGGGTAGGCAGAGACCACTTTCTTCCACTGTCTACGGTTCTTACACACATTTTTTACTTCCTCTATTTTCATTAGTCCTTTTATACATGCTCGTCGGGTTTTGGTGCTCTTGACCTGTCCTTTCTTCAAAACAATGTTGGTCCAATCGAGATATGTTCGCCGAGCAGTCGACCTCTACCAACTTACGTCCATTCACACGCGCCTTATAAATTTGTTTTGTCAATTTCGCTTTATCCACCCTTTCTACGTGTCCAAACCATCTAGGCATTTCTTTATCCATTTGTGTTACCACATCTTTTTTTACACCACAGCGTTCTCTTATCTCACTATTCTTTACTTTATCCAACCGAGTCACTCCGGCTATACTTCCCAGACTACTCATATCCGCAGCATTAATCCTATTTTTATGATTCTTTTGCCAAATCCAACATTTACTACTATACATAAGTGTAGGAACCAACACACCTCTATGCACAACCAGACGTGCCTTTTTGACACTTTTTGGCTGTTCATAAAGCTATACAGTGCCCCATTCATTTGCTGTTTTCTTCTCTTTCAAAATCCATTACTTTCGTTTTGCTTTAATTTATTTTTATCCCTTTGATTTTCAGGGCATTATGCATAACATTAACCATCGCCTCCAACTTCTCTTCAGATGACGCTAAATATTTATATACATACTTATACATATACTCACGCTCTTTTCCCAAAGAGGTAGGCAGACACCACTTCTTTCCACTTGCACTACGGCTCTTACACAGCCTTTCGCTTTTTCTACTTTAATCAGCGCTTTCATATATGCTTGTCGGTATCTGGTACTTTTTCCTGGTCTTCTATTAAAATAATTTTGATCTGATCGAGAAACGTTCTTCCAGGTCAACATCTACCAACTTGCCCATTTATACTCGTCTTATAAATCTGTTTGGTTTACCTTTTTTTATTCATTCCCTTTACGAGTAAAAACTATCTAAAAATGTATTTGTCTATCTTTCTTCACATCACAGCGTTTCGATATCTCATTATTTCTCACTTTATTTATTAGAGTTACTCTGGCTATACTTTCCACATGAGAGTAGAGACCAAAACTCCTATATGCCTTTTTTGATACGTTCTGTCTACTTATAAAGTTATGCAGGGCCCCATTTATGTGTTTCCCTTAATGCCAGTCATACTTTTCGTCTCTTGTAAACTGTAAACCCAGGTATACAAACACATTTACTTGTTTCGCTTTTTCTTTTTTGATCAGCAATTTGTCATGCTCTCTTTTGTTTTAAAAACCAGAACTCTTGTCTAGCTTACATTTACTTATATATTTTTAGGCATTATGTATAATATTAATTATTGCTTGAAACTCTTCTTTAGATGATGCTAATACGACCTAATCATCGGTTTAGAGAAACTTTTTTTAAACAACCATCCATGTATAAGTTAAACAGCCATGGCGAAGCAACACATTCCTGACTAATCTTCCTTTGATGTTAAACCAGTCATTGTAAGCTCCATTTATTCTGACACAAGCAATCCTGTGATTTTAGCGCTTGTATCAAACTAGCACTCACTCCATACTAAGACAATGTCGACTACAATTCATTCTTCTTTACTCCTTCATAAACCTTTTTAAGTTTACGAAAGCGCAGTTGATCTTTTAACTTTCAGCCAAGAAATCATTGACTATGCCTCGTAAAGAAAATACCTGATCCTTTTTTTTCTGAATCCCGCTTGCACAATGCAAATCCCATATCTTTTTGTTAGTTTCACTCGTCATTGTTTAATCAATATCTTTGCATACAGTTTGCCGACGATGCTGAGTAAACTAGTGCCTCGGTAGTTCTTGCAGTCCTGTTGCGGGCCTTTTTTTCTGTAAATCAGAACGATAACGGCTTTGTACTAGTCTTTTGGTAAGCTATCGCTTTTTTAACAAAAGGCTAAAAACGCGGTACAGCAGATTATTCAAAGTACCAGTGGAGTATTTTTTTTAGTGCAAACTAAGTGATTAAAAAAATAAGATTTTTAGATTTTTTGGATGTATATAACAAAATAGCAACAAAAAATTAATAATGTTTAATATTTAAATTTTTTTTTTTATAAAAAAAAAGATGTAAAGCCCAGCAAAATTCCTCGAGTTTTTAAATCTCATTTACCATCTATAGTTTTAGCAAAATGACTTTAATTTGAAATTGTTTTATTTTATTTTTAAAAAATCGTTCGTAACAGCTTTCATCCTTAGCTATAGTTATAATTAAACGCTATTTAAAACTATTTTAACACTCACCAAGCAACATTAACTAGCTGCTGGAAAATTTATATTCCTACATTAAACATAGTTGAGCGTATCAAATTTCACGGGGAGATTTAATTTTAATTTCCATAACCGCTGTCAACACCATAAACCGGTAGTTTCGTTATATTCTGTAACTTTTGTTTTTGACGTGAACCTCGGACTAATTTAAGAACTAAACGTTTGAATGCACCACTTTACATATGATAGATAATTGTTAAATTCGAGTATTGGTAAATTATTTTCTAAAATGTAATGAAAGGGCATGCTAGAACTCACAGTATTGAATTTAAAATGTCAAAAGTGTGTATGTACAACGATTGGATGGGGCAAGCTCTTGCCTAGTGAATAAAATTTTTAAAAAAAAAGTTGTGCAGTCGTTTTTTCTTTAACTCCGAATGTAATTTGAAATGAAATCTGTATATTTCAAGTTTTATTTTATATTATTTTTTCGAGGCAAAAAATCTCTTTCTTCTTCATTCTTGATTTTAGGCAAATCGCCTGTTTGAGTATCGTCCACTTACGTGAGGCTGTTGCCTCCCTGTGTACACCCTGTGTATTATTTTTCCAGCGAATCATCAAAAAACGTCTAACTTTTGTTAGTCATTTCCCACACCTGCCTATAACTGATTTTGATATATTACTATATTTCGCTTTTTTCATTCCTATAAAACGAGAAAACATAAAAGTAATAAAAATAACATTTTTGCGGTATGAATCAATGATTTAAATCAGATTAGAGTAATAAAAACCAATATTTTAATAATAACTATTTTAGTGAATAAACAGTACGTTACTTTATTTAAAGTTTAAATAGTTGCTTAGTGCATATATACAGGGTGTTCCAACGAAAACTTGACCCCCTCCCCAGCAACTCAGAAACCAACAGTTTCTAAAAAAACACACATTTTATTGGAAGGGGACGAATTTTCATACAAAATTTAAACCCAATAATTTAAACCCCTGCATAATATCGCTAAAAATGATTTTATTCCATACACATGGACCGCATAGTATACGGGGGCGTACGATGAAAGATATTTGTACATTAGGAAACCCTATTCATAAATGATTTACTTAACTCTCAACAATAATTTCATATTTTTGTTGAACCTATTTCGTCTCAATTTAATGATTCATAAAACATATTTTTTTACAATGCGAAAGAAGTCGCCGAAAAAAGCTAGAGTAATAATAAATAAAAAAAAATTATAAATAGTTTAAAACTACAAATTAATCTGATCTAAAGTATATTTTATTTTTGTTTTGATTTTTAAAAAAATCGTAAAATTGTTATTAAGGTGATAAACAAGAGTCGTTTTACTTCCTATTGTTAAATAATGTTTATACTTTAAAAGTAAATAAAATGGTAAAAATAAAATTTTAAGTAGAATGATTTCGTAAAAACAGTCGAAATTGCAGTTTTACGTCTTTATAGATCGTTAATATTTTTTATCGGTATAGAAATCAGTTAAAGTCCTTTTTATAACAAGTTTCATTGCACTTTTAAGTCCTTTTTAAATTTCATTGATATTTTTGCTGACTGATTTTTATGTTAAAAATTATGAGCATATAATATTATAGCTATAAAATACATTTATATGTACAAGTAGATATATTATATTGCAATCAAATATGGAGAGTCAAAAAATTATATACGAGTTCATAAAAAACAATTATTGTTGTTATTAAAAATGTCTTTTTCGCCGAAATTTATATATTTATTAAATATTTGTTTATGAAAAAATATTAAAGATAAGACAAAATTTTAAAATTCACTTATCACTTTTACTTTATCTTCCTGTTGTCCTAGTACCACTTCCAAATTTTAAATAAAACTAAAGTAATATTACTGTAAATTTCTTTTTAATCGCACTTTTATTCGTAAAAAATTAAATTGTTATAAATTAAATTTGTATATTAATCATTAATATTTATAATCATTAACTTTGTAAAACACTTTTAATATAATTTTTTTACTTCAAAATTTTTTAATAAAGTATACAGATATCTTATGAGATTTAAAATCTAATTTTTTTAAAGAACATATCACACTAGTATTTCTAAAGTGAAACAATTTAAAAATTGGTGTTTTTGTGTTATGACTATCAAAAAATGGTAAATATATCTTCATTAATTATCAAAACTGTATCAGCCTAGCCCTCTGGCGGACAAGTTCTGAAGCAAGGTTGTTTTATTTATTGATAAAAATATATTTATCCATTTTTTTCAGAGTAAAAACTCAAAAACACCGATTTTTGAATTGTGTCACTTTGGTAATACTAGTGCGATTTTTAAAGCATCATCATCATCATCATTCAGCCTTTTGTGTCCACTGTTGAACATAGGCCTCCCTAATCATGTTCCATTTCAATCGATTTTGTGCTGTTTGTATCCAGTTGCTGAGGTCCTTTTAATATCGTCCGACCAACGCGTAGGCGGTCTTTCTCTACTTCGCTTGTCCGTTTTAGTTCTCCACTCAGGAAGCCTCTTTTCCCATCGATCGTCCCGCATCCGTGCAACGTGGCCAGCCAAGTTCCACTCAAGCTTCGCAATAGCTCCAACGACATTGCTGACACCGGTTCTTCCGCGCAAATCCTCGTTTCTTATGTGGTCCTTCAAGGTCACACCAAGCATGGATCTATCCATCTTCCCCTGTGTAACTCTAAGTTTCTTAGCTGTTGTAAGTGTTAGAGTTTCTGAGCTATATGTCATCAATCACTGACAGCACGCACTGATCGAAAACCCTTTTCAAAACGTCTTTAAAAGTCTTCCGAAAGCTGCCCATGAGAGAGTTAGCCTTCTCTTTAGTTCGCATGTCTGGTTATCTCTTGAGATGCTGAACTCATATATAAATACACACATGAAAAAAGTTAGGGATAATAAAAAAAAGTTGTTATAACTACATTTACTGTTTAAACAAAATTTATAATTGAGATTGTACCCATATAGTACGGCACTGACTAACTTTATGCATAAATAACATGGTATTTATTGGATTTTTTTGGGTTAATGCATAAAGTTGAGTGGACTCTCAGAAGTAGCGACTCCACATTGGAGTGAATAACTACTCCTCTTAGTAAGCGCGTACTCCGTTTTGGTATGCATAAAATATATAACGAAAAACGGAGATGGTACTCGGGAATATCGAGTGGACACTCTGATTTGCAGGTTTCACATTGCCCTTCGTGGTCTTCCCGAATATATCCATCATTCATACATAAATACATATAGTCACGCCTTTTTCCCGTAGGGGTAGGCAGAGACCACTTCCTTTCACTTGCTACGGTTCTTACACACATCTTTTGCTTTCTCTACTTTTATCA
This sequence comes from Agelastica alni, assembly GCA_950111635.1. Lineage (NCBI taxonomy): Eukaryota > Metazoa > Arthropoda > Insecta > Coleoptera > Chrysomelidae > Agelastica > Agelastica alni. The sequence goes on from OX467716.1 coordinate 24,966,727, forward strand.
GTGCTCTCATACATGATCGTCGGTTGTTGGTACTCTTGACTTGGCCTTTTTTTAAAACGATGTTAATCTGATCGAGATATGTTCGCCGAGGTCGACCTTTACCGACTTTCGTCCATTCACGCTCGCCTTATAAATTTGTTTCGTCAATCTTCCTTCATTCATCCTCTCTACACACACAAACACACATACACACAGATGTCCACTTAAAAACTATTGTATTTGACTCTGGGGACCTTAAAAACTTCCACTGGAAAGTTTAAAATTGAAAAAATTATTAAATACTGGGCGTCCAAAATTTTTAATATTTTACAAAATTTTCTATTTTTTTTTATTTTTAACAAACAATTATTTTTAAATAATTTTTTACAAAGTTAATACGTAATATAATATAAAATAGAATATTTCACAATTTTTAATATAAGATCAGTTTTAAGCGAGTTTATTAAACACACTAAAATAAAGATTTTTTTTTCTTTTACAAAAAACTGATTTTACTTCGTTGAAACGTTATCTAATTACACTAATCAGGAACTAATCCATTTATTTGATAATGAGAATATAATCCGTTTGCCTTTAAAGCTTGACGACTTAGATAACACTAGTTATAACAATTGAACTACGTGATCCAGAAAATTACATGTTAAAAAGCAGCAGCATCCAAACAAAGGAACAATTCAAAGAAAAATAAGAAAACGAAAGACATTTGAGATTTCAAAACTGCACAAGAAAAGGAACGAATAAAATAAAATTGGAACGCGAAAATGGAACAAAATTATTTTGCAAACTTTGCAACTAGAATCGTTGTTGTTGTTTTTACATTTATTAAGAGAAAATTCATTTAATTTCAAATTTGTTATATCGATAAAAATAATTTTTACCTTTCATCGGTTGAAGATAAATTTTTAAAAAATATACATTTACTCGTAACATATTTGCTTTCCTGTTAAAACTACTGTCTCATTTATCAAAAATTGCTACTGAAAAAAGAGTTAAAATAATATTAACTGAGACTTTCAAAAAGGTTTTAATTAATGATTGTAAAGAAAGAAAGCTTGAATAAAAAAAAATTAAAAAACAAAACTACTCATTCCTAATAGGAAATACAGGGTGGTCAACCAAAAACAAAACAGAGCCATTTGCAGGAACCTCGTCAATATTTTAGAATAACGCTTAAACCCGTTGATTTTTTATTAAACTCTTTTCCGGTATTTTCAACTCCACTTCTTTTAATCCCAAGCGAGGGTAAGAATTACCTCAAAAATTTTAAAAGGCATCGGGGGTCGCATAAGATTTCTTTTAAAAGCTCTTACAAGTCTCTTTACAAAAGTCTTTAAATTTTGAAATTCTGCCCCTTACTTATTACCAAATTAGATTTTAAATGAGAAACTTATCACCAAACAATCACGAACGGTAAAAATAACATTCATTCGAGTTAAGTACGATAATGGTATAAATTTAGTGCCTAGTACCTAGTTTTTTCTTTCAAGGGATAGTAAATCGCCAAAATTGCCGCTATTGGTTCGATGGTAGTGAATGTTGGGTTTGGCAGAAGAAGCATGAAAATAGGATTAATGCTGCGGAGATGAGTAGTCTGAGAAGTATAGCCGGAGTGACTCGGTTGGATAAAGTTAAGAATAGTGAGATAAGAAAACGCTGTGATGTAAAAGAAGATGTGGTCACAAAGATAGATGAAGAAATGCTTAGATGGTTTGGACACGTAGAAAGGATGGATGAAGAAAGATTGACGAAATAAATTTATAAGGCGAGTGTGAATGGGCAAATCGGTAGAGGTCGACCTCGGAGAACATATCTCGATCAGATCAACATTGTTTTGAAGAAAGGCCAGGTCAAGAATACCAACAACCGAAGAGCATGTATGAGAGCACTGATGAAAGTAGAGGAAGCAAAAGATGTGTGTACGAACCGTAGCAAGTGGAAGGAAGTGGTCTCTGCCTACCCCTATGGGAAAAAGGCGTGACTTTATGTATGTATGTATGGTTCGATTCAAACTCAAGAGTTTTTCACGAGGTGCATACACAGCAACCGGAGAAATTAAATGTATGGACTGGCATTTGCAGTGACCGACTGGTGGTTGGAAATGTATTTGCAATTATGACCCTGCTTTGACTTGTTTTTGAAAATAATCCACGGTATGACGAAGATCATTTTGATTTTCAACGGGACGGTGCTCCTTCGCATTATGCGGCGATTTTTCGTCAGTATTTAGACCAACGTTTTCCACGGCATTGGATTGGAAGAACCGGCAGATCCACGATCGCCAGATTTATTACCCCTCGATTTTTTTTTATGGGGACATCTAAAAAATAAAATCTATAGAACACAACCAGCATCGTTGGAAGATTTGTAACAAAGAATCGTTGTCGAGTGCCGTTAAATTACTCCGGAAATTCTTTGGAATGTGCGTGAACGTTTTGTACAAAATCTTTATTATTGTATGGAAGCGTGCGGTTTAAACATTTAATTATTTAAGTTCCAAGTAAGCAACTAAAATAATTGGAATTTTAACATGTAAGAATTGGGAGGAAATGTAAAATTTAAGGACTACTGTAAAGAGAATTGTAAGAGCTATTAAAAGACATATTATTCGACCCCCAATGCCATTTAAAAATGTTGGGGTATTTCTTACCCTCGCTTGGGGTTAAAAGTAGTGGAGTCAAAAATACCGGAAAAGGGTGTCCCCTATTAATAAAAAATCGACGGGTCTGAGCGTTCTTCTAAAATGTTGACGAGGTTCCTGCCAGCCATTCTGTTTCGTTTTCGGTTGGACACCCTGTAAAGTGTGATGTTATTGTTCTATATTTCTATTGTAGTTTGGCTGGATATATTATAAACCAAGTGAATCTCAGGCCATCGTGTATATGCATCTACTAAAATTAAGTAGTATAAATTTATGAATGAACCTGCATAGTCAATATGTACACGTTCAAAAGGTACTGTCGGTGTATCCCAGTGATAAACTGGCCCTTTACCGGATTTTGTTTTTAACTTTAATACAATCTGCACAATTTTTGCAAACGTTCTCCATATTGTAAGAAATTCCCAACCACCAACAGTGTCCTCTAGCTAGGCTTTCATTTTGACTACTCCAAAATGAGCACAATGCAGTTCTTGTAAAATACGTTACTGTAATGTTTTTGGAATAACTGCCATTTGCTTTTTACATCATATAAATTTAACACAAAAATATTGGCAGATTAATTATAGTTAACAAGGAAATAATTAATTTTTTTTTGGAAATGTAAAATAAAGCTACTAATATTTGTTAATAAAGAAAATTACAACAATTAGACTAGGAAATTCATTATAATTAGATAACAGGTTATAACAGATAAACAACTAATACAACTTACGGTCGAACATTGCTTTTGCAATTGCTGAAAAATTGCTTACGATTTCTTTAATTCTCTATCTCTGTCCATGTCTAATATGAAACCTTTAAAGCGACGCCTTCTATTTGATGTTTTAGAAGATGAACTACAGGTTGCTTACCTGTCCCTACTTCTTACCTCATCGCAATATTATTCCTGTCACAGCCAATACTCGATGACGATAATTTTAATTGGAAGTTGCATGGCATGTTTTGTCTAGTTTTTGAATGATTAATTATTTTTGTTTAAAATATTATTTTGTAACTAGATTCTCCTTTATTATGGTGTGGCATGTACTTAATTCTATAGTGCGTAAAAATCAATTTACAAAATCTCATTGGTGAATATTCCCGAAAATCCGTTCTCATAATTAATTCAATGTGTCTTGTTCAAACGGGTTTGGCTAAGAGTGTTAGTGTAATATCGAGTGTAGGTTTATACACATGCTTCCCAACAAAGTCGGTTGATAAATAAGGTCGTGTGTGATATCTACGAAATACAGCGTTGCTTTCACGTTCAGATAATGCCCATTGGGGTGTGATTAATTGTAAACATGTAACAGCGTGTGAGACACATACACAAACGTACATTTGACCACAGGACAGTACGGGCCTTATGAGAACGCGCAGAAAATTTGACAAAAATTGTACTTAATTGTATAATATTTAATGCCCCTGTTGACAATTTAAAATGATTATGAATTTTCCAATAAACTTGGAGATAATACATGGATTTTAAACTTCTGCACCAACCAAAGCTTAACATATCTAGATGGTAAGAAGCCTTCTTCCAATTTACTAATGATGTACAAAGTCTTGACTGCTGGACTCAATTATCCAAGCAAAAATGTTTATTAAAACATTACTAACTTTAAGTCCCAATCAGAACATTAGTAGGTTAACAAGGCATGTGTGGACCCTGAATTTTTTAATTTTGTGAATTTTTTCTTGACTGCTAACAGAAGTACTTTTTGGTATAGTTGATTTATTAATAATTTCATCAACTATCTTGTCTGTATCACATTCAAATCTGTTTATTTAGAGTAGTAAAACAGCAGTCCTACTTAAGCTTAAACCTCTTACAATGGACAATGTTTTTTTGGCATAAAGAGTGACGTTTGGTTTTGATTAGATGTACTGATATGTTGGCAAGTTCGTACACAATGTTATAAACTGAAGAAAAAGTATGTTTAGTTGAGCGCCATTTTTGCTCAGTTTAGGTATTTTGGTTAGGTTAGGTTTGGTATCATGTAAGTGGGGCATAGGTCCCCCCTCCACTACGACCTTTAGTAGGTCCATTGTGGCTCACCAGTAGAGGTTACAGTTCACCGCACAATCCAGCCATTCTCACGAAGTTCATGGTTGTATAGGGTGAGATTTTTTTGAAATCGGTAGGTTCTAGGTTGGTGTAACCAAATATGTTAAACCTTATTCTTTCCAGGCCGGGGCATGTACTTAGTATATGTTCAGCAGTTTCGTTTTCCAAGCAGCAGAACCGACAGTCCCTTTGTTGATTTAGACCTATCTTTCCGAGGTGGTATCTTAGACAACAGTGTCCTGTAAGCAGTTTCGTTAGAATTCGTAGATCAGTCTTGCTCCATTCTAGGATCTGCTTAGTTGTGTTTCTCAAGGATTTAGATAAGAACGCCTTCGAGTGAGTCAACCCTGGTATATCGGACCAGTACGTGAGTATTTTCCTCTCCGCCCAGTCCAAAAAGATTGTTTTGGCGGCAATTGTAGTGACTGGTCCAGTAAACGCAGATTCAGCCCCCTGTTTTGCAAGGGTGTCGGCTTTTTCGTTTCCCTTCACCCCCTGGTGCCCAGGTACCCACAGAAGGGTCACCCTGTTTGCACTGTTTGATGATGCTATTCCATAGAAGTTTACTATTTCCGGAATATTTTAATAAACATGCACCAAGTAATGCTGTTCTAACGAACATTACAACCAAATTTTAAAAAAGTGAAGGAGCTTTATTTCGGAGTAGAATGCTATGATACCAGCCTAGGATCGGGGTGAGGGGTGGTGTGCCGTTATGACCAATCGCAATTACCTATATAATAAAATTTACTTCGCACACAGATGCTATGGTACAATTCTAAAAGCGGAGCGTCGTCATGACAATTGACTTAAATATTGCACTAGAATCCTTGCTTTGCGTTACAATAATTTTAGTTTTATTAGAAACATATGGTGCAGTGAAAAATATCGGTTTTTTTTGTTATTTTATGTGAATAGACACAACAGTAAATTTTTTGGTTTTCTACGACCAGAAAATGTGCAAGAAATACCGGTTTAAAAGTGCCAGTACTATAAATAAATAGTGATACTGTTTTAAGTAAGCCTTTCGCCAAGGAAATATAAACAGCTTTTCGAGTTGGACAAGAAAGACTTGTAACTGGTGACGGGACTTTTTACTGGACACTGCACTCTGAGGTATCACCTGAAAAAGATGGGCAAAAAAGTCTCGGAATCCCAAGTCTTAAATAGATTAAGGGTTATGCACCAAAGATCTGATAGGTGGAGGGGCTTGAGAGCCTACATGGTCTTTACGACCCCCCTCCCTACAATCTACAAGTAATGGAACATTAATATCGTTGTCTGAAAATTAATAGTCAGTTAATATTATGGCCTTTTCATTGACTAACGATCTTCTCCTTAAATTGCCTATTTGGTCCGAATGTTGGCGTTGGGAACGATAAATAAAGGACGCCAGTACGGTGGTGCCCAAAAAAGAGATAAAAAGTGTCGTGGTAATCGCATAATTTTTATTTGTTTTTTCGTTACAAATAATCATACACCTTATTAATGAAACATCGTAATGCAAACTTTGGATACGTATTAGTTAAGCTCAATATTGTAATACCAATAATATTTTGCACTTAAGTCAATAATTAAAAAATATATTTTTTTTAAAAAAGTGATAGAAATATAGTTTTCCCCGCCATCCGATAAATCCGCCACATAACGAGATACATATTCAATATTTTCAGTACAAAATTATAGATGGCTGTAGCAATCGCCATCCAATGCTTTTAGCACAGGCTTTGATGTACTATAATTTCTTTAGACAATGGTAATAATTTTAATTCGGATCATAAAATAATTGGATGTTGGAGCAGATGTCAAAACAAAATGGTGTGCCTGTATTCGATACAAAGTTAAGAGTCAATCTTTTTTTTTATCAATAATCTGGTCGAAGTCGACCAACCAGCAATTTTGTCCTAACCCAAATTATATATTCAATCCTTAAAACTAAGTTATCAAGCATTGGTGATATTTTGTTCTTAACTGTGAATTTTCACTTATCAATGTGCTCTGCTTTTAACACTTTTACTTAACATTCACACCCGGTCTGAAGGTTTCGTCTCCTTCAGTCTTCTCTTTGGGTCGTGTTGATCGAAGATCTGGAGCATCTTGATCTTAATTTGATTGTGTCTTTCGTGCTTTTGGGTAAACTGACAATGAGTTTAAGAGGAAGTTTGTCGTTGAAAATGATTTGCAAATGTTTACACATGCGTGTGTTTTATTCCTATCCTGTATGCACACACATATGCGAGTAATCATTTTTGTTTATCTGCACTTTATAGTGATTGTTATGGTCTTACATCACGACATTCGCCTGTGTTGCATGGTCGTATTATATGGTTATTTTGCCACAGATTAATTCATATAAATGTAGGACAAGTCCAGAGACCGGGAGGTCGTGATATGATAACTCACTTGCTGCTTGTATTAGAAATAGAGTGACTTTTTGTTGCGTGCAGACATGCATTGCGGATAAGAGTATGGGCAGCTGAAAATGCTTTTGTTATACCGTCAAAATAACACGATCGCATTATAATGAACTAAAATAATAATGGTTTGGAATCTTGTTAAAATGTAAAAATATTATTTATTGCTGCTTATGTCAACAGCGCTATATTACTTAATTCCACAGTAATTTTATTATAAATGTACTCGAAGAACGTCGATTCAAACCGATCACAATGCGTTAGGGCTAAGGGATTTATTTGCTTATTATTTACAATTACGAACTCCTTACGTAGACTATTCGTTTTGCACTCAATTCGTTTGGTGAAAACTCTTCAGCTAAAAATACAGAGTTAAAAACAGTCTGAAAAGTTTTTCATTCAAGTCTAAAAAATGTTCGTAATTAATTAAATTATTGCTACGAGATTTTGTAGAGAGCGTACTCGGCAAAAATAGAAATAAAATGTTATTTAGTTTGCATTTCGCTTACTTAAATTATTTTATGCTCGATGAATCTTAAACCAAAAAAAAATACTTTTTTTTATTTTTCATCGAAAGGGGGATGGTAATATAACGCTACAACTGCGTTTATTTTAACACGCAAAAAACTAGTAAAGTTGAGAGTTTTGTGTGACAGTTTTTTAATTGAAAACTTATTTAGACGCGTTGCACAATTTTCGGTATGGGAAAAATTTATGGTTTCGCGTCACCTTTTCGATGTAGAAGCTGACAGCGGCCATCATCAGTGGTAAAATAATATTAAAAAAATATATGCTTTGTTTTTGTTATTGATCTTTTCATGTACAAATATTAACATACGGGGTTTTTCTAAATTTATGCATAGGTCATCAACCCACCCATCTAGAACTTGAAGATGATCAGAAGATTTTGACCTGCCCGGGAATATGTGTTACCTTTAATGATAACGTTACTGATGTAATGGAAATCGAAAAACGGCTCATTCAAGCAAAAAGAATTATCGGATGCCTCAATGAGATACTATGGAGTAAAGAAATAACAAAAAAAAAGAAAAATTAACATTTATGGAACCATAATAAAAAGTACTCTATTATATGGAGCAGAAACCTGGAGAATTACCGAAAAGAACAAAAAGAAAGTTGAAGCTGCTGAGATGGATGTTTTCAGGAGGTCTTTGCGCATCTCCGAAGGGACGGAATAAGAAATGACAATATAAAACAACAAATAGGAATTGAAGGCAGAAGACCTAGTGATATCCAGCAAAAACAGCTCACCTGGTACGGCTACATTTAACAAATGCCCGATACAAGATTGCCCAAACAATCTAACAATGACAACCAAGTGAAAAAAGGAAAAGAGGAAGACCTCGATTGGAATGGCAAACCGGTATTCACAAGTCAATGAGCAAAAGAAACCTAACATCTGAGGATTGCGAAGATCGAAGGGGACGTCGGACAACGTCGAAACACTATTTAAACAATGCACAGTAAACACACATTGAACGTAGTCCACGTAATCAAAGGGTTCAGAAGCAATAGTGATGTCTTAGCTCCTCTTCTATATGTTTGTCAAAAATTGGCCTCGAGCTGACAGCCCATTTTTTATTAATTTTAAATATTATTTTGGACTACAAATAATTTAAGAGGAAAATTATTGGAACATACGTATCTGTATACTGTTATTATTTCCTAACTAGAAAGACGCAATTAAATATACCTAAATATGTACAATACTTGCCAGTGCGTTTACAAAAATATGTAAATTAAAGATTCTTTTATTTTTGTAATAAAATCGTCTCCTCATTTCACTGGCAACAAAACTGCTTCGCTGCTGATACAACAATAGGCTAATTAAATAAAATTGCCATTTTGCAAAAGAAAACACGCGAATTTACATCAGCATGCCTGATGTTCCGTACAAAAACATAAAAAGATAATAACGCGGATTCAAAAAGAAAAAAGAATATTTAAAATACTGCAAAAATAAAAAGAAATATATTTATTATTCATTTTTACAACAATATTACCATTAAATATTTTTTGCAATGGGTTATAATGGGTAGGTATTGATTAAGTGATGCGTTAATTTTTTATTGTGAATCATGCACTATGATTGTTATGATAAAGCTACTTCATTTCTAACACTGTACAATCTAACCATGCCCCCTTTCAATATACTCTCCCTACCTATTTACACGTCGTTGCATGCCTTTCTCCGATTGTTCATAACAGTGGAGAAACGTAGGCTGTCATTTTTTTTTCAGTAAATGGTAGTCATAAAAAATTTTAAATAGAGCTTTACTATTCTATTGCTTTTGTTAAAATAAACCCTGAAAAATAAATCTATCGAAAATATGATGACGAAGATGCTGACCAAAAGATTGATAAAATTTGGTTACGAAAATTTTGTTATTTCTTCAATAGAGTAGTGAAACATGTGCATTTAAATGACAAGAAATTTATTAAAATCCTTTGTAACATTTGTTAACCACACTTTATATTTTTATAGTAAGGTACATACATACATAAAAACAGTCACGCCTTTTTCACGTAGGGGTAGGTAGATACCACTTCTTACACACATCTTTTGCTCTCATACATGCTCGTCGGTTGTTGGTACTCTTGACCTGACCTTTCTTCAAAAAAATGTTGATCTGATCGAGATATGTTCGCCGAGGTCGACCTCTACCGACTTGTCCATTCACACTCGCCTTACAAATTTGTTTCCTTCAACCATTCTTTCTACGTCTCCAAACCATCTAAGCAATCCTTTGTCTATCTTTGTGACCACATCTTTTTCACCACAGCGTGTTCTTATCTCACTATTCTTTACTTTATTCAACCGAGTCACTCCGGCTATACTTCTCAGACTTCTCATCTCCGCGGCATTAATCCTATTTTCATGCTTCTTCTGCCAAACCCAACATTCACTACCATATAAATGTGTAGGAACCAACACACCTCTATGCACAGCCAGATGTGCCTTTTTGACACTTTCTGGCGGTTCATAAAGCTATACAGTGCCCCATTCATTTCCTGCCAACACCCTTCGTTCAATGTCACTGTCATATTTCCATCTCTCGTAAACTTTTGAACCCAAGTACAAAAATTCATTTACTAGTTCCACTCTTTATTCCTTAATCGAAACTTAACAGTTTGTCATTTTTTTTTCTCTTTCAAAAACCATTACTTTCGTTTTGCTAACATTTATGTTCATCCCTTTGATTTTCAGAGCATCATGCATAACATTAACCATCGCCTGCAACTCCTTTTTAGATGACGCTAATATAACTTCATTATCGGCGTAAAGAACGCATTTGACGATTAAATCATTCATTTTTAATCCATACTCACTCTCTTTCATATTTCAATTTATAAATAATAAGGTACATACGCATATATAAGTAATGTGTAAGGCCAATACTAACATATTCAATAGAAACGAGAGCTGATACAGCAGAAACAAAAATAATACTTAGAACAACAGATATGAAAACATTGAGATTAATAACGGAGAAAACATTAAGAGACAGAGTCCCGAACATTCAAATAAAAGAATTATGTGGGACACAGGATATTGTACGGTGGGGAAGGCAGGCAAGACAAGAGTGGAATCAGCATGTTACACGAATGGACGGCAAGATGGCGAGATAGCTGGCAGTCTACGTCACAAATACGACTGCAACAGTAGAAAAAAGGTATCGGATAAGAACAGTCCTGCTGCGAACGTTTTCCTTTGTGAAGCGGTACTACAGCGACCTTGCACCAGTCCCCTGATACGCTGCCACAAAGGTTAAAAAGGCAGTACAGCAGACTAGCTACCGCGCACTGTGCAGCCTTCAGCATTTTAACCGGAATCCTGTCATACCCTGCAGTCTTGCCCAATTTTATACTTTTCAAAGCTTCCACAATCTCTCTTCTACTTATTTCACTTTTGTTGCAAATTTTACTATGTTCCCGAATGGAGAATGCGCTTGTATTTGCTTAAAGTAAGTTAGTTAATAGTAATTTTGTAGATCGCGTCCAACTTTATAGAGTTTGTCTCAGTAAAAAAGAATTTGAAGAACTTGAACCCATTGCAATCTTAATTTATATTAGGTTACTTTTCCCGACAGCTTTAAACCAGCAACTTACAGTTGGCAAACTCTTCACTCTACATTATTTATATTTATATCCGTCGGAATTAAACTTCCATCTGCCAGTTTATCATCAAGTAGTTGTTTTTTAAATAAAGGTTTCAGAAACTCGGAGTACGTTACTGATCGATATTTATAAATTATTAAAAATATTAAGGATCTATTGTTTTTTCTGAAAAAACTAACGATGGTTATAAAATATTAAATCTATGTAAAACCGTTTCATGTTAAAGTAAAGTTTTTGTTAAATTTTTAAGGGCGTTTACTCGGTAGATAGCTGAAATCCTCAAAAGCTTTTGTCATTATGTTTCATTCAGATGAAAGTTTTTTAATTCTCTTTATGTTGATCGAGTTTTGAAGAATTGTCATTAAAATTTTTATTACGAAAAATTTTCCGATTGAATGTTTCTTTGTTCTATTAGTAATGTAAAGTCGGCTATTTAAGTTGCCACAAAACCTTGAGTTTTTATTAAACAAGTTAAAAAGGGACTTTTGTGAGCTTTTATAAATTTTTAGCGATAATTTTTGTATTTACTAAACAAAAGAACATAACTGTTATTATTATTTTATTCTTTAGAATTAAAAACCTTAAATCTCCCGGCGCTAATGTTTTGATTTCAATAGAAATAATATTTAATTTCTATCTAGTTCTTATCATTCTAATAATGAGACTAGTTAAACATTTATTTACGGTCGCTCTCAGTTTTTGTTCTTTCTCAGAAAGTGGATATTAGTGCCATTTTTTCAATTTCGTTGTTAAACCGCTGTACGATTATTTAATCACATAATTGTGTTTACTTTCAAACTATTATCCTGTGTTTGCAAAGATATTAGAGGAAGACATTGTAATTAATTTCTATGTGACATCCAAAAGGGCAAGAGTTCATACTTGGAGCAAAAACGGTCGATCATGGAAACTCACGTTAGGGATTTCTATTATTGCAGTTGAACCAAGGAGTCCCTTTTAAATTTAAATAGCAAATTACATTTTTTTCTAGTCGATCTGCGCCAATTGCTCCCCTATTTTTAAAAATGCAGTCCACGCTTAACCTTTGTGGTAACGTTATTCTTGGATTAACGACTCTTAAGAATTATCCAACAACCCTTTAAGACACGGCACTTAAATTGATGATATCTGAAAATACACGCAAATAAAAAGTGATAACACAAGTAAACACAAATTTAGACTCTGGCTTCAGTGTATCTGATTTTGATTACTAATGCTTAACTAATCAGAAAAATGGTACTAGCTAAAAAGCTTTGCTTTTGTAGCTATCAGAACGAAATTTAAAATAAGTACGAACTTTTTCGTATAAGCCCCCAAATGTAATCACCCATTATGTTCTCATTATATTGTCCTTGATAACGTTGCTTAAAGTCCATCGCATCCTGGTAAAAACGTCTCCCTTGAACTATAGGGTTGAGCTCCTATGGACCCATAAAGAGCCACAGTGGAGGGGCTTACCTTACTACACCCCTTTTTACCTACCTACCTAATTATCTTTTAATTGGTCCAAGTCATGTGTTTGAAGTTATCAAGCATAGTGGAAATGAGCTCTTTGTAATTCTCAGCTATTTTATTTTTAGAAAATCCATGGTTTACTGCTTTTTGACATCTACGTATGTTCGTATGTGCGTTAGTAATTATTTTTCGTCTCGATTATCTCCAGAATAAAAAATGATATCGACGAGGGACCAATTGCATTCGACGTATAATTACGCAACTTAGAACTAATTAGATTTTCAGCAAAATCGGTCGGGCTGTTTTTTATGGAGAATCAAAAAATTGAAAAAAATGGTAAACTTTCGGATTCATTTTTCGTCTCGATTATCTCGAGAACATAAATTGATATCAACGTAGGACCAATTGCATTCGACGCATAATTACGCAACTTAGAACTGATAAGATTTTCAGCAAAATTGTTCAAGCTTTTTTACCATTACTTTTGTTTTGCTTACATTTATTTTTATCCCTTTGATTTTCAGGGCATCATGCATAACATTAACCATCGCCTGCAACTTCTCTTCAGATGATGCTAATATGACTTGATTATTGGCGTAAAGAAAGCATTTGACGATCAAAACATTCATTTTTAATTCATACGCACTCTCTTACAAATCTTTTAAACAATAGTCTAGGTATAAGTGAAACAGCCATGGCGAAGCCACACATCCCTGTCTCACACAATATTATACATTTACGTATAAAGCTTCGTTTATCTTGACACAAGCAGTGGAATCCTCGTAAAGTGATTCTAGTGCACGAATTAAACTACCGCTCATCCCATACTTAGATAATGTCGACCACAATTTACTCCTCACCACTCTGTCATATACTTTTTTCAAATTTATAAAAGCACAATAGACCTTCTGACTTCTAGCCAAGAATTTTTCGATACACCTCGTAATAAAAAGAACTGATCCATACATCTTCCTCCTCTACTAAATGCTGCTGGCACATCCCATATAATATAATCCAAAAGTATCTAATCAAAAACTGGATTAACTGGATTTTTGTAAAAAATATAATTGATTGTAAAGACTAATTAAGGAGGTACTTTCATTTAAATTTGAATATTATGATGCTTTGTATTTGAAACCAACGGAAGTGCTGGCAAGATTAAAAGCTACAAAAGGGCATAACGGTCAACAATGCAAGTTATTTTGTTGCAGATTGCATTGTAATACATCACCGTTTAACGTTAATATAAACAAGATATTTAGAACTTACTAAACAGTAGCAAATTCTTAACAAAATTGCAATCCTAACTTAAGAAACATACCTAATCCCACTCGCATCTTTTGTTGTTCTCTTTATAATTTTAGTAAACAGTTTCAACAAGAATCAACATGCCCTAGAATAATAAGCATTTCAACTTTAACAATGCTACCGAGTCTAAATGTTTTTGTTCATTTAAGTTTCACATTTAGAATGTTAAGAAAGATGAATTGGAAGTCGGTTTTTGCTTCATTGTTATCTATTCATTGTTCGTATATACATATTATATGAAAGTCGCCATGGGCGTCGAAAAGCTAAATTAAAGTTCGGGGAAGCGTCTTTGTCTGCGGTAATGACAGATACTCCGTTTAAGCTGTTGATTAAGTAACTTGCAAATGAAATATATATAATACTAGCTGTTGCCCGCGACATTGTCTGCGTGGAATTTAGTTTTATCTCAATATCTTTAAATTAGGACAATTTTTTTTCTTGATATCAGATATAACATCAAAGAATATCTTTATTTGCTCCGTGCGTGATTGCAGCGCCATGGTATCTGTGAACTAAAGGACGCTGTCACAGAGTTTTTTAATATATAAATGAATGGGGGTTTCCAATAAAAATTAATTTTTATTATTAAAAAACAATTTTTTTGCGTGTCAATTAATTTTCAATTCTATAAATTTGTTATGCAAAAATTACCGATAAAATATAAGTATAATTAATAATGTAAAAACAGTATAAAAGCTGTAGCGTTAACTATAGTAAACAAAATAGGTTATAACCACAGTAGATCAGACTTTAAATAATATTGGCAAGAAGAAAAAGTACGATTTGACATAGTAATGAAATAAATAGGTATATATTTTTGTTTAACTTTCAGATTTTAAGCAAACATGGATACAAATATTAAGACAGGTTTTCAAGCAATTAGTCATACCATCGATTTTCAACCTCAGACCATTATCAAAGGTAAAAATCTCGTACTTGCAGAGCACGTCCGAGATGTTAAAGAACATCGTCTAAATAACAAAAGTTATTTGATAAAGTCACGAGTTATTCGACAAGCATCGGCCCATATGCAACACCTTACACTACTTATTTAAATGTAAATACCAATTAAATGATTTATTCTATTAATAAAAATAATAAGTAAAGCTTGATTTTTTTATTTTGGATAAATTTAGCTCGATAAGTCACTGATATGCTGCAATTTCGTTTATAATAAAAGTAAAAAATACCGCATTAATTGACTTCATTAATAATGAAGCAAGCGCTTCTAAAACTCGTATCGAGCAACAATGGGGCAAACCCATTCCTCGGCAATTTGCAAAAAAAAACTATTCAAAAGGAGAATATTTAGAAAATACGTTTCCGCATAAATACAAGCAGCTGCAAGAAAGTCCGGGTATCCGAATTGATCTCAAACTTTTCTTTAAAGCAATTTTGACAGCTCAATCTAATATAAATTAAGGTTATGGTACTACTTACTTTTGCCTCTTCACTGCAGCTATCCACTTATTTCCATGGTTTATTTTCCATTTTGCAGTCTGAAATTTAAAAAATTAACATTAATTTTTTGCTCTCGTATATTTTCATTTTACTACACAGCAACTGCGGTGGCTGGTTTTACCCATTTTTTAAAAATTAAAATATAATTAATAATCTGACGTGTATTTTGCTAACTGTGACAATAAAAATTGCTTAAGTTATCCACTGCGTGCGCTGGTATCCATTCCGGTTTCCCCTACTTTGACTTCGCTCGGAGCGAATAGACCACCCCATATGCAATTTAAAAATGAACCGTGCCATCTGTTGAATTTTTGAGGAACCAAATTTTAAAGTGGTCAGGTGGATGGTCGCTAACATTTCTATGGGGCGTTCTTAAAATAAACAGCACCACCTATTGATTTTTTTAGGAACTTAACTAAGACACTAAATAAAATGGAATTTAATTATTTTGTTTAAATTTTTCGTAACACAAGCTTCTAATAAAAACAATTAACGCAAAATTTTAAAAAATTAGATTCTTTTCGCAGGGTCAACTGAATGAGAACGCAAACGTTAACTTGTATATTTGGTGCACAAGGAGGGAAGAAGGGTGAATGCTTACACTGCCTCGGGGTCCTCTACAGCGGTACTGCCCCGGGTTCCCCGACAAGAGTGTCATTTGCATAGGTAGCTGTCACAAATCACTTGTTGTTGAGCAAATCAGCCGTGTAGAGTAAATACAATACTGGTTTTAGAGCGCTTCATTGTGAGACTCCAGATTTTAAAGAAAAGGGTGACGTGTACGCATCTTGGGATTTGACGAGAAGATAACGAAATTCTAGGTAGGATTTACATGCATACATATAGTCACGCCTTTTTCCCATAGGGGTAGGCAGAGACCACTTCATTTCACTTCCGCTACGGTTCTTACACACATCTTTTGCTTTCGCTACTTTCATCAGTGCTCTTATACATGCTCGTCGGTTGTTAGTACTCTTGACCTGGCCTTTTTTTTAGAACAATGTTGATCTTATCCAGATATGTTTACCGAGGTCGACCTCTACCGACTTCCGTCCATTCACACTTGCCTTATAAATTTGTTTCGTCAATCTTCCATTATCCAGCCTTTTTACATGTCTTAACCATTTAAGCATTTCTTTATCTATATTTCTATCTTTGAACCCAAGTATACAAACTCATTTACTCGTTCCACTCATTTTACCTTAATCAAAAGTTAGTTTGTCATGCTTTTGTCACGTGCCTATTTTTTCTATAGTTTCGTATTCATGGTTGCATACAGTACACTATGCTATAACTCGAATATATCATTCGTTGTAGATAATGTTGCATAATTTTCGATAGTTAGTTTGTAATTTCTGTGTGGATGGGACTGGATATCCACACGAACGAGGTACAGACTTGAGAAGATTGTGGGTTGACGTTTATTCCGCGCCATTTTTCTTGATTTCCGATATAGGAGCGTCAGTCGTTTGAAGAGCTTCATCGAAGTCGGAGGTGTTGGTGAAGGTTGTTGGGGACGGTGCGTTATTAGCACGTGTGCGGAACCTCTATGGGATTTCTTTCATATCTGGCTGTATTTGGGCCATCTTAATTGGATTTTGAAGAAAACCCATTTGATTTTTAACTTGACCATTTTGTCTTGCCATTGTTGTGGATATTGTTGGAGTTGGTGTCAAGTTAAAATAACCGTTATCGGGATCTATTTGAGGGAAGCCATCGTTAATCATACCATAATCTAACCAGCCCCCGGAGTAGTTCAGGAGTAGCACCGGAGTAGGCCACAGGATAGGCCACAGGAGTACATGTGAATTCGCATACCCAAAGGTTATCAGTGATTTGTTTTTAAATATATAACGCCTTGTCTCGTTCGACACCACCAGTAAGTTTTGTTTCAGTTTATAAGTATAGTACTTTGTGAATTCGTATATCCAAAGGTTATAAGTGATTTATTTTTAAATATATAACGCAGTGACTCATGCTGACACCACTATCATGTTCTGTTTAGTTTATTAGTATAGTACATTGTTGAAAACTATTTATTGCATTAGATAATATGCCAAAACTAAACTTGGATTAAAGTAACCTTCTCAATAATTCTTTATGTCCAAGTAAAAACATATTTTCTTCCTACTTATTTGTAAATATCCTACAATCTTGATATTTTAAAGGACAACCATTGTAAAGTTATTTTTAAATGAACTTGATTGTTTTGGCAGTGAAAATCTTATGTAAACGGTTAACTAGTGAATTTTCTTTGCCTTCATGTAAATGTTTGAATCAGTGTTATTAATGAGTTAACTAATATATATATGTTTTACCTTTTGTTCTTTGCCTTCATGTAAATGTTTGAATTAGTGTTGTTAATGAGTTAATTTATATATGTCTTACTTTTTGTTGTAACTTGGTAAAGACTGTTACTCTTACTTCTGTTCTGGTTATTTTATAAAGCTGTAAATTTTACATTTTTGGTTTGTTCTAGCAAGAAAATTTTACCATAGCTGTTAACTTTGACTATATTTGTTATGATGTTGCTATTGAACTGTGTACCTTAATTATCTATTGAGTGAGTAAAGTATCCAACATATTTTTGCTGTAATTTTATTTATTTGGTTCACCATAATCATAGTTGTTTATCTTGTAGCCCTGCTAGTGCCTATAAGATCTAGGGGTTTCCGGCTTACACCGTCAAGCCGGTGGCGCAGCTCACTTTTATATTTTTTTCTTCTACCCTCTACGGCTGAGCTCGGGCATAATTTGGCAGTAGAGAAACCGCTAGCAGAGTACTCGTTAGAGAACGAAAAAAAGACGTGGCACTTTTTTTTCTTTTAAAAATCGTTACTTTTATTTTTTTGAATGTATTTTTATCCCATTGATTTTTAGTGCATCATGCATAACAGTAACCATCGCCTGCATCCTCTTTAAATACTTATTTCACTTTTATTGCAACTTTTACTCATGTCTCCGAATTGGGACTGTGCTTGTTTATCCTCTTTTTTAACTAAACTTTCAAAGTATTCGATGTATTGCGAAGTGGGATTTTGGGTTAGGAAATAGCTAAGGGAAAGACATTTTTTTAACTAGTAAAGAAGCCGATGTGCCAAACTTTATCGAAGTTCTGGGAAATGTCCAAAAATGCTACATGACAATATTTTTTGCCTACTCATGAAAAATAAGTATTATTTCGTATATGTTTAACAATATACTATTAAACTAGTTACAATTCATACTTTTAATGATTTTGTACTTTACTTTCTGCTTTGCATAAATGATTAGACAATTAAAAACGTAGTAAAATATAATGTAACAAAGATTTTTACAAAAAATTCCAAAGACAAGTTTAATAAATAATGAAAATCAGTTGAAAAATCTTGTACATTTAATAAAATGACGATTAATCGTATTTTTAATTAAATAAAAATGAAGATTAATCGAAGTAAAGATTCTGATTTGATAGTCCTTAGATTTATTTGCGCAATAATGGTATCGCGATCAGCAGCACTGTGACAATATTTTTCTCTTACCGAGAAAAAGACAGCAAACAAGATAAAACGTTACTCCCTGCAGCAATTACTTTGAGCTTTTCAATTGATACATCGCAACAACAACAAAAAAAATTCTAATTTAAAACATGGCAATTGGACGAGCTTTGGTATCTAGTCATTCGGACATGAAACAGATGTTTGTCAGCAAGTACAGACTGTTCTCTTGGAGAAAGATCAAATTAAATTTTTCTTTTTGGTAAAAAGGGGGTTTTCTCTTTTGTATAATTAGAGAATATAAGAAGCTCTACAGCTGTAATTTTTTATTTGCAAGTAAATGGGGGTTGTGAAGCTTAAAATGAGATTTTTTACATTACACTTCAGTAATTGCTTAATAAACGCGACCTCGTTGCAAAAGAGTAAACCTTGTATTTTTGTCCTTATTATATTTTAAAAATATTAAAAGCACCTTTTTTTTTAAAAGCACTTGGTATTTTTATTTAACATTATAATAACAAACTTTTTATTACAATTATGACTTGAATAATGAAGAGTATTTTTAAATGAATAATAATAAACAATATATCAAGTTTTATTATCAACGCGTTTAAAAAAATATCATTACGACACACTGCTGATTATCCAATAATCAAAGTGCTTCTTGATCTGCTAGTGAGGTAGTTTTTAAATAAAATCGCGAAAAATGGGATCATTTTAGGAAATTTTTGCATTTTACCTGCAGAAAACAATTTAATTTAACCTAGGGCGAGAATGACGATAAAAATTAGGAATGTGTTACGCAACATCACGACTAAAATTGCATTGAAATTGGTGAATTTTATAAATCCGGCTCGAAGGACCATCGACTTGGGTGAGAATAATAATGGGCTGTACTTCTGAAAACGCAGTTTAATTTTCGACCATACCAAAATAATTACTTACCTTAGATCACCATTTAAGTTAATTCACAAGGTTTTTCTAGGAAGCCAATTCTTTAATTTTTTTTTTCAATGGTGCAATCACACTCTTACAAATAAACGTAGGTTAGGTTAGATTAAAACGGCGGTTCGGAGGGAACCCACTTATGCCTTTTGGCCCGTTGTGATACCGTGATGGGCGGCGGTGCCTTCCTCCACTACCGTGAGAACCAGTTGGAACTTTTAATAAAAGTGTGAGGTCTTTAATGAGCTGAGCTGAGATCAGATAAGTCATCAAAGTTCGGTTGCCCGAAAGGTATAGAAAGCCGTTTTCTGCCTAGGGCAGGGCAGTGGCAGAGAAGATGTACCATTGTTACCTCATCTTCCTCATCGTGACAGCTTCTACAGTAGTCGTGTCATAGCTCTTCAATTCCCATGCGTCGTGAATGAGATCCACCTGCACAGTGTCCTGTTATGGCCACGATCGCATTTCCAATAGACTCCCTGGATAGGGTTAAAACATCATTCATTCGACGCAGATCTAGTTTAGGTCAAATCTGTTGCGATGATGTGCATGTGGCTTCATTTTGCCACTTCAAAAAAAATAAATAAACGTAACTTCTTAATTTTATTCAAGAAAAATAAAAAAAATGTAGTACAAAATCACTGAATTTTGATTGTACTGTGCTGTCTTTTGTTAATAATGACTAAAGACTGAATTTTATGCAAAAGGCATATTTTTATTTTTGGGTATCTTCCATATTTTTTATATACATGTTTCACGTACCAACATGATATTTTTTATATTCTTTTTAAGCGCATATAGTGCATATTTGGTATTTTCATCATAAATGTATATGTTAGTCCATACTTGCCTTTTATTTTTCATATGTTTACACATTTAAACATGCTAAAGCTTCGGGATTTCGGAAAATTTTCTAATATTAAAAAATCTTAAGATTACCCTACATAAATTAGACAATCCAATATTTCAAACACTTCTAAAAACGTACTGCAACGTAGAAAATAAAAAAATTACAGTTTGTCATCTCTTCGCAAGAAATATATGACATTATAAATAGTATTCAGGAGAAAATAGGAATCATTAGGGGCACTGTTGAGAACAAAATTAAACATAAATTGGCTGAGATTTTAAATAAAAAAAGGGATTGCTTTTTTAAAATTGGTTAATAATGTGTTGAATGGTAATGTTAATGAAACTATTGGTATAAGTCCTTCTGTAAAAACTAGTTTACAGTATGCACCAATAAAATCTTGCGATGTAGAAAGATCATTCTCGTCTTATAAACACATTTTAAGTGATCGTAGATATTAAACAATAGAGAATTTTAAAAATATTTGATTGTATATTGTTGCAATAAATAACCTATTACATATAGTCACACCTTTTTCCCGTAGGGGTTGGCAAAGACCCCTTCCTTCCACTTGCTATGGTTCTTACACACATCTTTTGCTTCCTCTACTTTCAGTGCTCTCATGCATGCTCGTCGGTTGTTGGTACTCTTGACCTATAAATAATTGTTAATGTGGTTAATGATATACTTAGACAGGAACGAGTTAATTCCATCAATAGAGATATTGAAGCAATCGTCTAGTGGGGAACCAACAATCTTGTTCAGTTTAACGCCTAGAAAACACAAAGCGCCACGTTTTTCAAGAAAGTGAATTACTCAAATCATTTCATCACAATGTCCGGAAATACCTTTGAGTGTATTTGAGTGTATTTGAATTAAGTCTCTCCATCTCGATTTAGGGAATCACGGTGTCTAATAATATGTCTTGACATGACCATGTTGCTAACATCGCAAAGAGGCTGGGTGTTCTGTGGAAAGCTAGAAAGTTTTTTACTCCTGATCAACTGTTAACGACGTACAAGGCTCAAATCCAACCTCTACTGGAGTATTGCTCTCACATATACCCTTCACCCACTAGAACATACAAGAGTTGCAGACCAGACATTACACAGATATTTCCATGGAAGATGCTCCAGAGAAATAAAAACTCTTGTACCACCACTGGCCATATTCGGCAGAAGAGCTTGGCACGCTGATCAGTCTCACCCATTTACTCTCAAGATTGACACTACAAGGACCAATCTCCATCAAGAATCCTTCTTTTACAGGGCCGCTACAGAATGAAACAAGCTTCCAAAATAAGTTTTTCCAGAGAACTATGACCTGCAACTTTTCAAAAAGCGGGTCCAAAATCACCTCCTTTCTATAATCCCTCCTCCTTCTAATAGTCGCAGTGTCTAGGTCTAAATTTTTTGCGACTATTTTCAGTAAAAATAAATCCTTTAAAAATTAAATGCATATCATATGCATATTGCATATTTTATTGCATATTTGGACAATTTTTTAATACATATTGCATGCATATATTGAACATTTTTTAGTGCATATTTTGCAGTCTTTAATATTCACTCACTATTTTTGGAGGAGTAAAAGAAAAAAATCTTGACAATGATGTAGCACGAAAAAACAAGCGCATTTTAAATTTTCATAGGCACTGAACACCCCTTTAAAGATCCACCACCCTAAGCAATTTACTTTGTACTTGAAAGCATTTAGTAGTTTTATTTTACCAAAAACCACTTTATTTCGATAGGTAATTTGCATAATTTGTAAAAATATTTAAAAAAGTACCTTCGTTATTTAGGGTAAAAAGATTTTAGGAGAAGCTGGTTAATTTAGGGTTATTTTATACAGCAAATACTTTAAAAGATTTACCTTTTCTAATTCCATAATGCTAATAAAGCATTTTATGCATATAAAGAACTGACACGGACAACACAGACGGGAAATTATAAAACCCTAATAAGACCTGCAATTACCTATGCAGCCAAAGTTATGACATTGAAAAAAAACAAGAACATTAAGGGTGGCAGAGCAAAAAATCTTAATACCAAAACCTCTAAAAATGAAAAATAACCAAGTTAGAAACAGAACCAATAGAGAAATATCACAAGTACTAAAAGGTAAAGACTTATTAGACCAAATTAAAAAACGAAGAACGAAGTGGTTAAGACACTTATAAAGAGCTAGACCTGGAGATACGAGATATTTATCCCTTTTCACTTCCCGACATCAGTTCACCCGTAAATTATTTTTTCTTCACTTTTTACCATTTTCAAAGCCTTTAGCACTGGTCTATCAAAAAGATTCCCAACGAACATTTTCTTTTATATTTATTATTTCTGTAATAGTATTATTTCTGCATAGCTTTATGAACAGCCAGAAAGTGTCAAAAAAGGCACGTCTGTCGGTGCATAGAGGTGTGTTGGTTCCTACACTTATGTATGGTAGTGAATCTTGGGTTTGACAGAAGAAGCATGAAAATAGGATTAATGCTGCGGAGATGAGTAGTCTGGGAAGTATAGCCGGAGTGACTCGGTTGGATAAAGTAAAGAATAGTGAGATAAGAGAACGCTGTGGTATAAAAGAAGATGTGGCTACAAAGATAGATAAAATTCTTAGATGGTTTGTACACGTAGAAAGGATGGATGAAGAAAGATTGACGAAACAAATTTATAAGGCGACTGTAAATGGACATGTATGAAAGTAAAGGAAACAAAAGATGTGTAAAAGAACCGTAGCAAGTGGAAGAAAGTGGTCTCTGCCTACCCCTACGGGAAAAAGGCGTGACTATATGTATGTAAAAATATAATAATTTTTTTTGGATAGTACTTACATAAACAATTTGTTTTTATTTTAAGTTTTATGTGCCAAAAATTACTTTTATTATATCTTTTTTCAGACCTCAGCTTTTATAATGGAAACCAGTGCCACAGCTTAATATGAAACATTTCAAACAAAAAGTAACTTCATTCTGCACCGCCCGAGTATTGCACGTTATTATTATTATTATTAAATAAGTGTGAAACCATGCGAAGATAATCTCGAGCAGACTGTTACAGATTTAAAAAAGTTCAATAAGACTGGGAGCTTCAGAGTCTGTTCGGGAACACTTTACGCTTTTCGTTTTCATACGTTTTCCCGGTCTTTTATAATTTTCCGAGTCTCTTGTTATGCTCCGTATCACCGTAATACTAATTCATTTGGCTTCGTTAGAATACGACGGCAGTAACACCTGAACACCTGAATATACGAATGAGAGTATAACGTCTTTGTAAAGCCCGAAGTAAAGAGTTGTGTAGCAATTAAAAATGTATGTATCATTTCAATTTTTTTATTTAGGTACTCATCTTTCATTTTTGTATCTTCATTATACGGTTATTAATAAAATAGCATGCTGGTTGACGTCAAAAATAAGTTTTTAAAAGAAATATCACAAATTACAGAAAATTGAAAAGGGTTCAAAAATTAAAGATACAAAATTATTACAATTTCGACATATTTAAGATCACTTATTTTTACCACAACGTTTTATTTAGTTTAATTTGTTGAAATCAAACATTGACTGCCACCTGGTGGATAGTACTACCCCTATAACGCTTGAATCTGTGGAATTATTTATGGCGCTTGACTCGGTCGCATATTTGCAGAGGTACCTATTTATTTATCCGCGTCTATCATTTTTATTTTTCGCAGTTTATTTCCACGTGTTAATTTACATTTTGTCTTCCGGTTCTGTTTTGTTTCAAGCAGTTAGCTTTCAATTCTTAACGTGAATTATAAATGTTCATTGTTCTCGAAAAATAGTGAACTTTCAAAAAGAATATATTTCAGCCAAATTTTGTATTAATTTGTGCAAGTATTGAATTGTAATATTGACTTCAATTCAATCATAATTGAAGAGATATAGAGTGAGAAATCCTTTAAGTTGTACATCCAAATCTTAGAATCTACAAGACTCTATTTAATGGTGAATTTTTTAATCGTTTCTTTTTTAATTGCAAACCACGAGTTAATTTCCACATACAGTTTGCTTTTCGGAGGATTAATTGATGCTGAGAAAACTTACGACGTTGAATTTTGAATCCTTTTACATTTGTGGTAAAAATATTTGCTTTAGAAATGTGTTGTAGAAACATTGAACAATGGACCTATTGTTTGATAATGTCGAAACGTTTTACTCAATCAAACCAAAAAAGTTGGTGGAATTGTTTATTACCCACCATTACTACTCTTTTCAAAAATGAATAGCTTTAAATAAAGTCTGGTGTGTTTTCTTATCAACTTATCAATAATAAATAAATCACCTTTGTTTTCAAAAGGCACTAAATTATTAACATGCAATATAAGCGAGTAGCAAAAAGTGATATTTACTTTTTATACATGATATAGTCACGAACTCTTCTACAAATGAAACAAAACAGTGGAAACGAACTGACGTTAAAAAAGAGAGGAGAATTATCATTGCTGTATCAAAGGGATTAACACGACAACTCTAATAAAAATTTTGAGTTTCTAAAAATCATACGATACATCGAAATATAAATTAAGTGTAAAGAATCACTAATAATTTTTTTATGTACCTATTACTTTATAAAAGTATCATTATTGGTAAGATTCGAAAAACCTAGCATACATACTGACATCCTGTCGTGGATGTAAGATACCTACTTTAAATTTTATCGATACCTAATTCGGTAGGCACCATGTAATTTTTAGTTCTTTTCGTGTTATCTCAACTCTCACCAATCTTTGATCAGACATACATATTGTCACGCTTTTTCCGTAGGGGTAGCAGAGACCACTTCCTTTCACTTGTTACTGTTCGTACACACATCTTTTGCTTCGTCTACTTTCCTCAGTACTTTCGTACATGCCCATTCACACTCGCCTTATAAATTTGTTTCGTCAATCTTTCTTTATCTATCCTTGGTTTTATTGTCGATTTTTTTGTCTGAAAATCGATGTTTCCAATTTATTTTCAAGATAACTCCGTTAATTTCTGAGCTATTAACTTAAACAAAAATTTATTTTAAAGCACTCTTTAAGTACTTTAAAAATTATTTGTAAGGTTTCCTCCTAAAATCTTCCGTTTTCTTGTTATTCAACGTTGATATATTAAATATATATTAAATCATGAATAACTCAAAAACTAGTAACTCTCCAAAAAAACGTCATATAAAATTTTATGCTTAGAATTAATCCCTGAATCGACCTATTGGGTTACTTATAATCCTTACATTTTTACCCCCGAGAGGGGATGGTATTTACCCCCAAGGCACACCTCGGAACAATATAACTTTTAATAAGAAAGGGAAAATGAGCTGGTTTACACATTTTCATCAAAAGCGGTGCTGTTTATAAAAATTCGAATCTAAATACCGCTACTACAGAATCACCCCCTGAAGTTTGTCGCACTTATTTAATAACACCCTGTAAATTACATAATAGTAAAAGTTTTATTATTAAAAAAGCTTATAATGCATTAACAGTATCTTTCCAGAAGTCATTACATTTTTTTATAACTAATACCGAGTTGTTTACCCTAAAACAACAATGAGATGATTTATAAATCCAAAAAATCTTGTGTGACCAAAAAAATTTTAAAGGTATTAATTTGAAAAAAATTGCTGTGCACACCACAGACTGGTTCAGTTTAATGCGATTCTCTTCGGTTTCATTTGATACACAATTTGAGCTAATTTTAACGACAATTTAGGTAAAGATTCGGAAACACCAATTTAGACATAAAAGTCTTCTACAATTTTATTTTTTTTTTATGAAAATAGTCGCAAAAAGGCTAGACCTATCGTGTGGGCCGCGGACGGCCCGCACTGCGACTATTAGAAGGGGAAGGGATTATAGAAAGGAAATGATTGTGGACACGCTTTTTAAAAAGTTGCAGGTCATAGTTCTCTGGAAAAACTGATTTTGGAAGCTTATTCCATTCCGTAGCAGCCCTGTAAAAGAAGGATTCTTGATGAAGATTGGTCCTTGTAGTGTCAATCTTGAGAGTAAATGTGTGAGACTGATCAGCGTGCCGAGTTCTTCGGCCGAATGTGGCCAATGGTGGTACAAGAGTTTTTATTTCTCTGGAGCATCTGCCATGGAAATATCTGTAGAGCAATGACTGGTCTGCGAGAGATCTGTGAGAGTTGAGCTGTTTATCAAACGAATGTTTATCGAATGTTTATCAAACGAATGCTGACAAAGGTCTTCTGGTAGTTTTTGCCGGAACCAAAAAAAAATATAGTAAGAAAAAATTTAAAAGCTGACAAGTTTGTACTTAAATAAGGGAATGAAAAGTTTGTTACGATTATTAATCTCGGGTTCGTTAATTTAAAAACACTCAGTACTAGAACAACGTTCCCACCTTACAACTAAGATTAGAGGGTGGAACAATTGAAAGAGTCGAAAAATATACATATCTCGGCACCATCATAAATGATCAACGGGACCACTCGCAAGAAATTAAAAGCCGAATTGAAAAGAGCAGAAATGTATTCATTAAAATGTCAGCGCAGTTTTTAAAATTCGAGACCTAACCATGAACACAAAACTAAGAATGTTACGCTGCTATGTGTTTTCCGTGTTACTATATGGAGTGGAGTCATGGACACTGACAGAAGCAATGACGAAAAAGATTCAAAATGCGGCTCTATTAAAGGATGCTAAGGGTATCATAGACAGATCATGTAACTAACATTGAAATCCTTAGAAGAATGTCAAAGGAAAAAAAAATCATGAATATAATTAAAACAAGAAAAATACAATATCTAGGTCACATCATGCGAAATAAAAACAAATATAATCTCTTGCAGTGCATATTACAAGGGAAAGTGAAAGGAAAGAGAAGCGCCGGAAGGAGAAGATTCTGTTGGCTAAAAAATTTAAGAACTTGGTTCTCCATGAAAACCACCGAACTATTTCGAGTAGCCAACGTCTGAAACAGATAGGCACCTGAAGAAGAAGAAGAAGTACTAAAACTAAACAATTTATTCTTATCTTTCTTCTGGTAATACAATAAACTCTTATTTAATAAATCACTTGCATATTCACTATACTTTAACTTTTTAGAACAATCTTTTTAAAACTTTATTACTTTCTAATTGACTAACTTCCGCCCCGCGAGTTTAAATATATCCATAATATACAACCAATCTTTCTATAAATATTCATCGCAGGGCCTCCAATTACCGCCCGCGGCTATAGATTATTCGCTAAAATGTCGGGCGTTTGATGTTACCATAAAAAAATCACGTATTTTTTATAATTAAGTACAGGGGCGTATTCATTGACCACAATCCGTAATAATATTATGAATCTAATAATAGGGTCATGAAACAAAATATTTGCACCAAAAAGACGGGAAAATACGAGAAATTGGAAAAAACTGTTACTACCAAATAAAAAATGAATAAAAATATTTTCTAAAAAAACCTGCGTATACTAAATGCAATGTTTAATGTATCATTTTAAATATAAATTTTAAAAAACACAATACTTTACAAGTACAATTTAAAACACTGGTCGTTGATGAATTAAAACCCTGTTTTGCACAAATTTGGTCAATCATTTTTGGGTTTTTAGAACGTTCGTGTTTTAACCGCAGGTAGCAGTACGTCGTTTTCTAATCTTTCTAATCTGCGCCCTCTCGCGCGGCGATGACAGTTCACTTTCCATGGTGTTAAAAAATAGTAAATTTTTTAACCAAATTATTACTGATTGACAAAATGAAAACTTTCTGACAACTTCTATCGCATGTTATGTTTTATTTCTATGCTAAGGACACCCTATTGATATTTCCGAAAAATAACGATGTCCAAACAAAAATCAGCAAAGTATTTCATTTTACTGTCAAATATGCCAAAAAACAGGCGCGCATTCAATCCTTTGCAAATTTCTCAAAACTGAAAAATAAAAAAAAATTCAGAAAAACAATAATTAAATTTGACATTACTTCGAACGCGGCTTAAACGGGATATACAGAGTGGACCAAAAGTCTGGAAACGGACAATTATCTCGTAAATTGCTAGTCTGAATTGTACAAAATTTGAGATAAGCCTTTTTTCCGTAAAGTAGGCAGAGACCACTTTTTTTCACTTGCTACGGTTCTTACACTCATATTTCGCTTCCTCTACTTTCATCAGTGCACTCATACATGCTCGACGGTTGTTGGTAATTTTAACCTGGCCTGTTTTTAAAACAATGTCGTTTTGATCGAGATAAGTTCGCCGAGGTCGACCTCTACCGACTTTCCTATTCACACTCGTCTTATAAATTTGTTTCTTTAATCTTTTTTTAATATCCTCTCTACGTGTCCAAATCATTTTAAGCATTCCTATATCTATCTTTGTAACCACATCTTCTTTCACACCATAGCGTCCCCTTATCTAACCATTCTACACTTTATCCACTCCGGCTAGGCTTCTCAGACTACTCATCTCCGCAGCATTCATTTTATTTTCGTGATTCTTCTGCCAAACTTAATATTTACTACCATATGCATAGCCAGTCGTGCCTTTTTTGGCATGTGGCTGATCATAAAGGTATGCAGTGCCCCATTTCTTTTTTTCTCTGCCAACACCCTTCGCTTAATGTCACAAATACTTTCGGTCTTTCGTAAACTTTGAACCCAAGCAAACAAACAACCATATTTACTTGTTCCTTTTTTTCTTCTCGAATCAGCAGCTCGCAGTTTGTCATGATTTCTTTTTTTTTTCAAATACCATTATTACTTACGTCTTGCTTACATTTTCGCCTGCAACCTCTCTATTAATGATACTTATATGGCCTGATCATCGGCGTAAAGGAACATAAATTAACTTTGTTACACTAGCCAACAAAGCCAGTCATCTGAAATTAACACTTTAACTATCATCTATGTCGTTAGATATATTATTGGCTATTATATACAAAACATGTTTAAGTTGTTCGTTACATCCAATTTAAGTCTGGTCTTGGACCCCATCGGCTAAACTCTTACATACAAGGTAGCTCTACAACCCAGGGTGGATCTTGGCTGACTGCACTATACTCCTCCAGGCCTTCCGGTCCTCCATCAGATTCGTGTCCAGCGAAATATTCATTTCTGTGAGATTTGCTTTGATGTTGTCTTTCCATCTTTGGCGTAGTCTCCCAAGTGGCCTTTTTCCCGACGGTCTCTTTATCCATATCAGTTTCGTCAGTCTGTCATCTCGTAGTCTATGGACATGTCCGTACCATCTTGGGCGCTGGGACTTGATATCCCCGTCGCCATAAAGCTGACTAATCTTGGCGTTTGTCCTGATGCGATAAAGGTTTCTGTTAGGGTAGGGACCAAATATTTGCCTTGGAATTTTTCTTTTTTTATTAGCCTTAGTCATTGTCCATGTCTCGCACCTTTAAGTGATTATTGGCTTTATAATGCTTTTATAGACTTTCACCTTTGAGGTTCTTGAGATGTTTTTAAATTTAAAAGAGTTATTTAGAGAGAACAGACATCAATTTGCGGGTAAATTCTTGGAGGAGCCAAAATCTTGAAACAAGAAAAATTATTTTAAACTCGTCTTTTAGTTCGGACACTCTTTATTAGTTTCATCCAATTGATCTTAATTTTTCTAAATTATATACATATGCTCGGGTTTCATTTCAAAATCCCATCAATTCCGTTTAACAAAAAAAAAAGTAATGGATGACCCAAATTCTGGATGACCATTTACAAGCACATACCCGACGTTAATGTCAAAATGTCGCTAAAAAAATACATGTAGCACAAAAAAACAATAACACTTCTGTGCGTTACAGACTTAATATCATTTTTAATGGACCAAACGCAATACAATCCATCATTTAAAAAAAAAGGAGGCTAAAAATCGTCACCGATGAAATTTTTTAAATAAAGATGACCTGTCAACCCTTCGACCGATAGGTGCGAATTGTGCGGAGAGAGAGCGTATACGGGGGGCTAAATAATGATGTCTAAACAAACCTTTCCCCGTTAGGAATTAATCTGCCGAGAGCATTATGAGGCAATGGCTGACTGCAAGATTTGTCAAAAGGGCAAGTCGATTTGTCAACCAGGTTTTATTTGATTAAATTTTAACCGCGGCATGACCCTCTTTCATGGAATTAATTAATTATGGGAGTTTTGGCTGGGGCTTTTCAATCGTGAAACATTAAATTAAAAAATTTTGTACTAAAGTTGAAATATTTCATCCATTTTAGTTGATTAGGTCGGAGGCGCAGACGAAGGGATTAACGTGCTGTGCGGAAAGATGCGAGAAGTGGTATTTATAAAATATGTTATGTTACCGGCAAAGAGAAGTTCGGAGAACTTTCTAAACTATACCGGCAAAGTATTTTTTAATAATAAAAAAGTAAACCTTCCAAAAAAAAGTTGCCAAAATTATTAAACGACATTAAATTTAAAAAACAATGATAGTCCCAGAAGTACCCAACCTGATAGAAAGCGGTTGCTATTTGCAAAAGAATGAATACGGTAGAAAGTACTTATCCTATAA
This sequence comes from Agelastica alni, assembly GCA_950111635.1. Taxonomy (NCBI): domain Eukaryota; kingdom Metazoa; phylum Arthropoda; class Insecta; order Coleoptera; family Chrysomelidae; genus Agelastica; species Agelastica alni. The sequence continues at coordinate 24,997,984 of OX467716.1, forward strand.
AGCTCTAATTTGAAGTAACGCAACGTTGTTTTGTAGTGAGCGCTTAGCCATAAAAAAAACTAGAAGAATTGGGCAAAACCTAACTCTCGACGTGCCGGCAAAGAACAGGGAGGTTTCTAGCAGAGGGTTGCAGAAGTTGTAGGATGTTGTATGTCTCTGCCTCTGTTGAATCTCGCTGTGTCTCGATTCAATGTTAAGTCTTCGCTAGTTGGGTTTGCTGGTTCGTAATTCTGTTTGCTGTCAGTTTTTTCTGACTTTACCGCCGTGAATTTCTTAATAACATAAATTAAATAACTACACTTCTGTACAATGCAACCTCTTGTCTCTTTAAAAAATGTTCACTGGTTAATGGCTTTTTAATTTAGTTGATTTTTTCCTATTAAATTGCTTGTAAATTTTTTACCACGTGGTGCTTTAAAAGTTAACTTGCTTGTTCTCTCTACAAAGACGATGGACGAAGTCACCAAACGGAAGTGGTCAAAATAGTTTAGCAATAGCAGTGCTGATGTCAGCTTTTCTAACTGGCTTTGCTTGTGACTTAATGTATAATTGGTTGCCTATAGCAAAACGACTAATCCCAGGAAACCGAGTGAATAATTGGTTGCCTATAGTAACAAGGTTTTTAAATCAAGGAATGGATTGAAGGACATTCTACAGTTGAAAAATACGGAATTTTCAACACTAACCATTGAAGACGGAAACTTCGAAGTAGTCCAGAGAATTTCAATTACCTGGGATCCCACGTTTCGCAGTCTGGTATTGTCTGTATAAATTCAAGCATCAATGCAATTCCCATTCTTCACATAATAACGCTCTCGCGAAATTCGCCATATTAAAACAGCTAATCCACAAAATATAAATGCATATATGTATAAAACCTGACAATATAATAACACTGACGACGATAACAATGTAATAACGATCATTAATGAGTTCAAATATTACCAAACTTTCGAACGTTTCACTACGACGGCATCACAATTTCAAAAGGATGATTTTGATTAAATTCCATCCATAGCAGCATTCGAATTTGAATACATTCGTAATTATTAATGAATAGATAGTTAGTGTCAGTCGAAATTATGGCACCGATTATTCAAATATATAGTTCGAACTCGAATCGCATTATGTGATAAATTGAATGATTCGAATTTGAATCGCTATCAACTTATTTAGGAACGATGCAAAGGATTTAATCAGTTTAATTAGGTGAGATGTTGCAATTAACGGTTATTTTAAATTACGCTTATTTAAACGAGAATGTTTTATTGTTTCTTGCATTTTTTACGAACATTTGGGTGCCGCTTTAATCAGAATAGAAATCACTCTTTCCCGTGAAAGACTCCAAGCTAGAAGAAGATTGCCATTAGTCCCAGTTGCAGCTTGAAGAACCACAACTGGCAACCACTTTATGTGTATTCGCACAGCTTAAAGAATACTATTAGGTATATAACTCTCTGTTGGAGGTTTTATGTTTATGGCTATAAAGGACTTCGCCGCGACGGAAAAAAGTTCTCAACACTATTAAATAATAAATCATAAACTGCTTGATCGGTATCACTTATAACGGCACAAGTCAGTGAAATGCTTTTTTTAGATATATACGTAAAATACGAGAGGCGTTTAAAAGAATTAAGGATCCGAATAAACGGTTTTATTTAGAAAGCATCTTCATAATACTTTATGTATATTTAGGTAAAAAAATGGTTAATTTTAATTAAAGGCATGGTTAATAAATAAAATATGCATCTGTTTGACACATAATTGTAAATGAATAAAATAATTTTTTTTTAGTTTTTACAGCACATAAATAATACTATTTATTATAAAACATACCTTTCAAAATAGTTCATTTGATATATTTCTTTTGTGTTTCGTAACTTTTAATATTTAGATTTCAAATTTCAGTGTAAAATATAAGCGCAAAAAAATAATTATGAGGAAAATTGTTTTTGAGTTCTCCTTCAACACCATTTCTGTAAGCTAGGTCGTTAACATTTTTAGTAAATATGTTTTCTAAATCAATAACAAAATTTATAAAAGCTTTGGGTAGTTTACAACTACTACTCCATGGCTCTACAACCCGGGGTGGGTCTTGGCTGACTGTACTATTCACCTTCATTGTTCTGATCTTCCATCAATACTGGGTCGTATTCTTTCCCAATTGTCCTTAGGTTTGCTTTGATGTTGTCTCGCCACCTCATTTGGGGGCACCCTAAAGGTCTTCGTCCTATCGATGCTCTTTCCCAAACCAATTACACCATCCGTGTGTCAGGCTGTCTTTGCACATGACCTGCTCATTACAGCCTTCTTGCCTTTATCTCCTTCACAATATCTTTTTAATTCTGATATTTCTTGGTTGGTTCTTATTCGGTACTGTTAGGTTACTAGGCTTCGCAAGGGTCCAAAAATCTTGCGTAGAACTTTGGGCTTGCGTAGAACTTTTTTTTCAGTTTAGGTGGTATACTTATAGTCAAAATTATTAGATGCTTTTAGGCTGAATAAAGTAGTTGCTTTTTCACTACTTTAAAATTCTATCAAAAAGTCGACAAAATAAATACACAAGTTTAAACTTGTCGTATATTTAATCGGGTTATACGAGATTTTTAAGCATGCTATACTTCCGAATGACTCAACCGCGTCGTACAATTGGTTGTACTATAACACCTAACACGTTGCATTTATCGTCCAAAAGGTTGGACCAACCAAGATCATACAACTTATAGTACAACAAATTGAATTGTCTGTGGGCCACTTTGGTCGATTTAACTCGCAAGTTCACCAAGAAGTTTTTTATTTAAATTGGAGAACTAACAACGTAACAATGTCTTTAGAAACTATGTCATATATTTTAATAACTTTGACTCAGCAGATTTTTAAAAATAGACAATAATAATATCCATATTTAATAAAAATTTACTTTCAAGCATTAACAGGTAGGTATAAGGGAGCCAAATATGCACTCGTAGAACCAGAAACAGTTTTTGGAGGCACTACAAGTGCTGCCAAAACCATTATTTCGGATTGGGCGGAGAGAAAAAGACTCAAGCACTGGTCTACCCGAGTTAACACATTTAAAAGCGTTTTTAACAAAGCAAAATAAAAAATTGTATTTTATTTACAGACGAGACAACGTTTTCTTTGGACACAAATTTAAGGAGACTTTATTATGGGTCTTTTCTTAATTGATGGTAACCTAAACGCTGTCAAATATCTACAGCTTTTGCAAGATTAAATTATTCCGACAGTTTAGCTACTTTAATGACATTTGGTTTTAACAGTATGGGTTGATCAAGTCGCAGTGCATAAGTATCACAATTTCTCCAACTACACTTCCCCATCGTTTAATATCTACACGTGGTACGATCACTTGGCCACCCAGATTATCAGATTTATCTCCAAACTATTTTTTCTTTGGGGATATCTGAAAGAATTTGCTTATTGACCCGAATTTAATAAAAATAAAAAACTTTTGTGGATTAAGGAGAAAAGTATCTAACTTTGTGCCAAGATTACATTAACTTTACTCTGCGATATAAGTTTTTCTCTGTTTCACACATTTGGCTATTGTTTGGTACAAAAAGTTGGTTTATGTAAACCTTTATTACATTAGATTTGTAATTTTTTTTTTGTTTCGGTAAAAATACGCACCTTTACATACATAAAACAAAATCGTAAAAAAAATAGTGAAAATTGACTGAAGTAAATAGACATGCGCATTTACGTTGTTTTAAAAACTATCACTGACTTGTTGGGGATTTTGCGAATAACGGTAATGCGACAGTAAGTTATAGTTTTTAAAGCTTTAATAACAACTAAAATTTGACTGTGAAATAAACAATATATATTAAAATTATCACAGAAAAATAAAAAGAATATCTAATAAACTCGAGCAAACACCGATTTTAATTGCGGGAGTACAAACAGTGGAATCGGCAATCACCAAATCTCTCTGTCTTGCTCCTGTATTGCCACGATACACACAAACAGACACACACTAAGATTAAAGTAAATCGGTGAAACGTAAACAAATTTACAAATAGTTCATGTGTATAACGCCCGTCGAATTCGATTCCGCGATTTAAACTATGATTCTGCCGAAGCTATCCCACTCTTTCGGCATTAACTGCTGGTGTTAGTTCTCTTTGTTCTGTCAATATTTATCCGTGCACGGTTGCAAAGATTAAATTGAGGTTTGATGCTATATGTTACACATATGCACAAGCATGTTTATTGGGTTATTCAAGGTTTGTGTGCATTCGACAATAACCCAAAGCTAAATAGGCCAACATTAACGAGTTTAATTAATTTCTTTATAAATGGGTCGATTTGAATACAAAAACAAAACTTTAAATACGGTAACTGCAACGAGCTGTCCACACACCAGGTGTATAATCATTTTAAACGTGGAAAAAAGAAAACAACATCTTAAACACGTTAACTGCCGCCAGCCACCGGCATACTATGTGTATGATCATCTTGTACATGAAGGAAAGATTCTTAATGTTTCATTATTTTCTAACTATGGTTGTAAAAGCACACTAGTGGTGTAATATAAAATTGCTATACGTTAGTATTTGTATAATTGGGTTCAAAGTTTACGAGAGACGAAAAGTATGACTGTAACATTGAACGAAGGGCGTTAGTGGAAAAAACAAATAAATGGGGCCCTGCATAACTTTATGAGCAGCCAGAACGTGTCAAAAAAGATGTAACTGGCTTTGCATAAAGAAGTGCTAGGCCCTACACTAAGGTAGTAATTGTTGGGATTGGCAGAAGCATTAAAGTTATAACAATGCTTCGGAAATGAGTAGTCTGAGGAGTATTGCTAGAATGATAAATTCTAAACTTGTATGAAATTGCATCGAATCCTTAGGGTTGCTTGGTGAGAAAAACAGGGTAACCCTATAGTGGGTACCTGGGCACGAGGGGGTTAAGGGAAACGAAAATCCGACACCCTGTCAAAACAGGGGGCCGAATCTGCGTTCACTGGACCAGAACCGGTTTTTGGAGTTACCAAAAGTGCCGCCAAAACAATTATTTCGGACTGGGCGGAGAAGAAAATACTTACGTACTGGTCCGATATACCAGGGTTAACTCACTAGAAGGCGTTTTTACCTAAACCCCGAGAATCACAACTAAGCAGATCCTAGAATGGAGCAGAAATGACCTGTGTATTCTAACGCGACTGCTTACAGGACACTGTCGTCTAAGATACCACCTCGAAAAGATAGGTCTGAACCAACAAACGGACCTTCCGATTTTGCTGCGTGGAAGATGAAACTGCTGAACATATACTATGTTCATGCCCCGGCCTGTGAAGAATAAGGTTTAATATATTTGGTTACACCAACCTAGAACCTAACGATTTAAAAAAAATCTCACCCTATACAACCATAAACTTCGTGAGAAGTGCTGGATTGTGCGGTGAACTGTAACCTCTAGGGGTAAGCCACAATAGACCTACTAAGGGTCGCGGTGGAGGAAAGACCACGTCCCACTCACATGATACCTAACCTAACCTAACCATTGCTGGAATGACTCTGATGGATAAAGTGTGATAAGAGAAAGCTACAGTGTAAAAGAAGATGTGGTTACAAAGATAGCAAAAAGGAATGCTTAGATAGTTTATACACGTAGAGAGGATGCATAAAAAAAGATTGACGAAACAATGCAAATGAAGTAGAGGTCGACCTATGCAAACGATCAGATCGAAATTGTTTTAAAGAAAGAAAGTCAAGAGTATCAGCAACCAACGAGCATGTATGAAAGCGCTGATGAAAGTGAAAGAAGTGAAGGACCGTACTTAGTGGAAAGAAGTGGTCTCTGCTTACCCCGCGTGCCTATATGTATGTATGTAGTTGTGAACAGTAGATAAAGAGTTAAACAAAGAATTAAAATCACACTTCATATTTTACGAAAGCATAACGTTAAAGTCGATTTAGTTCAAGGGTTTGTCAAAAAATATTTAAAAAAACTAAAACAGGATGTACAGGCTATTAAAGTACCCAGTAATGTACAGATTACAGAAATATATTAAAAATAATATTGATATGCAAACAGTAATGTATGTCATTTTATAAATATTTTATTCTAATCCTTATAATATTCCTTTTATATTCAGTATGATTAAATTTAATCCTAGCCGTTGAAACGTTAGAAGTTTGACTACTAATTTGCGCACACAGTGCACATTTTTTTTGTTATATTATTTTGGTTTTTTATTAAATTATGTCGAATAATTGTCTTGAAATAAAAATGTGAACTTTGACATCAAATATCTCGCGTTCAAGACGTTCACAAATATTCTGAAGTTTTAAAATTAGACAGCAAACGTTAGACATAAGCTGCAAAACAAAAATGATTTAAATCTGTCAAAAAAGGGGGTTCACGATGAAACTACCTTAACATTTACCATTTGCATTTCCTTATTTCCTGGTTTAATTTACATGAATAATTTTTATGCCTAGCAGTGGTAATTTGTCTCTATCCTCGTTGATATTAGTATTGTAGTGTGTATGGTACGATACAATAAAGTGAATATTATCTCATGTTCGTAACGGATGTCTGTGATTAGGTCTCTTGGTAATTATGTATTTAACTTAATTGTACATTGTACCTTATGACAGAATTCTACATTCGCATATATGTATGATACCAGTCATTATATTGGCACTAGAATTTCTACACCATTCAGAATTGTATGAGGTTAGAATTTGTAAGCATCGCAATATACATTTCATCACACTCCATTATTTTGTCAAGTATTTGTTTAAAGATTGATTTATTTACGAAGTCTGATAATAAGGATCTCGGACTCGTTGCCTCCCTAAAGACACTGACAATAAAATATATCATCTATGATATAGAGAGTGTTTCTAAATTTATGCGAAAAAATTCAGGTGATTGAAATTTTGATGGATCTTTTCTATAACAAAATTTCCTCTGCCCACCACCTTCCGAGATATCACCCCTAAAATGGGGTGAGTAAATTCAGTTTAAATTTTTTTACTCAAATTCATGTAAAGAAAGAAAACTTGAAATATTATTTTCGTGCACTCGCTAAAGACTAACCACCGGTATTTTTCCAACATTCCTGTTATATTAGAAGGGGGTGAAATAAGCATCCCTTATTAAATACCAAATATTTTTTTTGAGATTTACTTTTGTAAAATAAAAATATTACAGTTAATTTAAAAACATTTCAATTTTTTCCTAAAACCAATAGCGGTGCAAAAAAATAAAATACAATATCATGATTTTTATTCTTTATTATAATAATATACAGTGTGGAACAGCCAAATGGAATAAATTCGATAACAAATAAATGAGAGCGTGTTAGGAAAAACGCTTGGACACGTCGATTTGTATTTTTAGATGCGCATTTTTTAAAAAAAAAAATATTATATAGGGTGTGTCATGTGACAGTGGCCAATACCAACTTACTTATTTTAAATACAAATCTCTGTATATTATTTATTTTTTGAATTCTTCAGAAAATTCTAGACATAATTCATGTACAATATCCCATACTTATCTTCAACTGTTTCGGAAATATTAAGTGTTTTTAGATGTATTACAAAAATTAACATTAAAAAAAGAAAATTATTTTATTTCACAAATAATGTAAAAGAAAAACAAAAAAACATTAATTTCAATGTAAGAGATGTTCAAAATATTCGCCTCGAACGTCTTAGCAACATGCTAATCTGGTATAGAAATGTCTTCTAACGTTACTCAACATCACAGGCATGACTGATCTAATCGCAAGCGTGATTCGTCTTTTTAAGTCATGTTAATTTTTGTAATACATCTGAAAACACTTAATATTTCCGAAATAGTTAAAGATAGGTATGGGACATTGTACATGAATTATGTCGAGAATGTTCTGAAAAATAAATAATATACAGGGGGTTGTATTTAAAATAAGAAAGTTGGTATCGGCCACTGTCACATGACACACCCTATATAATTATTTTTTTTTTAAAAAAGCGCATTTAAAAATACAAATCGACGTATCCAAGCGTTTTTTCCAACAAGCTCTCATTTATTTGTTATGGAATTTATTCCATTTGGCTGTTCCACACTGTATATATGGTGTAAGAAGACGCAGCAAAAACTAAGCCGACCAGCGAAGACTCTACGCATTGAAAATGCCAAGTGAGATCTTGGCGAAACGTCTGCCAAAAACCAAACGGTTTTTAATTAACAAACGGATGCAATCCCGGATCGATATTTCATCACATTTCACCATCCGTGAATCACTATATATATATATTTAATATTTTTTGGCGTATCAGAATCAAACGAAAGACATTGAATACTCTTTATTTCGTCGGAATAAAAAAAAACATCCCGTCATGAACAAAGGTGTGATGTAACACATCGTCATTTCATATTAAATTTCGAATTTCCAACGCGGCCGGTGGATTTTGTTTGAAATTCTTTCTGTGTCATCTTAGTGCCTGTTCACTTCCAAATTGGATTACACGTTACTTTTTGTCGTGTTACTCGAGTGATGACTCTTAAGTCTCGTAAATTAAATTTCGTGATGGAATTAAATGAACGTTTTCTTTCATTATGGGTTTTAAAGGAGAAGAAAATCGCGATAAGGAAGTTGCTTTTTTGCTCCTTCTTCTTCTTTTATTTCTCTTGCTTGAATAAAAGTGTAACGAGCAAACTTGTCGATGATTATCAATTTATTTAAGTCCTACTGAACAATAGGCAACATTCGATATTTTTATTTTTATTTTATTTTAAATAATTCCATAAAAAAAATTATAACTGTTATTTATGCTTACCCTAAAAAGTTAGGGCGTAACAAAAGTTTCACAATAACTATCAGACTCGGATGAAGAACTCTTATCACAAACATTAATAATAATTGGTTCAAGTGTTTCCTTATAAATGTTGTCTAACTCCCACATTGTTTTTTCAATTTTATTGGTGTGTTATACATTTTTTCCAATTTTTAGGTTTCACGTTGTTGACAGCCTTTAAAAATAATTGTTTTACATCAGCATACTCGATAGTATTAAGTTTGCAATGGTATGGAGGTAAGCAAAGTATAGTCATTCCAAGTTTTCTAGGTATTTTGTTAACAAATTTTTTATAATTATCTTTATTTAACTTTTATAAAATGATTAGGTTTTTTTTAAGGCATTTGGTGGAAAATTGATATTTTTAGCAGGCAACCAATCTTGCCATTGAGATTTACGCTATTGTGTAGTCGGTAGTTTCTCAACAAGTCTCGAGTGATAGCTGGCATTATCCATTACTATCATACAGTTATTAGAAAGTAAATATATCATTTGCTGGAACCATTCTTTGAAAATATCAGCATTCATATCCTCGTGATATTCACTGGTGCGCTTTGACTTAAAAGTTAATAACAAACTTTCGTCTTTTACCATCGGGTGGATTTAAACCAGTCGACAAACCTTTCACAACAGCATCTCGTTAACTTTTAACAGTTTTGTCTTGCCAAAATTTACTAACAGTATGTCCCTTATTCACCTATGTTTTGTCTAAATAAAATATATTGACTTTTTCCTGTCTTGGTTTTTTTCATTATCATTATCATCAATCAGCCCTTTGCGTCCACTGCTGGACATAGGCCTTTCCCAGTTAAACCCATTCTTTTTTGTCTTGAGCGCTACGAATCCAGTTTTTTGCAATGTTTGTAATGTCGCCTGTTCAGCGAGTTGGTGGTCTCTATTTTTTTTATCGGATATGGGTCTCCATTCAAGTAATCGTTATGTCCACCTGCCATCTTGCATGCAAGCCACGTGTCCTGTCCAGTTTCATTTGAGTTTTGCTACATGTACAACCACATCAGTCACGCCTGTTCTTCTGCGTAATTCTTCATTTCTAATGTGGTCACGTAACGAAACACCAAGCATCGATCCCTTCATTTTGCGCTGTGTTACTTTTAGTTTTTTAGCAGAAGCGTTGGTAAGGGTTAGTTTTTTGGCGCCGTAGGTCATAATCGGTAGAACACATTGGTTGAAAAATTTTCTTTGTGATAATAAAAAACCATATTAACAATTGATTCTTATGCCACCAGATGCCGTTAGTTGGTGGATCATGTTTGAGTTTTGTAATTGTTTTTAATTAAGCTCCTACACTTCAAGAAGGACTAAAAAATTGCCTACAAATTCTTGGAAAAGGGAAATAATAATCGAGTGGCTTTTGAAGAAAAAAATACCGTTTTACAACGATATGGTAAAAGAAGAGTAACTGGCGAATGTGGGTACACACCAACATTGTTTTCTAAAATATGCTGTCGACAAAATAAAAATAAAAAAACAAAGTATTATTGTACTTTGACTTCTTTCCCACCATTGTGAATTTAACCTTATAGAATTCATATGGAAAAGTGAAAGGTTCCGTGGCTAGAAAAATACCACATGTAAAAAAAAGAATGTTTAGTAACATTTTTATTAATTAAGAGGCAGGCAGCAGATTTTTTCATTTTAAATGAAAATGATTAGTAAAAATGTTCATGTAAAGAGCTTTTTAAGTTTGCATAAAAGTGTACTTTTCATTAATTTAAATTAACAGTATGTATGAAAAATAATTATATTATTCATAGGCAATACATTAATAAATACTTGTAAATAAAAATATTTTGTCTCTATTAAAAGTTTTCCATTTTATACAGATTTTTAAAACATATAGCTAATAGACTGCCAATCCCAAGGCACGCCAATGTCGGCCAATAAATTCAGTAATGGAAAATCACTTCTATTGTATTCCGGCCTTTTACAGGGCTAGACAGAAAAAAAATAACTCATGGGTCTAACTTGCAATGTAAATGCTTTTATTCTTTTTATGTTCTGGTTCCCACGAAAAGGGAAATCCTGTAATGTTTACAAAACATCATAAGAACCAAGGGAAAAAAAAGGAATTAGTGTTCTTCTTAAATTTCTGGAGGTTGTATGCCTCGGGGAACACCTTCCTAGACAATGTGTTCCAAAACCTTGCTGTTCGTTGTATGAACGAGTCTTAGGAAAGAGATGTTCTGCAGGTTTCCAAAGTGACCTCGAAGGGGTGTGAAGTCTAAACTTGACAGGTTTATCTCGAAAAAACTGCTAAAGGAGGAACGATTGTTGATATATCAGAAGAGCATCACCCATGAAAATATCTATAAAATAGAGACAAATCGCAAACTTTTCTACGGTGTTTCAGAGAAGTGAGCGAGTAAGCGAGGCATCACCGACCAGACGAATCGCGCTTTTTTGAACAGAATCCAATATGGATTGGATATGTTAAGGTGCCGCACTTCAAATATGGGAACAGTATTCCAGAACAGGTCGGATCTGTGCCTTATAGATCATAAGCAGCTGACTGGAAGTGAAATAGCTCTTGGCACGAAACAGAAAGCCAAGTTTTTAGGATGCACATTTGGCAATGGACCTCACGTTATTTTCACAAGAAAGTTATTGCTGATAGTAATACCAAGCATCGAGATGAATGACTTCAATGGTATGGTTACTCCTGACAATATTATGTTGGGCACAGTAAGATCGGCTTTTCTAAAGAAAAGACATGCTTCTTTATTTGAGAATTGTTGCCAAGTTCATATTTATGTTGTTATGTTCTTCATCGTTTATTTCTGGTTTCACGGGCAGATAAGGAGCCTTGGAAGAGAAAGCGGTATAGAAGGTACTATCATCCACGAAGCTGTATACTGGACATAAAGTTGTTTCCAACAAGTCGTTGATGCTAGAATTGATCACCAGCAGTTATTAGTAGAGAGTCAGATGAAACTTCATTAACCACCACATGGAGAGACCTGTTTGAGAGAAATGTAGCTAGCAGGGTATGGTAGTAAATGTTGGGTTTTGCAGAAGCATGAAAATAAGATTAATGCTGCGGGAATGAGTAGTCTGAAAAGTAGATTCGCAGTGACTCTGATGGGTAAAGTAAAGAATAGTGAGATAAGGAACCGCTGTTGTGTGAAAGAAGATGTGGTAACAAGGATCGATAAAAGAATGATTAAATGGTTTGGACACCTCAAGAAGATGGATAAAAGAATATTAACGAAAAAGATCTATAAGGCGAGTGTGAATGTGCTCAAAATATTCATAAATATTATTTTTGCATTTTTTCTATTAAACAAAAATAACGACGTAGAATTCGAAAGACGTTGTATCATAATTTTTCCCTACTGTTTCCTCGCCGCACCATATTTTTATTTCAATTTTATTTCTTTAGACATAAGGACCGCAATGCTGTTATTTAGCAGTAATGAATAACCAATTTGCAATCGAGACCCGTTTCAACGAAAGAAAAATGAACAAAGTCAAAGGGTTTTTGTGTGTCACGCACGTGCAAATACTATTCTTATATTTCACGGCCACCTGCTACTGATTGTTTTGCCATCGTAAGTTTGTCCTGTGCCAGGATTTTTATGGTTTTCTTCCTTTTTCAAAATGTGATGGATGTTATTAGTAAGAAACGCGCCTTCGAGTGCAAAATGAGTAATGGTCCAATAATTTGAGTTTGAGAACAAGAAGAAAAGATATTTCACGTATCGTCGCTGTAAATTCTGGCACTCGCAGACTTTAATTTTAGATTGAGGTTATCAAGAATAACAATGGAACTTGTTAAACGATTTCAATGGAAAAAATGAAGGATATAAATTGTGTTCAATTGAAATAACTAAAAGAAATAACCAGCAATGCTTTCAAATTATTATTGATATATTAACAAATTGTTTGACAGAGGAAACATGGTATTTGCATGATAATGCTTAGAAAATATTAAACTTTGTAATTCAGTGGAAAATTATCACAATTTTTTTTTAATTCAACCGAAACAATTATATCAAATCGGTCATTTTTTTCAGCGAAGATCCACAGAATTATTTTGACTCAAAATTATATTATTGAGTCGAAGTAAAGACAAGTTTATTAACAGATCATTGCCAGCTCAATCGGCACTCTCCTACATTATTGGCTTTACACTAAAGAGGATGTATTGATGAGGAAGAAACCTACCCCCTTTTCATGTACTTTGCTGGTATATAAGATAGCATATCCAGAAGCGCACTTTTGCCTTTTAAAGGGAGATATTGCCAACTCTATTAAAAAATATTGGCCTTTTACAAGGTAATAGTATTATAATAATGTAAGTTTATCAAAAGCATGAGAAGAGCAAAAGACAAAACAACCACTCAAAATAATGAATATTTAACATTATCTTTAGCTTTAGCAGACAGACCCTAAAAGCATTGGCGAAAGGCAACAAGGCCACTCTTGTCTGGGTTCCTGACCACTCGGGAATTAAAAGAAACGAGAAAGGACTGATAAGTTGATGAAATCTGGATCTGAAACTTAGTTGGTGGACCCAGAGCCGGCCTTATGGATTTCCTTCTGTCTAGGCAGAAGGGTAATCCGAGGATGGCTGAGGTACCAGTACTAAATGTACTGGAAAACAGAAACCAGGGACAAGTGTAGACAGGCAAGTGCCCTCATAGGTGATTCTCCCCTAACTATCATGTGGAGTTACAACGGACGATGACTGTGTGTCGTTGGCGGGATTCAGAAGAAACCACCCCCCAGTTTATTATTATTATCAACTTCTTGAAAGTTTGTGTTAAATTTACATTTACCTACGTAAATTATTATTCTTATTTATTTTTGGTGTTGGTGATTTTAAGGGGTTAGAAAAGTTTAAAATAGCTTTCGTAAGAGGTAAATTAAACTTTGGTGTTCAAATTAAGCAATTTTATATTTTTTTGTTCTAAAATCCGAGTCTCGCTAGTACATCCATTGAGATTGGTTAAAAATCTGTTGGGTTACCGTTAAGGTTAACAAAGCATAGCATAAAAAGGAAAATAATAGAAAATTGGGGTTTTTAAAAAAATGTATTTTTTTATTCGTAACAACAAAGAAATAATTTGCTTAGTAATAAATTAATATTGAGGTTAAATAGTTTCTTATTTGGTTTAATCGTAATTTATAATTCGTATAAATTTTTTTTAGAAAAGCGATTACAAACAAAATCCAATTTAAGTAATGCTACCTGTAACCACAACACATAATCGGTTTATGTTTATTGAAATAACACAATTCCTCCGATAACCATCACCATCGATTTGGATAGGAACAGAGTGATGTGTACAAACATCCAATCAACATTGATTTCATTCATGAATCACCCGAAGATACGTTGTCATCGTTAGTTACTGGTTGCCCATTTTTATTCATGAAATTCATGTCATTAAATGATGCGGTAAACATCTTTGGTAGACCGGGATGACTCGGAAAATCTTTTAATCAAGAAGATCATTATTCTTTATTCCAAGTGAATTTAGAAAAGGGCCTACCAATGTAGAAAGGTCGCGTCTGCATTATCATTGTGTCCGAATATTACGATGGGATAATTTTTCTTGGTTTTAATAAATGAACTGGTAAAATGAGTGGTTTAGTGTAAACAATTTTTTTGTCGATAAAATAAACAATGTTTTAACTACCTTATTTTTAAAAGACATGAAATTTTATTTTGTTTTAACAAATCTTTCTTTAGTAAAACCTTTATCCAATTTATAAAAAAAAATAGTTAAGCTCGTATTTCCTATAAATTATCCACCCCTTATCATTGTTATTAATTCTTTAAAAAAAAATCTTGGCTAGAAGTCAGAAGGTCTATTGCGCTTTTAAAGACTTGGAAAAGGCCTATGACAGAGTGGTAAGGAGTGAATTGTGGTCGACATTGTCTATGTATGAATGAACGGTGGTTTAATACGAGCACTGAAATCACTTTACGAGGATTCCACTGCTTGTATCAGGATAAACGGAGCTTGCACGGACTGGTTTAAAATCGAAAAGGGTGTAAGATAGGGATGTGTGACTTCATGGGTGCTTACCTTTACATAGACGATTGTTTAAAAGATTTGAAAGAGAGTGCGTATTAATTGAAAATGAATGATTTGATCGTCAAATGCCTTCTTTTTGAAAGAAAAGAAAGCATGACAAACTGTGAAGTTCTGATTAAGGAAAAAAGAGTGGAACTAGTAAATGAATTTGTGTACTTGGGTTCAAAGTTTACGAGAGATGAAAAGTATGACAGTGACATTGAGCGAAGGGTGTTGGCAATAAAAAACAAATGACTGGGGCACTGCGCAACTTTATGAACAGCCAGAAAGTGTCAAAAAAGCACGTCTGGCTGTGTATAGAGGTGTTGTGGTTCCTACACTTATGTATGGTAGTGATTGTTGGGTTTGGCAGAAGAAGCATAAAAATAGGATTAATGCTGCAGAGATGAGTAGTCTGAGAAGTATAGCCGGAGTAACTCGGTTGGATAAAGTAAAGAATAGTGAGATAAGAGAACGCTGTGGTGTAAAAGAAGATGTGGTTACAAAGATATATAATGGAATGCTTAGATGGTTTGGACACGTAGAAAGGATGGATGAAGGAAGATTGATGAAACAAATTTATAAGGTGAGTGTGAATGGACAAGTCGGTAGAGGTCAACCTCGGAGATGATATCTCGATTAGATCAACATTGTTTTGAAGAAAGGCCAGGTCAAGAGTACCAACAACCGACGAGCATGTATAAGAGCACTGATGAATGTAGAGAAAGCAAAAGATTTGAGTAAGAATTGTAGCAAGTGAAAGGAAGTGGTCTCTGCCTACCCCTACGGGAAAAAGGCGTGATTATTTGTATGTATGTAAAAAAAAATTACATAATAGTTATGTGGCCATAACTAAAATTGCATCAAAAGTACAGTAGCGTACAGATTTATAAAAATACAACAAAATTAGTATTACATTAAAATATCTGGTACATTTTTTTAATTTTGGAAACGAATCTTTTTTTATCTTAAAAATATTTTTGGTTAATAAGGGACATTTCTGTTATATAATCCTTACGCAGAAACATAAAAAAATCGACTTTTCAGAAATAGACCAAATGGAAGCACCAGCTTTCAGATAAAAAAAGAATAATGAAATTGAGTGGTTGTTGTATTAATTTAAATAGAACGCAGGACTGAAAAATAATAAGTAGGTATTGAATTTAAAATGTTCAACGTTTTCAACAAATTTTCTCTTTTACTAACATTAAATAATTTAGCGTGGAATTTCTTGCTTGCAAAAGTGAGCAATTAATTTCTATATCTAAAATAACATTATTTAAATATGTAATGCTATTAC
Source organism: Agelastica alni (assembly GCA_950111635.1). Classification (NCBI taxonomy): domain Eukaryota; kingdom Metazoa; phylum Arthropoda; class Insecta; order Coleoptera; family Chrysomelidae; genus Agelastica; species Agelastica alni. The sequence goes on from OX467716.1 coordinate 25,014,147, forward strand.
TCTTTGCTTTAGCAACGTTTGACGACTTAATTAAGCAAATTTGTTTATTTTTAGAAAGCTTCAAAGGAACGTTACTCCTTATTCTCTATTTGGTTGTAAATAATAATTTCATGTATAAACATTTTAAAGTGTCTCAGAACCAGGCATAAAAAATTAATTTAATTGGTGGTTGTTTAGGATTTTTTTTTTATTTAGGTACCTAGTAAAGATAATATGGTGCTAAGCAATGATTATAAACACAAACTAACAGTAAAACAATTCCTGTTAAGCTGACCCCCCACTCAGGAAACATAAAAAAGGTAGCGCATAATTATGAGCTATTTAGGAGCTTTTACATTCCACAAGTTAAAATTTTAAAGCTCGTTGTTCTGGGCAGGAATTTGATACATTTTGTGGGGGGCCTGAATCAACATTGACTAGCCCCCAACTACTTAAAAATTAAAATATTAAATAAATCGTTACGGCAGAATTAGGAGCTAACTCTGAGCTTTCAAATTAATGTAATTCTGATTGTTGAGCTCACCTCCTTAATCCATAAACAACCACTAATCAAAGAAAATGAAGAAAAAATATCTAAAAATTTTAAAATACAAAGTATTGCAAATGTAATGCATAAAAGGCAATAACAAACTCTTTAAACACGCACGCTTCAATAATAAAAATGCAACCCTTACACAAAAAAGCACCCCACAAAATTTGAAACTACATAATTGGCTTTTAATTACACCATAAAAATTTTGCCTGATATATTTATTTTAAACTACAGTTGTTTTCTGTATTGAATGGATGTGGGGTGGTTTTTGTGTAAGGGTTATAATTTTATAAACGGTTCTCGAAGTAGAATACGAATCGGTGATTTACTTTCCGACCCTTTTAAGGTAAACAGCGGGCTTAAGCAGTGAGACGCGATATCTCCAATTTTATTCAATATTGCTCTTGAGAAAGCAATAAGAACCGCTAAAATAAGCGTTGAACTTTTTAGTTGGGATGGCTCAAGATTATTGCTGGCTTTTGCCAATTATATTAACGTAGTGGGTAACACGGTACTGACTATGAAAGACCTCTTTTCAAGGGTAGAAACGCAAGCTGAGCAAATAGGACTAAGAATAAACGAGGACAAAAACAAGTATATGCACACTAGCAGAAGAGTACGTAGAGATAGAGTGGACCAAAATGTCACTGTGGGGGAATACAATTTCGAAAGGATCGCAATCTTCAAGTATTTGAGAGGCACAATTGCTCAAGATAATCTGACAGAAGAAATTAAAGTCCAAATTCAAAGTGAAAACAAATGTCTCTGTGCACTAAAGTCAGTGCTTTATCGAAACACATCTCGCGAAGAACAAAAATCACAATCAATAAAACCGTTATACGACCGACTGGTGTATGCTAGCGAAACTTGAACCTTGACCAATGACAACGAACGGAAATTAAGAATTTTTAAAAGAAAAACAGTACCGAGTAAGAACCAACCAAGAAATATCAGAATTATACAAAGATCCAGATATTGTGAATGAGATAAAGGCTGCAATGGGCAGGTCATGTGCATGACAGCCTGACATACGGATGGTGAAATTGGCTTGGGAAGGAGCACCAGTAGGACGAAGACCTTTAGGGCACCTTCGAATAAAGTGGCGAAAAAACATCAAAGCGGACCTGAGGACAATTGGGATAGAATACGACCCAGAAGTGATGGAAGATCGGCAACAATGAAGGCGAATAGTACAGTCGGCCAAGGCCCACCTTGGGTTGTAGAGCCATGGAGTTGTAGTGGTAGTAGTTATAATTTTATAATAAAACACGTATGATTTAAGAGTTTGTTATTAACATTTATACGTTACCTTTGTAATACTATGCATTTTAAATCTGATATCTGATATATGGTTTTGAAAGATTCTAGATCCTAGATTTCATAGACATATGATTGTTAATAAATGGGATTAAGAGAAGATTTGTCGTTGGTTAAGTTTGAGTATATTTTATTATGAATTCCTTCATTTTGGTTTTGTTTATCATTTTGTCAATAATTATAGTGTATAGGTATCCATTATCAATAGCTAATTGTTAAATAGTGATAAGTTTTATTTGATAATTTTTATGAGTTAGGGGGTATATTGTAGGGTGGGTCGTGAAGGCCATGCTGCCTCTCAAGCACTTCGACCTATGAGATCTTTTGTGCATAGAGTTAGGGGGTAGTTTAGTAGTCTATGGATATATCAGAGAAAGGATGCCATTTTGTGTTATTTCAGGTGGTTGGAGTTACTCAGCACTTGAAGATTTTATTTAACACAAAAAAGTTTAAATTCCTGTCTAGGACAACAAGCTTAAAATTTTTGACTCGCGACATGGAAGAGCTTATAAATAGATCATAATTCTGCGCTACTTTTATTTTATTTTTAACAAGTTGGAGGGGGGAGCAGCTCAACAGGGGTGTAAAAGATTACGAATCAAAATGCAACACAAACTTTTTTTCATTTGAGTCTCTCTAATCTATTCAAGCAACCAGAAAAGACAAGGTTAATTTTAATTAGAGAACAATATGGAGCATTGTATTCCATAACAAACGAATCCGCTACATAAATTCGATACCTACCTTTAATTCAATTTGTTCCGGAATTCCGTTGTTAAATTAATAATAATCAATATAGAATCCAAACTATGCAGAAAGTAAATCGGGTAAATGAATTATTTGTTACCATAAAATACCGTAACGTATGTTAAAAATTTAAATGTTCGAATTATTCGATAAATAGTGATTAAAAAAATGTAGGAAAAAAAATTTTTTGGTATTATTTTTAATTTACTGCATCAACCTTCAGGTTTATTAGCATTACAATAATTTGTTTTACCACTTTTACTAAATGTCAAATATAAAAATGGTGACAGTAATATTTTCATTTAAAAATAAATTTTTATATATTTTTCAAGTGCAATTGCATATTTTCTCTAATTATATTAAATTTTAGTCACTGCTCATACGATGCACATGCATACAGTTTAATGAATCATTGCATTTATGAATAGTTCACTTGGTTCAGAACTATCACAAAGGTAGGTATGCTTTAATGAATAAAGTTTCGATTTATTGAACATTTATTCGCCACAAAATTTCTTTGTCACACACAAGTTTATGTTAAATAAATCTATTTTAAGTTTGTATATTTACAAGAAACTACCTTTAATTTGTTTAATAATAAGTCATAACGTAGTTATGCTTGTGCCTTTTTGATCAATGCGTTATATTGGAGGAAAATGTGTGAAACAAGTGAAAGTATTCAAGAGACGGAAAGTATGCCTGTGATATTCAGCGACGAGTGTTGGCAAGGAAACAAATGAATGGAGCGCTGCATAACTTTATAAGCAGCCAGAATGTGTCACAGTAGGCACGACTGGCTGTGCACTTATGTGTCACTGTGTATGTGTCACTTATGTATGGTAGTAAATGTTGGGTTAAGCTGAAGAATCATGAAAGTAAGATCAATACTGCTTAGATAAGTCCATCCATTTATGGCTCTATAACCCGGGGTTGGTCTTAGCCAACTTAACAATTCTCCTTCATTCTGTCCAATCCTGAGTGGGTTTGAAGGTCCTTGCGGCGGATATTATCTTGCCATCGCAGTTTTGGGCGCCCAAGTGTACTTTTGTTGTTAGGGGTTTCCTCCCAGACCATTTAATAAGCCTTAGGTCCTCACTCCTCTGGACATGTCCCAATCATCTAAATCCGTTTGACTTGATTTCTTGCACTATACTTGGGCAATTATATAGTTCATATACCTCGTTGTTCGTGCGTATCCTATTCCGCATCGTTTGTTGATCCCAGACTGCTCCAAATATTTTCCTAAGGATCTTTCTTTCAAAACGATTGCGTGTCTTGTATGGTCATGGTTCATGTTTTGTTCATGTTTATATATATATATATATATATATATATATATATATATATATATATATATTTATTTTTGTTTGTCTGGTCAGGATTCTTGATCGTAATAATTGCTGGGTTGCGTAGTAGCATTAATTTCCTTGTAGTGTGCGCTGTATTATTTCTACTTTAACGTTATTATCTGATGTTATTAATGCCCCTAGGTATCGAAAAGACTGTATGTGCTCAAAGTTGTTCTCATCCATGGTGACATTTTGTCGTATTCATTTTCGTCGTGTGTTTCGTGTCATATGCACATACTTCGTTGCTTGGAGAATAGCTAGAGTGACTCTGATAGATAAAGTGAAGAATAGTGTGATAAGGGAATGCTGTCGGGTTCAAATAAGATAGATAAAGATAGATAAAGGAATGCTTCAATAGGTTGAACACGTAGAGATGAAATAAGATTAACGAAACAGATTTATAAGGCGAGTGTGAATGGATAGAGGTCGGCAAAGGCAAACTTTTCTCGATCAGATCGACATTGTTTTGAAAAAAGGCCTGGTAAAAAGTACCCGCAAAGGACGAGCATGTATGTAAGCGCTGATGAACGTAGAAGAAGTGAAAGACATGTGTAAGAACCGTAGCAATGGGTAAGAAGAGGTTTTTGCCAACCCCTACGGGAAAAAGGCTATATGTATGTTAATAGATATATTTTTTTAAATTCTACACAATTCATTATTCTAAACTGATAAAAAACTGTACAAAAAATACCTATGTTCCACGAGGAGAAAAGTTGTATTTAATTAATTAATAAACAATTTACTTAAAAAAAGTAATATTTTTCATTTTATTTTTTTCTGTTTCATCTTAATGCGATGATATTGTTACAAATCCGGTCCTGTCAGTAACCGAGAAATCGACAGCGTCGAGGGTCCGTATTCGACCGCTTCCTTTGTAACCGCCGACGGGGCCTAGGAAAGTCGCGCAACTTTTTGAATCCGCGTCGAATAATGGAGAAACAGGTAGAAAGAACTGGAACTGTGATATCGGAAATATAAAAGGGGAAACGATCATAACGAGTATGAGTATTAGCTTATGTGTTTACGAATTATTAAATGTAAATAGTTATATAAAGTGTAAAAGTTGTATAGCCAAGTGAATATCTAAGTGGTTAATGAAAGTAGAATTTATTGTATTTAAATAAACATTGTTTTGTTATTGGATCGAGAGTGTTAATCGCCGAAAACGTATTAATATGTCAAGCATATTTCTTTACAATCAAAAACTTTAGTCCAAACGAACGAAGCTGTGGGCAAAGGCCCATTTATTACCTATTATTATTTTACTGTTCAAATTTTTATGAATGTCAGTCTTTATAACAATTTATTTAAGTAGTGTAATGTTTTTTCTATATTAAAGTATCTTCTACCTTTCCAATCAAATTAAACCGAGTTAAACACCTGAGCAGTGCCGCTGTCTTTTTATTTTCCTTTTATCTTTATAGGGGTTGTTCCATTATCATCATTTCGATTAGCTGTTCCTTTTTACCGGTATTTTAGGTATAATGTCTTATTAAATTTTTGTTTTGCTCAAATTATGTAAACCATATACGCTGATTATGAGAATATGGACACGCTTGCGCAGGTTTTCGATAAAATACAGTAATAGTTTCTGTAACGCTTTTTCGTCGTTACGTGTCACCTTGGCGCTTCAGTCCAGGTTACGGGTTGCCTCGGGCGCCCGTTTTTTTATCGTGGTATGCTCCACTTGCTTCGGGCAATGTCATTGAAGAAAATGATACCCCAGGGTCAAATATGGTGATGACAGTCCAGCGGCCAAAAGGGCAGATTTTACTTGACCTTGACTGCGTTTACAACCTGCTGCTTAGAAATGATAGAATTGATTCAAATGCGGAACATTTTTATTTTTACAATAAATATAAAGTACAAACTAGAATCACTGTGGGTACACAAAGAAAGCTGATCTCAACTACTAATTTGATTTTGGAACCAACTCAACTAAGTGCAAAAGCTTTTAGATGCCTTACAAGCACACTACTGCCTTACGAGTACAAAATAGCTACACTCATGCGAAAATAAAATCTTAAAGCAAATAAAATTGTATACTATTTCCAATGGTTTGTGGTAAATGATGAATCTAACGAATTGCTTAATGTTGACGATATTCACATTAATAATGAAATTCCTGATAATAATGTAATTCAAAGTAATGATAATATCCAAATTAATAATGAATTACATATAAATGATGCAAATCTAATAAATAATAATTAAAATGGGATACAATTTTGAAAATTTATAAATCGAGATATGCATATTTAAGTTCATCAAGTAATTTTAAATATATATTTAAGCTTAAAAGCTGAAAATGTCAATTTAACTCAAAATGAAATAAATAAAACAATATGCAACTCAACGAAAATTACTATTTCCACAATTTATTCAGTAACTAAACTAGGCATCCAAAGATGTGATTCGACTAACGGTTTACAGTACGTACAAAAAAAATTAATCAATCAAGTCATTAGAAATTATATTTAACAAATTGCAAGATTTTAACGATTTTAAATATAAATCATTAAGAAATTTTAATAGAATGTGGTTTTAAGTATAACAAGGTAGATAGTTGAATGTGTATTACGGAATCGCCTCGTATTGTGTTACTTCGTCAAAATTATTAGATCTTAAGTTATAGAGAGATAAATGTAAAATTTTACTTGTTTTTGATTAAATTCTGTTACCATATTATTAATCTAAATTAATTTTCATTACCCATTTATCTTCGCCACATCTACGGTCATGTATCGCATATTTTATTCTTTAAATGATACACACTGTTGCGGTTTTATAAAACTTTTGTTAGGTGTTTATGTCTTTTCCATAGCGGGATATAAATCATGCACAAAAATTGTATCGCATAGGGGTGAAATTTGATGCAACAAATCGAAATGTGGTCTACATTGTGGTTGATTTCGAACAGATATGATCGTCGACTTCCGGTTCACTATTGTTAACAATTCGAAGACAACATAAAGGAGCAACGTTTTGTATAGACATTTTAAAAAATAGAATCGATAGTTATTAATTTGGCCATTTGAAACTGCTGATAAGTTATTGTTAAAATATAAAATATTTTTTCCCCGGAGAATGTTTTTTTTGACGCATATTTTAAAATATACATATTTTATACTCTATTTCGAAATGGTATGGAGTAATAAATCATTTTCTGAGGGCTTTTATATAGGCGTAAAAAGTTGGGTTGGTTAAGAGGTGAAAAATGTAGTTTTTTTAATTTTGGCATAGATACCTAAAACGACGTGTCTTCTCCTAAATAGTAAAAAAATGAATTTTTTATTAACTTAGTTAGAAAATGAAAGGCTGTATGCCTCGCACTGAGTGCTTGTCGTCATTTAGGATACGGTCCTTGGGCCAGTACTATTTACGCTATATATGAATATTCTCGCTTAACACAAAGGGTGCTGTCTATAAATTTTAATAAAACATTCTTTGTGCCTTTCTCTATATACGACACAACCCAACCGCGATTCGAATCAATCACAATCGAGGGTAATAAAAAAAAAGCATCTTCAACGCAAATAAAATATCTAGGGGTAACTATAGACAAACATTTCCAATGGAACCTACATGTCAATTATGTATTGAAGAAAATTCGTTTTGTCCTACATAAAATTAACCAGCTTAAGAACATCTTGGATGTGAAGCAATTAAAAATTATTTATCATTCCCTAGTAGAAAGTCATCTTATGCAATTCTAGCATGGGGAGGATTATCTAGAAGTCATTTAGTTCCGCTCGAAATTATGCAAGGCGTATATTAAAATGTATATTATCAAAGAAAATTAGATATTCAAGTGATCACCTATACCAAGATTGCCAAATATTTGATATCCGGCAATTGTATTTTAAAAATTGTAACATCAGACAGCACAAAAACGAAGACAAATTAAACATACGTTATTATAGAACTAGACAACACCAACAATATGTTGGACCACGGGCTTATAAGTCCATTGGTCAAAGATCCCATCAGTACCTAAGTCCAAGACTATATAATAGCTTTCCTTCTAATGTCCAGAACAGTTTGACGGCATCCATATTTAAGAAAAAACTAATTATTCACATTCGGAATCTTCCAAGGGAATATGTACATCAATTGTTGCCTTAGTAAAAAAATTATCATCTAAAACCACTTACTATGGTAAACATTGTTATTTTATATATGTGCTTGTAGTAAGCATTCCTGATATATTCTATAATTTTTAAGTATAAACTTTTATGTTGTATTTTTATATTTCTCGTAACAAGTGGTAACTCACTTTACGAGTAAAAATACCTTACTGTCTTGTATTCTATAGTTGTCGTAAAATTAATATAAACTCCCGACGGTGATACAAATTAATCTCGATTTCAACCATTACCTTGTCTAAGATTGTGTGAAAAATATTTTACCAGATTGTGAATTGTAAGCTTCTTACGTTTTTTTATCCAGACAATTTTATTTGTCTTTTTTCATATATTATATATTACTTATCTTATTTATGATATTTTTAATATGATTTCCCGCACACGGGCACTATTGTGTCTCAGCGGATGTATTAATGTTTATTGATTTACATTATATTTTTTGTAAACTTCTGTATGTATGTAATGTATTTTTGGTAATTATATAGACAATATTATTATTATTAGTACTTATACCTAGTGTGTCAATTACAATGACTACTTCCAGCGAAACAAGTGAGCAAACGTCCATTGTCCGTTAACGAAAAGATTATATACATTACGCCCAAAATCATCTGTAAAAGTAGTAATGATACTGTGGTGGAAATGTGTTCGCAAATACCGGGAGTTTCAAAATTATCAATACATAAATTAAGACGTAGGTACAAGAAAAACTGAGGCTCCGCAACCACCTACAGGTACCATCAGGCCAGATTTAAGGAAGGGCATCCGGCGCTACAGCCCCGGGGCCTCCACAAAAGGGGGGCCCCCACAATCGAGACTTCGGAAAAAAATCTTTCAAATTCCGACTAGTAAACACGAGTAAATAACTTTTACAATAAATTATTTATTGAAAGACGCGAATTGTTGTCCCTAACATAGAAGCAAAAACATGAAATGAACGAAACCTGCAACGTTTATACACTTGGTATATCGGTGTTAAAGTGTTTCAAACCCGTTTAAAAAAAATTCAATTCAGATCTGTGAGTCTTCAGCCATTCATCTACCGCCGACATTATTTCGATATCATCATAAAATCAGATTCCACAACGATGTTCTTTTAATTTTGGGAATAGATAGTAGTCGCTGGGGGCCAAATCTAGAAAATAAGGAGGTTGTTAAAAAAATTTCAAATTCCGCATTGTGAATGTCAGCCATTGCAACACAACATTTGTGGGCCGGAGCATTGTCCTGGTGAAAGAGCAAACCTCGACTCAATTTTCCTCTTTCCTCTTTTTGATCGCTTTGCGTACTTTTGGTATTAAATTCGCATAATATTCATCTGTTATGGTGCGCCCACGCGGTAAATAATCCACGAAAGTAACACCTGCAAAATCCCAAAAAACTGTAGCCATGATCCTACCAACATGCATTTAGGAGCAGAGGCCGTCCTCCAACCAGATGGCATGACGACTTAAGACGTATCCAAACTAACTGGATGCAGATTGATCAGGACAGGGAGATGTAGAAGAGAACAAGGAAGGCCTAGGTTAGGTATCATGTGAGTGGGGCGTGGTCGCCCCTCCACCGCGACCTTTAGTAGGTCTATTGTGGCTCACCCCTAGAGATAACAGTTCACCGCACAATCCAGCCCTTCTCACGAAGTTCATGGTTGTATGGGGTGAGATTTTTTTAAAATCGGTAGGTTCTAGGTTGGTGTTATGAGAACTTTGGTTTTCTTGATATTAAGATCAAGACCTGCTACTGCACATTTACCAGTGACCCTATCGAGCAAGCATTGTAAATCCTTTACATTGGAGGCTTGAAGTACCGTGTCATTCGCATATCGCAAATTGTTTACTATAATGCCTTCATTACTTCGGAGATTGCCTCCCTAAATATTCTTACCGAGTAGACATTAAATAGTAATAGCGATAAAATACATCCTTTCCTAACACCTCTGTTAATGTTGACTGATTCTGAACTGGTATAATCTATTCTTACTATTGCGGTTTAATTCATGTATAAATTTGCGATTATGCGAACATCCTTTCCATCTAATCCAATATCATTTAAGACTTTTGTAAGCACATTATGCTTGACTCAATCAAATGCATTCCGAAACTCTATGAAACAAGTCAACCGACATATCTCGAAATCTCTGACAAATACGTTCGTTAATAAATTTATCAAGATTTTTGTTCATTATACAGGTGAAAAATAATTTTACCATATCCCAGGTGGAGTGTGAGACTACTCTCTCTTCTTCTAGTCGTATACTTTATGGCTAAAGTGTCGTGATCTTATGGTTGCCATTTAAGTTGGGGTTGGGGCAATCATTCATCCCTGTATGAGGCAGTCCTGATGTTTTCTTGAAACGGAACACCAGTGAATTCCTTAACTTGGTCGATCCATCGTCTCGGGGAGCGTCCTTGAGGTCGATTTTCCTCCAGCTTCCCCTGCACAACCAGTTTTTCCAGATTGTCGTCCTTTCTTCTAGTGACGTTTTCAAAGTATTTCAGGATTCGCAGCTTTATTACCCTTGACAGCCTATCCTGAAGTCCCAATTCTTCCAGTATGGAAACATTGGTTCTACTTGTTGTCCAAAGGATCCTCAGGAGTCTTCGCTACAACCACATCTCAAAGGCATTCAGCTTTTTGATGTCAGCGGCCCTCAAGGTAAGCTTCCACTCCGTATATGGCAATGAGAAATACAAGTGTTCTGACTAACTTGCGTTTTGTTGCCTTCGTAATGTGATTATTTTTCCAAATTTTTGTTGGTTTAGTCATAGCCTATTTGGCAAGCGCTGATCTTCTTTTTATATTCGTTGATCAGTTGCCTTCATTATTTATATGGGCACCCAGATAGACTATTTCACTTTGATACGATCTATTTCCATAAGTTTTGTTTTTTGTCGGTTGAGTTTTAAACCGAATCGTAAACTCTCGACCCTTTCAATCAACTCTGCCATCTCTTATTCCTCTTTCCCAATAAGGGGAGTGTCATCCGTATAGTGGAGGTTATTCCAAAACAATTATTTAACAAATAATAAATTTATAATTACATAAATTTTGATAAATCGATAATATTATTGTTTTAACATGATAATAACTATAGTTACACCACTGCAGTTAGAAAATGACCCTTTTGCTGATAAAACCTTTTGTTTACGACAGGATTTAAAATAAAAACAGGGTGGATTGAGTAAAATATAATAATCCACACTATAACAGCTGTTGCGGACCATTTAGAAATCAAAAAAGTTTGTTTGACCACTTTGTTTTACAGGTATACGTAGGATTTATTACTCCGTTTACTTCGATCATATTACCTAGATATCAAGATTTTTTGCAGGTTTTTTTTGTTTACCTAGGTCCTTGTTTGATTGCTAATACAGTGATACTAGTCAAACTATAATTTCCTGTCGATAATGAAGCGTAGCATTTTTTAGATAAGATTATTTATCAAATATTCATCCGCACTGGATGTCACAACGTTTATTTTTATCTGAATTTAATGATTTTGGAATATCGCACCTAAACAAAAAATCCAAAATTTGCAGCCGATGTTAATAATAATAAGTAGTCCGTGTAAATTACAAGAGTAAATTCCTTAGCTGTAAATATAACACTAACAAGCTGGAGTTACATGGGACGTGCTGCCTCCAAAATGTGATATATATTTAGAACAATTCGGAATTTCTGCAAACAACAAAAACAATATGGCGAGTCGAGAGTTCGGAAACTTGGGTGGTATCCAGTGCTTCCCCTGGTATCCGTCCGCATTCTTGGCCAGGACCAGGAATACTCCTGTGAATTCCGGCCCACGACATCTGCTCCTGTCTGGCAGGATATCGACCATGTAAGCGACCAAACGTTTTAGTGCCGAGGAATTTATGGGAGCGTTAACAATTCGGAAAGTGAGGGAAACAATTATTAAGTTTCTGGTAACTGGACAGAAAACATAAATAAATTTAGTGCTATGGGGATGTTACCGATGCTTAAAATTACCAATATTTAAACAGATAAATTAATAAAAAAAGCAAAATTTTGTTTTTTCATTAAAATATATTTTGTTTACGTTAGTTTTAACACAATTATTAATAAAAGTAATTAGTTTATAAAAAAAAGAAGTGAAAATTAAAAAAAAATGATTATCTGGCATTTGTGGATGACCTTGCAATACTAGCAAAAACATGGAAGACGACATAAAACAAATAAATAGGAAATAGCTCAAAAAGCTGGACACCAAGACAAATTACAAAAAAATGTAGAAAAATATGACCAATTAGCAAGTTTAAATACCAAGGAAAAATAATTCAACCAAACGTTCAGGACAAAGAAAAGTTTCTAGCAAGTGCAAGAAAAATAAAAATGGCATTTCAGCCAAACAAAATATAAATAACAAGAATTCCTTACCTATAAATGCAAAAGTGAGGCACTACATACAATACTGTTTTTTAATACAGAGGGCTTGTTTGCCTCAATATACTTTTCACTAAACACGGCCAAACAGTGAGAAGAGTTGGAAAAAGAGAAGAGAAACTAAAATATGAATATGAAAAATGGACACTAAATGCAACAGCAAAGCCGACATCTACACAAAAACAAAACGAATAACATATATAATGAGAAGAAAAGGAGTGCTATTATTCGGACACACTAAGAGAGTTAATAAATAAAGATAAAGAAAGGAATATTTAATTATTTCGACAGAAATCCGTGGATCAAAGAATTTTTAAAAACATAAAACAAATAAATAATGATAAAGAGAGGAGAAAAAAAAAGTAAAAATAAAAAGGAAAGTTTGGAGTTTTCAAGAAAAGCAAAAAAAAGACAGGACCAAAATGGCCAAAAGTAAGAAAAAAACAACATGGAGAAAGAATGAAAGATTACTGGAATCGCCATTGTTTCGCAAAAATTTGGAGGTGGAATTTTTGAAATACGCAACATGGTAACTTAAATTCATCCCTATTTCTATACTTTTTGGTGTTTTATAACCAAAATTTTTGTTTTGCTACAACGAGAAAATGTCCGTAAATAGCCTTCGATTTTGGGAGTCGCGGTGTCTAATAATATATCTTGGCATGACCAGAAAGTTTTTTACTCCTGATCAACTGTTGACGACGTACAAGGCTCAAAACCGACCTCTACTGGAGTATTGCTCGCACATATGGGGTTCAGCACCAAGGCATTCTCTTCGTCTTCTAGATTCAATTCAGAAAAAGGCCATTCGGTTAATAAACAGCTCAACTCTCACAGATACCCTTCACCCACTAAAACATAAAAGAAGAGTTGCAGACCAGACATTACTCTACAGATATTTTCATTGCAGGTGCTCCAGAGAAAGAAAAACTCTTGTACCACCACTGGCCACATTCGGCCGAAGAACTCGGCACGCTGATCAGTCTCACCCATTTACTCTCAAGATTGACACTACAAGGACCAATCTCTTTTAAGAATCCTTTTTTTACATTGTTGCTACATAATGGAAAAAGCTTTCAAAGTCATTTTTTTTAGATAACTATGACCTGTAACTTTTCAAAAAGCGGGTCTACAATCATCTCCTTTCTATAATCCCTCCCCTTTCTAATACTCGCAGTGCGGGCCGTCCGCGGCCTACACGATAGGTCTACCCTTTTTGCGACTATTGACAGTAAAAAAAAATGTTGTTATCTTATGTTATATTTGTATTACGTGTCCTGTATTAAGATAATTTAATAAATGTATTTAACAGTGATATCAATACATTCGTAAATAACTAATTTATCCAGCATTGCAACAATTAAATGAAACAACCAATATTTTTTTGTAAAAATCTATTGAAAAATAAAACGGGACTTTTTAACAAGCAAAATTCCAATTTCTGCACTGAATGTTCCGGTTAATAACTATTTCGTAAACGATGTAATCAAAAGTCGACGTAACATCAAAATAACCAGCTTTATTTTTGTTGAAACATTTGTTCTATGCAAAATGACCTATTCAACATTCTAGAAAACATGTCAATAACAATAAAATTGAAATTCCGTTTGATATCGTCGCAATGAACATGTTCGCAAAACTGAATTTATTGTGTCAATCGTATCGTTTGTTTTGTTTAGCGAATTCAGTTAAGCCTGTGGTTAAATTTTGTTTAATTTAACTTTGTGTCAAAAACAGACTTTTAAATTGTGTGTGGTTTAAGGATTTTTCGAAATTTAAATAATTGTGCTTTGTCAAATTAAAATTGCTATAAAAATCATTTAAACAAATTTATTTACAATTTAAATAAAATTGTACGCGGTATTGTTATAACATTACAATCTGATCTTAAGGTTAATTAGCAACACACAACTAACTGAAAATTCAAGTTTATAACTAACTAAGGTCTTACTCAACAGTATTCTTAGATTTCTATTAAAATTTGTACACTAACTAACGTATACTCCAGCACGCACACTGGAGTTGAAAGTGTTGCAATCAAATTGCTCACCTCCATAATTTTTAACGGTTCCTTGAGGTGAAAAGAAAGGACCACCGATGATGCGGCATTGGACCTTGTCACTCGTGTCAATAGGATTAACCCAAACATAATAAACATAAAAAGCAAAGAACTTTAAGGAAAAGGAGTAAAATAAAACAGATTAGCTTTCCAGGGCTGTCCTTTTTATTATATATATATTTATAAAGTGGTCTTACAAGTAAAGGGTAAAGGACACATACCCTTGACCATGGAATATGAAGGCCCACTCTATGAGACACTATTACAAATCACAATAAATTAAATATTCCAAAAATTTAATGTTATGTTACACTTTAAAATAATACAAATGTTTTCTCACGAGAGACGATAGTTAACAAAAGTCACAAGCGCGTGGCTGTGGTGAAGAACGAATGCAATAAGGATACTTGGCAACCTTATACAGGGTGGCCAATCGAAAACGAAACAGAGCCATTTGCAGGAACCTCGTTAATATTTAAAAAAAAAACGCTCAGAACCGTTGATTTTTGGTTAAAAGGGGACACTCTATTCCGATATTTTTGACTCCACTACTTTCAACCACAAGCAAGGGTAAGAAGTACCCCAAAAATTTTAAATGGCATTGGGAGTCGAATAAGATGTCTTTCAACAGCTCTTACAATTCTCTTTACAGTAGTAAAATTGCTTATTACTAGGGTAAGATGTCAAATGTTACACATTATATGCGACTACTTGTAACGTGCCTATTTTTTCCCTTCTACAGTTCCATTATAATTGTGTCTCTGATAGTTTTGTATTCCTCAGGTACTCGTAAATAGTGTCGTGTACCGTATTTTGTTGTAACTTGAATATATCATTCGTTGTAAATAGTGTTGCATACCTTCTTGTGATAGGATTCGATTGTTAATGGTTGTGGCATTTTTGTTAATCGATGGAGATTGAGTGCTTTGGTTTTTGGCCTCGATTGTTGTGTGTTGTCGGTTATATTATTGTTTGGTTTGCATTTCTGTGTGGATGGGGCTGGCTATCAACACGGACGAGCGCGATTCTGAGTGTGGAACATAGATTTGCGAATATTGTTGGTTGACGTCGGTTCCGTGTCATTTTTCTTGATATCCGGCATGGGAAGTAGTCAGACGTTTGGTGGCAGTCTTGGGAGTGGTGTGATGAGAATTTTTGGGACGGTGTGATATTAACATGTGTGCAGAACCTCTACGGTTTTACTTTCATATCTGGCTGTATTTGGGCCATCTTAATTGGATTTTGAAGTAAAACCATTTAATTTTTAACTTAACCATTCTATCTTACCTTCGTTGCTGATATTTTGGATTTTGGTGTCGAGTTAAAATAACCGCATGCGGGATTTATTTGAGAGAAGCCATTGTTAATTAGCAGGTGCCGTTCCATAATCAAACCGGCCACAGGAGTAGTGCATTCGTATCATCCATATCGACGATAAATTGCAGTGTTATAAAGACTTGCTTGGTGTTTTTAGCAGGAACTCCGTATTAAGGTGTTCAAGATTAAAGTTATTCTATTTTTTTTATATTTGATTTACAATATACGTTTACCCAAAGGTTACAAGTGAGTTATTTTTGAATATTTAACGACGTGACTTATTTTTGACACCACGATTAAGTTTTGTTTTAATTTATTAATATGGTACATTGTTGAAAACTATTTATTGCATTGGATAATATGCCAAGGCTGAACTTTGATTAAAGTAATCTTCTCAATTGTTCTTTGTATCCAAGTAAAAATGTTTTCTTCATACTTATTTATAAATATCCTACAATATTGATATTTTGAAGGACAGCCATTGTAAAAATATTTTTTAAATAAGCTCGATTGTTTTAACAGTGTAAATCTTTATGTAAATGGTAAAAACATGAGTAAATTAGCCGTCATATGTGAACGTTTGATTAAGTATTATTAAAAAGTTGACTTGTATACGTTTTTTTTGGTAACTTGGTAAAGTTTGTTACTCTTACTTTTGTTTTGGTTATTTTATGGAATCGTAAACTTTGGATTTTTGATTTATTGTTAGCTGTTGATTTTGACTATATTTGTTATAAATTTATTATTGAAATGTGTACTTTGATTTATTGTTGGCTGTTAATTTTGACTATATTTGTTATAATTTTATTATTGAACTGTGTACTTTGATTTATTGTAGGAGTAAAGTATCTAATATATTTTAGCTATAATTTTATTTATTTAGTTTACCATAATCTCAGTTGTTTATCGTGTGGCTCTGCTAGTGCCTATAAGACCTAGGGGTTTCCGGCTTGAACCGTCTTAGTCGGTGGCGCGGCTCACTTTTATATTTTTTCTCTTCTGCCCTCTACGACTGAGCTCGGGCATAATTTGCCAGTAAAGAGACCGCTGGCAGAGTACTCTATAGAGAACGAAAAAGACGTGGCTCGCTCGTTTTTAATTATTATGAATTAATTATTTTTATTTAATTAAGCGAAGTTGATGAATAAACTTTTGTATGTTTTAGACGTTACCAAGAAGACAACATTATATGGACAAATACATCAGAAATACCCAGCGACTGGCATGAAAGCGTTACAATCGCCATCTTCAAAAAGGGGCAGAAAACTCTACCAGAGAACTATAGAGTTATAATCTCTTAAATTTAAGCATGAAGCTACTCACACATCTTAAAATGTAAGCTCAAGGCACAAATAGAAAATAGAGAAGAACAGCAGGGTTTCATACGAAACAAATCCACTAAAGATGCCTTATTCATAATCAAACAATTAAAAGAAAAAGTAATCGAATACATCGTGCCAGTCGACCTTACCAAGGCATTTGACAAAGTACGTCTGATTGACGTTATTGACTTACTAAAGGAAAGAGAAACGCCCGACAACATCGTAAAATTTATACAAAATCTTAATACCGACAACTAAAGCAGAAGACAGCGACACGAAAAACATAGGAACACCAGGAGGAATCAGACAGGGAGACAGTCTCAGCCAATTTCTATTCAACCTAATGGACAAAATTATAGAAGAAGTGACAGCAATGGGTCTCGGTTGTCAAATGAGCCAAAACAAAATTAACATAATATGCTACGCCGATGACGCAGTTCTCATCGCAGAAACAGAGGATGACCTGCAACGACAGCTTCATAAATTACATCTAACAGCAGCACAACTAAACATAAACATATCAGTAGTAAAATCAAAGTGCATGACCCTAACCAAAATCAACCTATCAAGCAAGTATCCAAGTATAGGACTACCACAATCCAATAAATGATCTACGGAGTCAGATCATCAAGGCAATCGCAATAGCAGGATTCTTACGACAGGTGGTATGGGCAAATAGATATTTGCGTATTGACAGCAAGGTCAAGATTTACAAGACTTGCGCTAGGCCAATCATGACTTACGGTTTTGAAGCTCGAGAAGAGACAACTAAAATAAAAAGCATGCTGCGTGTAACAGAAATGAAAACCCTAAGAACCATACTCGAAAAAACAAGAGGACACCAAGTCAGGAACAAGGTTATAAGAGATGGCAAAAGATTGACTACCACGGATAGTATTCAAGAACAGACCAGCGGGAGATAGACCCACAAGAAGACCACCTAAGAGATGGAAGAACAGCTGGCAATCGACATCCCAAGAGATCCTAAGGCAACCCAATTAACAGATCGACAGATCTAATTAAAAAAGAAGAAGAAGAAGATATTTTAAAGCATAAAACAAAATAAAAATGTATTATAATTTACAATTTCTTAATAATTATTTAAATAAATATTTGGAAAAATTAAAAAAAGCAAATTCTATAATTTTTTTTTAAATAATCATAAAATATCCATGCCTAACATTGGTAATTTTTGTCTAGCCGATATTATTTGTTCATTTATAAAAAAGAAGATGTGAAATTTGTGTGATGAGTTGACATGTTTTCAATGAGACTACATGTTACAGTTTTATTAGATTTATAAACTAATAAGTTTTCTAATCATCTTAAATATTTTACAGAAAATTTTGTATTAAAAAAATCCAAGGATCAAACATTATTTAATTTTTTTTTTCATTATTTCCGCCTAACGCTTTAACCTTCCTAATCAAAAAATGTATATTTATCGCGCCGAAAAAAGGTTTTTATATCTGGCTATTTGGAACGTTCAAGTGGTTATGAATAAATAAAAATTTTAATACTTTAATTGGTGTTTGTCTCCTTCGTCAGTGCACGTCGAATTTATAATGAAAAACAAAAACAAGTACGTCGGACGCCCCATCCGAAACGTCACTCGCCGAATTCAATTATATTTTATACATTCCTAAACAATGGTTAGCGATCGATATTGTGAAAGCTTTTTTCATATTTTCGCAAACCGATTCAAAACAATTTTGCAGACATGCATTTTTACTCTCGCCGCAAAACCACCCGCCAACCCCACCCGACTCCGCCCAACATGCAACTGACGATACCGGGAAAATTGCATGAAAAACAAGATAGGTGAAACTTTGATTCCGCCCAGTATAGAAAAGCATACCTCATAATATTTATCTCAGTCATATCACGTCTTTTTCTATTACGATCCGCGCCATAGAAGGCTGCAGGAAGCAATGCCGGTAGGAGATGGTTTCCGAAAATACCAACACTAAGTTATTTCTTTTTTAATATTACTACAAACATTATTTTGATTTTTTTCACGCAACAACGTAACAATTATAACATTTAATGAATAATTATTACTAAAAATTAATTTATTTTTTACCACACCTGCGTGGAAAGTTCGAATTTTTTTTCCTGTTATCAGGGAAAAAATGCCTCATTTTTACTCGGATAAAAATAATCTCATTAAATGTGCGCATGTGTCTCCTTTTTTTCATGACAGATATAAATAATTATAACTGTAGCCTAGCAACGCATAATAATAAATAAAGTTTAACTTTCACTCAAATTAATTAATTTTAATAATTTATTATTTTAAAGATAAAAAATAGTCCAATTTGTTCTACTTAAAGTGCATCTCCTATCGAAGGTTTGCTATCATCACAGCTATCCGAAACATTCAATATTGCTACAATTAAACCAGTTCCTTAGGTTTTTAAGCCAAGACACACGGCGTCTTTCAATATTCCTCCTTCCACCAATCTTTCCATGAACTATCAGCTGGAAAAGTGCTTTTTTTATGCTGTTAATGACTTCACATTCCTTATTCATCCGATTTAGGACTTCCACATTAGAGATCTTTTCTGTTAAGGGGATACGCGACATTCTACGGTAGCACCACATCTCGAAGGCTTGTAGTTTGTCCGTGTGATTCTTCTTGAGAGTCTATGCCTTCAATCCACAGAAAAGCGCGGAAAACACGTAGCAACGCAGCATCCTCATCCCCATCCAATCTTGATATCTCGACTGGTGAACAACTATTTCATTTTCGTAAATGTTAACCTGACTATCCCTATTCTCGTTCTTATTTCTCTTTTTTGGTCACCCGATTGTTCTATTCAGGCTCCCAGGTATTTGTATGACTGCACATTCTCTATTAAGATGTCTGCTACTGACACGTTTATATGGTTGTGATTTTGGGGAAAATTTGTAACTACCATTAACTTGGTTTTCTTAAGATTTATCTTTAGACCGTATTCGTTACATCGATCACTTAATTTCTCTAGATGTTGCATGTCTCTTTGATTGCTTGTTAACAAACGGTGTCATCAGCATATCGCATATTATTTATTTATTTGTTAGTTACAGTTAAACTATAACTTATTAAAAAATTATTGACTCTGACGAAGTTGCTGAAGAAGAAACTCGAAATTGTAATGAAAGGATTCCACTAAAACTGATTGAAAATCTTGCTTCAGTCATCGTGGAAAATTTTTTTTTGCCTGTCACTCCAAATTCAGTAGTCAAAATTCAGCCTACAATAAACAGATCGTCTAATACTCCAATTCGAACTACGTCATCCAGTAATCCAAACAAAATACCGTCTGATACATTAACATCTAATTCAAAAAAATATACCACGAATCTTTTTGTCTTCACAATCATCGAAAGATGATCGAATAAAACAGTCCGCTGAAAAAATCACGATCCCAGATGTAGGTACAACAATAATATCTACTCCGAGTATTAAATTTGAAAAATTGATTGATTGATATCTTAATTTTTAAAAATTATTATTATAAAAATAAAATTAGTCAAAATAATTAATATTTTTTGCTATTTTGGTTTATTAATTTTGTTCATGTTTAAAACGATTTACCTAAAACAGATAACAAAAAGTTTGTTCATTAATATTGTAAGTTATAAGATTTAATTAAATTTTAATGCATATAAAACGAAAAAAGAGTTTAAAACAATTATAAAATTTAACCCGTAACTTAATTAAGTAACATTTATTTACATACTTATTTAACTCGAACAATCCATTACAGATGTGGTAAAAAAAAGTATGCACCACCACGGGAAGAAAGTGTGTTTGTCACCCTCACTTCGCTCACGCGGGTTGAAAGAACATACTTTTTTCCCTAGGTGCGCAATATACTATATATTATTCAACCTAGAAAAACAAAAACATTAAAAATCATTCATATTAAGTCCTCGGTCAATTTTTTTAAGAAAAGAACAATAAAATTAGTTTATTGTAATCGACTCCTTTGTTATTATTTTGGCAGATTTCTACTTTGAACTTTTTCATTAATACTAACTTTAAATGTTCTAGAAGGTTATCCTATACCTAAATAATTTATTATCCTCATATAGTATTCTATAGGGGCAAATTTATTTTAAATTTTGGCAATAAATTATTGATTTTGATCTATATGAATTTAAATATGCAGATAAATTTAACCTTAAATCAACCTTCCCAGTATTTATGAGAAATGTTTTTCTTTGCAAAAAACATAATATGCAAAGGAAAGATTAATGTGTTCATTAACAAAAACAGTGACTGTGAGCGCTGAGGGCTTGAAAATGGACTGAAGGAAAAAAGAGTTTTACAGTTAGCGAATCGTCAACGAATACAACGACTTTAATTTAAGGGACTCACCTTCAATGGGATAATCTCTGCGAATCAGTGCAAGCTACCACGATTGATCGTTTTGCTTCTAGTTTGAATCCTGCCCTTAGTCGATGCAATATCTATACACATGGTTTCAAAAGTTATGCATCACCTTAAATCTTCGTTATTTTTAAACATTGCACCAAACTACATTTATAGATTAATTCTACAATAAAAACAATTCTTTTGGCAGATGTTTGTTTTTAGAACAGATGTAGTTTTTTTTTAAATAAAAAAATAAGAAAATTGGAATTTTATTACTTACAAAAAATAATTTGTACAGTTTTAACATAGCGTATTTCTACCATGGGCGTCAATGCAAACCTGTATTCGAGCTCTGACATTGGTAACAAAGCGATCAATAACTTCCTGTGACATATTTTCCCATTCTTATCTTGCGGCAATTGCTAGTTCCTGGTGGGTTCTGGGACATTTCTTCGAGCCAGAATAGCCTAAAAGAGCATATCCCAGGCATGTTCAATTGGGTTTATGTCTGGCGACATAGCAGGCCACTCCAAACGACGAATTCGTAGTGGCATTCACTGCTCGAGCCCAATGTGGGCGTGCGTTGTCGTCCATAAACACAAAATTCTCACCAGCATCCCCTCGCCACAGTCTTGCATAAGGTTCTAAAACCTGTCTAATGTACTTTTGTCCTGTCATAGTCCCTTCAATGAGCACCAATTTCGTACGACCACCTGCCATAATGTCTGCCCAAAGCATAGCACTACAACCAGAGAAAGGAAGTCTGGGACAAGCATAAACTAATTGTGCAGCTCTTGTTGGCTCTCGCCAAACACGAATACGCCGGTTATCACCATTCAAACAGATTCGGGTTTCATCTGAAAAAAGTACAGAATTCCAAAATTGCAGAGGAAGCTCTATGTGTTCTTGAGCCCATTGTAGGCGCTGCAAAACATGTTATGTTGTAGCTGGGAAACTCTTATTGGACGACGACACCTTAAACCTGACTGAACAATTCGTCTTCTAATTGTAGCCAACGATATTTTGACTCTTGTGGCATGTCTGAACTCCCTTTGGAGGGCTGGTACAGACATAGAGGGATTTCTTCTAATGAAAATTATCATGAATTTATTCTGTTGTTCATAAGTTACTACTCGTGGTCTACCAAAGCGATGTCTATTCCATATTCGGGACACGTCACTCTGAGAAATATCTAATCTGTTCGCCACGACCCGCTTTGAGTGACCTTCTTGAACTAAAACAATAATTCTGGCGCAATCCAGCTCAGATATTAAATGGCAATTCATTAGTAATCACGTGTTTTTAAATTTTAAGAGCAATAAATTTTGTGTAATTTACACCAAAGGGAAAACAGCACGACTAAATAGGTATTCAAATTTTTTACAAAAAATGAAAAAAGTTTACTTTTACATGAAAAAGAGTTACTAAATATGTGATAAAATTTTTTTTGAGTGGCCTGGTTGAAAACCCGTCGGAGTAATCTAGGTAATACAGATCAAATGATTCACGAAATTCATGTGAAATGGAAGAATTTACCCCAAGCAGAAACCGGTAACTTAAATAGAATGCATGCTCCGTCGAATTCGTGCATGTATTTAGGCGCGAGGTGGCAATAATGATTATTAAATTAACACAAGGTAATATTTACTTTGTATAGAAAAACGATAGTTATCGTTTTGTTTGTTATTGGAATTTTTGTTAAAGTAATTTTTCATTCATAATTTTTTTTGCAATATAATTAATGTGAATAAGCACTTATTTATTTTTCTAAAACTTATTTTTGTCCGTGTTAGAATAGGGGATAATAATGGTGATAATAGTAAGTTGAATTATGTGATACAATAGTGATAAATTGCAGTTTTGTTTGTGGTTTAATAATGCCACCAATTTTAATTAAATACCATGGAAATATCATAGGGGTTGGTAGATTTTCGTTAACTCCCATTTAATAACTTTGGAGGAGCTGCACCTGATCTCGTCTTTTCCTATCACTAACTGCATCAGGGGCACGCATCTAGAGAGTATTATGTGTAGCTTTTCATTTTAAAAAGTGCTTTTACAGAAAATATCCAACTTTTATAAGACTTTTAGTCAACATTCTTTGCACAGCTATCACGAAAACGAGATAATTTATGAAACCAGACTTGAATTTCTATAACTTCCAATCAAGTGAAAAGTATGTGGGTTAGTTGAACGAGGAAACTTATGTTTTACTGAATGCCCCAAGAATTACGTGCAGATTTGATGAGTTCGTTACTTTGGCTTGTAATCGTGGTGCTGGTGGCCTTGAAAATAACGGTGGATTTTAAACGTACCAAATAAACTTCGTTTAAAATTAAATGTAACTCATATCTCACCAACTTTATCTACTTTTTAAACTTTTTCGTGTGCTACTGTTACAATCTACAAAGAATTAATAGTGCAGTGTACCTACATCAAGCAAAGTCTTAGCATTTTCAATATCCTCGTAGTCGATACAAGAAAATCTTTATTCATACACGTTTCGCTTTAAAGTATTTTCCTCTATTTTTACTACTCATGTTTAAAATTCAAGCTTAGATTTATTGAAATCCTCTTCAAGACCGGTTTACAAAATTGAATAGATTTGTCTTGGGATTTTCTTTAAGAACTTATTCACAATATTTTTAAATAATAGGTGAATTTAAAAGGTTAAGCAAATATTTTGCCTGTATGATTTTATTGAAAAGTGGCCAATGAAATGTATATCACTGTTAAATATATCAAGCAGTTCTTTAAGTATTATTCCTCTGACAATTGTTTTTGTCACACTAGATTTGTTACAATCTACAGCTTTTTTGCGGTATTTAGAATCACTTGGATCGAATTTATACGCATGCGTTGACTTTATACTTCCTAGAGTGATATTAGACAATCCGAACGGTTTTGTGACCGGATTAGATAATCGACTTTTTTTTTATTAAAATAGTCGCAAAAAAGGTAGACCTATCGAGTGGGCCTCAGACGGCCCGCACTGCGGTCATTAGAAGGGGGAGGGGTTATAGAAAGAAGATGATTGTGAACCTGCTTTTTAAAAAGTTGCAGGTCATAGTTCTCTAGTAAAACTGATTTCCATTCTGTAGCAGTCCTGTAAAAGAAGGATTCTTGATGGAGATTGGTCCTTGTAGTGTCAATCTTGAGAGTAAATGGGTGAGATTGATCAGCGTGCCGGTGTAGGTCACCACAGTAGCTATCATTACCCTTTCTTTTATATTCTTCCTTTACAGCAGCTTTTGGTCCAGGATCCGGCCCAGATACCTAGCTTGTTTCGAGAGGTTGATAGTTTCCGGTTTCTGGAAGACGGGAATTTTATTTCTTCTCGTAAAAATTACTAGTTCTGCTTTGTCCGGGTTTACAACCAGATTGAACTTCTGTAAATAAAAGTTTTTTTCCAGTTATCTACAATCCAATTTTAATGTTTTTGATCAAAACGTAACCGGGCAACTCTTTGCTCTCTAATAAGCAAGGATGCAGTGATTGGTCTCCTACTGTTTAATTTGGCTTAATTTAACTGTTTTGTAAGAAGTTGTGACATTGCAGACAGCTTCGAGTTAATTTTTGATCACAGAACTAGTGACAATCCTGATTATTAAAGCTCATTGTCTAATAAAACGTTCATCTCGGTCGTTAGGGCATCGTTTTCGCCCTTGTCCTGGCCTCCTACCTCATTTAACCGCCTCACCGTACGACTTATTATGGCTCGACTTTTGCCTAATAATTGGACAATATAACTTTGACAGTATCTCTCATCCAATAAAACTGAGGTTCGCACTACTTCTTGTTCAGTTAAATTTTCTTGCTTGATTTATTTTTTAATTTTTCGGAGTCAACATTTAAACAGTTTATCGCAAAAAACGTAAATTTTAAATAAGTAGTAAGGGTTTATAAACTTGCTTTTAAAGAAAATCTATCGCAAGGACAGCACAAAATTGTTTAGCTGTCATTAACAACAAGACAAAATATGACTAGCCTATTAATCAAATTATTTTTTTAAATAATTTCACATTGTTGCATGACACACTGTAAAGTTTCGATTAAGGGAGAAATAGTGGAACAAGTAAATGAATTTGTGTACTTGGGTTCAAAGTTTACGAGAGATGGAAAGTATGCCAGTGACATTAAGCGAAGGGTGTTAAAAGGAAAACAGATGAATGGGGCACTGTATAGCTTTATGAACAGCCAAAAAGTGTGTGTTGGTTCCTTCACTTGTAAATGATAGTAAATGTTGGGTTTGGCAGAAGAAGCATGAAAATAGGATTCATACTGCGGAGATAAAGAGTCTGGGAAGTATAGCTAGAGTGACTCGGTTGAATAAAGTAAAGAATAGTGAGATAAGAGAATGCTGTGGTATAAAATAAGATGTGGTTATAAAGATAGATAAAGGAATGCTTAGATGGTTTGGACAGGTAGAAAAGATGAATAAAGGAAAATTAATGAAACAAATTTATGAGGCGAATTGACAAGTCAGCAGAGGTCGACCTCGGAGAACATATCTCGATCAGATCAACATTGTTTTAAAAAAAGGCCAGGTCAAGAGTACCAACAACCAACGAGCATGCATGAGAATACCGATGAATGTAGAGTAAGCAAAAAATGTGTGTAAGAACCGTAGCAAGTGAAAGGAAGTGGTCTCTGCCTACCCCTACGGGAAAAAGGCGTGTGTATATGTATGTATGTTGCGTTCATTTTGTCCAGGAGTTCATGTTTTTGTTGTACTTTACAAGAAATATTATCATTGCCTGTCTGGTGTCGTATCTATGATTACTTCCTCTAATTTAACTGAATTTTATAAAAGCTATAACTAACCGATTCTCAAAATACATTTGATTATAGGTAAATTAATCCAACAACGAGTTTGTATAGAGAAGTAAGGTATGTGTAACAGTAAATCATTAAATTTTTAATTCGTCAATCTCATCTCATGCTGTAACTTACGGTGATTAATTCCCAATCAGCTTCTCTTCTATATTGACGCATTCGAAGTAGTTCCGTGTGTTAATACGAATTTTATATCGTCTTCTTCGGTTTTCTCGTTGCCGATATCTCATGATTCACTTGTATTAGAATGGCAGAAAGTTAGGCCGGTCCACGTCGGTATATTTTGTCTTTCAATAAAATGTAATCAAGGTTTTTTACAAGTATCACTTATTGTTACAGATAAAAAACTTTTGGTTGCTAGTATAAGTACAGGGTGAACCATAGGTTAGTTAACGTACGACCGTTTCCACTCCAAGTATAAACTCCTGCCCTTTTTAATGTAATATAAAGTCGTTGCAATGTCTTTCGTTTAATATCTTTGCGAACACATAAAAGTCTTACCATAATTGACACAATCGTAGCGGTTTTAACGAAGTTAATTAAAAAATATCCACCCCCTTAGAATAACAACAATTAAGAGCAGCCGTAAAATTAAAATTGAATGAATGATTTGAACTATTGTGTACTACCTTGAACAATGCTAAATATGTATAAAACTTAATCTGGTATCATTATCAAAATGATAACGACAGGATAAAAAGTTAATGTTATTTGTACTAAAATTAAAAACATGAGCAACGCGCCTATTTATAGGTAGAAATAAAGAGAGTGGCACGAACAATTAGGTTAATTATTATTCAATAATTTTAATATGGAGGGTACAGATAAGAAGTACAATCTTATATGAGACTTATTGTAAAATGTAGTACATAAAGGTGGTGCAGACGTTAGGTAAGATTATGGATGCTAAAGGAACGGAAAACCATCCCTTATGGGGGATAAGTTAAAAAAGTGTCCACTTGTGAACTGTACATAACAGTTCAAAAACCGACCAGAATGGCGCTTACGTAGCAAAGGTGTATGATATGAATTTAGCAATTTAGTCCAAAATAATTAACTAAATTTAACTCAAAAAACTGTAGTGATATAACCGAGGAAAGTGATTGATTTTTTGTGAACTTATAATAATACTTTGTTGTGATTTTATACTGTTTTTTGTTATTAAACTTTTAAAAATAATCGAACAATAATGGAAAAAAAATTTATTGTAAAAAGAAGTCTAAGTGGGCGTAAGTTTAAAGAAAAAATATGATACGTCTTAGTCTCTGTCTTAAAGCTTTTTAACGGACACTTTTTCATACAAAGAAAACGTTCTCTTTACCTCTACTTTTCATTAGATTTAGGTTAGATCTTAACTTAGCTATTTTGAATAAAGTATGTTAAAGGGAAATAGATACGCAATAATTTTTAAATAAAACTTAAAACTACGATATGACTCCAAGCAATAATTATACAGGGTGGCCAACCAAAAACGAAACAGAGCCATTTGCAGGAACCTCGTCAACATTAAAAAAAAAACGCTTGAACCCGTCGATTTTTTATTAAAGGGGGACATTTTTTTCCGTTTTTTTTAACCCCACTCTTTTCAACCCCAAGCGAGGGTAAGAATTACCCCAAATTTTTTAAATAGCATTGGGGATCGAATAGGATGTCTTTTGAAAGCTCTAACAATTCTCTTTACAACAATCTGTTAATTTTACATTTTCTCCCAAGGCTTTTAAAAAAATTTCATGTTTAATTCCAATTATTTTAGTTGCTAACTTACTACTTAATTGATTAAATGTTTAAACTGATGGCCGTCTGCTTCCATAAAATAATAAAGATTTTGTTTAAAAGGTTCTCGCACATTCCAAAGAATTTCCGGAGTTATAATCCACAGTATGACGAAAATTATTTTTATTTTTAACAGGACGGTGCTCCTTGTTCGTCAGTTTTTAGACCAACGTTTTTCACGGTATTGGATTGGGAGAAGAGCAGCATTGAAGTGCCTCCTCGATCGCCAGATTTATCGCCACTCGATTTCTTTTTGTAAGACATCTAAAAAGTAAAATCTATAAACCACAACCAGCGCCGTTGGAAGATTTGCGGCAAAGAATCGTTGACGAATGCCGTCGAATTACTCCGGAAATTCTGGCTCTGTTTCGTTTTCGGTTGGCCACCCTGTATTTATTTTCATATGTTTTTTTTATCTTATTTTATTCGCGAAAAATTGTATAGGCACTCGCGAAAAACTCCCTCGATGAAAGATAGGTTAGCTTAACTTCCTTAAAAAATGTATACACTTTTTCGCGAATAAAATTTTCACTGTCTCTTTGACAGATAGAATTCCCGATACAATTACAATGAACATTCGTTAAAATAGCCGCGACTCTACAAAATAGTAGAAATAGTAAAAAAATTTATTTTATTTTAATATCATTTTGACCAATGCTGACCGCCACTGTCACCTGCTACATCGAAAATACATTAAAATTAATCTCATCTAACCTGCCTAAAAGAGTTTTTACTTCAAGACTTTGGGCGCTATTTTTAAACGAGGTTTTCTGCTACAGTAACGCCATTTTAATTCAATACACTTTCAGGGATATTATTTTATAACAGATTATTCTCCCTATGTCTTTATTCTCCATAGTGGGTTCGGCGATTAAAACTCTCGGTCCAACAACAAAACAATGTTTATTTCAATACAAGTTTTACAACTCTATATAACTATTTAATTCTAATAATTCATAAACACATAAGCTAATACTTACTAATAATCGTTATTATCGTTTCCCCTTTTATATTTCCGATATCACAGTTCCAGATCTTTCTACCTGTTTCTTCATTATTCGACACGGATTCGAGACATTGCGCGACTTTCCTAGGCCCCGTAGGCAGCTACAAAGGAGAGCGGTCGAACACGGACCCTCGACGCCGTCGACCTTTCGGTTGCTGACAGGTCCAGATTTGTAACAATAGGTTAAAGTAATATTAAAAAACGGTGACGTCAGAGCTTCTTTTTTGTATCTGTTTGTCAATAATTCTTTGAGAAAAAAAAACCGTCTTCAAAGGTTTTCTCATGGATGCCATTGTCAGAGCTGAACCAAATTGCAATGGGACCACACGGGAAGCACCAGCTTTCAAATAAAAAAAGAATCATCAAAAATCGGTTTAACTAGTCGAAAATTCTGAGGTATCAAACAAAAAAAATACAGTCGAATTAATAACCTCCTTTTTGAAGTAGGTTAAAAAGTAGCTTGAGCTGACATTCTACATTTATTAAATTATTTATTCTTCATTTTTTTACTCATATCTTCATTGCTGAAGAGTTGTGACATTATGTCTATGAGCATTGATAGGTCGGTTGTCACCACTGCTGTCGGTCTTCCGCTACTCTTAAATTTGTCTGCAAGATTTGCCCTGTTATCTCTTTAATTTGGTCTATCCATCGCGATGGAGATCTTCCTCTTGACCTTTTACCTTTTACCTGTCTTGATATCGTCTGGTGATGTGTCCGAAGTAACCCAGAAAGCGACGTCGGCAACTTGTGGATAATCGATCGTTGATTCCTAATTTGCTTAATACTGACACATTGTTCCGGTGTGCAGTCCAGGGTATGCAAAGCATCTATTCGTTGCCTGTGGCTCGACTTTATTGTCCAGGATTCGGAACCATATGAAAATATCGAAAGCACTAAGGTGTTAACTAGGGCTCTTTTAGTGTTTCTGGTTATGAATATGTCTTTCCATGTCTTGAATAAGTTTGACATTGCTGTCCTCGCTAATACTAATATTTATTATTTAATAAATATTATAAAATTTTAATTTCGAATACTGCAGTTAATTTGAAAATCCAAAAAATCCACCGTTATGTCAAAGTTCTAAGTTTTCTCTTCTGTCGGCAGTCCCAATGACTGCCAGTTTTTTTTTAAGCTCAATGTAGATGTAACATTTTTTACTAGTAAGTAGTTTTATAATGGTTATCGAAGGTTGCAATATTTGTGCTGTTCGATTTTTGCATGTCTGCGACTTACATAAAGAATAGATAGTAATTCAGGTCACCAGTTGGTGGATAAAATACAGTAAGTGTTAAAAATTTCAAAAGCTTTGGAGCGGTAAACAAAAAAAAATATCACTCGTTCCTAGATTTAAAATGCATCCAACGATCGGCCTACATTCTTATAGTCGACGGACAACAGCGTAGAGCTGTCCCGTGAGAATTTCTGAATTATGTTGAAACTTGTACGGAATTGCATGGTGGTGACGCATCAACTATTAGTGACGTCACCGCAGGGAAACGCTAAAGAAGGTCGCTTGTAATTGAATTGTCTGCACTAGAAATTGCACATTTTCTTTTTCTTTTATATTTAAAAATTGGTTTTTAAAAGTGCTGCAAATAAAACTTAATTTTTCTTTGTATTGGCGAGCTTTATCCATTATAATTATGTATGCTCTTGTTATCATCTTGGTACTCCAAATAAACTGCTCCGCAAAAGTTACGGAAGTTCATAAATTCGGATTTTGGATTTTGTGTTTCAACAAATTACTATCTTTGATCGCCAAGTCTTTGTATGTTATAAATTGAATGTTTTTTTTATGTAAGCGTTTGTTTGCGCAATACGTTTGCAATTTTAAACAACAAAAACGACAATTTGAGGTTGTGTACCATATTAATTTTATTAACAATTAAAGAACATACATTAATAATGACTAGGCATTACCTGGGCAGCAGGCTTAATGCGAATGCGGACTCTGATGAAGAGATAACAACACGGATTGAAATATCACGCAAGGCCTTTAAGACATGGAAATCAGTTTTATGTAATAGAAATCTGTCAATGCATCTTCGTAAAAGGGTCTTAAGATGTTATGTGTGGTCTGTCCTACTTAATGGTTGCGAGACGTGGACACTAAAAAGGTCACAACGGTGAATAAAATAGAAGCATTTGAAATGTGGCGCTACCGCCGGATTCTAAAAATATCGTGGGTCTCGCATACTACCAATGAGGATGTCCTCAGAATGATGGACACGGAACGGCAACTGCTAAACAACATAAAGAGGAGCAAAACGAAGTACTTTGGACACATAATCAGAGGATCTAAATATTAGCTACTGCGCCTCATAATACAGCGAAAAGCGGAAGGTAAAAGGTGGATAGGGAGAAAAAAGCTGTCCTGGCTACGCAATATCAGGCAATGGTGTGGTCTTTTGGCCGAAGAACTGTTTTGTGCGGCAGCCGATAGGAAACGATTTTAGGAAATCATAAGCTTAATGTAATAGCCAACGTCTGAAGACAGACAGTGCACCAGAAGAAGAAGAAGGCATTAGCAATTAAAGCCAAACTTTGCATACTTTCATAAGGTCGTTAATGTAGCCTTGATCGATTTGTCTCCAAAGTTGAGGTAAAAGGTGTCTAAGATCTTGAAGTGTCCCTAGGGGTGGTTGATGAAAATTCAAGGCTCTTTGTAGCTGGTCCCAAGCATGCTCGATTGGATTGAGGTCGGGTGATAGAGGGAGCAGTGCGAAATACGGAATACCGTGGAAGTCCAAGGCGTCTTGGACTACTCTTGCACGATGCGGTCAGGCAATATCGTCCAAAATGAGGAAAGTTGCTCCAATAGCAGCACAAAACAAACGTAAAACAATGTTAATAACTTGTTGTACGTAAATCTGCGCAATCATGTTCCCATCAAGCACTAACAATTTTGTACGCCCATTAAAACAAATGCCTCCCAAAACAGGAACTGTATCACCTCCGAACGGATGAACTTTCTATACTGCTCTTTAATTTCTGGACACTCGAGAAAGAGCCCATACACGACCACGCCAACTATTACAAAACCGTCCATACCTCGACTCATTTGTGAACAATGTGGACAAAGAGCAAGTGCAAGAGTAGGTAATATAACAACAGACGATATTGCAATACAAAAAGGAGTAAGACGGGGATGTATACTTTCTCTACTGCTTTTCAACCTCTATTCCGACCGAATATTTAAAGAAGCTCTTGAAGAACTGGGACACTGCGGACTTAAAATTAATGGCTTACCCATAACAACAATAAGATATGCAGATGACGCGGTAATACTATCAGACACAATAAAAAATCTGCAAACATTGCTAGACAGAATTAACACAGTTATAAAAAGATACGGCTTGAATATCAACGCTAATAAAACAAAATTCACGGAAGTGAGTCGTACGGTACAGAATAACGTCAATCTAAACCACGATGGTACCCCATTGGAACGTGTCACAAAGTTTAAATATTTTGGAAGCACCATAACGGAAACTCTGGACCCTGATTTAAAAATAAAAAGCAAAACGGAGAGGGCGCGCGCAGCGTTCAATAAAATGAGACTGCTTCTTTGCAATGATGATTTGAACCTTAAGCTAAGACAACGGATGACTGAATGTTATGTATGGTCAATACTAATATATGGTACGGTGACGTGGACACTCAATATCAGTACAATGAACCGATAAGAGGCATTTGAAATGTGGCTGCACAAGCAATTAATGATCACCATAAAATGCCGCGAAATTGCATACCTTGGTCACATACTAAGAGGAGATAAATATCAACTACTCCAAATAATAATAAAGGGGAAAATAGAGGAGCGCCGTGGACCTGAAAGAAGGCAACAGTCACGGTTGAAGAACATTCGTGAATGGACAAATATATGTTCAGTAGGATAACTCATACACTTAGCAGAAGATCGCTCTAGCCAGAGTAATAGCCAACGATCGGACCGGATAGGGCACATGAAAGAAGAAGAAGTGGACCTTCATTCAGCATTCCAATTCACATGTTTATTAGCTTATGCCAATCGAGCACGCATATAAAATTGTGTTAATGAAATTTTTCTCAAAAGTCGTCGTTAACCTCGTGTAATCTTTGACGTACTATCTCAATTGAAACCGAAACACCAGAAGCATGGAAGAGACGCTGTTGTATGATCTGACAAGTACTCGGAGATTCTCTAGGTGTAAACACAGTTAGATAACGATCTTGTGTGGGGGTGGTAACCCTTGGTCGTCCTTTTCTAGGTCTTTCTATTACGTTTCCAGTTGCTCGATATCTACGAAGACCCCGCGAAATGACACTTTTACTGACTTGGAGAACGTCCGCAACTTCTTTCCGAAGACGACCCGTCTCAATCATACCAATAGCCCTATTAGCTTCATCCGCACTTAATTTATGTCTAGGCATTATTCAAAACAAAATTCTAAATTTTAAATCACAGTTGACTGAATAAAGTGGAAACAATAACTGATGTTAAATATAAAAAAAAACAACTTGCCTTAAATTTGAAAACTTATCAACTTGGAAACAAAAAACTAGTTAGATAAGCAAATAACCAATCAATATATTACAGTTAATAACTTTTATCGTAAATCCAGTATTTGTGAACTTTCCTAACTTTTGTGGAGCAGTTTAACAATCCTGTTATGCTGTCCGCACCTGTCACAAAATATTATTTAAAATTAAATCTTTAGATGGAGGTTTTGGGTCTTTAAAAATGACCTAATTGCATCAAACTCTTATCACCTCACTTATTTAGTCTAAACTAAACCAAACTGTCTTTCTTCTTTCTTGTGTTTTAAATTATTTTAATTTGACAAAATTATTGACACATTTTGACCTTTTTTTGATAATAGTAGTAAATGAAACGTGCAGCTACTCAAAGTAGTGACACATATTACTTCAAAAAACCATGTATGTGTAAATAATACTTCGAATAAAGAAAGGTAAGATTTTAGTAAATAGAGAAGATATTTTTCTCCGTTTGATTTATTTAACTTCTCTCATCCGAGTTATTTTTCCAAAGCTTACTGTCAGCGACATAAACTTGATCTGGAAAAAGGAAACTCATATTTAGTGTTCTTTAAAAACATATCAACTCTTTCGCCGTACCATGGAATGTTCGAAAAACGGCACATATAAATTTTTATCGGGCAAAACCAAAGTTGCTGATACCCGAAAATATAGAGAAAGGATGATAATAGAAGATAGGATTTATTATTTATGCGTTATAATTTACTGGGATCCCAATTTGATTGGACAAAGCGGACCTAACGAAAGGAAAGTGATAATAAAGTAGAAAATATATAGAAATCATTATTTGATAATATTGATTCAAACGTATTACAACATTTATTAAACGTAATTTATAACAAATTTATTTATCTAAATCGTATCGTGTGCATGTGACTTTTTTTCCAATCTCTCCTTGCCTACTTCGGTGGCTTTATATACAAAGTGTTTCAAAAAAAAGTTTGAACTCAGCGTCATCCAAAACCTACAGCTCCGTAATTTTGGATTTTTAACACAACTGTATCCGCCATTACTTTTAATCAAAACATTTCGCGCCACACCGTGTATAGATATGTATTGAGAGCATACATTTATTTTAAATAACGCCACCATGTTAAAAATAACTTATTTTCTTGGTGACGTGCCATACACGCCTAGCGAACGGAGCATAGATATTTCCTCCTTAATTTTTTAGTCGGCTCGTGTAATTTCCTTTTTTAGTATGTCAATCAGTATAAATCTTCTTGATAAGTAATCTGATAAAGTAGTCAGTGGCGTAGCTTCGGGCTCAGGTTTTTACCCTATCTGGGTTAAAAAATAGGAGCCAAATGTACCAGGATGTTTAAGAATTTTGAAATGGGTCGGATCGGCCCAAATTAAGAAGTTATACTACTGTGTACAATTTAAAATAGCGAATAATTTTTAAAAGAATAAATAATTCGCACCGAAAGAAATTTCTTTTATTACTATGTGATACGATTTTGGTACCCGAAAAACTGATGGCTACTATAGTTTTTTATTGGTTATAGTATGGACGCAGTGGATGTCTTTTATTTTTATCACGTCTTGTTTTTATACCGATACAGGTTACAACCTATTTTTAAGCGAACTTTATTTTGTCCATATTATTGTCCAACGTTATTGTGAATATAGGTTAATTTTACGACCGAGCCCACCTCAGCCCGAAAAGTTTATTCAAATGCAATTCACGACAGCTAGTTTAACAAGTTCCAATTAGCTTCATTTACTGACGTCGACAGAAAAATCAGCTCCCTTGTAAATTTTCCGAAAACATTGAAAAATTGAATTTTCATGTACTTGATTTTCGAACACGAATATCGCCTGTAATAAAGACTTTTTCGATGAATGAACCACACGAAAAAATTGCTCCCGATCCAAACTAAATTGCTCCGTGGTCACATCATCGAAAGGTGCATGCAAAAATGAAATAATTGTTGATTCGTAGATTTTCTGTCGCAGTCATGCGAAGTGCGCATACGCGACCGAGCCCACCCCAGCCCGCAGAGTTTATTTAAATGCAATTCGCGACAGCTATTATTAAGATTAAAGGTTTATGAGTGTAATCATAGACTTTTTAAGATGGACACAAGTAGTCACTGCCAATGCAAAAATTAATTAAAAAAGTTTTGTTGCGTATGTGGACAGTACATTCTTAAGTCTCCAAAAAAAAATCCGAAAAAGTAAGTAATGCTTCTTTCCAGTCTTGGTTGAATGGGAACAAAACATCTATGCCATTTGCAATACCGACACTGTGGCGTAAACCTATTAACTACTACAACAATTGCTACTTCTGCATGACTGACATACGAGGATTTTCGAAGAAAATTAAGCTTAATATCGCGTACCCTACTGTGAATTCTGTTTTGAAACCAATACCTCATAGTGAAAACATGCCTCTTCCTTTGCGTTCTAAGAAATGTACAACTGTTAGATATACCAAGCGATGCAAATAACGAGGAAAAAGGCATGAAAGTTGACAACCAAGATCCAAAATTTTTACCCTCTTCAAGAATTACATGCCAACCGCATTTAATTCAACAACAGAAATTAAATAATTTGATGGGTTGCCAGATGTCATTAAAAGTTCACTTTCTCCATTTTCATATCTCTTTTTTCCCTTCAAATCTTGGAGCTGTGAGTGATAAACAAGGGGGGCGGTTTTATCAGAATGTGAAAAGGCTTGAGGAACAATATCAAGGTCAGCTATGTTAGAAGATTACTTCTGGCGTTTAAAACGAAAAAATACTTCCCAACATAAAAAAAAGAAAAAAAAATTTTTTTTGGGCGCAATATAAACTTTTTACGATATATGTGTATACTGGACGTATATACTTATTAATTTTTAGCTACCGTACCTGAAAAACAGTACGTGACAAAAAAAAGTACTTGGGGGAAGCGATGTGATAATTCGAATTCAAAATTCTCGGTATTCCAATTATCAAAATCCTCGGGACATTCCGATTATTATTTCCGAGGATATTCGTAATCTTAATCGGAATCGAGACAACAAAGTCGATTCGGAAGTTCGGTTCCTCGCTTCAAGCTTTAACGGTACACCAGAACGTGAATTTTAATTAGATGACACGACACAGCGCGTAAGAGTAAAATGCAAAGCGACAATGCATCGAATGTCATATGATTGTATTTTATTAGGCAGGGCTGTAATAGGTGTTTAATAATAAAGACACAGAACTATGGCCTGCAACTTTTCAAAAAGCCGGTCCATTATCATTTTCTTTTTATAATCCCTTCCCCTTCTAATAGTCGCAGTGCGGACCGTCCGCGGCCCACACGATAGGTCTACCCTTTTTGCGACTATTTTCATTACAAAAAAACAAAAGACAAAACATCTTGCTGTTAAGACTAACTTTAATTATTTATCACATCAATTTATATACACATCAAGTCTGCTAGACCTAGATAAATATCGTCTAGTTCAAGTATTACAAATATTGCTCATATCTGCAATACTATAAATAATTATGTACCTACGACATACTTATTACTATAATGAAAATAAATACAAAATATTAACCTACATTTTTATGCTGCTTCAGCTTACACAATTGATGATTTAAAATATTATTATATAGATATATTCAGCCCTTTAAAGGGCAGAAGTAAAAACAAAATATATTTTTAACTTTCAACGCCATCTTTGTAAAAAGATTCAAGGAAGCAAATTTATATTTATTTTGGTAGGTATTGAACAATGATACATAAATATAAATGTTTCTTCACTTATTGCCAAATAATAAAAATAATTATTAAAAAATTCACCAAGTAAAAAACAAGAACTATCTATTTTAAACTAATATTTCTGTGGTAG
The DNA here is from genome assembly GCA_950111635.1 of Agelastica alni. Classification (NCBI taxonomy): domain Eukaryota; kingdom Metazoa; phylum Arthropoda; class Insecta; order Coleoptera; family Chrysomelidae; genus Agelastica; species Agelastica alni. The sequence goes on from OX467716.1 coordinate 25,051,685, forward strand.
ACAATTATAGCATACAGGGTGGGGCAACCCATACGACACGTTCCCTGTAAAGCAAACCAATAATTTTTTCGGGAATATACCCATTTCATTATATGTATATTGATTAAGGCTGCAAAAGGAAATTATTTTGGAGTCTACAGGGTGGCTCAAAAAATTGTGACATATCAAAGTTGTTTTTTTAAATAGAACACCCTGTATTTTGTTACACTTTTATTTAGTTCAAGAAAAAATAATACGATTTCATAAAAGGTACCATGTAGCTAACTATAACTGTTCTCAAGTTATTAATTTTTTTTTTAAAATGCTTGGTACAATTGGAAACTAAATACCATCGAAATGTATAGAAATCATCCCTTTGAATTCTGACCAAGTATAAAAGAGGTTTTGGGCTATTGATTTCGATAAAACCTGTTTCTCAATATTGACTGCTTAACACTTAATAATATTTGAGGCGTCACGTTTTGAAAAGCAGTCCTTATTGAGGGTTTTCTAGATTGATACCATAATAAGAAATTCATTTTCCTCATTTCCAATGATAGTTTTTCATCTATTTGCCTATTCATAAGCTACACTTTAAGTCCTACGAAATTCATGTAGCAATCGTTTGAGAACCAACTTGTTTGGATAATTTTGATCTGGATATTTTTGGGCATACACCCTCGACGCCAAAAGGCAAATCTCTAAATACTCATCAATCGCTAAAATCATAACTATCCGCTCTTGAATGGGATTCATTTTCGACGGTAATAATTCAGTAAATGTATTAAATAACGTTAAATACAATAACTGGTAATAAGTATTCTTTTAGCAAGTTAAATAAATGTCGTTTCGAAGCTTATCCTAAGTCAAAGAATGCATTGAAATAAGAACTACTATTTGATAAAGCCAATATCTAAAAAACTAGGTTAGGTATAGGGTACCTTGATATAAAATGAAAGATAATAGAATTTAATATTATTCAGACCAAAAAAATACAGGGTGTTTTATTTGAAATAACAAAGTTATCTTTGCGCGATATTATAAAAAAGTGACAATGATTTTTGAACATTCTGTATAATATTAAGAAAAGGATTCTATCGAAATCAATAGCTCAAAACCTCTTTTATGTTTGGTAGGAATTCAAATGGATGATTTATATAAATTTTGATGTTATTTAGTTTTCAATTGTACCTAGCATTTTTATTAACAAAACCAATAACTCGAGAACGATTATAGTAAGCTACATGGTACTTTTTATGAAATCGTATTATTTTTTCCTAAACTATTTAAAAGTGTAACTTAATACAGGGTATTCCATTTAAAAAAACACAACTTTGATATGTCACACTTTTTTGAGCCGCCCTGTAGACTAAATAACGCTGCGTCGTAGTGGTCGAATTTTAATTTTATCTGTGCCGATGAGCCACACCGATTACGATTACGAATATCATCCGATTATAAAAATCATCGAATCGCCAGTAACCGATTATTGAAATATACTGATCATGCCCATCGCTACTAGTGTGTTTTTATTGAGTGATTTTTTTTGTACGGTAGTGTTAATTTTAAAAAATTTTAAAACCATCTTTGAATTATCAAAATAATTATTTCGTATGATTAGTTTTGAAAAGCAGACGCGTGACTGTTGGAATGTTAATTACAAAATATCACAATTTACGAGTTTCTCACACATTCGGAATGAGAAATTTTAATTGTCATTGCGCCGTGAAAAGCACAACCTCTCAACTCTCAACGAGCATTTCCGATTATATGTGATCCAATTATTTAAATGCTCAATTTGAGAAACGTTAAGTGCTCCACATCGCTCAATACTAGAAACGCACACATTCTCTATCACTATTCAAATTACGCTGACACAGTCGGTTCTTATGACACTATATCTTCCCGAACCAACCCCATCTCGATGGTAGTTGGCATTTCCTTTTAGTTGACTACACGGGTCGTCACTTGATTAATATACTGGCCTTTCATTCCGGATGTCTACCAGGCCAGATGTCCCACTTCGCGGCGATTTATGGAGATCCTAAAGGATAATTTTAAGATTTAGTTTTTAAAAATATGGGATCCATAATTTATTTTATTTTCGACATAATCTATTAAATTACAAATACAACCGTTTATTTATAAGGGTAACTTTTTTTTTTAATGAAAATAGTCGCAAAAAGGGTAGACCTATCGTGTGGGTCGCGAACGGCCCGCACAGCGACTATTAGAAGGAGGAGGGATTATAGAAAGGAGGTGATTGTGGACCCGCTTTTTGAAAAGTTGCAGGTCATAGTTCTCTGGAAAAACTGATTTTGGAAGCTTGTTCCATTCCTAAACAGCCCTGTAAAAGAAGGATTTTTGATGGAGATTGATCCTTGTTGCGTCAATCTTGAGAGTAAATGGGTGAGACTGATCAGCGTGCCGAGTTCTTCGGCCGAATGTGGCCAATGGTGGTACATAAGTTTTTATTTCTCTGGAGCATCTGCCGTGGAAATATCTGTAGAGTAATGACTGGTCTGCAACTCTTCTTCTATATTCTAAAAAGTAAACGGTATCTGTGAGAGTTGAGCTGTTTATCAACCGAATGGCCTTTTTCTGAATTAAATATAAAAAACGAAGAGAATGCTTTGGTGCTGAACCCCAAATGTGCGAACAATACTCCAGTAGAGGTCGAATTTGAGCCTTGTACGTCGTCAACAGTTGATCAGGAGTAAAAAACTTTCAAGCTTTCCACAGAAAACCTAGCCTCTGGCTTACTGACTTTGCGATGTTAGCAACATTGTCATGCCAAGACATATTATTGGACATCGTGACTCCCAAAATTCACTTTCTTGGAAACCGTGGCGCTTTGTGTTTTTTGGGCGTTGAACTAAACAAGATTATTGGTTCCCCATTTGACGATTGCTTCAAGATCTCTATTGATGAAATCAACCTGTTCCTGCCTGAGTCTATTTGTATCATTCACCGAAAGTGATCGATAGGATGTGAAAGTTGAGACAAGTGTGCTATCGTCTGCGAAACTGTAAATGGGGTTCGTGGTGGTTTTCAAGAGGTCGTTGATGTGTAAAAGAAATAAGGTAGGGGACAGGATGGAACCCTGTGGGACCCCGGCATTAGTTTTAAACGCATCAGAAGAAATACCGTCAACTGCCACATGTAAGGAGCGATCTTGCATGAAGCTCAAGAGCCATTGGCGCAGTTTGGTTGGGAGACCGTAGGCAGATAATTTACTTAACAATGCCTGATGCCAAACGCGGTCAAAGGCTTTAGATATATCCAAGGCTATTGCACGGGATTCACCAAACTTTTCAATAGTGTTTGTCCAGAGCTGAGTGACATAAGCCAGCAAATCTCCAGTAGACCGAAGTTGTCGAAATCTATATTGTCTGTCATGGATTATCTTAAATTTCTCAAGATATTTGATAAGTTCTGTGTTAATCGCTTTTTCCATAACTTTGGATATTACTGAGATCAATGCAATAGGGCGATAATTTGCAGGAATAGTCTTTCCTTTTTTCGGAATCGGTTGGACTTTAGCATTTTTCCACATGGACTAATGATTTTTAGGAAGCCATTGAATTGGCTTATTTTTTTAATATAAACCAAGAATTTATTTCATAATTTTTAATCTTGTTTAAGATCAAAAAGTTGTAAATCAGACACGAGCAAGAATATTAAGAAATTGGTTTTCTTAAACGAACCGCAAACAGCAAAGCAGGGAATTAATTTTGAAAATTTGGAAGACGATTTAAAAACAAAGTATTTTCTCCGTAAAATAAAATCTTTGATGTTTGACGATTAGCTCTGAGGTGAGGAAGATTATAAGAACCTCCCGTGCAAACATCAAAAGAAAACGTACGCTTTGCTTACAATACTCTTTGTTTATTCCCGCCTCTCGACTCTTGTAAAAAATTGGAGAATTTTAAATAGACCGGCAGCACCCCGAAGTTTCGAAACAATACCTTTTTAACTTGTTCGCATTATAAACTCCAAACGAGTTGTTTAAGAAAACGTATGTTTACGCTGCTTTTGGATTTTCCACCGTGTACCCCTTCTTTCATTAAAAAATTATCAAAGGAAACGGGTTTTCTTTACTGTACCTACGATGGAGCACAATACGTCATTGAGAGCATTTTGTGTTGGTACTTTATTATTTATTTATATACCTACCTTAGCGAATTTTTGTTTTTCAGCTTTTCTTGAAAAACAAAAAAAAAGAAAACCATTTAAAGAATAAGTGTTTTTTATACAAAAATTTTATAAATTGAAATGCGTTATATCGTAAACTCATAACATTATTAAACACGTTGGCTGCAACGCTAGTACGTCGTGTTATTTTACTACAGAACGCAAAAATACCTCCAAAACATTTTTATTAATAATTATTAAAAATTAAAACTAAGATCCTTTAACTCCATTTCTGCAAGTTGACTTGCACAAAAAAGGGACAAAAGGTCCTCTCCGATTTATCAATTTTATGATATTGAAAAATTATCCTTTCTTCAGGATAAACCCTATAACATTTTTGGCAGTGGAAGCTTTTCGAGCTTTTTCTCAGAAAAAATTGCGTGATACATCATCAAAAACTTGATGAGAAACATGACGGATGTAAAGAACATAACGTCCAAGGTAAACTCATTTCGAGCGAGAAGTTTTCAGCAGCGGCTACTCAAAGTGCATGTGAAGAATAGCGAATTTGAGTACTACTTCATACAAAAATAATATTATTTCTAGAAGTAAGAGAAGACGACCGAAATGCTCCAAAATGAAAAATGACTGAGCGGTTTAGCTTCTTTAGTCGACATCAAAAAGCACCTTAACGATATACACATGAAGTTGCAAAGAAAATATAAAAATGTTGTCAACATGATGAGCTCCATGAAGGCATTCAAGTGCAAGTTGCAACTCAGGCCCGCACCGTTTATAAGGGCATAGTCGTATGGAAGGAAGTGGACTCTGCCTAGCGCTATGGGAAAAAGGCGTGACTTTATGTATGTATGTAAAAAAAACAGTACGAAATTATATTGTTTTTTATCTGCTTATTATTTTAATTTTATTCTTTGAGACAAGGGGAACGAATTTCTCGAAAATAATATATTTTCCACACAACAGATGTATAATCTACTTGTGACACTAATGTAACTCGACGGTTGGGAATACCCAACTTAACACGTATCTGTACTCACATAGGAACGTAATACAAATTTGGGGCGTTATTTTAAATTTGCACAAGGGCGCCAAAAGTACTAGGCGCGGGCCTGTTGCAGCTCTTAATGGACCAATTGAAAAATAGTTGGTACATAAACTTTCCTATTTTGCTATTGCAAAAAAACAAGAAAAAATTTCGTATCATACGAAGAAGTGGAAAAAAATTCTTATTAAATTTTAAAGATATAAAAAAAATTGAAAGGATTTTGTTACTATGTCAGGGTTTTGCTGGAATACACACACATCAAACCCATGTACTCTTATTTAATATGTTGAGATATCTTAATGTTAAAAGATTGGGATAAAAAATTGATCTAAGATTGGGTTCTCCGATCTGAAGATTCTAAGTATAAATTAGAATTTTTAAATAAAGAGGTGTTTCTGGCAAACATACCATGAGAGCATATTTCAAATAAAAATTGTCCTTATGTATCAAAACGCTAGCCAAAGTGGTAAATAATTATTTATTTGATAAACTCATGCTAAGTATTGCAAATGAAGTTTATTGATCCACTTCAATCTAATCAAATATTTATCCTTCTGCGGGAAATAGTAATGGAAATGCGAAGTTGTGCTGCACGGCCTATTTTAACTTGTAATCACATGAGTAAGTTTAGTTCTGTTATGCAAAACCAGGACTAGATACTATTGATTACAATAGTGTACAATGCGTAATGGATTCCACTATTGAGAAGGATTTTCATATGTTGTTTGAGTACAAGTATAATAAGTAGCACAATTATGATTTGCTATAATTTATTTTACAGCATTTACTATTCTGGAAACCGTCACATTGGGATATATTCTGATACTGAATTTAGCAGTTTCACAAGTTTCTTTAGGGAAGTATACGGGAACAATTTTTTTGTTTTCTTTGCAAATTGTTTTATTAAATTAGTGTCAAATGCCGTGATGATAATATTTAACTTTAACACGTATTTTACAAACACATCACCAAAGTTGTTTTTTTGTCAAACATGACGAAGTATATTCGTAGTGTTTCCAAAATGCTACATTGCCTCAAACACCCTTCATTGTATAGTTGATCTATTAAATTTTTTTTTCGCACATTTTTCGTTTATTTTTCACAGCTATGTTTACTTTTGTTATGAGTTTTCTGGGGGGCTCTATTTACACTTTTGTAAAGTAGTCACATTTAATTTTAATTTCAATTTCGTTGTCGTCATCTTAGAATAAGATATACATACATATATACATAAAGTCGACCTCTACCGACTTGTTCATTTACACTCGCTTTATAAATTTGTTTCGTCAATCTTCCTTCATCCATTATTTCAACGTGTCCAAACCATCTAAGCATTCCTTTATCTCTCTTTGTAATCACATCTTCTTTTACACCACAGCGTTCTCTTATCTCACTATTCTTTACCTTATCCAACCGAGTCACTCTGGCTATACTTCTCAGACTACTCATCTCCGCAGCATTAATCCTATTTTCATGCTTCTTCTGCCAAACCCAACATTCACTACCATACATAAGTGTAGGAACCAACACACCTCTATGCAAAGCCAGACGTGCCTTTGTTGACACTTTCTGGCTGTTTATAAAGCTATGGAGTGCCCCATTTATTTGTTTTCCTGCCAACACCCTTCGCTCAATGTCACTGTCATACTTTCCATCCCTCGTAAACTTTGAACCCAAGTACACAATTTCATTTACTTGTGTTCCACTCTTCACAGTTTGTCATGCTTTTCTCTCTTTCAAAAAACATTACTTTGCATTTATTTTCATCCCTTTGATTTTCAGGGCATTATGCATAACATTAACCATCGCCTGCAACTCCTCTTCAGATGACGCTAATATGACTTGATCATCGGCGTAAAGAAGGCATTTGACGATCAAATCATTTATTTTACACGGGTATTTATTAACAATTAGCTGCTCAATATTTATTTTTAAACTTGGAACAAAAACATTAAAAGGATGTTGGTTTTTTGAGAGTTTCTGACAGTTAGTTTTTTTTCTAGATCCAATCAACTGGTACAGAACTACAGCGAGCGTATACTTTCTGTTAATTATTAAATTTTTAATTGATTTTTTCTCGGGTTAGAGATAATCAATTGACTTTAAATTTTAGGGGTAATTGAATTATTATGTTTTTAATAAGTGTACAAAAATTTAGAATTTTTTGACGCTATGTCTACACCACGACAACTACCTTAAAAATGGTGTGTATACATTATGTCATTGTTGCATTTCAAGCTTGAAATAAAACCATTGAGAACCTTCAACTAAATCATCAATCTGGTCAAAACATATAAAGGATTTTCATCCTTAAACTCATAACTATCAACTTATTCGATATAAACATTTCATAACCGCTCCCCAGACGACTTCTTCTGCCACTTTCTATAAGGTTTCGACCCTTTTCTTTGTTCTCCAATAAAATTTGAGCCGATTGGAAAAGGCGAAGAATCCGAAAAAAAAATAAAGGAGAAAGCGAATTAGAGTGGAGATAAAGGGAGAAAATTTCGACCTTTCGCGTCGCATCCTTAATGACTTTATTGAATTATAAGAGTTGAAAGAAGAGAAAAGTTAATTAATTCACCAGCTACATCTGCAGAAGTTACAAATAATATTTCGGTATCGGGTACGAAGTTATAGTCTCTTAGCATTAGACGATTCGTCTTTTGAATAATTGTAATTTGTTTTTTATTGAATTTTTCGAAATCATTGTTTGTTTCATTTACCGGCTAATTGTATTAAATTTTCTAATTTAAAGCGGCGTTCAATTCAAGAACATTTAATTACAATAAAAATGATTTAAACATGCACAAAATATCTCAGGAATATCCTGTCAAAACTTTTGCAATAAAGAGTTTGGTGTAAAAAATGGTTTTTGAATAGCAACAAGAATGAAAGCCAAAAAAATTGCTGAATCTTATAGATTATTTACCGGCTAATTGATTTAAATTTTTTATTTAAAAAATAATTAAAATTGGCCTTTAATTCAAGGACATGTTTATACAAAATATCTTTTTGATTATCAACTAAAATGAATTTTTAAAACATACTTATTCTTAAAGAGTATTTTCTTGCCATGCAGTCGTTACTACGTAGGCGTATATATATATATATATATATATATATATATATATATATACATAAATTTATAAGGCGAGTGTGAATGGACAGATCGGTAGAGGTCGACCTCGGAGAACATATCTCGATAAGATCAACATTGTTTTGAAGAAAGGCCAGGTCAAGAGTACCAACAACCGAAGAGCATGTATGAGAGCACTGATGAAAGTAGAGGAAGTAAAAGATGTGTGTACGAACCGTAGCGAAAGTGGAAGGAAGTGGTGGTCTCTGCCTACCCCTTTGGGAAAAAAGCGTGACTTTATGTATGTATGTATAAATTAGATAATCAGATAATTGTAACCATAAGAAGAAGGGAAGGTTACAAAATGGAAAATAAAAACATTAATATAATCTGCTACGCCGATAATGCAATTCTAATCGCCAACAATGAAGATAATTTACAAAAATTATTACACAACTTTAACATAACTGTAAAGAAATTTAACATGGAAATCTCCACCAATAAAACGAAAAGCATGGTAATAGCAAGGGAACCAACAAGATGCAAGCTGGAAATAGAAGGAAAGATCATTGAACAAATAATGAGCTTCAACTATCTAGGAGTAAACATATCTAGTAACCGGGATCTAAAAATGGAAACACAAACACAGACCACAAAAGCAGTACAGGTGGCGGGAGCATTGAGAACAATGGTTTGGAGAAACAGATTCATGAACATCGAAAATAAAACAAGAATTTATAAGGCAATAATAAGACCGATATTAACCTATGCAAATGAAACGCAAACTGAAACCAAAGCCACCAAACACAAAATGCGAGTAACAGAGATGAGAATATTGCGGTCAATTGCAGGAGTAACACTACGAGACAGAAAGAGAAACGCAGAAATCAGAAAAAAATGTAAGATCGAAGACGTAGTAAAATGGATGAAAAAGAGAAAGAAAGGATGGCATGACCATGTTCAACGAATGGACGAGAATAGGCTAGCCAAAATATGTAAGAATGAAAGACCAGCCGGAAAGCGACCACGAGGGAGACAGGCAACAGGACTAAGTACTAGTCTATAAAAGGAAGAAGAAGAAGAAGAAGTATAAATTAGTTTAATTCTTCTCATGCGTTTGCTTCTACGTAAGGGACAACAATTCGTGAACTATCCTCGTACATTTGGGTCTAATATGAACGAATTTCAGAACCTCCAATTTTTTCGCTGTCCGCTTTACATGAAATGTCCCATATTTGTTACAGTTTTGTGATAGTGGAGATAGAAGAGGAAATAGATGTATGCATTGTCAAGCATGAAAGGAATTATTTATTTATTAACTTTTGTCACCCTAATGGCCTACATGATAATCGTAATTACATTAGTAACATATCCAGACATCTCCCCCTTTATGTCTTGTCGCCCATATTGCACTTACTCCAATGCCATCCCACACATAGGAACTGCTACACTGTTGTAGTTATTTCCTTCGTTGTGTTAACAAATATGTTTTTAAAATAAAAATAATGGTTGCTATTATTTTAGGTAACATAATCTTTAAGGTGTTGTGGTCTTTTGACAACTCACACTGAACGCGACGAACGGACATTGTTACTTTTATCTAAACCTTTATTCTCAAGGTCTTGTTGTACTAACATATCACGTACTCTCTCAGTGCCGTTTATTTTATTGTCTATTTGATAATGTTGTGTGTACTCTGATATTAAATTTATGTCTTTCTACTTTTGGGTACACTCGAATACTTGTTTGAATTTTTTTCAGATAGGGGCCAAATTTTTATCCATCCTCATTGGTCGACAATTCGTTTGTCTTCTGAACATTCCACCAATTTCGATGCTTAACATTCTCTCATAGATTCTATTTCATCTTTCAGGGCTTTTATTCATTTTCTTGTATATTAAATGGCTGCGGTTTATTTTAATATTGAAATTACAGACGAACGTTTTTCTCTTAACTTGTGTATTGAACTTATCTTCTTCTTCTGGTACCATGACCGTTCAACTATCGTTGGTTACCATGTTGGCTACCATGTTGACGATAATTGTTTTGTTGATAGCGGCTCGGAAAAGCTTAAGTGTAGACTTCCCATACCACAGCCTCAAATTCTTTAGCCACGATGTTCTCCTTGTTCCTGGGCCCCGCTTGCCCGGTATTTTTTTTTCTATAATAAGGTATATTTTATATTATAAACAACCCAAATCACCTATATAAAATGTGTGTTAGAGGGTGTTTTATTTGAAAATTTAAAAATTATTTGTGCCTAGTACTTTAAAACTATTTCAAGTATTATTGTCATATTTAGTGGGGAGTGTAAGTACATCATCATTATCATTGTCAGCTAGTCGTCCATCGTCGGACATACGCCTCCCCTAATCGTTGCCACTCCTCTAGGCCTTGGGCTCGCCCCATCCAGCTATCTCCAAATAGTCTCTTGACATCGTCTGTCCATCTGGTCTGGGGTCGTCCTCTGTTTCTCTTACTAGTCCACGGTCTCCACTCTATTACTCTACATGTATATCTTTCCGGATGCATTAAAATTTGACCAAAATATTTTAATTTCCGCCGTTTAATAGTTTTGACCATTTTCCAGATCTTTTTCCATGGGATTGAGAACTCTATTGTGACTAACTTTAACTTACGACAGACAACAACTACAATATTTTGTCAAAATTGAAAATATATAAAAAATGATAAATATTTAGTCGTTTTCAACAGGTTAGGGCTGTTTTAAGTTGTGCATGTTGCTTTGCTTAAAAACCTTATACTTTTACAGATTTATTTTTATACCTGTTGTGTCCAATGATGATTTTTTTTCTTTATGATTAACTACTATCTGCTTATTCATTTACCCTTTTCTGACTGCGCCATTTCAGGTATGAAATGAATTATTTATTTATTAAATTACATCTATTAATAATTATGAATATAGTATTGGTTTTGTTATTCAAGTCTATTACTTTATCTGTTAACTCTTGTCACCCTAATGGCCGACATGATAATCGTAATGACATTATTAACATATCCAGACATGGATCAGGTCTTTTCATTACGAGTTATGGTTAAAAAACTCTTTGCTAGAAGTTAAAAGGTCTACTGCGCTTTCGTAGACTTGAAAAAGGCCTATGACAGAGTAGTAAGGAATGTATAATAGTCGACATTGTCTATGTATGGGGTGAAAAGATAGTTTGATACAAACACTAAAATCACTTAACGAGAATTCCACACTGCTTGTGTCAGGATAAATGGATCTTACATGGAATGGTTTAACATCGAAAAAGAACAGGGATGTCTGACTTCGCCATGGCTATTTTACCTATACAAAGACGGTTGTTTAAAAGATTTAAAGGAGAGTGCATATGGATTAAAAATGAATGATTTGATCGTCAAATGCCTCCTTTACGCCGGTTATCAGGTCTTATTAGCATTATCTGAGGAGGAATTGCAGGCGATTTTAAATATTATGCTTGATACCCTTAAATTTAAAGTAATAAAAGTGAATGTAAGCAAGCCGAAAGTAATGGTTTTTGAAAAACAAGACAAATTGCGAAGTGCTGATTGAAGAAGAAAGAGTGGAGCAAGTGAATACGTTTGAATACTTGGGTTCAAAGTTTACGAGAGACGAAAGTTATAGGTTATAGGTTATAGTTATAGGAATGTTGAGTTTGGCAAAAGAAGCATAAAAGTCGGGTTAACCCTGCGGAGATGAATAGTCTGAGAAGTACAGCAGAAGTGATTCTGATGGATAAAGTGAGAAATAGTGTGATAAGGGAAAGATGTTGTGTGAAAGATATGGAAACAAAGATAGATAAAAGAATGCTTAGATAATGCCAGCAACCGTTGAGCGTGTATGGAAGCGTCGATAAAAGTAGAAGAAGCGAAAGACGTGTGTAAGAACCGTAGCAAATAAAAAGCTGCCTAACGCTAGGAAAAAAAAAGTGACTAAATGTATGTATTTTACCTTTCATATATTACAATAAGACCCTCTCTCCAATTCTCAATGGAACTATCTAGCAGTCAATAAAAAAACACAAAAAACGGCCTTCCTATAATAATAAATGTTTTATAAATAAAAGCGGGCAAACAAACACGGACTTATTGTGAGTCATCGCATAAGAATCTTTATCCATTCGAAACGATGTAAATTATAAATAATAGCTCTAGTTCTAAGTTGTTGGGTTCTTAAATTATACATCTACGAAAAATGTGAGAACATAAAATCGCTCCATCCTGAAATTACGGAACAATCCATCAGTCTGTCTGCTTTTCTAGTCGGCGTGTAATTTATATGGGATAACCCCATAAAGAAACACCACTACTTGAATGTTAATAGTGCGTTCGTAGCTTAGTAATTACTAGTAATACCCAGACTATATGGTTCATAATTTAATATAAAAAAAATTAATTAAATACCTGCTCACAAATAAACTGGAATTAACATTGTTGAAATATTGGGACCATATATTTAATTACATACATACATACACATAGTCACGCCTTTTTCTAGTAGGGGTATACAGAGACCACTTCCTTCCCCTTGCTACGGTTCTGACACACAAATTTTGCTTCCTCAACTTTCGTCAGTGCTCTCATACAGGCTCGTCAGTTGTTGGTACTCTTGACCTGGCCATTCTTCAAAACAATATTGATCTAATCTACCGACTTACGTCCATTCACACTCGTCTTATAAATTTGTTTCGTCAATTTACCTATATCCATCCTTTCAACGTGTCCAAACCATCTAAGCATTCCTTTATCTATCTTTGTAACCACATCTTCTTTAACACCACAGCGTTTTCTTATCTCACTATTTTTTACTTTATCCAACCGAGTCACTCCAGCTATACAATTCTCAGACTACTTATCTCCGCAGCATTAATTCTATTTTTATGCTTCTTCTGCCAAACCCAGCATTTACTACCATACATAAGTGTAGGAATCAATACACCTCTATGCACGTGCCATTTTTGACACTTTCTGGCTGCTTATAATGCTATGCATTGCCCCATTCATTTGTTTTTCTGCCAACACCCTTCGCTTAATGTCTTAATGTCTTTCTTAATCAGAACTTCACAGTTTGTCATGTTTTCTTCTTTTAAAAACCATTACTTTCGTTTTGCTTACATTTATTTTCATCCCTTTGATTTTCAGGGCATCATGCATAACATTAACCATCGCCTGCAACTCCTCTTTAGATGACGCTAATATGACTTAATCATCGGCGTAAAGAAGGCATTTGAAGTTAAACAGCCATGGCGAAGCCACACATCCCTGTCTCACAACCTTTTTAATGTTAAACATTCCGTGCAAGCTCCGTTTATCCTGACACAAGCAGTGGAATCCTCGTCAGTGCTCGTATTAAACTACCGTTCACCCCGTACATAGACAATGTCGACCACAATTCACGCATTACCACTCTGTTAAAGACCTTTTCCAAGTCTATAAAAGGCAATAGTCCTTTTGACTTATAGTCAAGAATTTTTCGACTATACCTCGTAATAAAAAGACCCGATCCATACATCTTCGTCCTCTTCTAAATCCTGCTTGCACATCCCATATCATCTTAGACGAATAGGATTAACTTGGGCCGCATTTGGGAACTTAATGCACATATAAAAGTCGGATTTACCAATTTGTCTGAAAAGAAAGGTTTTTAACCAATGTGTTCTGCCTGTCCTATCTTATGGTGCTGAGACTTTGACATTAACAAAAAAGGCTGTACAGAAAATCAAAGTGGCACAGCGTGCAATGGAAAGGTCAATGCTGGGACTAATCCTCAGACATTACATCACAAACGCTGAGCTACGTAGAAGAACCAGAGTGATTGACGCAGTAGAAATAACAGCAATCATAAAGTGGAATTAGGCATAATACATTGCGAGAATGCGGGACAACAGATGGACAACACTAACTAGATGGTCCGATGATATAAAAAGTATCCACACAAATTGGAAATAGGAGGCACAAAATAGGAGAATGTGGAGACAATTAAGGGAGGCTTATGCCCAGCAGTGGCCGAATATGGGCTGATTGATGATGATGATGATGACGCTGTAAAAAACAAGATTGTTGCTAGGTTTGTGATCAAAAACGAACTCAAAGCTGCCGCAATGTTAAAATTTCTTCGAAAACGGTAAGATGAGGGTTAAATAAAGCTGGATGAAATAAGAGGAGTTCAGCCACTGTACTCTTGCTTACCAGAGAAAACAGAGTTGCCAGGTTTCCTTTTGCATGAAATCATTAAAATTGGTCTGTGGATAATTAGAGAAAAGTTTGATTTACAGATAAAACTAGGGTTAGCCTAAAACATCCAAATAGTCGTAAACGAGTCTGATGAAGACCAGGAGAAATGTTTGCTCTTCGTAATATATCTGTAAGGATTTCATTCGGCGGTGGCTCTGTTATGTTTTAAGGTGGTATATACTTCGTATCTAAATGCATCAAGAAAAAAGTTAAACGTGAAATACCTGCACTTATAAACGTGAAGGGAACTTGTTAGTGAAGTTATCAAAATTTAATTAGAAGCATGCATAGATGTATAAATGCTGTTATTCGAATTAGAGGAGACAACAACGTTACTATTGTCGCACAGTGACAGTACACGCAATCGGGAACCTTTCGGGTTCCCATACGATGTATATAGGCATTGAATTGTCCGTGTCCAGTAAGAAACTATTTTCCCGTAAGACCCAGTCACGGACCACTTTTGTCGCACTTACACCATTTGTTTTGGTACTAGTTTCCTATTTACACTAAAATTTATTTTTTTTATTACAATTAATAATTTTAATTCCAATTTTATAAAGAAATTTTAAAGCTTATTCACGTGTTAGTTTTGTCTAGGAGTTTAGCATATTGCATTGACTGTGAAATTTATTGTTAATTCAAAATCATATAAATAACTTTTTTGTCTGAGATATCACCGTCAACGCGTAACCTATTAACACAAGAACACCCTGTGTATGTGAACTCTGCACTAACCCAAGGATTCCATTGTTGAAAATACTTTTATATTGATTTATTCGCATTCCTTCTGACGACTAATGGACCAAGAAGTATTTTATTGTGTCTTTCTACGTATCCGATACTTTCAGAACTTCCTGATTTTCAGTAAGAGCTTTTTCACATACAAAAAAATTTATTTTCTCTGTGGACCAATCTGTGATTTACTTTTACTACATCGGGTTGTGTATTTTATAATCACGGCGATCATGAAATATTTGATGTTGATTGATTTTGGAAATATATAATAATTTATGTTTTTTCTCTTTATTAAGCGACTTCAAAAAAGGAGGAAGTTCTCAATTCAACTGTAGTTTTTTTATATGTTTGTTACTTCAGAACTTTTGACTGGGTAAACCGATTTTATTGATACTTTTTTTATTTGAAAGCTGGTGCGTCTCGTGTGGTCCCATTTTAAGTTGGTATAGTTTTGACAATGGCATCCATGAGAAAACCATATGAGTCTTTGAAGTCGGTTTTTTTTTACGTTGTTGCGTACGGATTATTTTTACATTTATTTTTTTAACCAATGGAGTGTTTTTAAAAAACACCTAAAATAATAATAAAGTAAAGTACATCATAACGTTTTTTACTTTAAGGGTATAGTCCAGTCATTCGGTAGTTTCACGTTGCGAAAAATCCAGAAGTCGGTTTTATAGTCGTTTTTTATATTTCTTGGGGTACTGAATCCGAATCTTGAGCTATCCAACAAAATTTTTTGTTGCGTTTTGAAATACTCGCTAAAAGAGCAAAATTTTACCACTTTTTTTGGTTTTTTGCTTATAACTTTAAAAATATGTGTGGTATTTAAAAAGTTATTTAAACATTTTTTAAGTTAAACTACATTTTTCACATTTTAAAAACAGGCTCAGCTCTATACATCAAATAGTTCTTAAAATGCACATCTTTAAAAATTTGTCATTTTTTTCAAAATACTGATCCTCCAAAAAACAATTGTGGGGTGTTATAAAATTTATTAGGCATTAATTCAATCACAGAACGACCTCTTGAGACCGAATGGTTTACTCATTGCAAGCAAAAAACAACAAATAATGAGAATTTTAGAATAATTTGATCAAACAGATGCGACGTTGCCATTTTTTCTAAAGGCTACTTAATTGTTTGAATTGTGATGATTGCGAATTTTTGATAATACTTTTTTTTGACAAATTTGCTTATAATTTTATAACGAAACAAAATGGCAAACTTTTTTTTTTACAAAAGTCATTCAGAAAATGCCAAAATATAGGTATATATTTTTGGAGATGAGATGGCACACCCATTTCCAAAAGAATATCCCACATCCTTGTCCATATTACATTATCGAATGCTTTTGTAAAGTCTACAAAGCAGAGGAAAAGGGGGCTATGGTGTTCTCTAGCTTTTCCGACCAAAATACGTACATTAAGAATCTGCTCTCTAGTACCTCTACCCTTCACAAAACCTGCCTGCTCTGGGCTAATTTGAAATGTTGTAAAACGTTGCAATCTTGAATGGATAATATGGAGCATGATTTTTCTGGCATGGGAGATTAGAGCAATGAGTCGATAATTATCGCAATTATGTTTGTTGCCTTTTTTGTGAAGAGGTATAATCACAGAAGTGGACCAGTCGCAGGGACATTTACCTGTTTCCCATATCATCTGACAGAGATTTTGTAACGTTGGTAGGCAGTGTTCACCCAGATGTTTCCATATTTCAGCAGCAATGCCGTCAAAATCGACTGCTTTGTTGTACCTTAGGTTACGCACAGCTTCTTTAACGTCGCACAACAATATGGCTGGTTCCAGTGTATTGCACGTGATAGTCGTAGAAGCAGTGTCATCATCATCATCAAATAGACTCTGACAGTACTTACTTACTTACTTACTCCGTAGCGCTACAGCCCCTGATGGGCCTTGACTGAGACAAAAATTTGCCTCCATCTATCTCGGTCTTCCGTAACTTCTAGACTATTCCCGATGCCCATTTCGGGAGGTCCAATGTTATATTATCACGCCACCTTAATCTTGGTCTTCCAAGTGGTCGTCTTTCTTCTGGTGCTCTGTCCCGTATTAAGCGGACCATTCTATCCTCTAGCTTTCTTTTTACGTGCCCTGCCCATCTCAACCTTTGTGCCTTTGTGCCTTTATGAGGTTAATCAGTTCTGGCTGATCGTATATTTGTTCTAGTTCTGCATTTGTTTTAATTCGGTAGCTCCACGTATCCTGGTTTTTGGTGAGTCCGAAAATTTTCCTCAGCACTTTTCTCTCGAATCTTCGAATGAGTTCCTCATTTCGCACCGTAAGAGTCCAGGTTTCGCAGCCGTACATTACCACGGGTCTTATTATGGTCTGGTACGTTTTGATTTTCGTTCTCCTAGTCACGTATTTGGACTCTAGTATATCCTTTAGGGCGTATAAGCACCTGTTGGCTGACTTTGGGCGTTCTCTGATTTCTTCACTCATATCGTTGTCGGATGTGATTGTGGACCCTAAGTATTTAAATAGTCTTACATTTTCAAAGTTGTATCTGTCCATGGTCACATTTTGTCCTACCCTAGCTCTGCCTGGTCTTAAGAGATGCATATATTTTGTTTTGGCCTTGTTGACTTTAAGCCCCATAAATGCTTCTGATATTACTATTATCTCCATTACTTAATGTCGTTTCAGAACATCTTTTCAGATTTTTTTATCGTTCTGCCTTTTCTTATAATAGAGCTGAGACATCGAGTTTCGATTACTCCGTATATAATTTTTTACAAATAACTTGGTAAAACGAAGGTTACTTTCGGCGGCTCTTGAGTACAGAAGGGCACTGGCTGCGGTTCCACTTCTGGAACAACTGTAAGAAAAAAAGTCCAAAAAACTGTGAGATACCTATTTGAATTTTTATGGCGATTGCAGTCGACTTATTTCTCCACTTGGTCGTATCTCCACGCTTTTTACTCATTACAACATCATATAGAAATAATGCTTCTAGAAAATCCGGAATGAGGTCTTCAGCTCCTTCAAAATATTATGTGGAGGAGGGTATTCTGTAGTGTTGTACACTTGTGACTTTCTGTCCTAAATGTCATATTTTGGAAAAAATCACCAACTTTTGAAGAAAAATATTTAACATTTGTTTAACTGTAGAAAATTAAGTAAGTATGTAAAACTAATTTTATTACGAACCGGCCCTGTGTCTGCGGCGTCAGCGAGTCGATCACAATTAGGGGACTGCTTTATTATGCCGGCGCGGCGATTGGAACAGAAAAAAGGAGCGGCAAATTCTAGAATATTGCGTCTAATGGTTCCGAAACGGTAAAAGGATTATACAGGCACTTTCAAAAAAAAGGTCCAATAGTTTCGTATGATGGCGATTCTTCTAAAACGATGATTTGGAATTATAAAAAGGGCAGAGGTCGCGACGAAGAGTCAGTTTTAAAATTTTAAGTTTAGTTAGTTTTAAAGTCAAGTATTAAAAGTAAATATCTAGTGATTTGTAAAGTAAAATTTATTGTGTAAAAGTTATTGGAATAAAAATTGTTTAGTTATTGTACTGAGAGTTTAGAATTACCGATCCCAAGAAGAAAATATCGTAACAATAGTTTAAAAGTTATGAGCAAAAAACCAAAAAAAGTGTTAACATTTCGATGTTTTTTGCAAATATATCAAAACGCAGTAAAAAATTTTGTTGGATAAATTCAGATTTGGATTTAGTACCCCAAAAAAACGCAGTTTGATTGAGTTTGATTAATAATTAGGACTTTTTTGTATTGTATAATTTTTAATTCGATAGCTTTTTTAACAAAACTATGTGAGTATTGTGTATTGTTTCCTTAAAATTTCCCACCGTTAAAAAGTAAGCAATTCATATTCAAGTTGTCAAATCCCATGACCTTATTGTTTTAATAAGCATTAAACTTTCTATCGGCTTTTTTTTTTTGTATAAGAAAGCTTTTAAACAAAACCACGTATGGCATTTTGCCCATCCTTTTATTGAAACTGTCCCATCAACCTTACCTGATGGGATCCCGAATTATTTACCTTCTTTAATTTTCAATCCCTCTTTATAAAATCAATATTTACCAATGTCTATCGAACAGTTTTAAAAGTTTAATTACCGTGAAATATTGTAATATCAGCAGCCAAAAGTCCCTTCTGTTATTTTATTATGGTCGCATTCAGAACCGGCTTGAGGCGTATTCTCGCTACGTAACAATTTTTTGAAATACCGAAAATGTAAAAAGTCCCAAACATTTTAAGCTTCAAACATTTCGTTTATAACAATTGAATTTTTTTTTAATTATTATGATAAATAATTATTTGTTGGTAACAATATTCAATTGTTATAAACAATGCTTGATTATTACTAACAATAATTTTTCACTGTTATAGCGTCTTGAAGCTATTCTCTCAATACTGACACAATTTTCCAATTACTATTTTTGTTTTCTCTTTTTATGAAATATTTTCATCATATTTTTTATACAAATATTCCTAACATGCAATAATCATATTATTTAAAAGATCTTAAAATTCTCTATTTAAATGGTATAATTTATAAATTGCAAAATTCAGGTGGTTAACCATTTTTTTAGTTTTTTTATTCTCCATAAAAAACAGCTGAACCGATATTGCTGAAAATCCAATCAGTTCTAAGTCGCATAATTATGCGTCGAGTGCAATTGGTTCCACGTCGATATCATTTTTTGTTCTCGAGATAATCGAGACGAAAAATAATCCCAAAAGTTTACCGTTTTTTTCAGTTTTTTAAATCTCCATAAAAACAGCTCGACCGATTTTGCTGAAAATCTAATTAGTTCTAAGTTGCGTAATTATGCGTGGAATGCAATTGGTCCCACGTCAATATCATTTTTTGTTCTCGAGATAATTGGGACGAAAAATAATTACGAACGCACATAATACATACACACACAGATGTCCACTTGAAAACTATTGTATTCGACTCTGGGGACCTTGAAATGTGGAGATATGTCAAAATTCGGGATTCGCAAAATGACTGGGCCGACCCTGCGAAGTTTTCTTCGTTTTGTGAGAAAAAACAAGGGAGAATTTAAAATTAGACAAGGGCGCTTTTTTGTTTGTTCAGTTGCGAAATTAAAAATGACTTATTGTTTGATTGGTGCTTAGAAATTCTTAAAGTGCCGGAAATGAAAAATGTGGCATCAGAAAATAAAACGTAAAATTTTCTTACTTTCAAATACTACAATACTGTTAATAAAGTGTAGCATGTTTTCTCTTGTAAATACGTCAACGAACAATTCAAGTAATGTATATATAACTTAATTCAAAATAAATACATACAAATAAAATGAATAAAGTAATTAAGAGCACAGCACTTGTTTCCCATAAAGAAACATAATAATATAATAATATAATATACAAATATCAGTGGTCTGGGTGCGACCCGAGAGGTCCAAACGACTAACTTCCCAGTGAAAAGAATGAAAAAATACCATATGTTTTGTTGTTATAATTATTATTATTAAAATTATTATGAAAAACGATTTCAAATGGTTAATATTAAATTATAATTGTTATTAACAATATTCTGTTTATGTCAATAGTATTCTTTCAAACGTTTTATTATCATTTCATAAGTGGGAGCTATTTTAAATTTTTTATAACAATTCGAGATATTCGATATTCTCACACCTTTTTCGATGTTAAACCAGTCCGTGCAAGCTCCGTTTATCCTGACACAAGCAGTGAAATCCTTGTAAAGTGATTTCAGTGCTCGTATTAAACTACCGCTCACCCCATACATAGACAATGTCGACCACAATTCACTTCTCACCATTCTGTCATAGGCCTTTTCCAAGTCTATAAAATCGCAATAAACTTTCTGACTTCTAGCCAAGTTAGGATTACTGTCACACCAACAGCGACAATTTGGTGAACTGACAGTTTCATTTGATATGAAAGTTGCCTTATCGGAAAAAATTATATTTCTTAATAAAAATGGATACTCTTCTAACTTTCCGTGTATTAAAGAGCAAAATTCAAACCGTCTGTCATAATCTCTTTCCTTCAATGCATGAGAAAACTACGATTTGTATGGATGATACAAAGAAGTTAATAAAAACAAAAAAATCTGTTTTCTCATGGCAGATGGATAATATTGTATATCTGACAATAGTTTTCAATTATGATTAACTTTTCTACATAATAATTTTAGCTATTTTCAAAAATAAAGGTACTTTACTCGTGAGTAAAATTCATATTTTGTGACAAACCCCGTATACGGTTTAAAAAAATTAATATCTAATGGTTGTATTTTAAGTTTTGGACTATGCATCACTTTTTATAAAGAATAACTTTTTTTTATAAAACTAAAAATAAAAAAGTTTCCAATATGTGATGCCGACTTAATTGGATACGCTGAATATAGATAGCGTAAACATACGTTTGATAATTTAAAAAAACTGAATATAAGAGTCCCTACAAATATTTATCTACGATCGCAATAAAAGGCACTAGCAAGTAAATATCCCATTGCAACTTGGTAATATAATACAAGAAAATAAGAACAATGTTTTGTTATTTTTAATTTTTTTATTTTTATTGAGAGTCAAATGAGAGCAACGGAAATATCTGTATCGTTACCATCTTCACACCTTTACTTCGGTTAGTAAAAATGTTTATTATCAGACTACGTCTGCAATAATTCTATAACCCTAGATCGTTTACCGGCTCTTATGTCTTTCATTCGGCGTTTTCGTTGTGATCATTACACATTTATAATAGAGCCAGGTGCGGTACAACGCAAATATAACCTTTCACAATGGGAAGTTTGCTTTCTTATTCTTTGTCTGGAAGTTCTTTAGTTATAGTAAGCTTTGGGATTTACGTATTTATTTAGTCGTTGTCGGTAGCTAATGCGAATTGACGGCGATTATTTGTTTTTTTTCCAGGGGTGTGTTCCCAGTGGGATCAGAGGTTACCAATTATTTTTTGAACAACCTGTACATTTTATTTTTACAAAGTTAATGTGTTTATACTAATAACGACAATTTTTTTCATTGTTTTCTGTTAGTGTCCTATTATTCATTAAAAATACAGTTCACTAAATTTGCACCATCGATAAAACTCGTGGTGCATTGCATAAGCGTTGATCAATCATTATAAAAAATGTCTTTCGTTTTAGAAACTTTGATTTCAAAATGACCAATTTGTATTGTATACAAACATCGGGTTTCTTTAAAATATTACACAATCTATACATATAAAATGCTTTGTCCTGAATGACTGACTGACGGATCAACGCACAGCCTAAACCGCTGATCGTATAGACCTGAAACTTGGAAGGTCTGTTCTTTGTATGACGTAGGCATCCAATAAGAAAGGATTTTTCGAAATTCTGCCTTGATCCAGACTACCTCAAATTTTGCATAAACATTCTTTAAGGGGAAAGGTATTTTGGGGGTGATTTGCATTGAAGTTGATATCGATACTCTTTAGTGCTTTGGATTTAAATTACATTTTATTTTGAGACATGTTTGAAAACTCTTAGGGGAGATGTTACTATCGGACAGTTCTGACCTGTTGCTTAAAATAAGAAATGGTAATTACCCGGAACTGTATAATAATAGAAGTCTCCCTACAGAGTTAGGTACAATTGTAACCACTATAGAAATGCTTACGGCTATAATTTACCCAAACATTAATAATATTCACGATAAATCCGCAGAATGGTTATGCGAGCGTGCCATCCTAACATCAAAAAACGAACAAGCCTCAGTCATAAATAAAATACTTTTGAGATAATTCAAAGGGGTCAAATATTAATATAAATCCGTCCTAACACCATTAAATTATTTATTTATTTATTTATTTATTTATTTATTTATTTATTTATTTAACAAAGTGTGATAAACTATAAAATATTATTGAACTCTTATGTCTAATGTCTACACTAGAATTTTACAAAACATTTAGCGAAGTGAGAAATACAAAGTATTAATGAATCCTTTTGTCTAGTTACTATATTACTAAAAGATGAAACAAATCTGGTATTAACAAAGAAAATTATGTAACCAATCCGGTACTCACAAAAGAAAATGGTAAGGTAAAGAAAAGTTTCGGAAACGCTATAGCCTTTTCAATTGATTTTTAAAGGCCTGAAGTGACACATTAACAAATCTAAGTTATTATGACATTCCTTTCCCAGCTTCAGAATACGAGGAATCGGACTGTTCATAGCATAATTGGTATGGAAAAAATTTATACGAAAAATATCAGGATTTCTCGTATCTTTTTGTTTGATATGAAAAGTTATTAGTTGAAGTAGTTCTGGGCAGTTGATCTCATTATTTATTATTTTGAAGAGGAAACTCAAGTTCATAGAAATTCTCCTATCTTCCAATGATTTTATATTTAACTTGGTTAAGAGTTGACTGTACTCATATTCATTTCGTTGAATACCAAAGTGAAAAGAACAATTCCTCAAGAATTTCTTTTGAACATTCTCAATCAAATCGATATTTACATTATAATATGGGTCCCATATAACCGAACAATACTCAAGAATGGATCTTATGAAAGCACAATATAAAATCTTTTTTGTTTTAATTGAAAAATCAGTAGAAATTCTCAAAACAAAACCTAGCATTTTGAGACTTTTTGCCACAATTTCTGATACTTGAAGATTAAAATTAATTTCGCTATCAAATTTAACTCCCAGATCGCGAATAAATTTTTCTCTTTTAAGAACTACATTATTCAATTTATATTCAAAGAATATTGGACTTCTAATTCTAGCGAACGTATTAATTTGACACTTATCGATGTTTACCTCTAACAAATTATTTCTACACCATATGGAAAAAGCTTCGAGATCATTTTGTACTAATTCGGCATCTTCCCGGCAAGTAATTGCTCGATAAAGTTTGAGATCGTCCGCAAACATAAGAAATTCAGAATAATTGAAAACAAACTCTATGTCCGATACAAACAAGTTAAACAGCAGTGGGCCCATATGGGATCCCTGTGGAACCCTTGTGGAACCTGAATGGGTGTAGATGTTGTATCTCCGTATTTCACAGACATAGTTCTACCAGTTAAGAAGCTATTGATTACTTGCAAAATATTCCCGTCTATACCAAGCGCTTAAATTTTAGCTATAAGTAGGCCATGGTTGACTCTGTCAAAGGCTTTGGAAAAGTCCGTATAGACAGAGTTAACCTGTAGCCTTCTCTCAAGATTTTCAGTTATGTAGTTTGTGTAAAGAGCAAGGTTGGTACAAGTGGATTTACCTTCTGAGAAACCGTGTTGTTGGGGATTGAGTAAAGACTTACAGTCCCAGGAAAGTTTCTTTGTAAGCATAGAATCAAACATCTTAGCCATCACTGACTGATTGCAAACTGCTCTATAATTCCTAATATTTTTCTTATCTCCTAGTTTATGTATTGGTTTCAGGAAGCTATGTTTCCAATAATCTGGAAAGGTGCCTAGAGAAAAAACTTGATTAAAGATATTTCGTAATGGAATTGCTAAAGTGTATAGACATTTGTGTATAAAAAATAAAGGTATCCCATCAGGTCCTATTGTGAGCTTGGGGGAAACAGAGAGAACGTAATCTATTACATCCGTAGCAGTAATACTGTAATTGTTGATATAGATTTTGTTTTCAAAATTATATTCAGGAGTAAAATTCACTGCCTGGTTATTATATACAGTTGAAAAATAAATTACCCCTTCGAATTCAAGAGAGTGCAGTTTCCTATCAAAGTCTGCTTCGCCATAACCATAAACAAAGCTCATGGTCAAACTCTTAAGGTAGCGGGAGTAGACTTGAGAAAAAGCTGCTCTCTTACAGCCAATTGTATGTGGCATGCTCCAGAGTAAGCGCACATAGTAGCCTGGTGATTCTAGCACCCGAAGAAAAAACAAAAAATGTTTGCAAAGAAATACTGAGTTTAGGTGTAGTATTTTTATTTCGTTGTAAAAAGATAATACCCCCGTGTCACTTTCACCAGATAAAAGGCCGAGCTTCGTGTTCATAAAATATAATAAAATTTTATTTTATTTTCATGTATATTTAACCTTTAAATCCATACACTATAATTAAGATTGTTATATTTTATAAGTTTTTAAACATTTTAACATAATAATTTATGTTATAACAAAATTAATAACGTAAAAAACCAATTTAAAATCCTATTGGAACCATTTTAGGCTTCTACGCGGACGAAGTCACGGGCAAAAGCTAGTAAAACAATAAACATCTTTAAAATTGCCTAAACGTTTCAGGAGGTAGCTGAGGTAATAAAGATATGAAGTCTTTTCAATGATTTGTCCAAAAATTTCCACTGTAAAAAACAATGATTTAGTTAAGATTTTTCTTTAAATTACTTATAGAATTTGATCAAGCTGGTTTAAACAATAAGAAATAATTTCTTTATTAATAATTTTGTTTGTTTTTAAACTACGTAGGTACAACCGCACTGGGCCTTTGTCCCAATGCACTATTCTTCATCCATCCGGCCTCTTTTGTTGGCTTTAACATTTCAAAGTTTTGATGTAGATGGTAATAAGCGTGAACTATTAGGATATCGATAGGGTGGCCGTACAAAAGCATCCCTTTATGCCGACTAACATAAATTGAAGCATTAGGATGTCGGTATTTACTTATAAAATTTTGAAAATAATAATTCATGAAATATTTACTAGAGCATAAAAAGGGGACGTGATGAGTATAGATTTAAAGTGGTTTTTGTTATGTGCTTATTCAGTTACGTTTGGTCCTTAATTTGGGAAAGTATTAAAAATTTTAAAACGAAAAATAAAATCTACTTCTATCTTGCACTTTTGTAAAAAAAGAATTGTCACGGGAAAAATTTGTTTTTGTCATTTTATTTTATTTAATAAAATATCTCTTCTGGATATATTTAATCAATTTTTTTTGGAAATGATTTAATTGTCTGTTTTTGAAAACCAAAATTTAAGTTACTTTTAGGTATTTAGATTGTTGCATTCAAAAGTGTGCGGTTTAAATTAAGAAAACGGATGCTTCTTTTATGGTTAATTAAATGTCGCATGCTTTAGATTCGGTAAACTATCTGATCTTTATGTTTCTAAAGAAAACGGGTAAGAACAATGTAGTCCGTTCACTAGCTTCACAATGTTGGTAAAAACTATTTTTTCTTTTATTCTGCCTAGCCATTGCAACGCAAAGTCGGTTTTTAAATTGAACGATGTGTTTTCTTGGTAAATTTATGTTTGCTAATTTACTTTTATTAACTTTACTAATAATTAATACCATTAAACTGAGCCACAGCAAAGCGTGGCTGGGTTTAACTGGTATCTTTAAAAAGTGAAAACTTTTTGCATCACTTATTTTTTTATGATTAAATGTACACGAAGGAACGTCCGTCAAAAAATTCGTCCAATATTTATTTTGTTTAGTAACTTCGTTCCTCTGAAGCGATTTAAGTCATTAAGTTTTCCATTGAGACCTTTGATCAGGGATAAAAAAACAGGCACGTGTACAATACAAACAATAAGGAAATCTACAAAATAACACAATCTTCTCAAATTTGATATCAGAATGTAAACAAATGTCTCAAGCATACTATAAAAATTATTTTTCAGATATGGATAATCGTCTCTCAACTGATCCCAAGCATTTTTGTAGTCACATTAATTCATTGAGAAAAGACTCTGGTATTTCAAATAGTATGCATCTAGATACTAGTTCACTGATAAAATAGCAAATTTCTTCGCTGAACAGTTTTCTGGTGTTTATACCACTTGATTTTGTAGATCAATCCACTGTTAACGATACTGTAAACATACCATTCATATCATTTAGCCTAAAAAAAGTATTCAACGGTATAAACTCAATGAAAGATAATTTATGCGCAGGTCCTGATGAAATTCCTTCCTACTCTTTAAAAATATATATCTTCACTTTATCAAAACCAATTCACTCATTCGCTTAAATCTTAAATATTTTCTGGTACCTGGAAAACCCCTATTTTTAAAAATGGCAAAAAAGATCATATTAAAAATTTTCAATCAATTACCGTTCTGCCAGCTCTTCCCAACCTGTTCGAATTGCTCCCCATTTCTCATTTATCTTGGCACTGTAAAAATACCATTGTTAGCGAACAACATGGTTTCATTGGTGGTAAATCAACAGTTACTAATTTGCAACTTTATTAAAACGATATAGTTCTGACTATTGAAAAAGGTCTTCAGATCAACTAGAACTACACTGATTTTAGCAAGGTCATCGATAGACTAATGTGTTTGACACAGAACCTATATGCCGATTATGTAATGAGGAGAAGGAAACGGCCACTTTTTTTTTTTATGAAAATAGTCGCAAAAAGGGTTGATCTATCGTGTGGGCCGCGGACGGCCCGCACTGCGACTATTAGAAGGGGAAGGGATTATAGAAAGGAAATGATTGTGGACACGCTTTTTAAAAAGTTGCAGGTCATAGTTCTCTGGAAAAACTGATTTTGAAAGCTTATTCCATTCCATAGCAGCCCTGTAAAAGAAGGATTCTTGATGAAGATTGGTCCTTGTAGTGTCAATCTTGAGAGTAAATGGGTGAGATTGATCAGCGTGACGAGTTCTTCGGCCAAATGTGGCCAATGGTGGTACTCTGGAGCATCTGCCATGGAAATATCTGTAGAGCAATGACTGGTGTGCAATTCTTCTTCTATGTTCTAGAGGGTGAAGGGTATCTGTTTATCGAGCGAATGGCTCTTTTCTAAATGGAATCTAGAAGACGAAGAGAATGCCTTGGTTATATTATCTTCGAATGTAAAGCCACCGCCCAATGGAGGCACTACCTGGGTTGTATACAAAACCAAGGGAGTGATCCACTTGGGGCAATAGCAGTACATGAGCTAACACCTTAACAGGAAAATTAAAGAAATGGGACTAAACTAAGGAGCTGGAAAGGTACAAAAAGCAGACAATGCTGAAGTGTCTAGGAAAAAATTAGACCTCTTCCACAATTCCTATTTACTCATTCATTCATGTAATTATTCAATTATTTACTTTATAAATTGTCCCTCGTTGTTCTTGCAAAAATTGTGAATTTTAAAGAAAGATATCGCAACCAACTTTGTGCCAAATTCTAAAAGTGCATGATTTCGAACATGGAGTTAAATCAATCAATTGTGGAAACTCAGGGTAAGGATTCCAGAAACTTCTCACAGGAAACTACAAACATTTACTTTATGGTAAGTTCATTTTTTAATACAAAGACGGTTTTATAATTTCTATTCTTTTTCTGTTAATTGCAAATCTTGACTTATTCCCACATACCGTCCACTTTCACAGAGGTTAAGTAAATTTGAACAAACATACAATTTAAGATTATTTAATGTTCTTAATTTAGCCCTCGGCGTTAACACATACTATCGACCATATGTCATAATCCCGCAGGTCTTATTTCCCGGATCTACTATATACGAATCTCTTCTTTCAAAAGCGTTCCAGACGCTTACGAATAATATATAGCGCTCATATTTTACGTTTTCCTGAAAACAATATGTTCACCATTTTCCTCACACCAAACATCTACCTGCATGAAGTAAGGCAATAAAAGCACCAAAAAAAGTAAAAAAAATAAAAAAGTGTACCCCAGTTTTGAATGTCGTCAAATAGATCGCTGAAAATTTTTCTTCTCACGTTTACCGAAATTTTCTTGGATATTTTTAAACTTGAAATATCGCCCCATTTAAAGCGTGCAGCTTATTTCGTTTCAGACATTTTCTTTGTTTTATTTACTTGGGGAAGGGGGTGGTAAGTGATGTGCAGTTTAAAAAAATCTCTCATTACTCAAATACGTTCATTTGACGGAAAACTTAATATAGTGGTTTTATATTTTTATAAAATAATTTGGTCAGATATTTTAATGTAGATAGATATTTTTATAATCAACAATAGACATTTTTTGATAAAAAGAAATTACCGGCAAAACCCCATTGATGTGACTATTAACGTAAAAATCCAGCCCATGCAATACCTATTCTTGTATAAGTTAAGATGAATATTAAGGACTAGAGTCGTAGAAGCAACATGGGGAAACTAGTCAATTAAGTTGGGAAGTTCATAGGGAACTAGTTGGTTCGATTTTAATTAATTTTAATTTAATAAGTAAATAAATGATAAGAATTCGACGTAGTTAGTTTGTTTGGTAAGTTAAATACCTACGGGTATTTGTAAATTACCTATGTTTGTTCGTGTGTGTTGAACTTACATCTTCTTCTTCTTCTATTGCCCTATCCAAATACTATGCGCATCAAAACAGTTCAGTAGATGTTGCTCCAAACCATTTTCGCAAGTTAGCCAGCAAAGAAATTCTTCTTCTCCCAGGCCCTCGTCGGCTATCAACTTTTCCTTGAAGTATGTTTCTGTACTTGCTATTTCTTATAATATGGACAAAATACTCTAATTTTCTTCGTTTCACAGTAAGCATGATTTCAGGTTCACATCCCATCCTTCCGAGTATTTCTTCGTTAGTAATTCTTTCTTTTCAAGAGATTCTAGGAATTTTTTTCAAAATCCACATTTCAAAAGCTTGCAGCTTTCTTTCCGTAGCGTCTGACAGCGTCCAAGCCTCTACACCGTAGTGTAGTATATATAATATAGTATATATAATACATGACCATTCTTTTTAAGGGCCAGATTCAGATCTCGACATAACAGAAGCGGTTTCATTTGTATAAACGTATTTCTAGCTATTTCAATTTTATGTTTTATCTCCTGTGAGTGATCCAAGTTTTCGTTCAACGTGCAGCCGAGATAAGTGAACTTTGACTTCCTTTCAACTGGCTTATTGTTTATATACAAGTTACCTGGTTGGATTGGATTTTTACTAATCACAATATATTTGGTCTTATTGACATTTAAGCTCAGCCTGTATTCCTCACTTTGTTAAATACCTCTTGCAGCTCTTCCATACTATCCGATAATAAGACGGTGTCGTCAGCATAGCGGATATTACTGATAATTTTGCCGTTTACTCTGATTTTTCGATTTTGGTTTTCTAAAGCCTCTTTGAAAACGCTGTCCGAATAAGAATTGATTAGAAGTGGCGACAGTATTCAACCCTGCTGTACACCTTTTTTAATGTTAATGTATTCTGTCTGCCTATTTTTAACTCTGACTGTAGCTCTTTGGCCCCAGTAGAGGTAAGCGATAATTTGATGTCTTTTCCATCCAGTCCAATATCTGTTTACGTCTCTGCACCGTTGAATTACACTTGGATTTCAAATAATGCTTCTCGCGTTTCCAGTCCATTACTGAACCCGAATTGTGTTTCTCCGTTGTTCTCTTTACATTTTTTATATATCCGCACATGAATGATCTTGAGACATACCTACATACAAAAAATCACGCCTTTCTCCAGTGGGGGTAGACAGAGACTAGTTTCTTTCACTTGCTATGATTCTTCAGACGTTCACTTTCATCAGCACTTTTATACATGCTTGTTGGTTGCTTGTACTTTTGACAATGCTTTTCTTCAAAACAATTTTAATTTGATCGAGAGATGTTCAACTAGGTCGACCACTATCAACTTTTGCATATTTACATTCGCATTATAAATATGTTTTGCAAATCTCCTTTTATCCATTCTTCCTAAGTGTCCGAACCATCTAAGCATATCTTTATCTATCTTTGTTACACATCTTTTTTAACACCACAGAGTTTCCTTATCACACTATTTCCCACTTTTTTCATTAGATTCACCTACTACACTTTTCATACTACTTATCTCCGCAGCAATAATTTTACTTTCATGCTTCTTCTGCCAAACCCAACATTCACTACTATACATAAGTGTAACGACCAGCACTCCTTCATGCCATGTTATGGCTGCTTATACAATTGTGCAGGGCCCCATTCATAAGTTTCAATGTCATCACCGTTCACTTAATATTACAGACATACTTTTCGTCTTTCGTAAAAAAACGAATAAAGTATACAAACTTTTTCACTGGTTCCACTCTTTCTCCTTCAATCAGCACCTTGCAATTTATCATGTTTTCTTTTCTTTCAAAAACCAGTCCTTTTTTTTTAAATTCACTTTTATTCCTATGATATTTGGGCACCATGCATAATGTAAGGAGCAGGGGTTGTAATTCCTTATACTTTACTTCGATAAAAGTGGACTGGTTTAAATCATAGGTCGCTGATTTTTAAAGGTTTTATTTGACACTGAATATGTCTTTCTTTAAAATATACTATGCATTTGTACCATTAAAAATTTGCTTTTAAGTAAACTCGCCATTCTTAACTTGATGATTTGAAAGAATAACAAACACCGAAATAACTCGAATGTCATGGATAATACCAAGAAAATCGATCGTCTATCGATTGAATAAAAGAATTTTTAACCGTCTCCGGTCGGCGTTTTGAAATATACTGCTGTCAATCGCGTCAACTCGAGACAGCGCGCTGAGAGGGGAGAGCCGGCTTCCCGTCGTACCAGCCGGAGATGTCGCGAATAGTTTACATACAGTTGTTTGCAATTTGTACAAAACATGAATTGCCTTAGAGCGCTCAGGGACAGTTCAAGACTAATTTAAAAAAGAACAAGAAAAATTAATAGAGTGTTGGAAGTGAAATTTCAATACATAATATTAACTATTGCCAACTCCTAAATGGCTTAATGAATAAATAGGAGTTGTGGAAGAGGTCTAATTTTATCCTAGGCATTGCAGCATTGTCTGCTTTTTGTACCTTTCCAGCTTCTTATTTTAGTCCCGTTTCTTCAATTCTCCTGTTAAGGAGTAAAAGCTCTTGTACTGCTATTGCCCCAGGTGGATCACTTCCTTGGTTTTGTATACAACTCAGGTAGTGCCTCCATTGGGCGGTGGCTTCGCATTCGAAGATAATATGAGTGGCTGTTTTCTCCTCCTAATTACATAATCTGCATATAGGTTCTGTGTCCGACACGCCTATATTGTGCAGATGTTTCCTCAAAAACCAGTATCCGGTACAAAGCCCTACAAATGTTTGTCCCTTCTTAGCGGAAGCAGCTCACCTGGCTGCTTAGGTGAGGGTTCTTTAAGAATTACCTTCCTCTGACTGTGCCCACTTCAGCTGATGTTGAGAATGAACCTCCAGCCATTGATCGCTGCTTTAACGCTGGCCTTGGGTATCCCCATTATTGGTTCTGGCATAATAAATAGTGTTTCAGTGAATAAACCATGGTGAACCCACACATTCCTGTCTAACACCTTTTTCGATGTTAAACCAGTCTGTGTAAGCTCTAAAATCTAAAAAAATTTATAACTGAAATATTAGATAATTTTAAATTATAAAATATAAACCATAAACACAAGTACAAAAAGAATGTTTAATATTTAAATTTTTTTAAATCTTCTCTAGTGTGAAGTATTTACTTTTAATAATTTTAATTCCCTTGTTAATAATCCAAATAATCTAACCGACAATGTTTTTATCCCGAAATTCCTATTATGTTTCATGAAAATAGCGCTAAGCGCCGCTTAGTATTTTTAAAATGTATGAGGTTCTCAATTTCCGAGTTGGGTAAATGATCGCGTGATGCAATAACAAACTTTTTTCGAACTTAATAAACCTGTTAGCGGTATAAATAGCAGTCACTTTGGCGTTTAGTACTTTTATTTTTGTCTGAACTGTACTGTAAAACGCAGGGTGTTGAAGTTTTGGGCGATTGCTTCTGATTTCCAACCAAGTGCAATCAAAGTTTGACGTATTATCGATTCAATGATAAAACGCAGTCGCTACACTAGGAAAACAGGCAAACAATATATTATTTGGTGAATGTTTAAGGATCTTTATGTCCTTTTTAATGACAAATGAGCTTGTTTTTTACTGGCGCACATTGACAAAACCTAAAAGCAACTATTTGCTATTTTAAAAATCTGGATTCCATAGGAATCATTTATGAATCTAGTTTGTGGTTAATCATAATTTTGCAGAGTAAACAAAGGAATAATTTTTTTCCAGATTTTATCTGTTCCTTTGCCATAGACTTTGGTAAAAGATTATGCACAAAAGATCTGATAGGTCGAAGTGCTTGAGAGGCAGCATGGCCTTCACGACCCACCCTACAATCTTGGTAAAAGATGTTGAAGTTACCATTTTATTTGGGAAGGCCATAGTAAGTTTGCAAAATCCTGTATTTGACGATGATACACTCTACACCACAGCGTTTTCTTATCACATTATTCCTTAATTTATCCATCACTTCAGATATACTTCCCAGGCTACTCATTACATTGCAGCATTGATCTTACTTTCATGCTTCTTCTGCCAAACCCACCATTTACTATCATACATGAATAAAGGATCAGCACTCCTCTTTAGTCTTGCTTTTTTAACATATTTTGGCTGCTCATAAAGTTATTCAGAGCACCATTCATTTGTGTCTCTGCCAACACCCTTCGGTCAGTAACACAGTCATACTTTACTTCTCTCGTAAACTATGAACCTAAGTATACAAGCTATTTCTTCTTTAATTATCACTTCGGAGTTTGTCATGTTTGCTTCTCTTTTATCACTTTTATTCCTTTGATTTTTAATGTATTAATTACCATCGCATGCAATTTCTCCTCAGATGATGCTAATAGAATCTGATGATCAGCGTTAATAGGGCAATTAACGATAAAATTATTCATTCCAAATCCATATGCAATTTTTTTTAAAATATTTTAAACAATCATCTATAAGTAAATTAAACAGAAATGAAGAAGCAACCATCTCGGTTTTAATAAATCTTGGAATTATGCAAAAAGATAATAATAGTCGTATTATCAGTCATTAATTAATCAAGTTGATATTGTGGAATGAAAATTATTTCTTAGTTTTAGGTATTATTAAAGTTATATATTATTTTCATATAAATGAATTTTTCTCATCGAAAACAAACAATTTATTTTAGTGTAAGTACATTTAGTTGAAGCTTATTGTTGACTTTCTTGAAAAGGTATTAAACTTGCTGATATTGGCATTTATTCAGAACTTTAAAGAAAAATACCGGAGAAAGTTTAATCTGTAGTTTCCTTTTGTCAATTTTTACAAAAACTTTGGGCGGACTTTTTTTACAATCATATCAGGTTTTTTTCATGCATGAAAAATAAATCGTGCACACATTTTTAAGAATTTTTTTTTTTTGCGATAAAATATTTATTCCCTCAGAAAAAAAAACCCAAGAACAATAGCTTTACTAGCTATGTGCAGCGACCAAATATTTCTGTAAGAAGATGACAGTAAACACTTGAGGTAATATTTAAATACAGATATATTGAAAATATTACCGCACAAAGGCTTAATTCTAAAAAACATTTATAAGACAAATATTTTCTCTGCTTAAAGTGAACATATATAAAGAATATTTGGAATATCTCATTTAAAAGAATGTACAGAATAAGCGCTGCATTACCTCCCATGATGAAAAGAGAATTTATCTCCCCTTCAAATCTTTATACCAGCTTTTTATTCCTTCACTGGAAGATTTATCAGCATGACACAATCCCTGTTCATAAATGCGGACTTCCTGCATTAAGTACCTTTTTATTCCTTCAAATGCAATTGTTTTGATTATTAGAATGGGCCGGAAATCAACACTAGAACACTGGAAAATTATAGACCAATAAAAAGACGCTGTGTACGCTGTTTTTATCTTCATTTTTTGTTTAAAATTTTCCACACAAAATGATTAAAAGTTTACGTTCTGTAATCACGCGAAATTCGTAGTATGTATTATAAACAAAAATTGTACATAATTTCAAATAGTATGGAACTAACGAAAAGATAATAGTATTGGAAATCGAATGATTCCAATTTGTATTAAATGTATTTGTATTAAATGAACGGCCAGTTTCCTTAGAACATCAAGTTATTGGCTGGTCATACAAAATTTAAATTAGCACCGGCACGTGCCAATACTAGGTAATAATTGGGATCTTAAATTATAAAAAAACCAACAATGGGTAACGTGTACCTGACGTTTCAGCTTAGAACGATTGTAAAATTGACGTACATGTGACGTTACAGCTTGAGGCTATAGGTAACATAACCCTACTTTTTTACAATTGATAATAATTTTTATTATTTAAAAATCACTAATAACACCACATAATTGTTCCTTAAACCTAAATAGTTGTCAAAAAGCTCACTCTAAGCTCAAAACAAAACCGAAAAAACCTCAGGAAACTAAAATCGTTAACATATTTATGGTAATCATCAGCATCATTAGATATGTAGAAACGCGGTAGCGTGTCAAGCCAAGTTCAAGCTAACATAATGTCGAGCGGTATTGTGTGTAATATTACACGAACCATTTGGAGCCACTTTTGGCCCCCTCATAAACTATTTTACATAAACATGTCAAATTTGGCTTATATATTAGACTTGCGAGATACATAGGTGCTCCAAATTTCATAAACACACCTCATTTTTGTCACTAACTCACCTATAGATCAAAACTCTAACCCTGTTCCAGATGACCTAGAAAGTACAAATTTGGCATCCAGATAGGTAGTTGCGTAAATACAAAGGAATAATTAAGAAACTTGTAAATTTTTATCATTTTATTATAATTTTTCAATTAATTTATTCTATCGGGAACACTTACTTATAGTGCCAGTAATGTAAGAATCAGCAATTAAAATTTATGGCAACCGGTCTTTATGTGGATTTTAAGGTGTTTACTGAATATATAACGAGGGAAATACCAGCCTTAATTTTTTTTAATCCAAACATATCAGTTTTAGTACTTATAACTAGGAGTCCACCACCATGGCTGATCAAACCTTCAAGTATTAACACAAGTTTAACCATCTTTAATAAAGCAATAACACCAGCCGCCAAAATACATCAGAATTTTCTCTTAAAACTCTCTAAGTACTCCACTTTTCATAAAATATACACTGATGCATCCAAAACCCAGCTTCTGTTATCACCATTTACAAACCTCCATTAAAATTTACATTTCCCATCGAATCTTCTGTATACACAGAAGAAATATATGCCATCTTAGAAGCTTTGATCGATATACAAACAGCAAATCTTCAAAAAGCTGTAAGAATCACAGACTCTCTAAGTGCCCTAAACACCTTAAAACATATTTACACAAAGCACTTCAAATAAATACTCAGCTATATCAACTACAGGATATATTGGATGTCAGGTTCTTATAAGTTCCTTCTCACCAAGGAATAAACGGTAACAAAGAAGCTGACAAACACGCAAAGGAAGCTGCAATCGAAAATAGTGCTCATAGAGTTAACAGTACTGGTTATAAGTGACGTGAAAGCATTCATCAAAACAAAAATCGTTTCACAGTGGCAATCGGAGTGGCAAGAATCAGTTAGACATTTAAGGCAGATAAAAGAAAGTGTGAAACAGTAGCCGAGGCTATGCAGTAATCGTTCCAAACAAGTCATAATAACTAGACTAAGACTAGGACACACTAAAATTACCCATGAATACCTATCAAGCAAATTAGACTAACCTAGATGTATACATTGTAACTGCGAACTCTATGTTAAACATTTACTATTAGAATGTACATTATTCACATGGCGAAGATAACAGTTCAATTTTTCAGATAACATTCAAATCCTTTTAGGAAAAGATTGCAATAAGGATAATATATTTAATTATCTGTTAAATACTTTTTGGTTTAAAAAGCTGTTAATCAATTAATTCATTAGTTATCAAAACTAATAACCAATATGGTTAATTGCGGTAAGTCAAAAATAAAAAAAAACTAGAAGTATAGTCGAACTTTCGTATTTATTACGTTATTAACTGGAATTTATTATTAATTATACACGAAAATATAGAAAATAATACAAAAATGACAATTATACCCCGTAAACGTAGGAAAATATAATAGAATAACAAACAATATTTGGTATTAATTATATAATGAATGAGTATCTACTAATAATTTCTGTACAAAAAGTAATGACATCCCATCAAAAACGTAAATGTGAAATAAGAGCCAAGTTCAATATTATGATATATGCCTTAGTTGTTGACTTCAAAGACAAAAGAAGTGAGATCTAAATAGGTGCCAAGTATATTGAAGCATAAGATCTTACTTGGCTAGTTCGAATATACGAATTAATATTAAGTACCTACTAAAACAGTCATGGAAAAGCCCTATGTTCGATGGCTAGTTTCTACCAGCAAGCCAAATTTTCGGAAGAATAAAATAAGAACTTACAGCTTTAGAACTTGCGATGGCTATAATATAATTCGTAAATTCGAACTAGCCAAGTGAGACCTTGGGCCTTAATATATTATCCTAAGTTATTAGAAGAAATGATATTTTAAATTGTTATAAAATATTTTATGCTGTTATATAGTATATATCATTAGGAGTCCAGAAAATAGTTTTTTTCCATGCGCGCGCGACAAGTTTCGGTGGGAGGCGCAGCCGTGCAAGCACGGAAAAAGCACTTATGGACGTGTAATGAACGATATTTTTCATTATATTAACCTGAAAACCACAAATTGTTAAGATATTATCACTAAAAATATCAAAAAATTGTCAAAAAACAAGCATTATTTACTCCGTTGCTAAGAAAACATACAAAAAATTTGCGATTTCCAGAGAACTGTCAATAACAAATTATTTTATTTTGACATGCAGGCAGGCAGCTGATGATACTAGTGCACCGCAACATTTTCCGTGCAAGCGCACGGAAAAAGCCCACTTTCGGTGCCCTAAATAGGCATGTAAATATAGTGTTTTCAAGTAAGTTTAATGAAATAGTTATTTGTATGTTTAGGCCGCGAAATACCTTTTTAACGTACCGAAAGAACAGTTATCGCCGAGGCCGCTTGCGGCCGAGGTAAGATAATCATGAGGTCGTTAAATAGTTTCGCTGCCATGGCATACACACTATTATTCGTGCAATCGTTAAAATTATTAGACTAAATAATTGTAAATAAATATATAATTGCTCTAAAATCAACAGCAGTTCAATTTATTTAACAATATCACCGTGTGCTATGGAAATGATATGTTTCAATATATACAAAATATTTTGACAGTTCTTGACAAAACGCAAAATGTCTGATACTGATAGCGATATTTCAGTACCTTCCACTTCTGAACTCAAAAGCGTTGTAAATTCGGCGCTTTCTGTTTTAATACCCGAAAAATCTAAACGGCAGTACGAAAAATGTTACGGCGAGTTTAAAGATTGGTGTGACAAACAGAATGTTAAGACGATGTCTGAAAACATTTTATTGGCTTATTTGATGCAGAAATCAAATGTTGTAAAAAGTTCAACCTTATGGAGCATTTATTCCATGCTGAAGTGTATGCTGAACATACGAAACAATATCGACATCAAGCAGTTTTCAAAATTAGTACCATTTCTGAAAAGAAAAGCAGTAGGTTATCGAGCAAAAAAGTCTAAAGTTCTTACACGTGAGCAAATTGATACATTTCTGAAAGAAGCTAATGATGAAAAATACTTATTGTTGTTAAGAGATATCATTTAAAATTTTATTTATTGTACTGATTTTTGTAGGTAGTTTTGATAATGGGAATATCTGGTGCCTTGCGACGAGATGAGTCAGTAAAAATGGCCATTGAAGATATTCAGGAAGAGAATGTTGTATTAATAGTAACCGTTCCTGATACCAAGACGGATAAGAAGCGTGTTTTCACTGTTACTAATATTGATTCCATAAAAATTTATCGTAAATATGCAGCTCTTCGACCAAAACATATTGTTAATAATCGTCGTATATTCTTGAGATACGTAAACGGAAAGTGCACCGCACAAGTTGTTGGAGTGCATACCATTGTGAAAATGCCTAGTATGATTGCTAAGTATCTCAGATTACCAAATCCTGAAACATACACGGGTCACTGTTTTCGGAGAAGTTCGGCCACGCTGCTTGCCAATACTGGGGCTGATATGTCAATTCTTAAACGTCACGGTGGATCGAAGTCCACGATAGTAGCGGAAGGATATGTAGAAGACTATCGAAAATAAGAAGCAAATTTCCAACCCAATTCTGGCGATATAGTATCTGGTTTAAATGTAGGCAATAACCATTATTCAGAAACACTAGATGTAGTTAACTCAACTTCTGGAGTGAATATAAGTTATAATACAAACTGTACAATTAATGTTAATATTCATCCTAAATAATATAAGTACTAAAACATTTGTTGGTATTCAATAAAAAATAATCCTTGTCTTTGTAGTATTTTAGAAATGTCAAATTTGGAAGTGATATTCAAATTTGGAAGTGACGTTTAGAACGCGAAATACTGACTTCGCGTGCGAAGTACTGACCATTGAACTTGGCACCAATTTAGATCTCACTTCTTTTGTCGTTGAAGTCAACAACCAAGGCATATATTATAATATTGAACTTGGCATTAATTTCACATTTATGTTTTTGATGAGATCCAAGTTTACATTGCACGTCGCCAGACACCTATCAGATGTCAATTTAGGTAAGCTAATGTGATGTGGATCAGAAATACATATTTTTAAAATGCTTTTTCTATTATTCTGTATTATTTTTATGCAAATATATGATTTTCAATGGTTAACTAAAAGAACGGCAACGGCAAAATAAATAATTCATATTATTTATGCATACAAATGTAAAAATATACAAACTAGCTAAACCCAGCTACGCTTCGCTGTGGCTGTTTAAAATTAATTATTAGAAAAGTAAATAAAAGTATTTAAGCGAACGCAGATTTACCGAGAAAACTCATCATTCAATTTAATACCCTACTTTGCGTTGCAGTGGCTATGCAGTGGAATAAAAAAAGAAAAAAACTTTTTCACTAAAAATCGTGATTGTGAAGGTAGTGAATGGATTTTTTGTTTGCTCGTTTTGAGCAAAATCATACTCCTTGCGTTCGATGATTCTAAACACTCAGTACAATTTTTATTCTAATATTTTTACACAATAAATTTTACTTTACAAATCACTTAGATATTGTTAAGATTTCTTTAGTCCGTCTCTGTTGCCCCTTTCTGTCGCGACAGTGCCTCGGCCACAATTGGGAGACTGTCGGCGCGGAGAACGAAAGGAAAGCTCCTGTTTAGTAAATTCTCGCCGTTTCGAAAAGGGGTCTGTCGCCTTCGCGAGTATGATTTACAGGTATAAAAAGGACGGCGGTCGTGAGGAGAGTTAGTTAAGTTTTAAAAGTGTTTACGTTATTGTATATATATATATATATATATTGTATATATATTGTGTTACGTATGTATTGTATTTATTGTATTGGAATAAACATTGTTTTGTTACTGTATCGAGTGTTTTAAATCACCGAACCCAAGATAGTATAAGAATTTCGTAACAAAATTTACAACTATATTACATTTTATAATTACTTTACTTGACTTCAAACTAACTTAAAAACCTCGATCGTTGTTTGCGTTTTTA
This sequence comes from Agelastica alni, assembly GCA_950111635.1. Classification (NCBI taxonomy): domain Eukaryota; kingdom Metazoa; phylum Arthropoda; class Insecta; order Coleoptera; family Chrysomelidae; genus Agelastica; species Agelastica alni. Next base: position 25,092,324 of record OX467716.1, read on the forward strand.
TACTAATGCAAACTAATGTTCTAAACAAATCGATGCGAATTTGTTGGATTTTTCGAGAATCAACTAATGTCTTTTATTATACTTGCATTTTATTTTCGTTGTGGTCGGCGCGCTGTCGCCTAGAGACGACAGTCGACAGGAAATGCCTTACAAATAGTAACAATATTATAATGATCAAATGGTTTCCCGACTCTGGATCATGCGACATATAACAACCCTCGCAAAAAGCATTTGTTTTTTTATATTTTAACACTTTTAAATGCAAAAATCTAAATAATCTAAAAGTGGGTAATGCATTTTGATTTATAAAAACAGACAATTAAATCAATTCCAAAACACAACATTTTAATTTATATAGCGTTCACTACGATATTAACTCACCTTATTTTTTCAGAAACAGATATAATTACTTCTCAGTTGAAACAAATAAATTCCAACCTTTCATTAATTAATACTATGCACTTTAACCAACTGGTTACAGACACACCTTTTTTTCAGCACTAACGTTTATTTTTACCATTTACATGAAAACTGTAATGTGTGCAAGTGAAACAACCCTTTGTTTTTTAAAATTGTTTTTATCTTATCCTCACAAAACTCTTGAATGTTCTTGTTTCCATGGCAACTTCGAAATAAAGAGTATACAAAAACACTTTTTTGTTAAAATGCTATGTTAAGCAAAACTTTAAGTCAATGCATTGGCTAATTTTTGAGTTTTGTCGACATAAACATACGAAAGCCAATCATTGAAGTTGAACTAGTGCTTTAGTCACGCCCTCACGCAGCAGAAGGACGAATCATTCATTTATTTGAAAAATACGAGAATGGTTCGCACAAAAATTCGCAATAATTGCTATCGCTATAGCTATCGCCGCCCCCAATCCAAATCAAAATATAGTGCTAGCATCCGCCAAATCGGATAGCCAAGCAGCACTAAAAGCTCTGAAGTCATACACTTGTGAGTCTAAGCTGACTTTGGGTTGTAAACAATCCCTGAGACAACTGAAAGCAAACAATCAGGTTATTCTGATGTGGGTTCCAGGTCACAAAGTAGTTAAAGGCAACTAAAAAGCAGACTGCCTTGCCAAAGAAGGGTCAAATACACAATTTTCCGGCACAAGATCCTTCTGTGGACTCTCCAAAGCCCATTTAAAAGACGAGGTTCGAAGCTGGGAAACAGACGAAATGAAATCTCACTGGCTTAAAGTACTAGGACAAAGCCTTTTGTCAAAGAAAGCTGGATAAGAAAGACTTGAAACTGGTGATGGGACTCCCCACTGTTCACTGCCCTCTGAGGTATCACCTGAAAGGTCTGATAGGTCGAAGTGCTTGAGAAGCAGCATAGCCTTCACGACCCCCCCTACAATCTACAATCTAGCATCCCCAAATACCGCCGCTTTTACAAGACACTTGCTGACACTTGCGCTCCTTTTTTCTTCAAATTTGTATAAAATACTACTACACACAACACTGAGTTTTAGAACTTATAAACAATACAAAAATTATTTATTAATAAAAACAAGTTTATTTAAAAAAATTAAACAAAAAATAGGAGTAGAAAAATAGTTAGTGTTCTAATCAATGAAAATTAAAAAATAATTCGTTTTGACATAAATACCTCTTTTTGTATCCGTTTACATTTATTTCGGTAAATATAATACTTTCTACATACTCTAGAGGAGATTATAATATTTTTGCAATAAAGTGTTTGGGTGTCCTCGGTGAGAGCTTTCAACAAAGTCCTTTATATTTATTTATCCTTCTACACCGTTAAAACCACTTTGGGAATAAAACATAGATGATTTTGCATCGAACTTTTTTTTTATCAATTAAAGCTTTGTACATTAAAGTTAAAAATATGAAAGTAAAAAAATATTTATGACAAATAAATTAAACGATATTCATTATAAAAAAATAATGTTTATTGTTTTGTTAATAAAAATAAGCAGTAATAATGCAGCTGATACAACAAAAATAGTTTTACAATATATTACTTATGAAGTACTGTTACTGAATATTTTGTCACTTCCTGTGGGTGTAACAATAATACAGTATTCATAGATTCTATTATTAGTAAGATTGTTAATTACTGCAAACAACATTACTGAAGTAATTATTAGTAGTGTATATAAAGTTAAATCTTTTGCCTATTGTTTTCTATAAACATTCAAACGTGGTGTTTATGTAAATGAATTCTACAACTCGGAAAGATTCATATTTCCTTTTGTTTGCAGATACTCGAGGACATTTTTCGGATGCCCCCTTCAACTAGCTCCACTGCTAACTTCATATTGGTAAGTCCACTTTAATACCTTTAAATGTTTGCATTGTGCAAATCTTTGAATACATGAATATTTTCATTTGGGATGAAGAAAATCACAATGATCTTAATGATTTAAGTTATAAAGTGTCCTTTTGGGTATTTTTGTCTCTTTGACCGCCAAGCGTATCGTTTATTATCCCTTTTTATTAAACTATGGAAATATCCTTTTGATAATAAAGAAGTTACCTCAGATAGGGTGTAGTTCTGGATAAAAGACTCACCTGGAACGTCCACTTGGAAAAAACAATAAACAAAGCCAGGTTTTCTCTCTGAAATCTCAGAAGAGTATGTGGCAAATCTTGGGGAATGAACCCCAAACAGATTTACTGGATTTATCAAACAATGATAATATCTATGGTCACGTATGGTTCAGTAGTCTGGTGGACCAAAGGGTTACAACAGACAGCTAGAGCAAAGCTTGCTGGCCTTCAGCGGCTGGCATGCCTGGCCATAACTGGAGCTATGTCCAGCACACCAACGGCAGCGATGGAACACCTCCTACATCTCCCTCCCCTAGATATTCTCTTAGAGAGGGAGGCCAGGATAGATTCCCATAGATTCCTGTCTTTGGAAAAGCAAATAAATGGAGAGCAACTCGGGGATAACTCCGGGATACTGAGTGAAACAAAAAACCACCAAATTCTCGGATTGGTTCCTGACTTGCTAGCCACAAAAATACACGTAGGAAGGTCGTTCAAAGTCCTCTTTCCGGAGAGTGACGAATGGATGAGGGGACAAATCCTCTTCCCAGAGACTGAATACACAGACGGCTCAAAAACCCCAGATGGAGTTGGGGCCGGTGTTTTCAGCAGGAAACCAAAGATTTAAATATCTACCAGTCTTGGCAGGTATGCCACAATCTTTCAGGCTGAAGTATTCGCTATCGAATTGTGTGCAAGAGAGTTGACCAACAGACCTCTAGCAAACAAAAACATAAATATAATATCAGACAGCCAGGCCGCTTTAAAAGCACTGAGCTCCAACAAGATAAATTCTAAACTTGTATGGAATTGCATCGAATCCTTAGAGTACCTTGGTGCGAACAACAGGGTGACCCTACTGTGGGTACCTGGGCACCAGGGGGTGGAAGGAAATGAAAAAGCCGACACCCTTGCAAAATAGGGGGCCGAATCTGCGTTCACTGGACCAGAACCGGTTTTTGGAGTCACCACAAGTGCCGCCAAAACAATTATTTCGGACTGGGCGGAGAGGAAAATACTCACGTACTGGTCCGACATACCAGGGCTAACCCACTCGAAGGCGTTTTTACCGTTACAACCCTCGAGAAACACAACTAAGCAGATCCTAGAATGGAGCAGAAATTACCTGCGTATTCTAACAGGACTGCTTACGGGACACTGTCGTCTGAGATACCACCTCGGAAAGATAGATTTGAACCAACAAACGGACTGTCGGTTCTGCTGCGTGGAAGACGAAACTGCTGAACATATACTATATTCATGCCCCGGCCTGGGAAGAATAAGGTTCAACATATTTGGTTACACTAACCTAGAACCTACCGATTTTAAAAAAATATCACCCTATACAACCATGAACTTCGTAAGAAGGGCTGGATTGTGCGGTGAACTGTAGCCTCTAGGGGTGAGCCACAATAGACCTACTAAGGGTCGCGGTGGAGGGGCGACCACGCCCCACTCACATAAAACCTAACCTACCTCAGATAAAACAGATTATTCTTTAAAAATTTTTAAATAAAACAATTATAATTTTTATTAACGTCATTCAGATAATAGAGGAAAACATTGTTGGTAGATCCATTAGATCAGCGATTCCTAAAGTGGGTTTCGCAGAACCTAAGGGTTCCGTGGAAAAGTAACTAGGGTTCTACGATTTTTTTATTTTTGGCATTAACCTATCATCAGGAGTTAACCTGCGATGCTAACCGTTCTGGATTACGAAGCATTTATAGATCTTCGTAGTTCATCCACATTAAAACACACATTTGAGTCTGTGGTTGGTGTTAGGAGTGAATACCCTGAAGTAGCTAAAAAAGCTATCTTAACCAGTATTGCCAACACCAAACTCTCCAATTATTACACTACTCCAATTGTAAAATTACACGTTTATATACGTAACTGATTTAGAAAGCACCACTACCACACCCGAGCAGTTTCTGAGTGAAAGCATCGAATTTTTTTCAGGAACCGTTTGTTTTGTGATAAACAGAAAATTTGTGCGCATGAATAGGAAGCTTTAAAAGTTGATGCCACTAATCTATAATTCTTCTTCTTTGTGATTTATTTTTAACAGTGGACGTCCATCGACATAATCTTTAGTTAGACAGCTAATATTCATATTCATGTGTACACCAGCCGAAAAACTCATCCAATTGAACATCCCGAAAACGTGTCTTCGTAGTAGCCACCAAAGAATTTGACATCTGTTAAGCCGAGGAATTTATTATATTGTTATTTGTTCATAGGTATTTACTTAGGAGATGGGAATACTTAGTAAAAATAAATTAATTGTACATTGGTATAGGCCCTTAGCCCTTGGCATTCACTTTGTTTGACACAAGTTTTAAATGTAAAATTAAAATTCAGCTCGGACACAGTTGGTGTCAAAACAGTGAACAGTCATGAATCGATAGAACGTAAACATGGTTTTTTGTGATCCGGTCAACTTTTGTTCTGTGAAACAAATATAATAAAAGTGTTGTTTTAGTATCTTTTATTTGTAATCATTTGATGTACGGTTCCATGAAGTAAAAGGCATTTGGTGAGTGTTCCATTACCTTAAAAGTTTAGGAACCATTGCTTTAGATCAGTATTTCCTAAACTTTTAAAGTTATGGAACACTTACCAAATTACTTTTACTTTATGAAGAAAAAGGGGGAAACCCTCTGAAAAGATCCTACTAGAGAAGTAATCTCAGATAAAATGGAAATGGAGTATTGTTTAAACAGATTCTGATGATAAAGAAAAAATTTGCAATAGCAAGTGGGTAAATACTCTCTGGAAAGATCCCTCAGATAATAGAGGAGTAACCTCAAAATAGATATAGAAATAGAGTATTTTTTCAAAAAAAAACTAATGAAACAGAAATAGATTCCAATAAAGTTATTACGTCATTCAGATAATAGGGAAAACCTTTTAAGAAGATCCTTTGTAATAATGGGAAAATAACATATGGAAAAATCATTTAGATTCCAAAAGAATTACCTATGATAAAACAGAAATAGAGCAATATTGTAAAATATTCTAATAATGAGGAAATAATTTCTAACCATATTATTAAGATAACAGAAAATAACCTAGGTAGATCCTAGATATTGGGGAAATAACCTCTGGAAATATCCTTCAAATAATAGAGAAGTAACCCCAGATAAAATAGAAATAAAGTATTATTTGAAAAGATTCTGATAATAAGGAAATAATTTTCAATGGCATTATTTTGATAATAAAGGAAAACCTTATTAGAATTTTAGGATAATGGGGAAACAACCTTCGAAAATAACCTTCAGGTAACAGAGGAATAACCTCGGAAAATCGAAAAATGGAGTGTTATTTGAAAATATTTTGATATTACTCGACTAAAACTAAACCATGGCAAATTTCTCTCGCATCTTTTCAAATTGGGTCGTGTGGAAACAAACATTTGCTCTTGCAACAATGCATCCATCGCGGATATGATTCATATCATTTTCGCATACCCTTCATATCAGGAAAATCGCGTTAAAATATTTACTTTTTTACTTATAATAATATATACCCCTTCCCATAAATTTAACCTCTTTACTAAGTTTCGCCGATGAAAATGTTTATGATTGCTTGGTAAATTTCATTGGAGAAATCAAATTGGATATAAAAACCACCTTAAATATATTTTAATAATTATCTGAGGCAAATTGATTATCCAATGCCAACCATCCTTTCACACACACACACACACACAAATACAAGATTCTGATAAAAGAGAAGGAATGATCACATAAAAAAAATGGAGGAACATTTCAAAATATTCTTATAATAAAAAAAACATCTGGAAAAATCGCTCAGATGATAGAGGAATAGCTTTTGTGAAGATTGTATGATGTATTTATATTAAACAAGTATTTAATTTCTTTTTTTAAACTGCCAGATTTATAGACATTTACTGCATATGATGATTATATGATGGCTGATTCTCAAGCGACATATATTAAGGGATTGTCCTTTTGCATTGTTGTTGAATTCAAGCGTATTTTGAAAGCAAACCCACTGACTTTTTACGATTACTAGCTTAAATTTTGAATACATATCGCCAATCGAGCCTAATGCGACACCTGTGTATATTTTTAATCTTAATCTACATTGTGGTCGTTCGTTGTTCACATAGAATTTATGCCATCGACAAAGTTATGTGGCGTTATAATTATTACATCGTAATTTATAAATTTAGGAGTCATACCACTTCCCAGTGTGTGACTATTAAACATAAATCCATATTAAATATTCACTAACCGCTAAGCTGGCTCTTGCGCTTTTTGACGGTAAAATGAATAAAGCAAAATGTACGAAGCGTCATGGTTCAGATATTTAAAAGGATTACGAAGCGACCACCGGGAATATCAAAAAGATTACTATTTGCAGGGTATGGTTTATTTTATACGCCCATGAGGCATTTAATTTTATAGTTGAACGTTACTACTTTTTTACTCGTTGTAAACTATATTAAAATGTTTACAACTCGAAATGAATGCCAAGTGGATACAGTGAGAACTTTACGAAGTTTCTTGTATTGAATTAAATTATGTAGTTTTTAATTCCGAGATAGAAAGTACGTGTAAAGAGAATTAATAAAAAAACGACTTTATTTGAATATTTAATTGTTGCTTTGATGAATTTTATATCTTTGCGTTGTAATTTAATGTCAACGCAGTGTACATATTTTGCTGTCTGCTTCTAAATTTCGTATAAATTTTTGCTTCGTCGCGCACATACATAGAGCGACGGTAACATACGGCGGACCATGTTTCATCAGAATTTGTTTGGTTTTTACCGTAAAAATTTTTATTCGACAGATTTTGCTTACATATCGAAAAATGTTTTATGCGGTTTCTTTTTCGTTGAATGTGTATCGTTTTATAGGCCGCAGCTTCCTTCCGTTTGACCTAATAAATTTCTTACCCCACCTCCATCGACAGAGACGCCGGTAATACGATTTCTCTGGTGTTTTTTTTATTCTTAAGACTCGATCGTGGCGATTTTGACGAATACAAATTTTTTTACCCAGATAGGGATTTGATGACTTTCTTTCTATCCCAAAAATGGTTTTTAACAATTTTTTTTCAGGAAATATTGACTATATTCTTAGTTATTAACGCTATGCGTATACGAGCCCTAACCACTTTATGTTCGGACGGACAATTTTTTGATGATTACTAATTTTTTATTCCTTAAATATTATTTTATTCTTCCAAACAATTTTTTTCTGTAAACTGGGTAAATAGATGTAAGTTTAGTGTGAGCGTTTTGGTATTTTTTATTATTACTAAGAATTAAATGTAAAATTTAAAAAAAAAATGTAACAATGAATGAGTACAACTTTGAAATTGTCACGCAGTTCAAGTACGTGGGTTCGATCATTACAGCCGACAATAATATCAGCGAGGAAATAAAGTACCGACTAAAAACCGCAAACAACTGCCCTTAAGAACGTATTTGAATCTAAAGAAGTTACTAGAAGATCCAAAATCAAAATATACAAAACTGTCATCAGACCTGTCGTCATCATGCGAATCGTGGACGCTATCGGTACGAAATGAGGTCATCCGAAGATTCGAAAGACGAATACTGAGGAAAATATACGGCCCGACAAAGGATCCACAGACGCAACAGCATAGAAGTAAAACAAATACAGAACTGAGAGAGCTATACAACGAACCAGATCTGTGTAACTTAATTCTTAGATGGACAGGACACGTACGTAGGCAACCCAAAGATAGGCTAATACGAATGGTATGGCAGAAAGGCGAGACAATATTGCTGCGGATTTGAGAAAATTGGGCGTCGAAAATGGCACGGGCCGGGGATTAGTCACACCGGTAAAAATTCGAGAATTGATTGTTAAAAAATATAAAGAAGGCAAGTCAATGTTTCAAAGTGATTCCGATCTTAAAATATCAAAATCAACAATTGGAGACATTATTAAGAAACACAGGAAAACTGGTAATTTAACTGTTCGTGGTAAAAGTACCGGACGACCAAAATTTAGTAACTGAAAGAAATAGAAGACTTTTGGTAAAAATGTTCAAGGCTTAAAGAAGATTAACACTGCGCGAAATTACCTCTTCTTGGAATCAGCAAACTGGTTTAAATTTTGGAAGAGAGTGTTGTCGGAAGTGAATTCATAAATCTAGGCTTAGTTTTTATAAGGTATGATATGCTTAGATGCTTAAAGGTTGCTAAAATAATTCTTGACATTTGAGTATTTGTTTGCAGGCAAAAGAAAAACTTTTGTTAACTCAAAAGCAAAAAATATCTTTTTTGGGCTAAAGAAAAAGTTTTGTGGACTAATGAGGACTGGAGTAAAGTGATATTTAGCGATGAGTCAAAATTTGATATCAGTTTGGGTGATTGTAGAAAGCGTGTAATTAGAAGCAAAGCAGAGGCATTTCATAAATATTGTCTAAAGCGCACTTTGCATTTTCCTCAAGGAATTTGGAGACGCATGTCAGTAAAGGGTCTGGGGAAATTACATTTTATACATGGTACGGTAAACGCTCAAAAATATCAAAATATTTTAACAGAATATTTATTACCAAGCATTCAAGAGATGCATCCTAATGAAGAAATATTATTTTTCGAATTTTTCTTTATTTATATTGGTTACTACATCTTTTTACACCACAGCGTTCCCTATCACACTGTTTTTTACTTTATTCATTAGAGTCACTCCAGCTATACTTCTCAGACTACTCATCTTCGCAACATTGTTCTTACTTTCATGCTTTTTTCTGCCAAACCCAACATTCACTTCCATACATAAGTGTAGGGACCAGCACTCTTTTATGTACAGCCAGTGGTGCCTTTTCGACACGTACTAGCTGCTCATAAAGCTATGCAGAGCCCCATTTACTCGTTACATCCTTCGCTTAATATCACAGTCATACTTTCTGTCTCTCTTAAACTTACAAAATATCGAAACTTTTTTGATACTTTACAAGCTGTGTTTTGAAAATGGTTTCTTCTTTTCTGACCATGTTAATAACTATTTAACTATAGTCCGTTCATAATTTGTCGATAGCACAAAATGTGCGTCCAAGTCATAAAACGGCCGTAATAGTCGTAAAATCATAGGCGGAGGTTCCTGAGGTGTTTATTCATGTCCGTACACAATTTGTTGATAGCTCACTGCAAGTTTGACCCTCATTAGGTTTAGTACGTTTTTGATCGCATTTAATTTACGGCTCGTTGGTGTTTCGGCGTCTACGGCAGTAATTAACGTCTCTAATATTTATTTTGCGAATTTTGTGCAGTGCGTGAGTAACTTTTTTTCATATTCCTACAAACATATACGTACCTTTCGTTCCTGCTTGTTTTGTTTGATTGCTTGCGATGGCTTCGTCATCATCATCAACATCATCAAGTTTTACACCGGTACTGTTGCGTACAGTCAGTAAGTCTGTCTATTCACCAAGAGAGAAGACTATTGTTTTGAACGTTCACGATGCTCTGCTTTCTCAGAATTCCACAAACACTGTTCAGAACATAATCAAGAGTTGTGCCCACATGACGGGCGTAGGGGAGTCAACAATATATAGGTTCCTATCAGAAAGAAAAAAACAAGGTATAGCTAACCCAAATACAAACGAATACTTAAAGAGGGGGAGAAAACCTATTGAAATTGATGAATTTGCCAAAAATGGTATTCGAAGGAAAATTCACGAATTTTTTTACCAAAAAGAAATACCCAACTTAAACAAAATTTTACAAGAAGTTAGAGACGACCCGGATTTGCCTCATGTCGGACGAACCAAATTGTGGCAAGTTTTAAAAGAATTAAATTTCCGGTGGGAGAAATCAGACCGAAAATCACTTTTGATTGACCGGGTAGAGATAATATGTTGGAGAAGAAAGTATCTAAGATCTATACGAAAATTTCGGGCTGAAGGAAAGCCAATTTACTATCAGGACGAAACGTGGGTAAACGCAGGTCATACTCTCACAAAAATTTGGTCAGATAAAAATATATCAAGCTCCAGGCAAGCCTTTATGGAAGGTTGGTCTACTGGTATTTCCCCACCCTCTGGTAAAGGCAGTAGATTAATAGTTTCTCACATTGGCAGTGAAAAAGGATTTGCTAAGCATGGTTTGTTGGAATTTCAATCCAAAAGCACAAAAGACTATCACGAGGAGATGACAGCTGATGTTTTCGAAGAGTATTTTGAGCAGGTGATTGAACATATACCACCAAACTCAATTATAGTATTAGATAATGCACATTATCATTCACGACTAGTAGAAAGACTTCCAACGACTGCGTGGAAGAAACAGGATATCATTGAATGGCTGCGGAATAAGTCCCTGCCTTACAAAGATGGAATGGTTAAAGCAGAACTTTTAAAAATTGCCCGGCAACACAAATCTAAGTTCAAGAAATACGTAGTTGACAAAATGGCGGAAAGACGAAACATCACAGTCCTTAGACTTCCACCCTACCACTGCGAATTAAATCCAATTGAACTCATTTGGGCACAAATGAAAAGCTATGTGGCTAGAAAAAATACGTCATATAAAATACAAGCTGTACGTGAATTGTTATATGAGTCTTTACAACATATTACAGAACAAAATTGGCGAGATGCAGTAAGACATGTAATAGAAGAAGAACAAAAAATGTGGGATCTTGACAATATAATTGATGCGACTGTAGAGACACAACCGCTAATTATTAACCTGCAAGACGACTCGGATTCCGAAGATGATCCTGTTTATTTTGAATTTGAATAGTTTTGTAAGTAATCGTTGTTTATATCATTTAAAAATAGGTATTAATTAAATAAATGTATCTTTTACAAATTGCAAGTAACTTTTTATTTTTAAATAAAATAAAGAAATTTTATTAAAATAAAAATACAATTTACAGTACCTACAGTTTAAAAATATTAATATATTTATTTATTTAAAGTAACGTAATGTTTTAATCATATACTCTACGACACTGGTCAGTCATTTCCACTCAAAATACCTACATAATCGGATTAAAAGTTTTATAGCTGTATTGTATTTATTCAGATACAAGGTGGGTTAGTCGAAAACATCTTAAACTGCCAGTTTTAGGTTGGTTTTTGTTATTATATCATACTACCTGTCCTCTCTGTATTTCAGTTCTCTAATGAGGGTCAAACTTGCAGTGAGCTATCAACAAATTGTGTACGGACTATAATTAACTATATTTAACTATATAACTATTAAAAAAGAAACCTACAGTCATGTGCATTAGATAAAACGGTACATGGAACAATTATCGAACGATGCATTTGAACTAAACTTGGGACCAGTTTCTGATCGGTAATATCGGTGCATTGTTTAATGTAGAAACTGTTTAGACAGTCACAAAAACCGATCTTTATTTAAATTATCCACTCTTAGACATATTTAATCTAAAAGATTTCAAATACTGTACAAAAGCTGCAAGTTAGAGCAAACCTATTATTTAAAAAAAAATTCATTCGTTGAGCAATTTTTGGTAGGAGAAAGACTTCCAGTTTCGCATCACTTTGGTGACGTCAGCATCAATTATGTTAACTTCACCGACAGATGGGTGTTTTCGATGGAAAAGGTCAGTAGTGGTAAAATAATATCTATTAAAAAATATTAACATAGTACTTACTGTTGTACTGCTCAGTAATCCTACAATTATATAATTAAGTAATAATTGAACTTTAATCCAATTTAAACAATGCTTAGTATACACACATTGAAATTTCGACGCAATCAAAGGGTTCAGAAGCAACGGTATCGTCATATTTTTTTTTTCTTCATCAATTACTACAATTAATTTAAAAATCCAAAAATAACCACTGTTACTTTACAATTTTAAGTTTTCACTTTTGTCAGCAGTACCTATGACTGCTAATTTTTTTCGTGGGTAGCTAATTTAAAAATATATCTTTTTATTTAGGCTAATACTGTAATTTTCTATGTTTATAGAACAAGTTACGTCTTGTATGACATGTAACATAAAACATTGCACCATTTCCCCTCTTTTAATCAATATTTCCAAGTCTGAACGAGTCCTTAATCCTCCCCAACCCTCTCGGGAGACGGTCTTGTCGATAGGGAAACTGATAAAAACGGAAATGTGTTTCGCAATTTTGTACGAGACCCTCTTATGAACAATGAATGCTCATAAAAAGTTGGCCGGTTTATTGAATTGCCGCCGAAAAAGAATGAAACAACTACAAGTCGTGTAAGTTGCAATTAAAAAGGCATTTTCTAAATGCGTAAATTTTTGCTTGCTTCACATCTAAAAAATAATTTTTTTCTTATTTTTACTGCATATATGCTCTCAATATTTCTCTGCAACGCAAAAATTTTATTGCACGCCTTTAATTTCGTACGAAACAGTGACTTTTATGTAAGAATTAAAAAGCTGAAACTCAAACTTTTTTAAAACTGCCCATAAAATACAAAACGACCAGACAGTTTTGCAAATTGCTTGCTACCAAAGATCTATCTCAAAATTTAAAATTTCCAGACTTTACATTTCATAAATACATTAAATGAAAATAGGGTTGGTAGTAACCTCTCATACAATTTTGAGAGTTTTGCAAGCTACTGTCATACATAATAAATTATATTGACACTATTTTTGATAGCTTTATTAAAGGGACGTTTTCTGTTTGATGAGCGGCCTCCATTTTTGCCGAAAGCCTCTTCATGAATGTATTATAATTTTGTAATTAGCGATGATCAATAGATTCCGAAATTATTGTTTGTATATTAAATATGGCTAACATTCCAGTGAACATCATCTACTTCAAATAAATCAACGCTACGAATTAATTTAGAGCCAACAAAATTGGATATTATAATATTATTATTTATCTTTGTGTTGTATAAGGGTGGTCTGTTTTCGACGTTAACGTGAAGATGGCAGCACTCGTGAACAAAAGCTAGCGGATGTAATTGCGCATCTTTTGACTGGTAATTAACAAAATTTCAGCTATTTTGGACGCGCAGTAATAGCTTAACAATAGTTTAGTTTGTTTTTAAAAGGCTTCAACAAGGAAGCCAGAAAATGGAACATGGAAATTTTGAGAACAAAATCGATGACCATCGCAAACGACCCACTAAGATTTAAACTAGTAATTGATGACGTACCGATAGAACAGGTCATGGATTTTGACTACCTGGGTTGCAAAATTTACAGACGGTGAAATTTGGAGGAAAAAGTCAAATTAAACGTGAAAAAAGCTGCATTAATCTCATTCAGAGTAAGTCACGAATCTATAAAACATGCGTAAGGCCAATAATGACCTGCGGAGCAGAGACAAGAGCCCGATACATCAAAAACCAAAAGAATGCTCAGAACAACAAAGATGAAAACAATACTTGCAATAACAGGCAACACCCATCTGGATAAAAAAAGGAACGAAGACCTAAGAAGACAAACTGACACCAGTGATATCGTAAGATGGTGCAGAGCTCGACAAAGATACTGGAACGCACACGTCAGCAGGATGAATGAAGACAGATCACTACGAATCGTCAGGGACAACATATCAACAGGAAGAACCCTGAGCAGACCCATCAAAAAGATGAAGAGACAGCTGGCAGTCCACCTCATAGATAAAAAAATCAGTGAACTACAAGTGGTCGCTTTCTACAAGTGAAAGAAGAAGAAAAAGAAAGGCAAATCAATGATGAGTTTGACACAGCGTAAGGGGGCTCTGCCCCACCAAATGGTGCTAAACGATCGTCGAATTAAAGTGAGAGAGATAGCAGAGGCTATAAATATATCCAAAGAACGTTTTTGTTACATATTGAATCAATAATTCGGTATGCTCACGTTAGAGCAAAAACGTGTTCGAATGAACATTTTCAACGCTCTGTTGGCGCAGTTTTGGCGCAATAAATCGAAGTCTGGGTACCCATTAATTACTATAGAAACAGTGGACTGCAAAAAAAAAGCTGCTACAAAACAGCAAAGTGTTTTTTTGTCAAGTGGGTTATGTTATTTTGAAAAAAAATACAATTTAGTTATTTACTATATAAATGGGATAAAGACATCATTATCATTAATATATAAGTGTGAAAGCTATAAACGAGTGCATAGCACGAGTTATGTAAGCACACGAATGAGTATTAAATTTTGGTATAAAGACAGATGGATAAATTCGTTGGAGAAAAAAATGAGCTACACGAAGTACTAATCTTACGCAGACTAAGTCGCGGGTACCATCTAGAATAATAATGTTACTATAAGACTGATTTTGTTACTATTTTGTAAATTAAAATATTTAAAATTAATAAATATTTATTATTTATTTTTACTTTATTATATTACGTAACTGACCGCTATCGGTGCCAAGTATTCGCAAGGGTCACCTCTGGTAAATCATAAAATAATACAACATCGGGATCACTCGCATGAAATATTTTTTTTAGTGTATTTATAAGTTCGAATCAAGCGGTTAATCGTTTTTCTATTATTAATTGCATGGTTTTACGGTTGAACGACAATACTACTTTTATCCTCACAAATATTTCTGTAAAATTCAAAAAAATACCAGCCCATTATTCGATTGCGCATCCGGTTATCGAAGCCATTTGTGTGCCTATTCCATTCAACGCAACGCCGAAATGGTTTGATCTTTCTACCAACAAATATTTTTGTGTAAAACGGACAGATATATTTACCTGTCGGTATAAAAGCCAGGATGTTCCAAAGATCTGTTTCATCGGATATGCCTAACTGTGATTAATGTCACACTTCCAACTTGAATACGCAATTTCCGTGCACATATTTACTGCTGCATTAATTTTAAATGTATCGTCCTTTGAAAAAATTTTTAAAATGGAAAACGTCGTCTACGACTTTTGTTTGAAAAATTAACCAAAAAAATACCAGATTCGTATCAGTTTTTACAAGAACAATACGTGGAAAATTTGAAACACATTTAGTCCGTTTTAAATTATGAATGCCCTCACTCAATCTTTCGGAAAGAACATTATCATTTCGTTCTTATTTTTAAAATTTTGTTCGACGTATACTTTTAACATTTTCTTTGATTTTCACGTTAAAAAAGAACATTTTTTTTAATATATTTGAATACACAGTGGGGAAATCCTGCAGAAAAAAAATGCTCTTTTATCCTCATCTTCGTCCCTTGTCAAGTTAAAATTAATCTTGACATGTTATTTTCTTTTGTGTCAGAGCTGGGATAAAATTAAAACATTCGTTCGACCCACTTTTAAGTTTCTTCTTTAGACCAGTCAACTTTTCATTGTTGACATTAATGTCAAGAACAATATAGGAAAGTAGTAACAATAATGATTTATTAATAAGAATCAGTTTAACAAAAGTTTTAACACTTGTACATTTTAACCCATTAAGCGCCAATGTTGCAAAAACGCACTATTTTCTAAAATATTTTATTAATGAACATGGTAAATATATTTTAAAATTTGTTATTTTTTGCCCTAATACAAGAGATTATTGTAACTCAAACCACACGTAAAAAAAGCTGCATCAATCTCTGGTCATCTAAAAAGCATTTGGCTGTCTTGATAATATTCATTATTTTCTTCTCTGTAGAATCCGTTCACATCAAATTCATATGTATTTGTGTCGTTTGCTCAACGTTAAAGATTTCTTCAGACGTAAAGTTTGGAGCTCTTTGTTGTTGTGGCCTGGAGAAATTCGGTTGGTTTGTGGTCCTAATAGGACTGGTGGTCCTAGAGGTAGTACTCATAGAGGTTGGCTTGAAGGGTTGAGATGGTCCCGGCCTCTTAAATGATGTTTGTTGAAAAGGCCTGTTAAAGTGTGAATTTGTTTGGAACCTTGGCTGTTGAAACGATGGCCTTGGTGATTAAAACGATGGCCTTGGTGGTTGAAACGATGGTCATCTGGTTTCTATCGCGTACGTCTTTACCGGTCTTACGCAAGTTTTGTATATTCTGACTTTAATCCTAGTGCTCATATGTTTAATCCGCCAAATTAAATCTCTTAGTATCCTGATATTAATGATGCCTTTGTTGTTTGGGCTTTTACTTCGTCCTTTAGGTTCCTATTACTTGTTATGTTTGCTAGGACATCACCTGTTCTACGCTCTGATCGTAAATCGCTAGTTTACATCTTCTTGGTTCTCTAGATACTGTAAGAGATTTTGTGTTCTTTATGGATATTTGCATGTTGAACGTTTCTGCTATTTGTTGGAATTTATACAGGAGCCTTTGTAGGTTATCTTCGTTTTCCGAGAAAATAACTGCGTCGCCAGCATATCTGAAGTACTCAAATATCTTAATTCAGTTGGTATACCAGTTATACAGTAGCTACCAAAAAGGGCCCGGATCTGAATCCGATAGAGAATTTATGGAAAATGTTAAACGTCATATACCTGCACCCAGAAACTGAGGGAACTTAAAAATGCAGTTATCACAGCGGGGAACAAATTCCTCAAGATTTCAATAAAATATAATTAGAAGCATGCCTAGACGCATTAATCCGCTATGATTCGAAGTAAAGGAGGTAACATACATAACATATTTCGCTGCTGGCGTCCTATTTAAACCATAATTTATTTTTTCAACAATATAATTTTGTTATTTAGTCTCAAGAATAATTTTAATTCCATTTTTATAAAGAAATTTTGAAGTTAATTCATCTTAAAAGTATCTTACATTTTTTCTATCTTTTAATGCCCATAAAAGTTTGTATAAAAAACCTTTTAAAATTGAAACATAATATTACAAAAAAATAAAGAGTTTATTCATTACTTTGTTAAAAGCTTGTTGACTGACTTCTCTTCGCGCTGAATTGCTGTGTTATTTTCCATCTAATATGCAATGTTTGATAATGCTTTTTAATGAAACTTTTTATCTGCTTTAATTTATATAAATTTTCAGGTCTGTAAATGTGTCAATATTTACTAATTATAAAGGGATGTTTCAACCGTTTGTTGCAGTGCTTACCAAATAAGAGATGGTTTTAAACATTTTTGATTACATATTTTAAAAAAAAAATTAAATCAAATATTAATATAATCGAAAGGATAGAAATGTATGTATACGATATATTATAAAGCGTTTAAAACGTTTCAATCGGTGGTAAGTAAGGAGTCTTTAGAATTTGTTTTTACTGCTTATAATGTTAAAGACAAACATTGTGAGTAACAAGTAGTTTCCTTACCCAACCATAAGTATATTATCAAAGAAACTTTCTGCTTTTTATAAATAATAGTTTTCCAAGATATTTTTTTTTCTCGAGGTGGAGAAAATCCTTTATGGAGAAATTATGAGCCTGAGAGCTCAAGGTCTACTGTGAGACTCCACTGACTGTATCAGATCTACTCACTTAAAACTCCACAATTATTTAGATCCGTCTGGCTATTGCCTACGGCGACACTTAGGCCCGTTGGCCTATTGTATCTTGCCTATGTGTTTTTGTATCATTGTACAATGGAGACCCGACCCGCAGACCGCCCGGCAAGGACCCGAAAACAGCAAAACACACACTGAGCTGCCGCGAGGTACTGGTCCGAAAAAGACGGGCAATCCTCGCGACCTAGAACCACGCTGCACCCAATCCAGTACCTTCGTACCTTGTACAAGTTCTGTACTGGGTAGGAACAATACAGCCGCCCAAAACCCGTCCGTCCTCCTCAGCGCTCCGCAGCAGCATAGCACGCGATCCACCACTCCCGGATCCCCGCCTCAATTATTCAGTCCGTTAGTGATTCTTAGCTGATACCCGCTCATTGCTAACAGTTCTACCGTCCTTTTGTGGCACGGTCCTTTGTTGTATTATTTCCCGTGATTGTTTCCTTGGGTGTAGGTCAATAGCGCGCCGCTGTCAATTTAACCTTTACCGGTTAGAAAATGAACCCAAAAAGGATGGGTTAACTGCACGCAGACAAGATATTAAGTATCTACCCCTAATAGCTTGATTTTCCCAGTTTTATGATTTTATATTCTAGTAGTCCGCCCCCCTAGTACCATCAATAGAAAATAATTATTCACTTACCCACTTATACTGTTTGGAAGAATTTTACGTGCAATAGACAATGCTAAATGAGCGCGGAAAAAAATTATTAATAGTCGAAAATTATACTTTTCGTAAATACAGGGTAAGTGTGTTAAGTATTTCATATCGCTGCACGAAACTGGGATGTCATCCTTCTATTTCGGTGGATAAATCAGAAGAGGTGCTGTTACAACTAAAAGGCAATCACAATCACGCAGTTTTTACTATACACAAAGTGGAAAACGGACATAATATACCTTTAGTATTTATTTTACTTTCAAACAAACAATCCACAACTTACTTTGAGGCATTCCAACTATTGAAAAATTATTGTACTAGAATTAATTTAACTTTTGAGCCCAAAGAAATGGTTAGTGATTTCGAGAAAGCGATACATGTGGCTATCGAGAAAATTTGGCCAGATATAAATGTAATAGGATGTAGGTTTCATTTGACACAGTCCTGGTATCGCAAAATTCAAAATATTGGGTTAGTATCTGAAGACAGAGATGTTAAACTCGGCAATAGGTCAGTGGTTGCGATACAGTTTTGGGTTACCTTTACTCAGATATTCCTAAGAACGACAAAGTAATTGAATATGCTGATTATTTAGTTGAGAATTACATATCTCATAATTCTGTTTTTTTCCAAAAAAAATGGGCTTCTTGTAGCAGTGATAGAGAACGTACAACAAATGTATGTGAATCATTCCACAGTCATTTTAAATCCAGTTTCTATGTAGCGTATCCAGATATTTTTAAGTTTATAAATGTATTAAAAGATGTGCAAATGAACTTATATATTAAAATAAATAGTGTAAATGTACCTAAGGCTTGTAACAATACTAGGTATAAAAAACGTAATGATTATGTTACAAACTTTATTCATTTATATGTAAATAACAATATTGGAAGATTCGATTTTGTTAGGAGCGTTTCGAATCAATTAGCGAAAAAATAAAACATATTTATGAGGAATAATCATTGTTTTATTTAGTTTTTATTTCCATAAAGAAACAGATCGCACTAACAAGTTAAATCTGCGCGCAATTGAAATTTAATACCAAAGGTAACTCGCGCGAAATTGTCCTATTCATTCTATACTACCTGATCGTCCGTTGCCCGTTTCCTTTTTCAGTAGTTTTTGTGTTTTTCCGAACCTACCTGCCTACGGTCTCCCAACCAAACTGCGCCAATGGCTCTTGAGCTTCATGCAAGATCGCTCCTTACATGTGGCAGTTGACGGTATTTCTTCTGATGCGTTTAAAACCAATGCCGGGGTACCCCAGGGTTCCATCCTGTCCCCCACCTTATTACTTTTACACATCAACGACCTCTTGAAAACCACCACGAACCCCATTTACAGTTTCGCAGACGATAGCACACTTGTCTCAACTTTCACATCCTATCGATCACTTTCGGTGAATGATACAAATAGACTCAGGCAGGAACAGGTTGATTCCATCAATAGAGATCTTAAAGCAATCGTCGAGTGGGGAACCAACAATCTTGTTCAGTTCAACGCCCAAAAAACACAAAGTGCCACGTTTTCCAAGAAAGTGAATTCCTCAAATCATCCCATCACAATGTCCGGAAATACCCTTAAACCAAGTCCCTCCATCTCGATTTTGGGAGTCACGGTGACCAATAACATGTCTTGGCATGACCATGTTGCTAACATCGTAAAGTCGGCAAGCCAGAGGCTAGGTTTTCTGTGGAAAGCCAGAAAGTTTTTTACTCCTGATCAACTGTTGACGACGTACAAGGCTCAAATCCGACCTCTACTGGAGTATTGCTCGCACATTTGGGGTTCAGTACCAAGGCATTCTCTTCGTCTTCTAGATTCAATTTAGAAAAGAGCCATTCGCTTGATAAACAGCTCAACTCTCACAGATACCCTTTACCCTCTAGAACATAGAAGAAGAGTTGCAGACCAGTCATTGCTCTACAGATATTTCCAAGGCAGATGCTCCAGAGAAATAAAAACTCTTGTACCACCATTGGTCACATTCGGCCAAAGAACTCGGCACGCTAATCAGTCTCACACATTTACTCTTAAGCTTGACACTACAAGGACCAATCTTCATCAAGAATCCTTCTTTTACAGGGCTACTACGGAATGGAATAAGCTTCCAAAATCAGTTTTTCTAGAGAACTATGACCTGCAACTTTTTAAAAAGCGTGTCTACAATCATTTCCTTTCTATAATCCCTTCCCCTTCTAATAGTCGCAGTGCGGGCCGTCCGCGGCCCACACAATATGTCTACCCTTTTTGCGACTATTTTCATAAAAAAAAAACTCTTTATGTAAGTTCTTCTTTATTATTGTCTGCATCTCCCTAGCGTCCTGGAACTCATATCAGTTTGGCATGATTACGGTATGGGAAAAGGGGTGGTCCGGCCCTGAGGTGCCTCTGCACAGGAGTAAGGCTGCCTACTACATGATTTTGCCCGGTTTCCTGTAGGCTCCGTTAGCTACGGTGTTCCCCCACCGCCATGCATTCATCAGCACGGGTCGAATGACACTTTGGATTGGGGGTCTTTTAGTTGCCTTGTATGACAGGCAGACCATACCTGTGATCTATTCTATTTTTTCCGTATCCCCAGGGAATTTCTAAGATACTTAATTCAGATTAATTTTTTTTTTGACTTCTATAAATAGTTTTTTCACCACAATATTTAATGCTATTAACTCATTTAAACGTTTTTCAAAGCTCAATAAATTAATTGATGCAATATTTCAAAGAAAAACCGGACTTACCTACGTTTATAATTTCTAATGGTTTTTTCATAGGTTATTTCATTTGTTATAAAGATATGGAAAAAAAAATGAATTTCAATGGAATTGAGCGATCTGAACTGTAGCGAGTCGACCAGCACAAAATCTAATAAATATTCGCGATAAATAATCAAATAAATAACTACACGATTCTTATTTTAATTGTCCCCACTTCGTTGCTTGCGACGATAACAATCAGTATGAAACTTGTAGCGACGGTGTGTACGTCTGACTTATCAGGAAAGAGACTACGACGTATGCAAGAAATCAAAAAATTTCCCTTTTAAAAATGTGTTTATTTTTACCATAAGGGCTTTAAAAATAAAGAAATATTCTACGAATTAAAAAACAACTTTAACTTTTGGAAACTAAACTAAAAATTTAAACTTTAAAAAAAACATTACAAATCTAATGTAATAAACATTCAGATTCAAATAAACCACCTTATTGCGCCAAATCCCAGCCAAACCTGTGAAACAGAGATAATTTGATATCGGTAAGTACATTGAATATTAGATTGGTTCTGAAAAAAATTAATTGCTATGAACGTCAATGGCCGGTTAGTAATGACTTTTAAATGGTTAACTTCTTATTTGGTCATCAAAATGGATATACAAAATGCTCTTGGTTAATCTGTATGTGGGACAGTAGAGCAAAGCAAATTCACTGTAAACAAGATGTGTGGCCTTTGTTGGTAAAAATAATGTAATAAATCAGCCTTCAATAAGTAGAGAAAAAATGATACTCCAGCCATTCCATATCAAGTTAGGTATGATGAAACAGTCAAAGCGTTGAACGAGAACGCAGAATGCTTTAAATAAAGGAAACAAACCTGTGTTGGTTAAAGAAAATTTCTTAGGTTACTATAAAGCACCAAATTATAGAAAAATTGTGCAGATGTTAAAAAGCTTTCAAATTTTAAAAACAAATATGATCATAAAGCTACAATTTCTACACATAGATACATTTCTTAATAATCTGAGAAATTACAGTGAGGAGCAGGAAGAACGCTTCCACTAGGACCTAAAAGTATCAGGATAACTGCTGGTCTTTACAAAGAGATTGTCCCAGAAAAATACAACAGAAAAGCTTGTACAAAGTATTTCTCTAAAGTGTAATGTTGTTTATTCTAATTTTTCTCTCTTTTAACATCTATAAATAAATAAAACACTAAAACAAAACACTTTTTTTTATAAAAAAAGATTTAATAGAATATACTTGTTTTTTATATCTCATACTTACTGCTAGTTTAAAGTGTAATAAAAAATAAAAAAATTTAAAGAAAACCAGAGTCAATATTCCAAAATCATGCAGTTTCATAAATTCTAAGCATATATTTACTTACAATTATTTTTATATCAAGGGCAACAAAACCACTGTTGACCAGTGTTACAGAATAAATTTGTTGTTTTGAATATTTTAGTTCGAAAATGTAATCATTTAAGTATATATAAATCCACATTCTGTTTTAATGTTATCAAAACTCTAACTGGGTTTTTTTAAAAGTCAGTATATTTTGGTACATTTAATGAAAACTAAATGACTACTATCTTAAAGCTAATCGTCACTTTTATTTTCACGCAGTTGGGTTCGAAGCAAAAAAGCAATTTATGGCTGGTCTATTCTTTAAAAAAAGTTCACTTTTCTCTGAGAGTTGAACCGGAAACATTTCATTTGATGTTTTCCTCAATTGCTGCCCCTTTGTCTGAAAGGAATTTTAATGGAAAATTCAATTTAATTTTCTTTGATTTCGATCACTTATACACATTGCGATCGGATACAGAGTATGTCATTCGGGTTTTTGGGCGAGGCCAAACTTCTTGGGGCATTTCATCAAATTAATTGCTTTGTAAACTTTACCACGCCACCCGGTTTTCAGCAATTGTACTATATCACCGATGTTTATCTTGTGCTTGGTGGTATTCGTAAAATGTCACAAACAAATATTTATGAGGAATTTTAACACGATTTCTGCCAGTTATAAGTACATTTTTAAATATATTATAATATTTTTCTTTTATATTGAAATTCTAATTAAAATTGTCACCGTTTTACAATTTTTTTAAACATATTATATTAAATTAACTTATTGATTACTGAGCATTAATAATTTAATTATATAAGAAGATTACAAACTCCTCCACAAAAGTTAGGAAAGTTCACAAATATTGGATTTATTTTAAAAATTATTAACTGTTTTATTTACTAAGGTTTTGTCTGTAATATATTAAATCATAGGTTCCCAAAGTGTTCTAGGTGGACCTCCAGGGGTCCATAGGAGATCACACTGGGGTCCACGTAGACGTGAAAAGAAAACAAGGGTTCACAAGTTGTAAGTGGGAGTCCACGAATATTGTTCTGGTTTTTATAATTAAGAACAAATATTTTGGCTTTGATTTACCTATCAACGTAGGCAGGTAGCATCATTCACTAGGTAGGTACTCAAAAATATTCGAGACTCAAGTCAAACACAGAATTAAATAGAACAATAGATAATAGTAAACGGATGTGCTCGCAATCTACATTAGTATAAATACGAATGCCAAGAACAAAACGTTATAGTCTGACCACGGATCCTAGAGCATTCCGCGCTACTGCGCAAGCTCAGGTCAGGTTATTTTCTTCGAAAATAGGGTGGGAGAAGTAAAGAACATAAACAACAAGTGAGATGTTTACATTTACTGATTCATTGCCCATTTTGCACTAATTCATTGCCCAACCTACGAGGTTTTTATTGCACATCGTATTACATAATTATGTCATTCTTTTATAAAAGATTGAGGCGGGTGGTCTTCGGAGAGAAGTTCATCCGTTCAGAGGTGGTACAGTTGCTGTTTGGGAAGGCATTTGTTTTATTGGGCGTACAGTATTGTTAGTGCTTAATGGGGACATGACTGCGCAGATTTACGTACAAGTTATTAACAATGTTTAACGTTTTTTTCATACTGCTATTGGATCATTTTCCTCTTTTTAGACGATTATACTTGACCGCATCGTGCAAGAGTAGTCGAAGACGCTTTGGACTTCCATGGTATCCCGCATTTGGCATGCTCCTTTTTTCGCTTGACCTCAATCCCTTTGAGCATGCTTGGGACCAGCTATAAAGAGCCTTAAATTTTCATCAACCACCCCCACAGCCACTCCAAGAACTTATACAGCTTTTACCTCAACTTATGTATGGTAGTGAGTGTTGGGTTTGGCAGAAGAAACATGAAAATAGGATTAATGCTGCGGAGATGAGTAGTTTGAGAAGTATAGCCGGAGTGACTTGATTGGATAAATTAAAAAATAGTGAGATAAGAGAACGCTGTGGTTTAAAAGAAGATGTGGTTACAAAGATAGATAAAGGAATGCTTAGATGGTTTGGACACGTAGAAAGTACGAATTAAGGAAGATTGACGAAAAAAATTTATTAGGCGAATGTGAATGGACAAGTCGGTAGAGGTCGACCTCGGCGAACATATCTCGATCAGATCAACATTGTTTTGAAGAAAGGACAGGTCAAGAGTACCAACAACCGACGAGCATGCATGAGAGCCCTGATAAAAGTAGAGGAAGCAAAAGATGTGTGTAAGAACCGTAACAAGTGAAAGGAAATGGTCTCTGCCCACCCCTACGGGAAAAAGGCGTGATTATATGTATGTATGTACCTCAACTTTGGAGACAAATTTATCAAGGCTACTTCAACGACCTTATTGAAGGTATGCAAGGCGTTGTTTTACTGTAATTGATATTTAAAGAAAAGCGTACTTGTTATTAACAAATGTACTTTAATTTTAAATAAACATAAAATGGTACACAATCTCAAATTGTTGTTTTTGTTGTTTAAAACTGCAAACGCATTGCGCAAAAGGGCAAATAAACGCTTACATAAAAGAAGAAACATTTAATTTATAACGTAAAAAAACTTTATGACCTAAAATCGTAATTTGTTAAAACACAATCTCCGAATTTCTGTACTTCTTTAACTTTTGTGAAGCAGTTTCTTTGGAACCCTATTTTTAGGGATCAGTTGCAACTGTCTTACTATTTAAGTACATATATTATTAAGAAACAGATTCAAGAATAATTCTCTATCTCAATTGGAAACTCGATCCAGAACGTGTATACAATAAAGTAATGCCCGAAGGATTAATTATCTATTAGTTTTCGCTTTGAGCAGCTCATTATATTTAGTAACATGTAGGGAATATCCGGTTAAAATTTCGTTTGTGCTCTTTTGTTTAGTGGCATGCTTATTTTCAAAGTATTTCAGATATTCGTATTAAATATTATCTCAGAAATTATACTTAATTTATTTGGTGGTTTACGGAAACACGCGCCATATATTGGGAAAAACATGTGCGTGGGCAGTTCACACGCAGAAGAAGTGAAACTTTAAAAGAATGAGACGAAAGGATCAAATTTCGTTACGTGACGATTTCTAGCAAATCGCACTGCCCGCAGGCCACGTTAGAGAACTTCATTCCAAAAAAAAGTAGGAGGTGCTCATTGAGAACAATTTGAGCAGTTAAAGAATAATATTTGTATGCTACGAAAATAAATAAATTTCAGATTGGATCTGCCCACCTGAAGTTAAAAGAATTACTTTGATATATTTTCCCTCGCAGTCAACTCCCTCAATACACGTATTTTCATAATGGTGTCAGTTTAAGGGTGCGATCTTGCGTGCATAGTTGCATCAGTATGCGTGATTGTGCGTGCGTGTATACGCGGTATTTTTTTTTTTTTTTCACCGCAACAACTCAATAATGTAACAACTTACTTTGTTCGTAGACTACACGTTACCGGGACAATCGATAAAATTTCTACAGCTCGTATATTAACCAAGATAAGTATCTTTTAAATATTCACACAGTTTAATGGCTCTCTTTAGAGCGTTTATCAATGACAAAAAAGAATAAACATCAAACGGTAGGTAGGTCTTTGGGTTTTAAAATACTTCAGTTAAATAAAGGGCAGTAGTATAGCATCTTAGCAAAATTAGCAGCGATTATATTTATATATAACTAACTTTAACGAGTTAAGGGTTGTTAGCGGTGCGAAAAATGGGTCTTTAATATATTTTTTTTACCCTCGTTTAATTTATTTTATAAAACTAATAATACAAAGTTATTATGCAATGTTTTTATTTTATTTAAATAAAATGTTTAAAGAATAATCTTTTTTGTAGACCAAGCAGTCGCCATATTTGTTGGACCCACCCCAGAAGTGGTGTTTTTCTGTGACCAACATAACTTTTTACTGGTTCATCTAAAATCAATTAAAAAAAGATTTGGTTTACCTGACCTAAGCTTATTTTACTGTAAACAAAATACTGATTTCTTATTATTTATGTGCGAATTTTAAAGGACAAAACTGACTGTTTATTGATTATAAAAAAATCATTCGTCATTTTTTTTTATGCCTACAATAAACTGTATAATTTCAACCATTAATATTTGAAGGATATCTAGTAAATTATTTATTTAATTGACTTATGTTTATTAAATATTTTTGAGACATTATACTTTACGAAAATGGATTTTTTTAAAATCCTGACTACCCACGATCTTTAAAAAAAAACACATTACATTCAAGCAAATTTAAAAGTATGTACAGTTGAAGTCAGAAATATTTATTCTATTTCCAGAATAATTATACATATATCAGTATTATTAATATATATATATATATATATATATATATATATATATATATATATATATATATATATATATATATATGTGCGAAAATTATTGAAAACTGCATTATTACAATAAACTATAAACGTATAAATGAAGCCCGACAGCGAAAAATTTCTTCGTCCAAATAAATTCAATAACCCTTTCTCTTATTTAACAAGCATCTGCATATCTTGCTTTCTGTGATGGGTAGTATACACGGTTATATATCAGATGTAATTCAATGCCTGTCGTTGGCATATAGCCAAAGGAGTATTTTGTTTTCTAATATATTATCGACCCACTTATACCTATATATATATATATATATTAAAAATATGTAGGTACATACAGCAGTCATAATCCTCACATCTAATTTTTCGCTGTCGGGCTTCATTTATACTTTTATAGTTTATTGCAATAATGCAGTTTTCTATAATTTTCGCACATATATATATATATAAAATTTTTTGGGGATGCAGCTATTTTTTATTAAAACTCTTTTGTAAAAGCTTTCAAAATAATTTTATTTCTTCATCAGTTACTCTGAAATCATAGTATAATAATGGACAATTTTTTAAAAAAATATATACTTACAGTAAATAAGTTAAATATAAATTAATATCCAGAAAATGAAAAATTTTTTTGACAGTAATTAATGAAAAGTCAATATTAAGTTGTTTAATGGAAGATATAAGTGTAAAGGATGTAGTAGAATAGTAAATAGAAATTATTTTTATATAAAAGGTTGAATCAAGTTATTGCTGAAATATTGGAGTATATGGTTTTTTCTACCCAATTTCATTTCAATATCCAAAATATTGGAATAAATTAAATTTAAATTTTGAAAATCAGTTTTTTTATTCATCGATTTTTTTTCATTTTTTTTTTTAGACCATTTCTAAAAAACGTCTTTTAAATAAATTATTTTCTTTAGTTAAAATTGAAATATTAGTAAAATTTATTAAATGTCCTGTACTATTTACATGTTGTGATAATGCGCAAGCATTTGGTCTTGAACGAATGTCACTTTTGTGAGAAACAATTCTTGATTTTAAATTTCTTGATGTTTCACCAATATAGTTTTTATCACTTAAAAGACAATTAATTTTATAGACAACTCCAGCATAATCCAACATAGAAGTTTTATCTTTTAATTTTGTAAATAATTTATTAACAGTTTTGATGGGTTTATTTGATAAAATAATATTAGTTTCTTCTTTTAATACATTATTAATTTTAGGAGTAAGTTCTTTTAAATATGGAAAAAAAAGAAATTTTTTTTTCATTTTCTGGATGTTAATTTATATTTAACTCATATACTGTAAGTATATATTTTTTAAAAAATTGTCCATTATTTTACTATGATTTCAGAGTTACTGATGAAGAAATAAAAATTATTTCGAAAGCTTTTACAAAAAAGTAAAAAAAGAGTTTTAATAAAAAATAGATGCATCCCCAAAAAAATTTTACATTTACAATTGTATTCAGCTACAAAAAGAATTATTATATATATATATATATATATATATAGTGGTTCCTTTGGTATATGGTATGAGTACCAACAACCGACGAGCATTTATTAGAGTACTGATAAAAGTAGAAGAAGCGAAAAATGTGTGTGTTTATCTTACGGGTAAATGGCGTGACTATTAAAGCACGAATACGGTGTACCAGGCGGTAATCAAACCGATCATCTGCTATGGCTGCGAAACTTGGACCCTTACGAAGCATAATGAGCATAATGAGGAGGGTCCTGAGGAAAATATTTGGCCCCGTCAAGGACCCAAACACCGAACAATATCGAATAAAGAAAAATGCGGAAGTCCAGGAACTATATCAAAAACCGGACATAGTTAAATTCATATAATTAATGCGCCTAAGGTAGGCTGGACATGTCCAGAGAGCATCTGACGACCCCCTAATCAAGACAATCAAGACTCAGATGGAAGGACAACATTCTAACAGACCTACAAATTATGCGAATATATGACTAAAAAGAGGCCATGCTGGAATGAGATCGGTGGAGGCAAATCGTTAACGCAGCCAAGACCCGCAAAGGGTTGTAGAGCTACCTAAAAGAACAAGAAGCTACATTCTTTGGGTTTAAGATATTGTACCTTAAATAAGAGACAGACTATTATGAAGTCTAAAAAAATAATTATTTTACTTTAGTAAAATAGATAAAGTTTATCGGCAAGGTAAATTCATGATTTATCTTGATTAAATTCATGATGTTGTGAAAAAATAGTGGAGTGATAAATCTTCTAAAAATATATTGTTGCGTTAATGCTCTTCTAAATAAAGGAAAACGTATTATAATATTACATGCAAGTAAAAAAACGGTTTTGTGCCAAATTGTTTGCTACATGTTACATCCATTTAAAGTGCGGTCCTGGACCTCCTGCCTCTTTGAGGTGCCGAATTCGTGATACAAAAAAAACAATTCCTGAATTTAACTACACACAGTATTTCTATATTTAAAAGCGTTTATTTGTAATATTTTTAAGTACATAATTTATTTTGGATTAAATAAAGAGGTATATCATTTTTTACATTATATTTTGTTTCTGGGTTCAAAAGATTGTGACAAAAAAGTTTTCGTATAAAGTTTCTGTATTAAAACAGAAAGTTTCATCATTATCGGACATAATACAGAATTTCCCAACTCCATGAAATAGCAGTTAATTTTTGACTTAAATAAAATTATCAGATTGATTGATTTTTTATTATTAGTCATACTCTTTTTCAATTACATCCTGACAAACCATCTTGTATAAAAATCACTCTTCTGATGTATGTATTTTTATTTTTAAAAATTAATAATTGCTCAGTAAATTAGATATTTAAGAACTAAGTAGAGTATTTAGTTAAAAAAAAAATTTTATGGTATGCTAGCGCATAGTTTTTATTTGCATTCTTTTGTATCCTCTTCGAGCTCGATGTCGTTGTGTGGGACCCGATTAACGTTTCAAGTCCGCAACGTTTTCAGAATACGTTTCAAGTCCGCAACGTTTTCAGAATATTTCGATTCTCCCTTCAAATCTGACCGTTAAGCTTTATATCAATAGCAGAAGACTCCTTTGTGACGGAAAGACAGCGCAATCGGACGCGGTAGAAATTTGCAGGGCCCACAACTCGTTTCCAACTTTTCCAAGACTCGCCGTTTAACATGACACGTCTTTGTGGAAAAGCGGATATATATTATAAACAGTTTAGAAGTTTCGCGAACTCGCAGCAGGATGGCGGATGGCAGGAATTCACTTTGCACCACCTCCCCGAAAGGTATGCAGTAATTTATCATTACACCCGGGCCGAAAAAGAAGAGAGAAAGTCGGAGAAAGTTTCAAAGTGGAAAAATGTTCGACTAATGGTCCATATATCCTTCATTTTGGATCCGCGGAAATTTCTGTCTAATTTTTCCAGCTCGAATTGAAAAAATTTGCGAACTTTTTAATGAATCGCTTCCGTGTCTATTAAACCGACGAGACTGCTATTGAAAGCTTCGAGAACTTCAAAAATATATTAGCGATACGTTCGATAACTTGCAGTGCAATTTAAAATTATTTACCACAATTTAATAGGTTGAAAAGGCCGAAACATTTGCAAACCACTTGAGAAACATATTTACTCCCAATTATACGAACGAACTTATCGAAGAAGAAAATAAAATATACCAAGCTATCGAAGAACCATATAAGTTTCAACCGCCAACAAAAAAGGTTTACAACAAAAGAAATTAATTCTTGTATATTTGAATCTAAGGGATTAATATGTGACTAAACTGACTTTGAAATTGCTTTTTATTAATATCTTATGCATAAATAGTCAATTGTTAAACATAAGAAGAAGAAGTCTACTGATGATGCTGATTAATTTTACCTATTATAAAGTTATTTTTCGTATGTGTAGCCTTGAGAAAGATCTAAAATAAAGATCGAAACGTCGGCGATTCAAGAAGAGCGAGAAGTTTATTTTCTTTCGTCCTAAACCCCGAAAAATAAATTAAAAATTAAATTAAATAATTAAAAATAATTGAGAAGGACATGAACCAGAACTGTATACATTTTTACTTATTAATTCCATATCCTTGGCGACTTTATACGGTTAGATATTCTCATCTCGCTTTTCTTAGAAGGCTAGCGTGTATTCTTTTCTCAGTCTTGATCAAGCAGTAATCTTATCGACAAGTGATCGTTATGGGGTAGTCATCGCCGTAGCTTTAGAGCTCAGGTTTTTATCCCATATGGCTATCTAGTAATGAAAAATGGGAGCCTTTTGTGCCTTATGGCCGGATAGGTCTAAATTAAGGTGAGACTTGCATAACGCTACATTTTTTTGTGCTTTGGTACATATTTTCGCTGTTCCAGCACTCGAAAATTTTTACAATATAAACACAAAATAAAACTAAGTTACATTAAAATAAAAATCAACACGTACAAATAAGTCCAACATGACCTTAAAATGACCTTAATTCACCTTATTGTTTATGTTTATGCTGGAAATGCATAAAAGCTAGCATAACTCCAAATTAAAAAGAGAAAAAAAAATCAGTAAAACAGGATAAATGCATCTGGGTCAACACTAATACCGTTTAGGCACTACTCTACTTCTTATTACTGCATTTATGCGTCGAGGCATGCTTGATATCAAATGTTCAAAATAAGCTTGCGGAATATTCTCTTATTCCTCAATAACCGCCTCTATGAGTTGATTCTAATTAGCAACAGGAGGTCCACAACTTCTAATCTTTTCTTTGAGATAGCCCCATAGATGCTCTATAGGATTCATGTCCTTACTGTTAAATGGCCACTCTAATAAAGAAATATTAACATCATTTAGGTAGCTAATAACCTGTCTAGCCACATGGGGACGAGCGTTGTCTTGCATGAATAAAAAATTAGGTCCAACAAACCGAGCAAAAGGCATTACATGTTCAACAATAATAATGTCTAAGTAATATTGAGCATTCAAAGACCTCGTACGTATAGGGACCAACTCCGTACGAGCTTCGAAGCAAATTACCCTTTAAAACATTATAGAGTCACCACCCACCAAAAGGTACTTTAGAAGAGATGTTGCAGCTGGCTTTCGCCAAATACGCTTACGACCTTCAGGAGCTTTTAGGCTAACTTTAGTCTCATCGGAGAACAGAACCCGTTTCCAATTATCAATGGTCCAATTTTGATGTAATCTTGCAAAATTCAATTTCTAAACTTTATGTTCTCTGATAAGCAAGGGTTTTTTGGCCGGTTTCCTGTTGCCTAATTCTGCTTCATGTGAACGTTTTCTAATCATTCGAGACGATATTGCGATATTGCGAACATCTGATAGTTCCTTTTAGAGCAAATTACTGGTGACTCTCCCGTCACTGAGAGCACGTTGTCTTAAAAAACGATCATCAATTTGATTAGTGCAACGTTTATGCCCTTGATATGATCTTCAATGGTACGAGCCTGTTTCAATATGTCGTCTCACCATGCGACTGATGCTGGATTTATGTCTTCCTAACAAACCTGCAAACATATCATATCGCATTAAATATCCTTCATCCAAGAGAGTCGATGCTTTTACTGCCTCTTTCATCAACAAATTTCTTTGGCGGTTCATTTTTCTTATTTGATTTACTCGCACATGAACTTCCAAACATACATGTGATAAAAACAATTACAATAAAAAGCTTTTTTCTCACTGACACTTTGTTTTAATCGGCAATTTTTATGAAAATTTTAACATAGTTTTAGTCTAAAACGAAGTTTAACACGAATTAATGTCAAAGCAAGATTATGTGATTTTAAAGTTAGCTTTAATAATAACTGTTACTGTCAAACAAGATCCATGGCCTACTTGTCGCGCAGTAATTTATTTATAAATAAAGATTATTGAAAAAATATGAGTGGTGCGTTAATTTTGACTAGGAGTTTATTAACATTAAATAAACTAATATTTAAATAAGTAAGCTTATTTGTGTCATTTAAAACCACAATGTAAAATTAAAAATTCACCTTTTTTGTAGCAGGGATTTTATTAAAGAATGCCTTGCGAAATTCCTCACTGTAATTGGTTCATTCGCTAAATCCTAGCTTTAGAAAATATCTCTCTCGAGTGCTGAAGCAGTAATACAATGCAACAGTCACGTAACCTTAAGTTAAAGTTAGTTATTGGAAAGTCGCGTCACGATCGAAAGTTTTACCTCACATTTTAGGTAATATTTCATGTTATGGATAACGCCGGAAACGTTGATCAACCCCAATAGTAACTTATATCCGATAAATGGAAGCCTGAAGGGGGGAATTACTTTCAGAATTCGAGATTTGAGCTGTGACTCCTCGTGGCACTGCTATCTTGAAGCAAACATAACGAATCGACATCTCTAAAACTTTTTGAGGAATCTTTTGATTTTTTAAATTTTTATCACAACAATTAACAGCAAATACATTACCAACAATCATACCACTATTAGGCCCATATATAAAGTCAGTACTTAGCTTTCGCTTTAAGAACAGATCATAGGATGGTCAGAACAAAGATAGCAATTTTGAAATGAAAAGAAAACTTAATGGAAACAACGTGCAACTGGACACGACCAAACTTGCACAAAATAAGATTATATATAAAAAGAGACAAAAAGAACAACTAACACAAAACCTGAACAGCGATAATGGAAATATAGATGAAATAAACAATACCCTAAGACTATCAGGAAAATGATAATAGAAAATAAAAGAAAGAACCAAGAAACAAAAATAGAAAGAGTTATAAAAAACAACAGGAATATGAAATGCTTAAGACCAACATTGGTAGATATGAAATAAATAAGATAAAAGACATGAACGGCGAAAAAACCAATCTTAAAGAGGATTTCATAAATATCACAAACTATTTTATACAGAACTATACCAAACAAAAGAGAACCACCGAAAAAAATCATAAAAAACTCCAAAATAAAATAAAGAACGTAAACTCAGAACTAAAACCTGAAATAAGCAAATCGGAAATAAAGAGGACACTGAAAGAAATGAAAAATAGCAAAGCACCTGACGGAATAACGGCAGAAATATTAAATATGGTGAAAAAACGGTGGTTGATACTCTCCATACTCTCCTAAATAAAATACTAAAAGATAAAAGAATCCCAAACAACTGGAATAAATCCATAACCATCATCCTACATAAGAAAGGTAATAGAACAGACCTAAATAACTATCGACCTATAACACTCCTTAATGTAGTTTATAAGCTCCTTAAAAAATTACTAACCACTAAGCTAACAATAAAATTCGACGGATACAAATCGAAAGAACAGCGACCACCTATTAACAATGAAAATCCTAATAGAACGAGCCAACTACATCTATATTAACTATATCACATCCCACTATATATTGCGTTTATCGACTTCGAAAAGGCTTTTGATAGTATTGAACACTGGAACACAGTGAAAAGATCGCTAATTAATAGCAGAATAGACTGCAGATACACAGACCTGATAACCAATATATATAGCGAAGCAACAACAATTATAATCCATGAGTAAACAAGATCAATACCCATAAAAAGAGGTGTCAGACAGGGCAACACAATATCACCTAACCTTTTTAACCAGGCACTAGAAGATTTTTTTAAAAAATTATACTGGGAAGAAAAAGGTATAAAAATATGCGGACAACACCTGAACAACCGGATAATATCGCCTTGATCACAGATAAAAAAGAAGAACTGACGGAAATGCTGGAAGAACTGAAAACAGCAACTAAAAATATAGGTCTTAGCATGAACCACGCCAAAACTTAAACCATGACGAACACTGATGAAGACATCACAATCAGAATAAAACAACAAAAAATAGAAAAGTCGATAAATACACATAGCTGGGACAAATTATTAAACTTATAAAAAAAACCAAACAGCAGAAATCAACAGATGAATTAGATTGGGTTGGTCAGCATTCGGCAAATTAAGCTACATCCTAAAAAATTAAAATTATCCACAATACCTCAAGTAAATAATCAATGTGTACCTCACCTATCGATTCCAAATATGGACACTTACAAAGAAAAACATGAATAAAGTAACAAAAGCACAAAGATCAATGGAAAGACAAATGTTACATGTAAAACTGATAGATATAAAGAGAAACGACTGGATAAGAAATAAAACGAAAGTACGAGATGTTGGAAAAAAGTAGCAAAATTGAAATGGAAATTCGCCGTTCACAATATCAGACAAAAAGACGACCGATGGAACAAATGTATTCTAAACTGGAGACTCTGGGAAAATAAAAGAAGTAGAGAAAGACCCAAAATGAGGTGGGCGGATGACCTGAAGAAGCACTCTGGAACTAGATGGATGAACATGGCGACATAAAGGGAAGAGTGCAAAAGACTGGGGGAGGCCTATGTCCAAATATGGACCGAAGAAGGCTAAATAGATAGAGACAGATTGTAATGCAAATTTGCAGTACGAACTATAAATAAGCCCCTTAGAGGACTATTATTTTTATTGGCCACGACTTTTCTGGACAGAATGAATTTTAATAATTTACTTGGGTAATAAGATTCTTAATTTGTAGTTTTCTGGTTAATATATAAATCAACCATCGTTCGCGAAAGTAAGTCAGTCTATTTTCTGAAGGTGACTATCATTGTTCACTAGTTTACATAAATTGTATGTTATAAAATAAATGTGCACATATATTAGAACCCTGAGTGTAAATTTAAGTAAAACGTTACACTACGTTGAGTATTTACTACATTTAATACATTTTAAAAAATAAAATGAAGATTCAATACAGTTGTCGTTAAATTTTTTGCCCGGACAAGTAATAAGGGATCTTTAAGATAATTAAATTTAGTTTCAACAATTAACAAATTGTTGCGGCAACGCCATACTATTGACTAATTCTCCAGAGAAACTTGAAACTTACTAGTTCGAAATTAGAGGTAACTTCTCCTAATAGCTTTCCAAGAAGATTTTCCGTTGAAATTATTCACTGGAATTGTTGTTTAATAAACACTCTTCGTAATCACTTAAATGAGATACACATTTGACAGACTCCAATTATTAGTTTTTAATATACTCATTTATGTAATATATGATTGTTATTTTTTTCTAAATTTGACTCGGGTGTCTTGTATTGTAATTAATATATAAATCTTATTTTATCTTAAAGTAAATATTTAGTAATACTGTTGTTAGGAATCTGCTAATTCTACCTTCTACACGACAAAAATCCCTTGCATAGCAAGAGAAACTTTACAAATAGATCAATCAATAGATCTATTTATTCAGGTATGAAAAATATTTGTGAAACATACAAACACGAAATAAGATAAATTTTCTTCCTTAATCCATTAAGATTTTATCTTAAATTCGTTTCTATAAGCGGATTCTTTCAGATATCCCAAAAGAAATAATCATTTGAA
This sequence comes from Agelastica alni, assembly GCA_950111635.1. NCBI lineage: Eukaryota > Metazoa > Arthropoda > Insecta > Coleoptera > Chrysomelidae > Agelastica > Agelastica alni. Next base: position 25,128,705 of record OX467716.1, read on the forward strand.
AATAAATCTGAATATCTAGGAGGCCACGTGATCCGACTTGTACTGTCAGAAAAATTTGATCTTGCAGAAGCTGTAGATATTTGACAGCGTTTGGGTTTTTATCGATAAAGCAGAGACCTATAAATAGTCTTCTAAATTCCGTTCCAAACATTAAGTTTTTGTGGGTATTGAGTTATAATCATCATGATGGCATTACAGCACTGGGTTGGCCTTAGCCTCCTGTAGAATTTGTGACCATTCGTTCCTGTCAGATGCCTTCCTTCGCCTCCCTCTAACTCCAATCACTCTTAACCCATCATCAATATTCTCCGTGTATCGAGTCCTTGGTCGCTCTCGTTTACGTTTTCCTATTGGTTTATCTAGGAGGGTCTTTCTTGAGGGGTCATTGGCATTCATTCGCATCACATGTCCCAGCCATCTAAGTCTTCCTATTTTTATGGACCTTACGATATCTGACCCCAGATAAATTCTGAACAGCTCGAAATTATACCTGGATCTTTACACTCCATTCTCGTTGACACCTCGAAAGATCCTTCGCAGGACCTTTCGTTTGAAGCATCCCAGTGCAGCTTCGTCCTTTTTAGTAAGGTTCCAGGTTTCAGAGCCATACATTAGCACTGGTTCGGTAAGCGTCTTATAAAGCTTACACTTTTTGTTCTCGATATATTTTGGGATTTTAGCTGAGACATTAGTGTGAAATAAGCTCTGTTAGCACTACGAATTCTCCTACGTATCTCTTTAGAGGTATTATTGTCTCTAGTTACCAGGGATTCAAGATATAAAAATTGGTCGACGGATTCTATTACATCGTCGCCAATTCTCAGGGGGTTTTGTCCACGTCGGTCTTGCTCTGTTGTTGCGAGCATATATTTCGTCTTCTCCATGTTGAGCGATAGTCCCATTTCTTTTGCTGCATTTTTTAGTGCTATGAAGGCTTCTTTAACTCATGTTTCAGATCTACTTATTATGTCAATGTCGTCTGCATAAACAAGCATTTGGCACGATTTATTAAAAATTGTACCATTTGTGAGTATTAAGTACGCACAGGAATACTTAGATGCTCATTTTTCTGAATTTTCAATGTTCTTTAAACTTTATACAAGTAGTAGGGAGTATTCGCAAATTATTTCAAAGATTCAATATGTTCTTAAAAAATTTCTGATTGACTTATTGGATTAGATCCAACACTGCGTCGAAACAGCTAAACAGAGACAGTTCAAAGAGAAAGATAAAGTTGGTTTAGCCCCATAGTTAACAAATAATGAATATTGGGAATATTACCAGAATGTACCACCGTACATAATATGTGCATTAAAGTAAGGTTTCGCGGAATTTGTTACTTTCAGTTTTTCTTTTGAACTAAGAGTATCCGAGGAAATCTTCTTCCAAAACCTGTCGTTTCAACTTTGAGAACTACGCTAATGTACAGCATAAAAATAAATGAAAGTTAAATCCGAGGTTCACTTTTTATTACTATTCCGACGACAGAACGCCTCAAATCCAACGAGTATAGGGGCATAACTGGATTTCGTTGCGTATGTGGATTTCGTGAAGCCAGTCTCCGGATTACATGGTGAAAAACAATGAAAAACGCATTACGTTGGATAGAAAATTGAATCTTCGACCAAGTTTATTAAACCTTCGTTAACGTTAGCTGGTGTATATTATACGGTTGTAAAGGATGGAAAGGCTTTAAGCCCCAAAAGAGCTAATTCTGTTGTTGGTTTATAATATATTCATGAAATGGTGTGTGTAACACAGAAAATTAATTTGCTCAAAATGAAATTATGTGCACAAAGTTGACACAAACCGAGATGAATATTTCAGGTAAAATTATTCTTACAAAATTTAAAATGGAACACTCTATTTTTAAAGTTTGTTTTTAATGCTACAATATTTATTCAAACAAAGTGTACTAATGTTAAGTGCCATTTTTAAAATGTAGGGACATTAAAAGCTTTTCTTCTTTGGCTAATAATCCATGTATGGATGTTGGCAACCACATTGGAATGCTGATATTTACTTATCCAAGTGATGTCGGCGAACACGTTGGAGTATTCTTCTCGATCTGAAGCTGTGTGAACTAGATCACCAACTGTTGTAATGCCAGTCCAATTTTTAATTTTCCTTAACCATAAAATTTGTACAACTGCAACCAAAGTGATGTCAAATCTAATAGTGTTGGTGTCATTTGTAACACTGTGGTAGATATATTATAATAATTGAAGGAAATGTTGTAAAACTTGTTTGTAATCTATCTCAAGAGGTTCCAACCCAAAAATTTGGTGTCGCAAAAAATAGAAATATCTAGGCAGCGTCTCATTAAAATGATAAGCAGTGTATTTAATATTAAGATACTTGCAACCCTCGGTTATTACATCGGTTATATTTGCGCTATAAAAAAGCAAGCATTTTGGTTGTTGTAGGGCTCGTTGCAACCCATGTCAAGAGGGATGAAAGGGCGTCTTATTGTCCCTACATCTTAAAATGATACAGCACGGACATGTGGTTAATATTAAGAAAACATGTGCCTTATTGGAAGAGATATTTTCTAGAAGAAAAGCAGTCACCAGTCACCAGTCGTTAATGTTCATTTCCAAAAGTGAACATTTTAAAGACGTTAGTAGTACTCGCTCTAAACCAGTCGTTAATGTTTCACTACCGAAGGTGGACATTTTGATGTCGCAAAAATTCTCGTTTAAAACCAGTCGTTAATGTCCACTCCCGAAGGTGAACAATTTGAAGTCGCGAATAATCCTACTTTGAAAACAGTCGTTTTAAAGTACTTGCTTAAAAAAAGTTGTTCATACTACTCACTCGTAATAAGTCTTAATATTTCACACTCGAAGGTAAATGTTAAGTTGCTTTGAAACTTAAGAAATAAAGTACATGCTTTTAGTCTTAATATAAAAAACACTATTGCATATAAATTTCGTAATCTCGATCAGTTGATTCTCGTTACCCAAAAGTACTCATTTTGGACTCTTTTCCGTTGTTACGTTGTTTTTTTTTTGTTACATTAAAAAAAGTGATGAAAATAAATTGTTTTTATTGGAACTGTAATCCAAAATATAAAATAAGAATAGTGCAAAAACTCTCGGTATCGTGAAATCTGTTTCTTTGGACATCATTTTGAAAAGAACCGAACACAATATAATTATTTTGGATTGGAATATCAAATTTACCAGTTCAGAAAAGTATATTAATTATCTTTCTCACCATCCATATAAAACAAAAATAAATTTTATTTTAGTAATGAAGAATAGAATTCATAAAATAGTACACCCATCTCTTTTGGGTAAAAATTTAAAAAAAACTATGCGAAATATTGTTAGACAATTCTTATCCCTACAGCTTACTCAATAAATTATTATTTAACACAATTTCTAATGAAACTGTTAATACAGATACTAATGTACCAAATTCCAGTAACAAAATTACTTTCGGATCAACACCATTCATTAAAAATTTATCTACGAAAATTATCAATCTATTCAAAAGTGAACTTAATATAAAAATATCACAAAGAAATATCCTCCCTATAAATAAAATATATACAAAATTAAAATACAAAGAATGTGCACCGATGAGAAGCAATTTAGTTCATAGTATACCTTGCAGTTCATGCAACAAAAACTACATTGGACAAACGAGTCAAACTTTGAAATCTCGAATTACTGGTCATAAAAGTGACTGTGGACTCCAGAAACTTTCTTGCGCACTCTCTGATCATGTAGTTAACCAAGATCACATAATGAATTATGATGATACAATAATTTTATATCAAGAACAAAATTTGACAAAAAGACTTTTTTAGAAATGGTTGCATTTAACAGTGATAATAATATTAATAAGAGATCTGACATTGACAACTCAGCAAAATTTACTCGTACCTACGTACAAAATGAATTTTTATGCTAAATAAATATAAATAAAATTTTTTTTTTCCTGTATAACCTAAAAAAAAGCATTATACTCATGAAATGTCTATCAGTGTGTCAAAAAAAATAATTTTTAAAGTTATGTCAATGTATGTTATATTCTCATATTCATTAATTTAACTTATTTTGCATGTAAGGTTATACCATTTATTTATATTCGATGTTTTTTAACCATTTTTAATTTTTAGCCTTGAAAAAGACAATAAATTTGTCGTAAGCTCGGCAAAGTAAAGAAGAGTTTTTCTTTTTGACTTAGACTGAATACCCGTGCATTTTAAATAATACTATATATATATATTGTAATGATTTAAATAGTCGGCTACAAATTAAAAGGGGAAAAATATATAATTAAATAAAATGAACTTATAAAATTAAAATTGTTTTTTAAAATATATGTTTTTTATTTAAAATATATTTTTGTCAGGACGTCAATTGTTTTCCTTTTATATTAAAAAAAAACAATAACAAAAAATTATTTAATTTTATATTTAATTTTAAATTATATTTTATTATAATAATTATTAAGTCTGATTATTAAATAAATTAAGATTAAGAGCATAGACTTTTTTAATCCCAGTAGTCGGTTTTAACTTAAAGGGAAATATGTTTTTTTAAAATATTATTTCGTTAATAATTCTTAGTTTTTTAGAACAAGAACAACAAAGAAAAAAAATAGACAACCCACAATACAAACTTTTTATAATAAATTATAACTAAAATTTAAAAAGTAAAACTTTCACTCTCTCATTTAAACAAAATTATTTTTTAAATTATAAATACATTAGCAACAACAACAAAAAATTTTAAAACAATAATTAATTGTACGTTAATTTAAAAGTCAATATCCAAAAACTTGGCAACGTGTTAAAAAACAAACTGTGTCAAAGTCGACGTCAAAAGTGATTTCTTTATAGTTGGTTGTGGTTCACAGGGCATGCTTGATTATATTGAAAAATAAATCACCTTTTTACAATTTGAAAAGAAAATATACCTTTTCGTCCTGTAAATTGTTGTAGATCTGGTAAGTCCTTCTCTTTTTTACTTTAAACGCACTGAGTTTTGTTATACTTCACTTTAAAAAAAAAACTTTTTATAAAATTTATAATGGCTACTGCCCCTTCAAGTAGATAAAATTAATATAACAATAATATTTTTTAAATTTCAGGATAAGTTTATTTGCTGATACATTAACAAAACTGGACCAAAAAGATTTACAGAACGCCTCCTTACAAAGAATACTTTCACATAAAACAAACTATTTCAAATTTAAAGTACTTTTTTAAAATGGACCAAAGAAAACAATTCATGTACTTCTTTTCAGATCCACAAAACAACTGACCCCTTAACCCTCCAGAATAGCTGTACTTATACTTATATTGAAATATTGGAAATTTAGGAATAATACATTAATGATTATATTTTTATGACAAAAGGTAAGTTAACAAAAATAAATTAATCATTGTAAATCAAAATTAAATAGCAATTATAGGCATATAAGCTTAGTTTTCTATATTGTGGATTTTACTAATTTTGTGAGTTAAATATCAATAAATTTTAGTTGGCAATGAAAATTCTCTAGAAATTACTACATTTTTTAATGTTTTTTTTGTATTTTGGCTAATAAATTAGTATCAAAATATACAGGGTATATTAAAACTTTCTTTTTTCTTGAATTTTTAACAATCTTTATATTAATTTATATTATATTTTTCAGGTAGAATATAAATTGCTTATTTTTTCAATATAAGGAATGGTAAAACAACCAATAAATTTACCTTAAAACTTACATAATTCTTTGAAGAATATATAATTCTCTTATTTTACTATTTACATGTTATATACAGATACAAATTAAACAAGTTAATATCTCTATATCCATATTTTCTTTTTTAAAAGTTAGATATAAACCAACTCGAATACTATGCCAGTCATATCTCTTAGAATTCCTTCTAGAAGGAATATGTTTTTAAAAACTACTCTCTTTTTGAAATGTCCCTTTTCATGACAAATTCCCAAATTTATATTTTCACTTTCTCTTGTATAAGAGAAATGGAAAAAATTTTAAGAATAAAATTTGTATAAATGAATTATGTTGAAAAAAATCTCTATTTCTTTATTTAATGAAAGTTATTAGAATTGTGTTATAAGTTAGGTTTGGTAAATAAATAAAATGATGTTACAGTTCTTAATTTTTAATTAAAATAGCTTCTATGACATAGTTGTTTCATATTGTGTCTTTGAATATTGTTTAATATTTTCTTTATCTAAACACAAATGTAATTTTTCTTTCTTTTAACTTCTACATTTATAGGGTTTACATATTTAATTGTACTTCTTCCTTTAATCTTTTACATATTGTTCTTGTTTCTTGTACTTTACATTTATATCGAACTGAATATGCTTTAACTTACAATATTCAATATCTTTATTTACTTAAATTCTATGCATATTTCTCTACCACTACATTTTCATTTAAAAATAAATCTTTATATTTATAATTAAATATATAATTTCTTGTGCCCATCAATCATCAATTGTGACAATCCAAGAACATTTTTTTTAATATACTCTTTTTCTCCATCAATTCTATACATAGTTTTTTACTTTTTATAAGTTGCTTCAGTATTATCAATTCCAAAGTTAAACCATATTCTGTCTAATTGTAATTTTCTCTTATTATTACTTTTGTATAATAAACAATGATAATTTTATATCTCTTCCAACATATCTGTCCCTATAATTATTTTCAGTTTTAATATTTGGAACCATTAACATTGGTACATTAATGTTTTTTTTTGAATTCCTATTTTATTTTATAAAATTTATTCTAGTTTTGATTAATAATAAAAACTTCTAAATCTATGTCGATAAGTATTTTGCTGTATGACTATTAATTTTAAAGCTTTAATTATAATTAATCTTATTTTTGAGTCAAAATTGTATTGTAAAATCTATAAATTCTATTGGTTTTCATGAATACATATTATACAAATTTTTATTCTTTTGGAAAGTGTATTTAAAAAGGTACTTGATTATTATTTTTTGCTGTAATTATTATTTTTATAATTATTATTGTTATTGTTGTAAAAATTTAACAAACTCCTTTTCCATTATGCCTTTTAGTTTTGATACTTTCAGTTGGGTAGTGATATTTCAAAAAATTTCTTTTATTCTTGTTTTCTGCTTGAATTTTACCCATTCTCCTCTTAAATATGGCACACCAGGTTTTAAATCTTTTAAAATTACTTGCTGTAAACCATAATATCTTAAATACATTGTTATCCTTTTCTGTTTGTTAATTGTTAGTGTTAAATTCATTATGAGTATTGTAGTAGCTTCATACATAATTTTTGATTCTTCTTTTCTAGCAATATTCTCTGCTTGTATTCTTGTTTCATCTAATTTAATTTTTATTTTTCTTTCTTTATGATCCACTTTTTCCATTTTTCTTAAATTTTCTTTTATTTTTCTTAGTTCCTGGTTATATCTATATCTCTCTCCTCCAATAAATCTTTTTTCTTGAATCATGCAGTTTTTAACTAATTTAAACTTCTTTTCTTTAACATTTCTCATATTTTCACTTATTTGTCTTAAATTTTCATCAATGTTTGTTTGTATTACTTTTCTGTTATCTTTGTTATTTGTCATTTTTTCATTTAATTGCTTTGTCTTGTTTTCTTGATTTATAATTATATTTCTTTCCTTTGCAAATTCTATGTTTGTAATGATTCCCATTTCTTTTGTCCTATTCTGTATTTTATTTTTTTTATCTTTTCTTTTTCTTCTTCTGGGATATCTATATCATTTTCTTTATCTGCTACATCTTCTCTTTTTGATTCTTTAATATCCAATTTTTTAGTTATGTGGCCAGTCTTCTTTGTTTTTTCTTGTTCTTTATTATTTTTACTTATTTCATCTTCTTTTTCCTCTGGTACAGTTAACATTTTTTTAGATTGAGTTTTTCCTGTTTCAATTTTTGTGATTTCATTTTCTCTTCGTGATTATACCATTACTTCAGCTTTAAATTTCTGTTATATTTTGTGTTTTTGCTTTTTCCCTTACTCCAAGTTCTTGTTTAAAATTGTTTTAAATCCATATTATTCTCTTCTATTTTTTTATTTATATCTTGTTAATTTCCATCCAATTTTTTATTTAATTCAGTATTATTCTCTTTTATTTTATTATTTATTTGTTAAAAAAATTTGTATATTAACATACATCTTATTTATGTCTTCTTTAAGACTTTTATTGTTTTCATCAAATCGCTCCATCATCTTTTTAAACATACTTTCAAAATCTGATATTGATATTTTTTTTTTGTAATTTTCTTTACATCTCTTTTTTTCTCTTCTCCTTGTCCATGTTCTTTTGCTTTTATTTATCACCTAGAAAGTACTACATTTTTTAATGTTTTTTTATGTATTGGCTAATAAAATAGTATCAAAATATACAGGGCATATTAAAACTTTCTTTTTTCTTGAATTTTTAACAATCTTTATATTAATTTATATTATATTTTTCAGGTAGAGTATAAATCGCTTATATTTCGATATAAGTTGGATTACTCGGAATGGTAAAACAACCTAGAAATTCTTGTTACAAAATTACCTTTTGACAATCTGGATTTAAGTATACTTAAAAATATAAATTTACCTTAAAACTTACATAATTCCTTTAAGAATATATAATTCTCTTATTGGATGTCAATGTGCGAACATTAGAACAAAGAACCCAAAAACGGTTATTCCTTTTACGCCCTTGACCGGGTCTTCGGACATAATGTCCAGTTTGTTGAAACCTTTGTAAAATTTTTGATACAGTAGATTGACTTCTTCCGAGACTGCGTGCGATAATGTTTTGTTGCAATCCTTCGTTATGTAGAGTTACAATTTGTACTGCTTCAACTTCATTGCAAAAACAATCTGTATGATAGAAGACAGCAGAAACAAAAATCGCCATTAATTTTAAATAATCGTCAAAATATTTATGACACGTAACTATATTCGCCTACTAGATAAATAACATTAACAGATAGTTTACGGGGATAATTTAAAATTATTTTGAAATAAAAGTGATAATATAAAATATTTTGTAATTTTGTCCATGAGTGTATTTACAATACTTACTAAAGGAGAACAAAGTTGAATAATTCCTATTTTTGAAGATGTAAAAAGATAACTATTAAATCACGAGGCACGGTCAAACGTAATGAGATGTTACCATATTGGCACTAAAGTTTTAACAAAACAATAGCCTATTACGTATTGTATTGGGAAATGGCACTAGTGGTCATTTTAATAAGTAAACTATTTAGCTTGTAAGTACACTGTAACAATTAACACCTGGTACAATTGACACAACTCTCCCTTACTTTATTAACATTAGAATTGACAGAATTGGCCATAATAAAATTATAAATATTTAAAAATCTAAAGCTTATTATATTGTATTAGAAATTATAAATATCAAATGTTGTACTGACGAAAAAACAGTTACCCAACTACTCCGCCTGCCCTGTGATATAATTTCTATTGTTATTAACCAACCCAACATTTAGAACATTACCACACTTTAAGGATATAAAATCATCAAAACGGCATTTTAGAACTCCTAATGACACTTTCTGTTTGTTTCGGACAGAGAACAGAAGCAAGAGACAACAAAGTGGAACCTTCCACAGGGACGGACCTGCAACTTGGCATATATAATTATGTTAATATTGATATTATGTAGTATAGATTACAGTGTTTTACCTAGTAGAAGAAATAGAAGATAATTATAGGACAACTACACTCTATTAGGTTCTTTTTCTTTGCAACCTTAACTCTATGTTGATTTATCATCACTTTTTAACTAGACTACATAAGAATTGGAAAAACTATTTTTGTGAAGTTTAGGAGAAATATAGAAACATACCTTTTTAGAAGCAATAGTTACAGATATAAAGTTAATCGGTTATAGTAATTGAAAAAGTAAATTTATACTTTAATTTAAACGCTTTTGTATGGAATACAGACAATGAAGCAGAACGACTTATTAGGGTTTTTTAAGCTCGTAACATCTAGGTGGGATGCTAAAAAGTCGTTTGTCGAATACGGACAAAACTTTGTTTGCATGCTAATTTTTCCAAAATTAATAATATCTTAGGTTTGGTTAGGTATCATGTGATTGGGGCGTAGGTCGCCCCTACACTGCGACCTTTAGTAGGTCTATTGTGACTCACCCCTAGAGGTCACAGTTCACCTCACAATCCAGCCCTTCTCACGAAGTGCATGATTGTACGGGGTAAGATTTCTTTGAAATCGGTAGGCTTTAGGTTGGTATAACCAAATAAGTTAAGCTTTATTCTTCCCAGGCTGGGACATAAACATAGTATATGTTCAGCAGTTTCGTCTTCCACGCAGCAAAATCGGCAGTCCGTTTGTTGGTTCAGACCTATCCTCCCGAGGTGGTATCTTAGACGACAGTCCGTCCTGTAAGCAGTCCCGTTAGAATTCGCAGGTCATTTCTGCTCCATTCTAGGATCTGCTTAGTTGTGTTTCTCGAGGGTTTAGGTAAGAACGCCTTCGAGTGAGTTTTTAACCCTGGTATATCGGACCAGTAAGTCAGTATTTTCCTCTCCGCCTAGTCCAAAATACTTATTTTGGCGGCACTTGTAGTGACTCCAAAAACCGGTTATGGTCCAGTGAACGCAGATTCGGCCCCCTGTTTTGCAAGGGTGTCGACTTTTTCGTTTTCCTCAACCCCCTGGTGCCCAGGTACCCACAGCAGGGTCACTCTGTTGTTCGCACCAAGGTTCTCCAGGGATTCGATGCAATTCCATACAAGTTAAGAATTTATCTTGTGGAGATCAGTGCTTTTAAAGCAGCCTGGCTGTCCGATATTTCATTTGCTAGAGGTCTGTTAGTCAGCTCTCTTGCACACAATTCGATAGCGAAGACTTCAGCCTGAAAGATTGTGGCATACCTGCCAAGACTGGTAGATATTTCAATCTTTGGTTTCCTGCTGAAAACACCGGCTCCAACTCGTATCGAGTTTTTCATTCTAACCTAGTGACAGAATCTACTATTCCATAACTGTATATTACTTTAATTTGATGAATAATAAACATTTTAAATTAGATTTGTCTACCCGTGCCAAAAAAAAATTAAAAAATGTTTCTCCCAAACATCACATATTTTTTTCTCTTGTGGTGAGGAAATATTTCTGTTGGGAGAGTCCTCTCGTGGCTACAAGCATGATATGAGTCTCTTTCGGTTAGACGTAGGGGCGATAGAAGCAAGTTTTACTTTTAATGCATCAAGTACTTCGACAAAACGAATACCGTAAATGTCGAGCAGAACTTATTGTGGTTTCCGGCAGCTCGAGGACGTTCCATATGTATTGTGATAATTTTCTAACGCCGTGCTAGCCGCCATCACGGCGAATAGTTGACAGGAAGTAAGTTGGACGTGAGTCACGACCAAAGTTTTCCAGATAATGTTAATGTTGCAGCGAAAAGGTGCCTCTACACCACCCACGAATTGCACTAACCGCGATAACCGGTTGTTGGTGACTTGGGGAATTTATTGTATTTTCCGGTTTTACGAATTTCATAACGAACATAAAATGGGACATGTTTTGAATTATTTCATAGTTTTTTTTAACCTAATGCCTTTTTAATGCGCGGAAATACGTCATCGCAACAATTGGCAATATAAGAACACAATTGACTGGCGCTGCAACCATTAATTAATTTTTATTTTTGATCTCAAATATATTTACAATAAACCAGATTTTAATTATAGACAGATTTAGTTAAACACACATTTTGTATGAATTTTATTAGCTTGTTTAACTCTCTCGACCCAATTATATATATATATATATATATATATATATATATATATATATATATATATATATATATTTGTCAAGCAATTCTACTTTGTTGTTATTAATTTGTATCTGATCACTGGGAACCATGTTAGTCATCATTTTGGGCTGGGAGCATGGCGTCTTCTGTAATCTAGCTACCTAGAGGCCAGATTTGGTGGATAATTTGAGGTTAGGAGCATGGGGTCGACATGGGAGTCCTGAAGGGGTCTGGGACGGCCAGGTCGTCTAAGGAGTGGCGAACCGGGCCAGAGAGTATTTTTATACTGGTCGCATATAAGCAAGTTTATTTATCAACCTAGTAAAAACTAAACAAATAAGTAGTACGGGGTTTTACAACTAAATAAATCAATTTAAATATCAGAGTTGACCTAATGGTTTTGTCAATGAAAACATTCCCGTAACAAGCTTCTTTAGAATTTTGACACTTACTTTGTCAAGTCCGGCGATTTTTTGTTGACTAATCGAGAAATTTCTTTTTCGTTATCTATTGGCGTAAATGGTTCTTGTTCTTGTTCAACATCGTTATGGACGAAATAATAAAAAGCACTCGTAACCTGAAAGGGTATAAAATAGGGAACAAAGACGTCAAAATCCTATGCTACGCCGATGATGCTGTTCTGATTGCAGAAAACGAAGATGACCTACAGAGATTACTATTCAAATTCAGCACAACGGCAAGAAGTCTAAAAATGCATGACAACTTCAAAAACACCTATCAGAAGCAAACTTTTTGTGGATGATAAAATTATACAACAGGAGATAAAATTTAAATACCTAGGCATAGAAATATCTGGATACGGTGACATCAAGGCGGAGGTAAGAAACCAAGCGTCAAAAGCAGCACGAACCTCAGCTAACCTGAACGATACAATCCTCCGAAACAAATATATCGGAATCGAGACCAAATCCCGAATCTTCAAGGCGGTCATCCGACCTATATTAACATACACAGCGGAAACTGGACCAGATACATCGAACACAAAGAGAATATTAGAAACCACCGAAATGAAAATAATGCGCAGGATCGCTGGAAAAACACTTTTTGACTGAGAGAGAAGCGAGGACATGTAAAATAGACAATGTAAATGAATGGATACTGGGTAGAAAGAGAGAGTGGAACGAACACATAGACCGGTTAAATGACGACAGAATGGTCAAAATAGCTAGAGACAAGTCGCCATTAGGGCGCCAAAGCGTTGGAAGTCCCCGCAAGTGATGGAGCGACAACGTTTCTAATAATTGAACGGCAGAGGATACGAAGAAAAACAAGCAAATTGCTTACATTAAAGAAGGAAGAAGAAGAAGAAAATGGTTTCATTGGTTAAAAAGATAGTACATTACTGGCGAGGAATTTTTCGATATTTTGATTAGTTATATATTTTGCGCTTAAATTATTTTAAATTTTTTTTTACTGAGTTTACCTACGAATTGAAAAATGTTACGCCGCTGATTAAAAGTTTTACTGTGACGATTCTTTTGCTCACATTGCCGTGACGTACGTATCCCATTTATTATTAAAATAGACTGTTAACTATTTTATATTTATTTACGTAATACCTATATTAGCACAGTTTAAAACCAAGCATTAAAACTGAACAAGTTCTTGTCTTCACATTCTGGATGTTAATTTAAAATTTATCCGACTTCGCTGGCACCCTTTATTCAAAACATTCATAAGATTAATATTTAGTATTTGTTATTCGACGAAATGAATGAAGGAAGGAAATTAAATTCCGGCAAAATTTATATTTCAGGCGTTTATTGAAGTGGTGTGCGGTTTAAGTGAATAATCTAAGTAATTTTACCAACTGTAGTACACGCGGCATTCACAAAACGAATGCACTTTAGCTAGACTAGAAAATAACCTCACTCCAGGGTGTTGCGGTAGCGTACAAAGGAAGAAATACAATTTAGAAAAATAACAAGGTGTAAATTTAAAAATGGTTATTTTTCTTGAGATAACTAGTACAAGGTAATAATGTTTTTTATGGCATCTTGGAATATAGAAGAGAAACATTACTTAGTCGTGCAAAAAATAAGGGTTATTTTTAAAAATTTTTACTTACTAATAAACCATTAGGTAACAAAAACATTTAATGGTCTATTCTATACTCTTTTTTTAAATAGTACGGAGTAATAAATCATTTTCTGAGAGCTTTTACATAGACGCACATAATTGGGTTGCTTAAAAAGTGGAACATGTATTTTTCCAATTTTAAAGAGACATTATTTTCCAAACTAGTTAAAAAAAAAAGATTCCTTTATTAACATAGTTAGGAAATGAAACGTTTTTCGTTACGAAAAATGTCGCTCAATGTTGATTGTCCAGTACACAAGTGAAAGGGTGATTTTAAATGGCAAGAGGATGTGATGCATACGCATTTTGTATCTTTGGAGAAGAACCCGTGTAAATACACCAAATATTATTACCTGAAAAATAAACATGCTTACATTAACCATCGCCTGCAAATCCTCTTCAGATGACGCTAATATCACTTGGTTATCGGTGTAAAAAAGGCATTTGACGATCAAATTATTTTTTAAACCATACACACATTCTTTCAAATTTTTTAAATAATCGTCTATGTATAAGTTAAACAGCCACGGTGAAGCCACACATCCCTCTCTCACACCTTTTCCGATGTTAAACCAGTCCCTTTAAGCTCCGTTTATCCTGACACAATGCTCGGTAAGTGATTTCAGTGCTCGTATTAAATTACCGCTGACCCCATACATAGACAACGTCGACCACAGTTTACTCCTCACTACCCTGTCATATGTTTTTTCCAAGTCCATAAAAGCGCAGTAGACCTTCTGACTTCTAGCCAAGAATTTTTCGACTATACCTACTAATGAAAAGACCTGATTCATACATATCCTTCCTTTTCTAAATCCTGCTTGCACATCCCATATCATCTTTTCAGTTTCATTTGTCACTCTTTTAAACAATATCTTTGCATACAGTTTGCCGACTATGCTAAACAAAGTAATACTACGGCAGTTCTTACAGTCCTGCTGCGAACCTTTTTCCTTGTAAAGCGGCACGATAACGGCCTTGCACCAGTCGTCTGGTACGCTACCACTCCCCCAACAAAAGTTAAAAAGGCGGTACAGCAAACTAGTTACCACGCTTTCTCCAGCCTTTAGCACTTTAACCGTAATCCTGTCGTACCCAGCAGCTTTACCCAATTTCATTCTGTTAAACACTTCTACAATTTCTGTCGTACTAATTTCACTTTTATTGCAACTTTCACTTATGTCTCCGAATTGGGCCTACTTATTTACATTTTTTGTATTTTACTTAATAAGACAAAGACAATTTAAACTTTTTATGTAAGTAATGGTTCAAGTTCTCAAAGATTTTAAGAAAATATTATCTAATGTAAAAGACTCACCGAATTGTAGCAGCAATTGTTCAGCAGTACCATTTCGACTCTATCAGCTCCATTTCCAAATCCATCACTACCGAAAACGCGATCGCGATTTACCGATACCGATGTTTATTACGATAACGTCCGTTTTACATAAAAATACATGTACAAATGTTTCATACATCTTAAAGTTTTCAGAAATACAGTTCTCGGGCAGTGCGTTAGAGAGACCTCCGAACTGTGGTCGTGCAGCCTTGTCCATGTAACCGAAGAGACCCAAAAGTGCAAATCGATAAAATAACACCTCGCTAAAAACTGCATAATTAGCTCAACGGTATATTAACTACTTACACAATTAGGTACCCTAGTGCTACGTGTCTTTATTGTTACCTAGAAAATTTAAGATCTCATTTACACACTTACATTTTCAACACATCGATTTAAGCCAGAATATGAAGTTTTTATTACTAACTGAAGAAAAAAATTAAAAATAGCTTTACAAATTTGAACAATATTTGGTTATACGTTTGATTAAAATAAACATATTTCAGCTTAAAACGGTAATACCTATGCTATTAAAAAGTTTTAAAGAAAACGGCTTGTCTCCTGCTGCACTGTTAAAGATCTCTGCTTCCTTGTAGTCTGCTTTCTTCTTTCTTGTGGGAAAATAGAAAATCAATCACCTTTATGTTTATTTTTATTTTAATTTTTGTCTAAATTTTTAATATCTGCCATTTATTCGATATTTGTAACTTTTTTAAATAATTTTTTCTAACAAAATCTTTAATGTAATTGTAAATAAATTTTTTTTAATATTTATATTTTTTTGTATTATTTTCTTTTTAACTCTATTTGTACAAATACCTAATGACACATAATTTTATTTTAACAAAATCTTTAACATATTTGTAAATGATTTTTTTTTAAAATCGCTCAAGAATGCCTACTTTCTTCCTTATTTATACTTTTTTAATATTTTTTCTTTTTTTGAAATTATTTTCAATATATTTATAATTTTTTAACAAAAATCTTGTTTGTAAGTAAATAATTTTTTTATAATTATATATTTCTAGTTATTATGTAGTTTTCGTTTTTTTTTTAAATAAATTTTTTTTTTTATTATAAACAATTAATTAATTTTGTTAATTGGCAAATATGTTTTTAAAAAATTATTTTATACAGTTAGTACATTATTACTACGGTGATTTTTATTTTTATGTTAGAGTATCCTCTTCACAACACTGGAACTATACTGCAACGAATATACCCTACCACCTAATAAAAACTGCAAAATAGAATAAATATATCTCATCCATACCACTTACCTTTTACCGAAACCAAAGTAAAAACCTTTCGAAATAAAAGAAACTCGTCTTGTAGAAAATTCATTAAATTCCTAGAGAATTTTATGCGGCGTAATTCTTTAGAAATTTTAAGAAATTTCCCATTATGAGTGTCCATTAATTTCTCAAAGATTTATCCTTGGTCCGAATATTTTAAACGAACGATTTTTCACTACTGTTAATTGATTATCGATTCGAATAAACCTAAAACAAAATAAAAATTTTATTACTTTTATTCATCATAAAAGCTTTAAAAAAGCTATTAAAAAAAATTTATTATGCAAATTTGTTATTAAAAAAAAATTTGATAACTATATTTTTTACTCTTTTGAAAACGCTTGATACAAATAATAAACAAATTGCACCAGTAAGATTTTAAAAGTAAACGATTAGCATAGTTTTTATAAAAAAGCAAAAATTATTGGTTTAATTTACCCTGTAACTGTAAATCATTTTTAACACCGTTAAAAAATGACCTTTGACGATTAAATAAAAACAATTTTAAAATCGGCAATTACTTTTAATTTCAACTCACCCTGTATTTTTACATTATTTTCAACATCTTTAAAATGGATGCAACACACCTTTGATAAATAAGTAAAATAAAATTTAGGTAGTTTTAAATTAAGAAAAAGAATTTTAGTTATGACTTACCCTGTAATTGTTAATTATTTTTAACTTTACCTATATTTTTGACGACAAGATGAAATAATTCTCAGATTATTTTAAACTCGACAACTTTAAATTTAGCAAAAAAATTTAACTTTAACTCTATATTTTTACATAATTTTAAACTATTTAATATGGATTACACACCTTTGACACACAGTTTTTAATTTAGCAAAAAGTTTTTGGTTTTAACTCAATCTTATCAAACGACTATTATCAAAATTGGTATTTTAAGTAAATAAGAACTTCTTTCGAATTTTATTTTTCTATATTTTATACTTTTAAATAAACTCAATCAAATTTTAATGACTTAAACGTATATAAAAAATTATCTAGTTTCATTTAAGGTTAGAAATACCAGTCATAATGCTACCACAAATTAACGAGTATTTAGACATGTTATTAAAGAAACTGAACTTCTATATTATGTATTACTTACAGTGACGTTTTAGAAAAAGTTTTCGCACGTTTTCTTTAGATTTTCTTGTATTATAACTAATTAAATTGTCTTTTACTTATATTAGTATTCACTTAATATATTATCACTTCACCTAATGGCGAATAAGTACTTACTGTCATTTGTTCTGACCAAATAATTGCAGAGAAGTCACGTCATAATACGTTCACAGCCAACTCTTTTAAAAATTATTGTAAATTTACTAATAATAATAGTATTATATCTGTGTACGGGATAATTTAAATTAAAATATAAAGACATGAAAATTTTAAAAGAATGTTTCTGGTTTCTGCAGAGGTGAGCAATACCCATAGTAAGATTCAAACAGGTAATCTTATTCATAAGGGATGTCATAGCAAAATGTTGTTTTGGTTTGTTTTAAATAATGTTTGTGTAGCATTAATTAATAACAATCAAATAAATAAATATTGTTGTGTGTAGCACTTAAAGTAAGTAATATTCTCGTTCTTAGGTTAAAATTTTAATGAACATAATTGATGGCTTTTATTATTTAAGAATTTGAATGGAAAAGGATATCCAGAATTATTACTGTAATGATGTCAAGTGGTAGTGAGACAGCAGGATAGTGTCTTATCAAATTAAATAAGGTTTGAATTTATCTTTCCTTACAATTTCATAGAGTTACATTAAACAAATCAAATTGTAACATTTATGTAGTTTCGTTTAGGGGTAGGCGTCATTACAACAAAAATACTACTTTCAACTTATGACTATTAAAATATACTTTAAAAAAAAACTGCACTTCTATATTATAAGTTACTTACAACAAAAGTCTAGGACCCATTTTAACACTTTTTTTTTTAATTTTCTTGATTAATATCTAATTAAATTTCTCTCTACTCGTATTAATCTTAACTCGTTAAACTAGCTGCGTTCGCTGTCAAATGTTGTGTACCACGGGACTGCCTGGCTGCTACGTCATAATAGGTGACGCCCAAAGCCAACTTTTGTAAACTAAGTTTTAAAGAATTTAACCACAGAGATGAACAGTAAATAATAAAAAATAAAGACAATTTTTAAACATCTCATATTATTTATAAAGGGTGTCATGTCATTAAAACAATAACTTTAATTTGGTATCTGTTAATTAATTACCAATATCAATCAGCGTAGGGGAGCCAGGGGCATGTGCTAATAGATTTTACTATTTTATTTATTTACTTACATACCACTTCTTTCCACTTACACGTCTTTTGCTTTTTCTACTTTTATCAGCGCTTTCACACATGCTCGTCCGTTGCTGATACTCTTGAACTGGCCTTTTTTTAAAACAATTTTGATCTGATCGAGATACGTTCGCCTAGATCTACCGGCTTGCCTTTTTACACTCGCCTTAAAAATCTGTTTCGTCAATATTTTTTCATTTTCTCTTTCTACGTGTCCGAACCATCTAAGCCTTTCTTAATCTATCTTTTGTGCTACCATTTCTTTTTCACCACAACGTTCCCTTATTACATTATTCCTGACTTTAATAATTTAACGAAAATGAAATAAGTTAGAGATTTATTTTTGAATCTTCGGATGCGTCAACCATTATACAGGGTGATTCTTTGGGAGTTCCAATAAGACGTTTTAGAGAAACGACATTTATTAATAAAATAAGCAAGTTATATTTAACTGGAAGTAGTTGGAGGCTCCAAATATTTTAGATCAATTCGGCATATCCGAAAACCTTTCAACTCAAATTTTCAGATTTTGATTATGGCAAGTTTCTCTAATTTGAACTCCCAAATAATCACCCTTATTATAGTTGACGCTTCTCAAGGTTTAAAAATAAATCTTTAACTAATTTCATTTTCGTTAAAGTATTAAAGTTAGGAACGATGTGGTGGTAAAAAAGATAGATAAAGAAATGCTTAGATGGATCGGACACGTAGAAAGGATAAATGAAAACAGATGGACGAAACAGATTTATAAGGCGAGTGTGAATAGGCAAGTTGGTAGATCTAGGCGAACGTATTTCGATCAGATCGAAATTGTTTTAAAGAAAGGCCAGTTCAAGAGTAGCTACCAGCAACTACTGCTCACCCCATACTTAGATAATGTCGACCACAATTTACTCCTCACCACTCTGTCATAGGCATTTTCTAAGTCTATAAAAGCGCAATAAACCTTTCGACTTCTGCATAAGAATTTTTCGACTATACATCTCCTTCCTGTTCTAAATCCTGCTTGCAAATCCCATATCATCTTCTCAGTTTCATTCGTCACTCTTTTAATCAATATCTTTGCATACAGTTTGCCGACTATGCTAAGTAAACTAATATCTCGGTAGTTCTTACAGTCCTGCTGCGAACCTTTTTCCTAGTAAAGCGGCACGATAACAGCCTTGCACCAGTTGTCTGGTACGCTACCATTGTCCAGTCTTCAGCATTTCAACTGGTATCCTGTCGTACCCAGCAGCTTTACCCAATTTCATACTGTTTATCACTTCCACAATTTCTGTCGTACAAATTTCACTTTCATTACAACTTTCACTCATGTCTCCCAATGGGGCCTGTACTTGTGTATCCTCTTTCTTAAATAAACTTTCGAAGTATTTCTTCCATCTCTTTGAAACGCATTCCTCTCCTTTTACCATATTACCATCTTGGTTTCTGAATATTTCCATTTGCGAGGTAGTATTTTTACCTCTGGCTGTTCTTATGGACTTCCTGAAGAGTTTAATATTGTTTTGAAAATCGTCAGATAACCTTCTATCAAATGATTCTTTATCACTAAACTTCTTTCTTGCCACAACATCTTTTGCCACACCTTTTAACCTTTTATTCTCATTCTTTGCCTTGTCTACATCCTCAATCGTTGCCTTTTATGTTCTTTGATTGGCTTTTGTAGCTAGCCAATTCAGCCAGGCTTTCTTCTTTTCTGACACTGCTTTTTGAACCTCTACGCACGTTTTCTGTAACCTGCATCCTTTCCTTCTTTTACTTACACCGCATACTTCAATAGCAATATCCACGATTCCTTCCTTAAATGGCTTCCACAATTCTACAACCTTACATGCTTTATCTAAACTGTCAAATTTCTCGATTAATTTATCAACGAACTCCTCTTTTATACCTTCTTCTTGCAAATTATCAATTTTGATACGCTCTAGAACACTACTTGATTCCTGCACACGATGGCGCCACCGCTTAAAGAGACCTCTTATTCGGTTAATTACTACGAAGTGGTCTGTGTCAATATCTGCACCGCGGTATGCCCGAGTGTCCATCACACTCTTTTTTAATCTTTCATTGACAATTACAAAATCAATTATAGTTCTCTGGTATCTTTCTTGTCTTCAAGTAGACTTTCTCCGTTTTCATTTACTCTGTCGTCACCGTACATTCCCAGAACACTGTCGTATCCATCACTCTTTACTCCTACCCAACTATTAAAATCACCCAACATTACAATTCTTTTATTCTGGTACCACTTATTCAGAATATCTGTCACACTATCCCAAAACTCCCGCCTCCCTTTTTGGGCTTTTAAAGATTGGTTTTACTGCGCATCGTGTGGGGCATAAATCCCTAGCAAAAATATACGAGTAAGACCAACCTTCAGCCTCACCCAGAGGAGTCTTGGGCTTACACAGTCAAAGTCAGTCACATATTCATTCATTCTAGCAGAGAGAATCACACCAACGACCTGAGAACCTCTGCTGGTTTCCGGAACTCCCGACCAGCAGGCTGTTGTGGTTTCACATCCTTTTCACTTGGTTTTATTTACACAAAGAACATCAATTCGTCTTTCTACTATCATCGTGTAAATTTCATCAATTTTTTCATTCAATCCTCCCCTCAAATTCAAAGTAGCAAATTGACTGTCCGAAGTCCACTTTTCGTCCCCACAGGAAATAAATAAAAAAGTAAAATCTATAAGCACATGTCCCTGGCTCCCCTACGCTGATGGATATTGGTAATTAATTAACAGATAACAATTAAAAGTAATATTCAGAAACTATTGCTTTAATGACATGACACCCTTTATAATAAATATGAAATGTTTATAAATTGTCTTTATTTTTTATTATTTACTGTCCATCTCTGTGTTAAATTTCTTTAAAACTCAAAGTTTACAAAAGTTGGCTTTGAACGTCACCCATTATGACGTAGCAGCCAGGCAGTCCCGTGGTACACAACAATTGACAGCGAACGCAGTTATTTATAAGAGAAAGTTTAACAAGTTAAATGAATACGGGTAGTAAACAAATTAATAAGTTATAAATCAAAAAAATTAAAAAAAAAAGTGTAAAAATGGGTCCTTGACTTTTGTTGTAAGTAACACATAATATAGAAGTACAGTTTTTTAAAAGTATATTTTAATAGTTATAAGTTTAAGGTAGCATTTTTGTTGTATAGACGCCTAACCCTAAACGCAACTACATAAATGATTTTATACGTGTTTTGTCGTTACAATTCGATTTGTTTAATATAACTATGAAATTGTCAGTAAAAAGAAAGTCAAAACTTATTTAATTTGATAAGACACTATCCTGCTGTCTTACTTCCACTTGCCATCATAACAGTAATTATTCTGGAAATTCTTTTCCATTCAAATTCTTTAATAATAAAAGCCATCAATTTTGTTAATTAAAATTTTAACCTTAAAACGGGAATATTACTTACTTTAAGTGCTACACACAACAATATTTATTTATTTGATTGTTATTAATTAATGCTACACAACCATTGTTTAAAACAAACCGAAACAACATTTTCCTGACACTCCGTATGAATAAGATTACCTGTTGGAATCTTACTATGGGTATTGCTCACCTCAGCAGAAACCAGAAACATTCTTTTAGATTTTTCATGTCTTTATATTTTAATTTGAATTATTCTTATAAGTAAATTTACAATAATTTTTAAAAGAGTTGGCTGTGAACGTATTATGACGTGACATCTCTGCAGTCCTATGGTCAGAACAAATGACAGTAAGTACTTACCCGCCATTAGGTGAAGTGATATATTAAGTGAATACTAATGAAAGTAAAAGGCTATTTAATTAGTTATAATAAAAGAAAACGTGCGAAAACTTTTTCTAAAACGTCACTGTAAGTAATACATAATATAGAAGTTCAGTTTCTTTAATAACATGTCTAAATAGTCGTTAATTTGTGGTAGCATTATGACTGTTATTTCTAACCTCTGATAAACTAGATAATTTTTTATCTACGTTAAGTCATTAAAATTCAATTAAGTTTATTTAAAAGTATAAAATATAGAAAAATGAAATTCTAAAAAAGTTCGTATTTACTTAAAATACCAATTTTGGAAATAGACGTTTGATAAGTTTGAGTTAAAAACACAAACTTTTTGCTAAATTAAAAACTGTGTGTCAGAGGTGAGTAATCCATATTAAAAGTGTTTAAAATTATGTAAAGATATAGAGTGAAACTTAAATTTTTTTGCTGAATTTAAAGTTGTTTATGTCGAGTTTAAAATAATCTGAGAATTCTTTCATCTCATCGTTAAAAAATATTATAGGTAATGTTAAAAATAATTAACAATTACAGGGTAAGTCATAACTAAAATTCTTTTTCTTAATTTAAAACTACTTGAATTTTATTTTACTTATTTATCAAAGGTGCGTAGCCTCTATTTTAAACATGTTAAAAATATTGTAAAAATACAGGGTGAGTTGAAACTAAAAGTATTTGCTAAATTCAATTTTGTTTTTATTTAATCGTCAAAGGTCATATTGTAACGGGGTTAAAAATGATTTTTAGTTACATGGTAAATTAAACCAATAATTTTTACTTTATTAAAAAAAATGGTAATCGTTTACTTTTAAAATCTTACTGGTGCAATTTGTTTATTATTTGTATTAATCAACAATTTAAAGTGTTTTTAAAAGGGTAAAAAATATAGGTATCACATTTTTTTTTAACAAATTTGCATAATATGAAATTTTTTATTCATTCAAAAGCTTTTAAGATGAATAAACATAATAAAAATTTTATTTTGTTTTAGGTTTATTCGAATCGATAATCAATTAACAGTAGTGAAAAATCGTTCATTTAAAATATTCGGTCCAAGAATAAATCTTTGAGAAATTAATGTACACTCATAATGGGAAATTTCTTAAAATTCCAAAAAAATTACGCCGCATAAAATTCTATAGGAATTTAATGAATTTTCTTCAAGACGAGTTTCTTTTATTTCGAAAGGTTTTTACTTTGGTTTCGGTAAAAAGTAAGTGGTATGGATGAGATATATTTATTCTTTTTTGCAGTTTTTATTGGGTGGTAGGGTATATTCGTTGCAGTATAGTTCCAGTGTTGTGAAGAGGATCCCTCTAACATGAAAATAAAAATCACCGTAGTAATAATGTACTAATTGTATAGAATAATTTTTTAAAAACATATTTGCCAATTAACAAAATTAATTAATTGTTTATAATAAAAAAAAATAATTTTTAATGTTAAAAGAATTTTATTTTGAAAAAATAAAAATGAAAACTACATAATAACGAAAAATATATAATTATAAAAAAAATTATTTATTTACAAACAAAATTTTTTTAAAAAAAAATTATAAATTTTAAATTTATTAAAAATATTGAAAAAGAAAAAAATTAAAAAAGTATAAATAAGGGAGAAAGTAGGCATTCTTAAGCGATTTTAAAAAAACAATCATTTACAAATATGTGTAATTAGGTATTTGTACAAATAGAGTTAAAAAGAAAATAATACAAAAAAATATAAATATTGAAAAAAAGATTTTTTTTAAAGGAAATTATTTAAAAAAGTTTCAAAAATCTAATAAATTGCAGATATTAAAAATTTAGACAAAAATTAAAATAAAAAAAAAGCACAAAGGTGATTGATTTTCTATTTTCCCACAAGAAGAAGAAAGCAGACTACAAGGAAGCAGAGATCTTCAACAGTGCAGCAGGAGACGAGCCGTTTTCTTTAAACTTTTTAATAGCATAGGTATTACCTTTTTAAGCTGAAATATGTTTATTTTAATCCAACGTATTACCAAATATTGTTCAAATTCATAAAGCTATTTTTTTTTTTTTCTTCAGTTAGTAATAAAAACTTCATATTCTGGCTTAAATCGATGTGTTGAAAATGTAAGTGTGTAAATGAGATCTTAAATTTTCTAGGTAACAATAAAGACACGTAGCACTAGGGTACCTAATTGTGTAAGTAGTTAATATACCGTTGAGCTAATTATGCAGTAAGCAGTTTTTAGCGAGGTGTTATTTTATCGATTTGCACTTTTGAGTCTCTTCGGTTACATGGACAAGGCTGCACGACCACAGTTCGGAGGTCTCTCTAACGCACTGCCCGAGAATTGTATTTCTGAAAACTTTAAGATGTATGAAACATTTGTATGTATTTTTGTGTAAAACGGACGTTATCGTAATAAACACTTTGAAGGATTCGGTATCGGTAAATCGCGATCGCGTTTTCGGGAGTGATGGATTTGGAAATGGAGCTGATGGAGTCGAAATGGTACTGCTGCTACAATTCGGTGAGTCTTTTACATTAGATAATATTTTCTTATAACTTTGAGAACTCAAACTATTACTTACATAAAAAGTTTAAATTATCTTTGTCTTATTAAGTAAAATACAAAAAAAGTAAATAAGTAGGCCCCATTCGGAGACATAAGTGATAGTTTCAATAAAAGTGAAATTAGTACGACAGAAATTGTGGAAGTGTTTAACAGAATGAAATTGGGTAAAGCTGCTGGGTACGACAGGATTACGGTTAAAGTGCTAAAGGCTGGAGAAAGCGTGGTAACTAGTCTGCTGTACCGCCTATTTAACATTTACTGGAGGATTGGTATCGTACCAGACGACTGGTGCAAGGCCGTTATCGTGCCGCTTTACAAGGGAAAAGGTTCGCAGCAGAACTGTAAGAACTACCGAGGTATTAGTTTACTCGGCATAGTCGGCAAACTGTATGCAAAAATATTGATTAAAAGTGATGAATGAAACCAAATTGATGATTTGGGATTGTGCTAGCAGGATTTAGAAAAGGAAGAAGATGTATGGATTAGGTTTTTTTATTACGAGGTATAGTCGAAAAATTCTTAGCTAGAAGTCAAAAGATCTACTGCGCTTTTATAGAGTTAGAAAAAACCTATGACAGAGTGGTAAGAAGTAAGTTGGGGTCGACATTGTCCATGTATGGGATGAGCGGTAGTTTAATACGAGCACTGAAATTACTTTATGAGCATTCCACTGCTTATGTCAGGATAAACGGAGCTTACACGGACTGGTTTAACATCGAAAAAGTTGTGAGAGAGGGATAAGAGGCTTCGCCATGGCTGTTTGACTTATACATAGACTATTGTTTAAAATATTTAAAAGAGAGTACGTATGGATTGAAAATGAATAATTTGATTGTGAGCGTGTGCGTGCGCGTGTGTGCTTTACGTACCCATATTACTAATGAAGATATTACGAACAATAAATGACAGACCATGTAGCATAGTTTTATCTAGAGAACTAGAAGTATAGAATGTTGTTAGATGAGTTAGAGCAAGACGTCGTCATTCGAGAGACCATACTAAAACGAATGGATCCAGAACGAATTGCTAAGTGGGCCAAAAAACAGGAAACCAGATACGGCACGTTTTCAGTTTTTTAAGTTAAATAACTAATTGGCAGAGTGGCAGCAAATTGAACGTATAGATTTATGATTGGCTGCAAAAATATCTTCAAACATCACCCAAGACTAAGCATTTTTTGCTATTTATACCTACTACTTAGCAAAATATGCATCGCCTAAATGTTTTCATTTATTTTGGAGATAAATGCATTATTTTCTTTAATGGTATTATTTTGTGGTTGCCTACCATTAGGTATATTGTGACACCACAACTCTGCTTCGCGTCGTAGCCTTACGAAGAGACTGCATAGAAAATATTTAAGAACAAAAAGACGTATTACTCATCCAATGTTGATAAGGCAACATAGAGGAGCCAAGTGTCATTGGACAAAATAACATCGAGTTTTAACATTTCGTGAAGGTATTTGTCTGTTTTCGGATGAGTCTCAATTTTGTTTGTTTAACTCAGATTACCAACAATTACTATAGCGAGAAAGAGGACAGTAGTAAGATGAGCACTTTATGGAACTAAGCACCTTTTTCTGCGGACATGAATTACATTGAGCATATTTGAGCAGCTATATCTTGGCAACTAAGTTGCTTACAAAACCCCATTTAGTCTCTACAGGACTTTGCCAATGCTTGCGCGTGCATCTGAACAACTTTGCCTCAAGAATTCATTGATGGTTTAATTAGAAAAATGCCTTATAGAATCCATAGCATTTTTTAAGATCATAGGGATCCTACTTGCTACTAACTGTGCACTAAAATTTGTTTATTTTAATTTTACTGCAAAAACAAGAAGCTACAGACAAAATTTCCAGTTAAGCCTCTCCAATAGACCGTAACTTAACGTCAAAGACAACACTTTTTTGTTGATCTACTAAATTTTGATAATTTCTTAGATTCCTGAACCCCAGAAAATCACCCTGATTGCGGCACAGAAATGATTTTAATACATTTCTGGATAATAAAGTTTGGCGTTCAGTTTTTATTTATTTATTTTTTTCACAGTCGATTCAAACAACCACTCACCACGTTTTAAGATTTGAAACCCCAGGAAATGAAACGTTCCAAAGTTCGTTCCGGAAATAGCTTTGAAAACTTGCCATCTCGGTCTTTATCTTAAAGCCTTTTACCATTCATTTTTATCCCGACTTGCCGTTGAATAATGGCTTTAAATCAGAATTGTTGAGATGTCGGAAGGCATTTTAGCTTTCCACGTTTAAAGACTTCTATTAATGTTTATAAAGTTTTTTTTCTCTACGTACCACAGCGAAGATAACGTTGCCAAGTTGCTGGTATACAAGGTGTAACGCGAAAAGCTTTGATTCAAAGTAATGGTTGATACAACTATGTTAAAAATCTGAAATGATGAAGCTGTAGGTTGTCCTTGAATAACGATATCTCCATTAATAACGAAGCTACTTGCATTTGGTCGATTTGGATATCTTTCTGCAAAATCACGACAAGTCCGTTCAACAATTCTATTAAACTTTCCGTAAATAATAATAATATTTAAAAAATCATCATTAGTAAATCCTACATTTGCCATTATTTACTATAAAATACAAACTGGTGAAGAAAACTGTCAAAACAACATAAACAATTAAAGTTCTAACTATCTTAGACAGCCAAGGCCTACCCTTTAGTAAGGTTGAAAGAATTGAGTAGTGTTATGTTTTAACTAAGATAATGAAATATCTTAAAAGTAGTTGGATTTAGGTTTAAAAAATACCGATACCAAACGAATTGTCTTAAAAAAATGCAGCGGAAAATGTAATAAAATACTTCTATTTAAAGTAAGCAACTTATAAATGATATAAATTGTGCATGTTGGCGGCTAAGTTTAAAACACCCTGTAAAAAATATTGTGAAAATTTTGAAAAAAATTCGAAATTCAAAAATAAAATAAATATTAGATTCTATTTAAAAAAACAAAGTTGACGTCTATTTCCGGTATAACCGAAAGTGCCACATTCAGGACATTATATTTGAACTCAGCGTCATCCAAAACCTACAGCTTCGTAATTTCAGATTTTTAACATGACTGTATCTGCCATTACTTTTAATTAAAACTTTTCGCGCCACACCCTGTATACAGCTCGCTGGAATGTTTAAAAAGTTAAGCAAAACTATATATACAAATGTACAAAAACTAAATTTTTTCAAAAAAAATCCAAACACCCATTAGGGTATTCATTGAAACTAAAAAAAATATTTCAATTTTTAAATTAAATTTTATGATACTTTCTTTATAATAAAACAAAGTTTTTGTTCACATTGTTATCATTTATTATTAAAGTCGATTATAGAAAATTTCTTTGCAATTTGCTGACACTTTCTATGTGTGGAATTTTTTTTTAAATCACTATATAATGCATTGATTATTAGTTAATACCTCGAGTAGTATTATGGTAATCGGATAATCTGTTTTATTGGCACCAAACATGTTGTCAAACTTTGTTTAACTACAAAACATCCAAGTGTAATTTTTGAAATATAAACCAATAGAGGTGGCAAGAGTAGTACATAGGTAATAAATAATGATTATTTTTTTTTATATATAAAAAAAATGTCCCTACAATATTTCTATCAAAACTTCCATTACAAATTTTGGAGGGGTACAGATAAAACACTATGCCTTTAATTGAGTGCTTTTTAACTTTTTATTTAAAAAAGTTGGCAGTTATTGGGACTGACGACACAAGTAAAAACTTAATACAATGAAATACCAGTGGTTTTTTTTGGTTTTTCCTAATTAATTGGAGAATTTAAAATTAAAATTTCATAATTTGTAAATTAAACTTATTGAATAATAATAATCATCATGCAGCTCCTTTTACGTCCATTGTTGGACATAGGCCTCCTCCGAACGTCTCCAGGTCTCTCTGTCCCTGGCTGTTGCAATCCAATTTGTCACTATCCTCTTCAGGTCATCCGTCCATCGAGTGGGAGGTCTGCCTCGGCTACGCTTGTCAGTTCTTGGTCTCCATTCCAACAGTTTTTTTTATTCATCTTCCGTCTTTCATTCTTGCAATGTGTCCAGCCCATTTCCATTTTTGTGTAGTGATTCGCTGCATAATATCATCTACTCCAGTACGTCGGCGTATCTCTTCATTTCTCACTCGATCCCTCAGGGTTAGGCCAAGCATCGATCTCTCCATTCGCCTTTGTGTTACTCTTAGTTTTTCTGCGGTTTTCTTCGTTAAAGTTAGGGACTCCGCACCGTAGGTCAAAACCGACAATACGCATTTGTTAAATGCTTTCCGTTTCAAGTGAATCGGGATATTTTTTTTAAGGATATCCTTCATCTTTCCGTACGCCACCCATACCAGGGTAATTGGTTATTGGTTGTCTCTGGCTATTCTAAGCTCATGACCCAAATATATATATTTGTCAACCGATTCTACTTTGTTGTTATTAATTTGTATTTGATCACTGGAAAACATGTTAGTCATCATTTTGGTCTTTTCAAAATGTATTGTCAATCCAATTTCTTGTACGGCATCGTTGAGTTCTTGGAGCATGTCTTTGAATTGAATAATAAATAATCTAATAAAAGTGGGCTGTTAACTCGAGGCCACTTTTTGACAGACAGATAAAAGAAGAGACCTTCAAGGTTTTAAAGAATTAATTCGCAAGTTTAAGAATCGCAGACAGTTTCTAAATTGTCACATTTTTTTAAATTTCTCAAATAACCTTTTTGTTTTGTTTTATTGTCGTTTATTTTAGCGTTGACAACTAGAGCTTTTTTTTTGGTGGGTGGGAAGCTTTGTGCCGCCAGGTACTTGTTCAACCTTTCCCCGGGAATGTTGAACTTCTGGCTCCGATTGTGCAGGTCTGGCATACCTCACTAAACCCACCCCAAAGTGCATTTCTTCGCACAGCGGAACATCAGTGTTGATGGTACTTCGCAAAGGGAAAATGTAAAATATCTCTTGTTGTTTTCTGTGTAGGTAATTTTTCTTCTTATTCTTTTTTCTTCATTATTCGTTTAATGTATTTTTTTACTTTTGTGAAAGTTTTCGTATCTCTCAGCATAACGTCTTTGGTATTTGCTGGTGTTAGTCTGGTATTAAGGTCTGTCTCGGACTGTTGTCTTAGCGTCAGCCACCGTATACATTCGGTAATGGTGTGTTCTGCGTCGTTCACTTTTTGACAATATAAGTAGGTATCTAGATTACAGCAAAAGCTACTTCGGCTATTTCGTATTTAGATTGCTGCGCACATCTTTCTCTCGGTTTCAGATATTCCTTACAATAGAATGCCTAGCCATAACTGGAGCTATGTCCAGCACACCAACGGCAGCGATGGAACACCTCATAAATCTTCCTTCCTTGGAGAGGAAGGCCAGGATAGTATCCTACAGATTCCTGTCTTTGGAAAGGCAAATTAATGGAGAGCAACTCGGAGACCACTTTGGGATAATAAGTAAAACAAAAAACCATCATGTTCTTGGGATGATTTCTGACATGCTAGCCACAAAAATTCAGGTAGTAAAGTCGTTCAAAGTCCTCTTTCGAAGAAAGATGAATGGGTGAGGTGAGAAATCCTCTACCCAAAGACTGAATACGTAATGTACACAGATGGCTCAAAAACCCGGTGTTTTCAGCAGGAAACCAAAGATTGAAATATCTACCAGTCTTGGCAGGTATGCTACAATCTTTCAGGCTGAAGTCTTCGCTATCGAATTGTGTGCAAGAGAGCTGACTAACAGACCTCTAGCAAACAAAAACATAAGTATAATATCAGACAGCCAGGCTGCTTTAAAAGTACTGAGCTTCAACAAGATAAATTTGGAATTACGTCGCATCCCTAGAGTACTTTGGTGCGAATAACAGGGTGACCCTCTGTGGGTACCTTAGCACCAGGCGGTAAAGGGAAACGGTAAAAGCCGAATCTGCGTTCACTGGACCAGAACCGGTTTTTGGAGTCACTACAAGTGCCACCAAAACAATGATTTCGGACTGAGTGGAGAGGAAAATATTTACGTACTGGTCCGATATATCAGATCATAGAATGGAGCAGAAATGACCTGCGAATTCTAGGACACTGTCGTCTAAAATACCACCTCGGAAGGATAGGTCTGAACCAACAAACGCACTGTCGGTTTTGCTGCGTGAAAGACGAAACTGCTGAACATATACTATGTTCATGCCCCGTCCTGGGAAGAATAAATATTTGGTTATACCAACCTTAAACGAACCGATTTTAAGAAAATCTCACCCCATACAACCATAAACTTCGTAAAAAGGGCTGGATTGTGCGGTGAATTGTAACCTCTAAGGGTAAGCCACAATAGACCCACTAAAGGTCGCAGTGGAGAGGCGACCACGCAGTACTCACTTGATACCTAACCTACAATGAAATGTGTTTTAAATACCACGTAGCGCGCCACTGGTAATTCAAAATTCGGTTGAAATGTATCTGATTTTTTTTAACATAAACTCCACGAGGAAGAATAATATTTTCAACATATTTAATGATTCTGAGTTGCAAAGAATCAAGTGCCTGAAGTTTGTAAAGTTTTTAAAGAAAATATAACGAAACGGATCTTTTTATTACTTTTTGTGTTGGAAGTAACAGCCTAAAACTTCTATATAAATTTGTTTTTGTTAGTTTTATTTTAGAGAGTGATTTGTTGAAAAGAATGTCCATTATTTTCAGATTTTATGTACAGTCTCGTGCAAATTATTATGGCGGATTGCTCAAAAATAAAAAGAACATTGTTTCAGACCGATTTTACGAGATATATTTTAAGAACCTGTTTTAAGAGAAAATCCGTAGGATTAGGCAGAGACCACTTCTTTTCAGTTCTTACACACGCCTTTCACTTCTTTTAATTTCATCAGCGCTTTTATACATGTTTTTCGTTTGCTGGCGCTCTTGACCTGGCTGAGTTAATTCTACTCTTATGCTTGTTCTGCCAAGCCCAACATACACTACCATACATAAGTGTATGGACCAGCATTATTCTTTGCACAGTCAGTCGTTTTGTATTTGATACTTTCTGGCTGCTCTTAAATTGGTAGCAAAGTTTAAAAACATTGAATATAATATGGTTACAATAAATTTTCTTTTGTAATATTCTTAACGGGTTTAAGAGTAACATTTGCTTGTTGAGAAATTTTTCTGGTACTGCTTTTTGGATGTTCGTCAATAATTTGAAAAACCCGATCTTCAAGTTGTGGATGTCTCGCGTTTCTAGGTCGTTCAATAATTTGGTTTAAGTACCAAAAGTTTCAGTTTCTTGTAAACATAGATGTAGTTTAGTAAACTTTTTAGAACATGGTAAAAGGCTATTTGGATAAAAGTGGTCATACATATGTCTAACTTTTAAGGCATTACCATTGGCTAATCCATACCAAAAGTGCATGTTAACCATTTCAGCATTAGTAAATAACATCGTCAAAAAATTAAAACTGTACACAAACTAAAGTTGCAATAAAAATAATAATGGTCAAAATTCAATAGGCAACGTAACATAAACATGTTGTTTTTTATTACGTTTGGGAACCAGTGTTGTCAACAATAAATTTCACCAACAGTCAGATCCTGTTTATTACAAAAAAATGCAGCACCCTATATCTTGACAACAACAAAACTTATTACACATGTTTATGGAAACATTTAATCTTAAAATCGAATAACGACTTGGCCACAATAATGTTGCAGATTACCCTATATATATATATATATATATATATATATATATATATATATATATATATATATATATATATATATATATATTCAATAAACAACACCTACAGTAAAAGATTGTTACGACTGAGGTTGCGGAAGCGTTGAACAGTATGAAATTGGTTAAGGCTGTAGGGTACGACAGGATTACGATTGAAATTCTGAAGACTGAACAGGGCGTGGTAGCTTTTCTGCTGTACCGCCTTTATAACCTTTGTTGGAGGAGCTGTAGCGTACCAGAAGACTACTACCGAGGCATTAGTATACTAAGCATTTTCCACAAACTGTAAGCACGGCTTGTGTCACGATAAACGGAGCTTACACGTATTGGCTTAACATCGAAAAATGTGTTAGACAGGAATGTGTTGCTGTTTATCTGATCATAGACGTTTGTTTAAAATATTTGAAAAAGAGTGTGAAAGTGCACTGACAAAAGTAGAGGAAGCGAAAGATGTGTGTAAAAACCGTAGCAAGTGAAAGAAAGTGGTCTCTGCCTTCCCCTATGTGTATATATGTTTGTTTCCCAATTAATTTAAAGGCAGAAAACAAATACGTATTTTTTGGTTTAATTAATTTTAAAAGATGTAAAGGTTTTTAATAATTCGCCTTTGTACAACTCAAAAATATTTCATCAATATTAGTCCATTCGATTTAAGATTTTTTGTTATTTCATCAACAGGCTGTGCTACTTTTGCAAAAATATATTCAGCGGTAACTGAATATGAGAAATAAAATATGCGAAGGCGTGTTTTAACATCAAAGAGCCCGAAGGTAAATACATACATCATAGCTGTGTTTTCTTCGTTTTTGTGACTAGGCTGATTAGTACAGGGCGGTTTTGTTATTATTTACAATGTTTATTTTTTTATCTATTGGATAACAATTCTTACCAGCCTTATTAAAATAGTTGTCTCTTTAGAAGTTCTTTTTAAAAAAATGTCTATAAATTATTTCACCGGCCAGATTTTATTATAAAACGCTTTTATACATTCATATCGACTGCGTGTCATTTAGTATCGAAACAGAATGCGGAATTGTTGTCATTTAACAATAAGATAAATCCCATTCTGCATCAAAATATTGAAAATAAAAACCATTTGAAACGTAAATTTCTCTGTGAAATAATCTAGGTATTTATTCACTGCATTATATCTCGGTTGCAGACGTTAATGTTAGAGTTGTATTAAAAAAGTGTTCCGGGCGATTTGGTCGGTCGATAAATGTCATTTCCTGAAAGACGTTTTTGAGGGCCGACGGCGTCTATTTGAAATATTTAAGAAGGGCGTTATTTCGGTGCGGCGGTTCCTTTAAATGTGCAGATGTGTATTATAAACGATCCGGTTCGCCCTTAGACGAGGGTAATTATTTCTCGAAAATGTATTTGTTGAACTAATTAAACGTGCCAACCCACCCCTCGTCGCGTCGCTCGCTAATCTTTGGTTAGTCAAAGAAGAGATCGCCGCTTCGGAAACGATTATGCGAGCGATTGCTTCGTTAACTTATTTTTTTAAATATTAGTGTACAGGGTGAACGAAACTGTATGTCTCAGTTGTATTATAAGAAAAGAAAAGACGATAGAAAAAATCTGAAAAGATGTCCTTAAACGGGATTGAATAAGGTCCATTTTAAGCGTAATTTGCATAATTCTTTATGTTTGCAAACTGAACTAATGACGTTATAAAATTATAAGTAAATTTGTAAAAAACAAGTAATATCAATAATTCGCAATCGTCACGATTTAAGGACGTTTCCAAAGACTAGTCGTTCTCAACCTACGAATACGTTTTCCCTATATAAGTTAACCACTTGTACTATAAGAATTAGTTGACCAGCAGTACCCTCTTTTGCCCTGCTTTCCATGGGCATAAGCGAAAAAATTGACCTACGCTTTACTCGACTTGGCAGCGGTGAAGTAGCTATTATCAAAATAATTATTTACTGAAAAAGTAGACCATACGAGAGAATAACAAAAAGAAAAGACAACATTGTTAAAAGAAATCTGCTTTTCAATTAACCATTCTTTTATGCACTGTTTTTTCAATTCAGATGTTGGTAATGGTTTTTTTTATTCTTAAATGATAGCTAGGCATAATCCAAAACTGTAAACGAATTTATGGTTCTTCTTAACCGTACCATTGTATATAGTAATACCCTTTTTAATTAACCAGTCCTTTTTTTTTACTGAAAATAGTCGCAAAAAGAATAGACCTATCGTGTGGGCCGCGGACGGCCCGCATTGCGACTATTAAAAGGGGAAGGGAATATAAAAAGGAAATGATTGTGGACCCGCTTTTTTTAAAAGTTGCAATTCATAGTTCTCTGAAAAAACTGATTTTGGAAGCTTGTTCCATTCCGTAGCAGCCCTGTAAAAGAAGGGTTCTTGATGGAGATTGGTCCTGGTAGTGTCAATCTTGAGCGTAAATGGGTGAGACTGATCAGCTTGCCGAGTTCTTCGGCCGAATGTGGCCAATGGTGGTACCAGAGTTTTTATTTCTCTGAAGCATCTGCCATGAAAATATCTGTAGAGTTATGACTGGTCTGCAACTCTTCTTCTATGTTCTAGAGGGTGAAGGGTATCTGTGAGAGTTGAGCTGTTTATCAACCGAATGGCCCTTTTACGAATGAAATCTAAAAGACAAAGAGAATGCCTTGGTGCTGAACCCCAAATGTGCGAGCAATACATACATACATATAGTCACACCTTTTTCCCGTAGGGGTAGGCAGAGACCACTTCCTTTTACCACATATTTTGCTTCCTCTACATTCATCAGTGTTCTTATGCATGCTCGTCGGTTGTTGGTACTCTTGACCTGGCCTTTCTTCAAAACAATGTTGATCTGATCGAGATATGTTCGCCGAGGTCGACCTCTACCGACTTGTCCATTCACACTTGCCATATAAATTTGTTTCGTCAATCTTTCTTCATCCATCCTTTCTACGTGTCCAAACCATCTAAGCATTCCTTTATTTATCTTTGTAACCACATCTTCTTTTACACCACAGAGTTCGCTTATCTCAATATTTTTTACTTTCTCCAACCGAATCACTCCGGCTATACTTCTCAAACTACTTATCTCCGCAGCATTAATCCTATTTTCATGCTTCTTCTACCAAACCTAAAATTCACTACCATACATAAGTGTAGGAACCAACACATCTCTATGCATAGCCAGACGGGCATTTTTTAAAACTTTCCGGCTGTTCATAAAGCTATGCAGTGCCCTGTTTTCCTGCCAACACCCTTCGCTCAATGCCACTGTCATACTTTCCATCCCTCGTAAACTTTGAACCCAAGTACAAACTGTCTTTTATGCTCTGTTTTTTTCATTTAGCTGTTGGTAATGGTTCTTTTAACCTTGAATGATAGCTTAGGCATTATCAAAAACTATTATCAAATTAATGTGAGAGAAACACTCTTTAAATACATCGGATTTCATTTCTTCTTGGTTCTTTTTTGGTAGACTTTGATACAAATTCAAGCAAACCTCCATGTACAAAACCTTAATCACTTTTAATATTGGAGTCCTTAAACCCATTGATAAAAATTCTAAATATGCTTGCCTAGGATTTGTCTTGCCATACTTTTGTTACAGTCTGTCCTTCATTCAACTAGGTTTCATCTATCGATTTTTCATCTTCTATTTTTTTTAAATACTGTCTTCTCCAACAAACTATCTCGCCTTTCTTATAAGTGATGATCTACGATCCTGCTTCCCCTAAAAGAAATTTTTTAAAATGTTCACTTTATTATTGGTAAATTTTCGTCTTTGTTTACTGTTTTATTACTCTTTTGGTTGTATCTTCTGGAGAAGATCTTCATATCACTCATTATATTTTCAACAGATTTATTTTTCTAAATACCAGGCTAATACTTTTTCCTCAAAAGGTTTACTTTACGGGTTCGAGCTGCTCTAAATCTATAAGTTAACAAATCAAGACACAGTTTACTACTAAATTGTTGAAAAAGTAAATTCCACTATTTATTCGTTAATCACAAACGTGACGAAATATTAATAGTAATTTTAATATTGTTAAAAGAAATCATTCAACAATAAATAAAAACATCCAGGTTCTACTGTACTGGATAACCAACTTAAACGTCCCGCGCTGTTGCAGCGTTGCCAAGTCGCACACTACTGACCAGCTTATGCAGGAGAGTATGAGTCTGGGATTTACTTTACACATTGTTTACAACAAAATAAATGCCGCTTCTTGCACCGATTTTGTATGGAAATTAATTATGTTAATATTATCTGCCAATTAGTATACAATGTATAAATTAACATGCAATCAAATACAAATTTAAAATGCTAATATTTTTAATTTTAGTACCGCAAAATGGGTGGAAATTTTTTGAATGCGTTCAGAATACTGTCACGTAGTTACAAATACATTTTAAATATGATCTTAAGAAAAAATTTTTTTCGAACGAAGTAGCAATGTCGCATCTGTCAATAATGAAACAATATTAATTAGTATTATTTATTAATTTAACCTTACAAAACACATAATATGTTAGTACTAATACCACAGACAGAAACAACAATTTTTAATGCAACCACCTCCTATTTCTAAACACTTATCCAATCTTTGCCTTACTTTTCTTATTGAAGCCTTACGTAACATTTGTCTAGATAGTTAATTGCAAGCATTTCTGATTTTTTCTTTTAAATGCTCCAAGTTAACAGATGGTGTTCTGTTAACTTTTCTACAAGAAGAACTCTAGTGGGGTAAAGTCCGGTGATTTAGGCGCCCACTGTTTGGGCCCATTTATACATTTTCAATTTTCTCCGTACGTTTTATGGAGCTCGATCATGCTGGAATCACATGTTTGCTCGCAGCTGTAATGGTACATTTTCGAGAAGCACGGTAAGTTCTTTTTGAAAAAATTGCACATATCGCTCACTATGTAAAATCCCTTCGTAAAAATATGGACCAATCAAATCCCCAATAATAATACCACACCAAACGTTAACTCCGAAGTGTCTTTGATTTTCAAAATTGGCAAAATGTGGATTTTTAGTAGTTCATTTTTTAAATTTGGCTTACCGTTACTAACAAAAAGGCTTTCGTCCAACCACAACACATGCTGAAATAATCCGTACGCAAAAACGTAAAAAAAACCGACTTCATAGACTTATATGGTTTTCTCATAGATGCTATTGTCAGAACTGGACCAAATTAAAATGGGACCAGTCAAAAGTTCTAAGGTAACAAACATAAAAAAAATACAGTCGAATTGAGAACCTCATTCTTTTTGAAGCCGGTTAAAAAACGATTGTCATTGATCTTCAAGTTTACCATCACTTGGCCAACATAATTAATTGTTTGTTGTTGATCTGACAGGTTTTTGAGTTGTGAAGTTTATAATCGTGATAACCATTTTCTTTTAAAAATTTTCGTACCGAACTATTTTAAATTCTACTCACGACAGGCTTGCCAAATCGAGTTCCTTGGTTGATCTTCAAAAAATACTGCAAAATAGTGGCAACAGTATTGTCAGAATTGACCTTTTTAACATTTTTTTTCTTTCGAGAAGAAAATGCCTCGTTATTTGCACGTAAATTGCGTTCCAATCCTGCCAATATTTTAAGCTTGGAATAACACGTTCGGGGTATCTCTGGGCGCAAAACTGAACTGCTCTTCTAGGATTCTTTTCAGATTCCCTATAAACTAATAACATGTCGACTTTTTTGTCGTGCGTGAACATTTTTCAAAGTCGTATTACAACAAAACAATATTTGTTAACCATTAGTTTGCTTATTGACAGATGCGACTTTGCTATTTATTTCCAAATGCCACTTTTTTAAATCATGACGATTTCGAGTTTTTAATAATACGTTTTTTTACAAATCCCCTCATAATATTATGACGAAAAAAGAAAAAGAATTTTTTTCTCACAAAATTTGTTTAAAAAAATTAGCTCTTTTTTAGGTATGCCAAAATGTAGGTATGCTTCTGGGGAAAAAATCGTCGTTACTTCAGTTTTCAAATATGGTAAAATATGCAAATAGGGCTTAAACTAGACCTTACTCAATTCCATTAAATAAACATCGTTTCAGATTTTTTCAATAGTTTTTTTTCTTATAGTAGAGCTGAGACAACTCTTACCCTGTACAGTGTAATTGATAGATATCGGTTGTTGTGAACATTTCAACTCGTTTAAAGCATTATATTATATAACTGTCTGTATGACCGCAGAAATATATTTTTTTAAAACAATGTTCCAAAAAATACAAGAAGACGCAAATTGGTTAAAAATATTTGTTTCAGTGATGATTCAACGTTTTATTGCTTTGTTAACAAACATAATTGTAGGTACTAGTATGACGAAAATTCTCACGTGTTTCGACAGGATTTTACCTAGTTTTCAGCGATGATCAATGTGCAATGTGCAATGAGCTAGTATTCTAGAAAATGAGATAAATGGACCACTTTTTATTGACCAAAACCTAACGGGAAAATTGTACCTACAATTATTAGAAAATGAAATTGATCCACTCAGTCACTAAAAAGACAAGTTGATGAACAGGGAAATATGGTGCTTGATGAACAGAATATACATATTCAACAGGGCGGAGCTACACCACATTACGCACTAGCTATACGACAATGGCTAGACAAACGATTTCCAATATATTGGATTGGCAACAGGGGTTTTATAGAATGGCCGGCAAGATCTTCAGATCTAACACCACTTGACCTTTTCTTGTCGGGCTATTTAAAAACATTAGTTTACATAAATGCTACCGAAGACATTAAAGAACTGAAGCTTAGAATAACTAAAGAATGACCAAAATGAAATTGGTCAGGAGCTTGGTGTTTTAAGTCTTTTATATGGATCAGAGTGCTGGACTTAAAAAAAGACTAATAAACGAAAGATAGATCCTTTTGAAATGTTTTGCTGGCGCAGAATGCTGAGATTGTCCTGGTCTAAGAAAAGAACCAACCAATCCATTCTGGACCAACTCAGAATTAAGAAGAGATTGAGAATTGTGGTAGCGGAGAAAATAGCTAAATTCTTTGGTCATGTGGTTAGAAGAAATGGTCTTGAGAGACTTACTTTGGAAGGGGCAGTCCGTGGCAAAAAATCAAGAGGTAGGTCGCCTACAAGATATATGGATTTTATAACCGGTCTGACTGGCAAAAACCTCACCCAAACATTCAAGATGGCAGAAGATAGACAGGAATGGAAAGCCATCACAAAAAACAATACAGGAATTCATGATGCTTGAAACAGAGCAAATCAATAGAATAAATTGTTGTTTATATGTTAAAGCTGTGCCACATGGAAACAGCAGAATAACATTTTTAAACCCCCTCCTTGATTTAAAATTCGACGTGTTTTTTGTTTTTCTTACATTTATTAGAGACTCGCGAATTTTTTTGTTGCTTCCAGTCTCGTTTGGTGATTCTATTATCATTTTTTTGTTTTGAAAATGTTTAAACGAGACTGTCATCATTTTTAAAGTAAACTTAACTTTGCAGACTTTTATAAAAAAAAAACGTTTTTGTCAATCACTCAAATTTCTCTTATGACTGTAATTAATTTAATAAATCAGACTAAGTGAACGACCATTATCCCGAAAGTAGCATTCACCTGAGCTTTACGTCTACCTGAATTAAACTCGAAAAAAATTCCATCCGAAAATTATTAGATAAAGAAAATAGTCGGCTTTTACAACCATGGTGGTCTTTCCCACACGACACCTTTAAAATAATAGCGAATTTTAAAATAAACATTTATTTTTTCGGTATTTTTTTAAATTGTAATTGATTTTTGTTAAATAAACTGCTGAACAAAATTAACGCAACAACATATTAAATTATGAAAATTGATACAATGAATTAATTTTAATAATTTTTTATGGAAATTGGTAACATAAAAAAACGTAGTCGGATACTTTAGAAGTAAATTAGCTATAGTATTTCTCTATAAGATTAAAATTAAAATTATTCGTAAGACATAACAACAAAATTTAATGTTAAATAAATAAATTATGGTGTAAATCGAAAACTAGTAGCGAAATTAATGGTGTAAGTGCGACACTAGTAGCGTGTGTTGCCGCCTCTACTTCGGATCACAGGCGTACTTCTAATTAAATTTTAAATCTTCTTGTAGCTTTTCCATTATCGGAGGTTTGATAACATCATGGCAATCCTGACCTTGGAAACTGCTGCTCTGAATAGATCTGCAGAAGACATGTATGAGACATGTCTTTCCGAGTATGCTTGTTAGCGTTTTCATTTCTGTTACACGCAGCATGCTTTAGGTTTTAGTTGTCTCTTCTCGAGCTTTAATATCTTAAGTTATAATTGGCCTAACGCAGGTCTTGTAAATCTTGACCTTGCTGACAATACTCATATATTGATTTGCTTATACCACCTGTCATAAGCATCCTGCTATTGCGGTTGCCTTGTTGATCTGACTCCTCAGATCATTTATTGGATTGTGGTTGTCCTATATATCCATGCCCACGTACTTAAATTTGGATACTTGCTCGATAGGTTAATCTTGGACTACGAGCTTACATCTTATGGGTTCTCTAGTTAGGGTCATGCATTTTGATTTTCCTACTGATATGTTCATGTTTAGTTTTGCTGTTGTTAGATGTAATTTATGAAGCTGTCATTGCAAGTCTTCTATAATTTTATCCATTATTAGATTGAATAGAAATGGGCTGAGACTGTCTCCCTGTCTGATTCCTCCTGGTGTTCTTATGTTTTCCGTGTAGCTGTCTCCTGCTTCAATCTTTATTTAGTTGCCGGTATTTAGATTGTTTATAACTTTGACGATGTTGTCGGGCGTTTCTCTCTCCTTTAGTAAGTTGATAACGTCAGTCAGACATACTTTGTCAAATGCCCTGGTGAGGTCGACAAAGCATAGGTATGCTGGCACGTTGTATTCGATTGCTTTTTCTTTTAATTGTTTGATTATAAGTAAGGCATCTGTAGTAGATCTGTTTCGTCTGAAACCCTGCTGTTCTTTTCTATTTTGTATTTGTGCCTCGAGCTTACATTTCAAGAAGTGTGTGAGGAGCTTTATGCTTGAATTTAAGAGAGTTATGCCTCTACAGTACTCTGGTAGATTTTTCTAGTCCTAGTTTAATCTGTAAATAACTTTTTTCCAATTATCCACAAACCAATTTTGATGAATTCGAGAAAAACTTTACCTGGCATCTCTGTAAGTAAGGGTGCAGTGGTTGATCTTCTACTGTTTAATTCAGATTTATTTAACCATCTCTTAACTGTTTTAGAAGAAATTGTGACAATCCTCTTTCTTAAAGCGTATTGTCTAATAAAACTTTCATCTCGGTCGTTATTAAATCCTTTGAACCCTTACCATGGCCTTCTAGAATATTTTTTTCCTTATTTAAGCGTCTTGCCATACAACTTATTGTGGAACGTTTTTTGGCAAAATAATTTTAACAATATCCTTCATCCAATAAACAATTTAAATTTTTACTTTTAATGAAAATCTATCGCAAGTACTGCACAAAATTATTGTTTTTCTACAAATTCTTTAAAACGGTAAATCTAAACGAATTGTTTTGATAGCTGTCAGTAACAACGAGACTAATAGACTGCATAGTCTATTATTCACATACTTTATAAACTTTACAGACCTGAGAAAAAGATAAATAAATTTTTAGGATAATTTTATATGGTTGCTTTAATTTTGTCTTAAATTTTATATTACAAAATAAATGTGCATAAAAATGACTTTTACAGTTAAAAATCTCTATCCAATTGGAAAAATTTTGGTGCACAGTGCAAGGACCTTTCTAAGGAAGATTACTTGTCACG
Organism: Agelastica alni; assembly: GCA_950111635.1. Classification (NCBI taxonomy): domain Eukaryota; kingdom Metazoa; phylum Arthropoda; class Insecta; order Coleoptera; family Chrysomelidae; genus Agelastica; species Agelastica alni. The sequence continues at coordinate 25,171,451 of OX467716.1, forward strand.
TTTAAGTCCAAGTTTTGACGCATAAACAAGATTCTGACTTTTTGTTTTCTATGTTTTTGTTTAAAAACATCGCAAACCTAATAAATGAAGTTAAAAAAACTCCACATTAATAAAATATTAACATTAATTTATTACCATTAAGTATTAAGGGTTTAAAAATTAAATAAATGTAAAAATAAAACGATCAAATAAACATTTGAAAACAAAATTTTATTAAATAAATAGCATTATTTGAGATGCAAGAATAAAAATTTAAATAAATGTCAAATAAACAGTTTTGTACTGGGCGAAATTTAAAACCGCCCGAGACTCCTAAATAGAACCTGAATATTTTTTCTTTTATTATTATATGTGCGTTTCATTTATTTTCTATTATTCTTTGATTACCGGCAGGGTCCATATTTTTTGTATTCTCCGACAAATCGAGATTCTCCCCTCTGAATTATTCGAGTTCCATCTGAAAACTTTTTTTTTGGCCGTTGCACAAAATCTGTCACGATATTATGTTCTAGGCCAATCAATATCGTCTAAAGAGAATCCAGCAAGACCTCACCGACACTTTTCGTTGAATTCCCATTTCGAACCGAGACGAAATAATGACAGAGTTTTGTCTTCTTTTTACCACGTTCATTTACCTGTAATGTGGGTTATTTGAAAAAAATCTTTTCCTCGTAGTCTACAATTGCCGTAAAGATTCTCTATAATTAGACAAAAATGATATTTTCGATTATTAATAGGGTTCTTTAGTTCCATAAAGGCGAAGGTATCAATTATAGAGAACCGCTAGGGGCATTCGGCACTTATTAATGCTAGGTACAGGCCACATTAATCATTGAAAGCAGCTCGAACAAGAAAATGAATGAATACGCTGGAAGACTTGCTGTTTAATTTTTATTAGGCTCTTTTTTTCTTTCGCAAACTTTGTGGAAAGAGTTTTTTAACTAGACTAGATAGTCGTTTTTTTCTTGTAAAAATAACAATATTATGTTGTAATGAAAAATACACTGCTCCAAGAAATTGACGCACCACTAATAAATTTGCAAGTATTTTATTTGTAAAATTTAATTCGGAGCATTATATTTGGGCAGATCCATTACTTGTCGACGAGAGGATGGCCGATTTGGACGTTGATTTTTTTATTCAAAAGTAGGTCAGATAAACAGGTTGTCCTGAAAATTTGAACTCGATACGCCCAAATTCGGCCGCTGGAGAATTTTTTGAAATTTAAAAAAAATCAATTTTTTAGTCACTCACAAAAATTTGTATCTCGGTTTTTATACGACTTAGAGATTTCATTGAAACGGCATACTTCTTTGTTAACACTTAACTTTTAAGGAAAATATGGATATTTGCTTAGCTTTGCTTGCTTAGCTTAGCTGGGAGCTTCCAGCAGAACCACTTTATTAGCAAAATTTTAAAATCTACAGTTTTCAAAGTAAAAGGTTAACTAACAGCTGATATTTTTCGTGCAGGTCTTTTTAAAACTGTTAAAACAATAAAGGACACTCGAATTAACAATTTTTTCACACCATTTAAGTAATAACAGTACTTTAAAAGAGAGAGTGACTTTTTTCGAAAAAGATTATAAAGTATTTCAACTCTGCTCCTCTAACTTAATATCCAGAATGTCATGTTCATTCTAAAGAACTGCCATTTCGACTATTCGATTACGATAATAAGATGGAGAATTTAACAAGTGATAGTGATGGTCTGCGATGGTGGTAGAGAAAGTATATTCTTCTACTCGCGTACAATGGCTATTATTCACTGAGATGATTCCAAAACTCACCTGCGGCTTGTTTCGAAATTTTCATTATTTAGAATAATAGCGATCATTATACGCTCGTTGAAGAATATACTATTTCTCCACGACCATACTTAGAATACACTCATGAAATTATTTTTAATAACATAATGACAACATTCACACTCTAAAGTGAGAATAATCTTTCTGTAACAGTTGTTTCTTATGGGGTTTGCATGTGTTTTCATTCCATCACTTGTTACGGTATGAATATTTCGTAATTGTTTTAAACAATAGCGATCCCACTCATGAAATTATTTTTAATAACATAATGACAACATTCACACTCTAAAGGAAGAATAATCTTTCTGTAACAGTTGTTTCTTATGGGGTTTGCATGTGTTTTCATTGCATCACTTGTTACGGTATGAATATTCCGTAATTGTTCTAAACAATAGCGATTGCCATGGATGTCAAATAAACTCTTTGAAGTTAAATTGGCGATGCATCATTCTTAAAAGTTATTTTTTAAAAGTTTTGAATAAAAATGAGCGGGAATTCAAGTGAATCTGATTTAAAATTTAAAAATACTTCTCCTGAGATTACAAATTACGCTAATAACTTAACAGAAAACCTACTTCCTAAAAATCAAAACAGGAATACGAAAAATATAATTAACCTAAGTTTTTTAAAGTATTTTTTATTTAAATTCTTTGATCGTAGAGAAAATATCGTCCATTACACGGTTAGAATCTACTATTATACTTAAGTGTAATGGTAAAATAAAAAAATACAAAAAATTTAAATTTAGGTTGCTATCGTAATTACCATTTAATTCAATAATTATTATTCTATGCGCTGAAATGATGAACGAAAATAAATTGCTTGTTGATTACAATACAATTTTCGGGATGTTTAAAAATTTATAACTCGGATCCAAGCTCAATACCAGAGTTTAAATTTTTAGGGCTTTTTAGGGATATAACGAAGCAACTTTACTAAAAAATTTTAGGCAAATCAAAGTTTCGAGAAAAAAGCTATCTGAAAGTAGCGATTTTTGAAAAAACAATTTGCTTTGGATGGTCGTGTACTAACAAAATCAAAGCAATTAAGGATAAGTAACATAGATATTAATAGAATATATCTACACGAAAAATATCAGCTGTTATTTAACCTTCTACTTTGAAAACTGTAGATTTAATAGGATTTTAAAAACAGGTAAAGTTTTGCTAATACAGGTGATTTAGTTGGAAGCTCCCAGCTAGATTGTAGATTTTAGGGGGTGTCGTGAAGGCTATGCAGCCTCTCAAGCACCTCGACCTCTCAGATCTCTTGTGCTAAGTTCCATAGTCGGCAAACTGTATGCAAGATATTGATTTAAAGAGTAACGAATGAAACTGAGAAGATAATATGGGATGAGCAAGCATGATTAAGAAAAGGAAGGAGATATATGGATAGGTCTTTTCTTTACGAGGTATAGTCAAAAAATTCTTGGCTAGAAGTCAAGTCTATTCCACCTTTATAGACTTGGAAAAGACCTATGACGGAGTGAATTGTGGTCGACATTGTCTGTGTATGGGGTTAGCGGTAGTTTAATACGAGCACTGAATTTACTTTATAAGAATTCCACTGCTTGTTTTAGGAAAAACGGAGCTTACACAGACCTGTTTAACAGCGAAAAGGGTGTTAATCAGGGATGTGTGGCTTCGCCATGGATGTTTAACTTATACATAGACGATTGTTTAAAATATTTTAAAGAAAGTGCGTATGGATTAAAAATGAATGATTTGATCGTCAAATGCTTTCTTAACGCCGTCATATTAGCGTCATCTGAAGTTTCCGGCAATGGTTAATGTTATGCATTATGCCCTGAAAATCAAAGTGATAAAAATAAATGTAAGCAAAACGAAAGTAATGGTTTTTAAATGAGAAAAAAGCAAAACAAACTGTGAAGTTCTGATTAAGAGAGAAAGAGTGGAACAAGTGAATGAATTTGTGTACTTGGGTTCAAAGTTTCGGGAGATGGAAAGTATGATAGTGACATTGAGCAAATGGTGTTGGCTGTGGTGTAAAAGAAGATGTGGTTACGAAGATAGATAAAGGAATGCTTGGATGGTTTGGACACGTAGTAAGGATGAATAAAGAAATATTACCCAAACAAATTTATAAGGCGAGTGTAAATGGACAAGTCGATAGAGGTAGACCTCGGCGAACCTATCTGGATCAGATCAACATTGTTTTGAAGAAAGGCCAGGTCAAGAGTACCAACAACCGACGAGCATGCATAAGAGCACTGATGAAAGTAGAGGAAGCAAAAGATGTATGTAAGAACCATAGCACATGGAAGTAGGAAGTGGTCTCTGCCTACCACTACGGGAAAAAGGCGTAACTATATGTATGTATGTAATTCTGTATGAAATACAATAACTTTTTGGAACAAGGCGAATCATGTTTTGGAGATATCAACAGTATAAGTTGGTTCGAACGCATGCCAAAAGTACACAAATTTTAATTTTTCTAAAAAAAAATTTTGTATTTGCATAGCGGCTCATTCTAAAGATAATATCTAATTTTTTTATTTATTATTTGCAGTTATTAGAAAATAGCTGCGCACATTTTTTAACTAATCACACAAAACCCCTGTAGGTTTTACTACTAATTTTTTTTTATTTAGCTGATTTGTATTGGATTATAATTAAAACTCATTTAAGCGATATCATATTTCTTCAGTTATACAATAATAATAAAGCAAATATAAATCAATATTTTGCATGCATATTTAATGGTAATAATATAGGAGTTGTTTAATAAGGATAATTACTGTAAAGGATAAAAGATAAAATCTATAATTAAAAAGAATATTAGTTTTCTTGAAACAAATCATTAATTCTTACAATAGTTTATCATTTAGTATTTTTAATAATAAACCAAAAATATTAGTTAATTCTGATTTTTTTTAAGCAGTCTTTTTTAAAAATAAATATATTTATTATTTAATTTTTAAATAACAATTAAAACTTACCCCGAGTGTTGGATATTTTAAAACTTAAATCAAACAAATGTAAATTTGACGCCAATAACGATAATTTGTCACGTACATGTTCTTTTTAATTTGTACTGTACATTCTAGATATTTTACACCGACATACGTTATATTTATTGCGGAATTTTAATTAGCAGTTAAAATATCGTATATCGAAAAACCGAGCACCAGAAAACCGGAAATCGTTTAAGGGACAACGTGACAGAACAGTGGCGCTAACATTTCTTTGCTAAGGGTGACACATTTCCGTGGAAAAAATTGGAATATTCCAAATAAAAAAGATACCAAAGATTCTACAGAGTGTTTGATAAAAGGTGATCCCGTCTCTGCGATAGGTAGAAAACTGAAAAATAATTGGGGTTTGCTTATTAAAAATTTTTCGTAACGACATCCGTATTCGAGATAAAGGGCGTTGAAATTTATAAACATTTATTACGATTTTGCCGAAACTACTGGAAACATTGTAATGAAATTTTATACGAATATGTTTTAAAAGCTGATACATCCAATGAATTTGTTTTTATATCTCTCATAGAGAGCGCTAGTTATACGGTTCGTACCAAGTAGTATTGAAAATAACTTTTTTAAAGTTAGAATAATTAATCAAAATTTTAAGTGAACTTAAACATTATTCAATTTTACACCAAAAAGGTACTTCTGGTAAAACTTGATTCTGTGTACCGTTTTCGGAATATTTTGATTTAAAAATTATAAAGTAATAACCGATGCCGGTATAAAATAATGATACAGTTATTATTATTAATTAATATGCATTATGTAAATTAAAAATTTTTGTCGCGTAAATGAGACCTCATCTGTGAAACGGATACATGTTAAAAAATTGGGATTAAAGACTTTCCTTTCTTGTAACGTTTTACAAAAATCCATTCTAATTCTTGATTTTCTCCAAGTTTGCCATTTAAACTGACATTTATTATATATATAAATAAATATATATATATATAAATATAATATAGATTTTTGAAACCTTGGTGTATGTAAAATTAGATATTGTTGATCAAAATGTACTCAAATGTTGAATACACATGTTATTAACCTTAGGTGATTATTTAGAAAACTCTAGTGCTGCTGTTACGCGTAATGCCCTCAATTCCAATTTTTTTAACATGTATCCGTTTCATTGATGAGGTCTCATTTACGCAACAAAAAATTTTTATTTCACATAATGCAAAATAATTAATAAGAATAATAATTATTAACTTTATCATTACCTTATACCAGCATCGGTTATTACTTCATAATTTTCAAATAAAAATATTCTGAAAACGGTACATAGTATCAAATTTTACCAAGAGTACCTTTTTGGTGTAAAATTAAAATTTTGATTAATAAATCTAACCTTAAAAAAGTTATGTTTAATACTACTTGGTACGAGCCGTGTAACTAGCGCCCTCCATGAGTGTCAGATATAAAAACAAAGTTTGGGGATGTATCAGCTTCTAAAACATGTTCGTATAAAATTTCATTACAATATTTCCAGTAGTTTCGGCAGAATCGTAATAAATGTGTATACATTTTTTTTTCTTCAACGCCCTTTATGTTGAATACTGATAGCGTTACGAAAATTTTTTACTAAACAAACCCCAATAATTTTTCAACACCCTGTATACAGTTTCTATTGAGTAGAAAAATATCCCAACAGAAACATTATGTTTACTTCTAGGGGTTCATAATTCCAAAAAACATAAAAATTAAAGAATAAGAATAAATCAAAAGCAACGTCAAAAGATTTGACTTAATCTGCTTTGTGAATTTTCTCTGCTTCCATATCTTAAATAACCTCTTATTACAATATTTAAGGACCTAAAACGAAGGCACAAAACATAACACATACTTAGATCGCTTATTTTTAAGTGATTCATTAAGTATTGTTACGATAAATACGTCACTGGCGGTGTATCGGCCACACAAAGGTACTTATTTCTTTTGCGGCACCAAAAACGCCCCCATTTAGTGAATGATTTATTGCCGCGGCGCGATTAAAAGCGTCTGACGATTCTTGAAAGGTCCAGCAATTTCTGCACAATGTCGAAACTAACGATAAAGAATTATAACTTTTCCGTAATAATTTGTGTATATATAAAAAAAGACAGCGGTTGCGGAAGTTTTTAAGTTAAGTTTTAAAGTAGTTATAAAGTGTTATAAAGAGATTGTATAGAGATTGTAATTATCTAAGTGATTTATAAAGTAAGAAATTATTGTATAGGAATAGTAGAGTAAATTGTTTAGTTATTGTACTGAGTGTTTAAAATCATCGAACCCAAGAGTAAATATCGCAAAACTAGTGTCAGAAATTAGGATTTTTGCGACAAAAGATTTATGGTGAATACTAGAAAAACGTCATACGACGCCATGGAGGACGTTATAAAACTCATGAAAAATCAATTTAAGGAGTTAAAAAAACAACGACAAGAAGAAAAACGACGTCAAGAAGAAAAATTAAAGGAAGGAAAAAGACGACAAGAAGAAAAACGAGGACAAGAAAAAAAATTGGAAGAAAAACGACGACAAGTAGAAAAATTGGAAGTAGAAAAACGACGGCAAGAAGATTTCGGAAAAATTCTAGAACATAAGAAGCAGAGAGAACAACTACTACAGAAAAATAATGGTCGAATTAAAGGAAGATGTCATAATCTTAGGCAACGGACTGGAAAAACATTACCAGAGCTATTTCGAGCTGCCGTCAACAAAGTTATGTGGGCTAGAATGATCGCCAACGTCCATTGAGCAGTAGGCACTAGAAAAAGAAGAACAATTTATGACATCTGGACGCCTACTACAATATGTAATTTTTGTTAAATTATTTAAGTATAAAACTCAATCCCCTAGTTTGAATAAATTTTAAGATTTTTTTATTTTTGTTACAGGTATCTTTTTTGAACACTACGTAGGTTGTAGTTTAAATAACCTCAGTAAAAACTAACTTGTTTTAATTTGTCAATTGCAACACCTCACGATATTTGAATTTAACAGCTCAGAATAGAATAAATTTTTTAATACCATTGTGTTTGTTAATACAATGTTTAGACTTATACTTGAAACACTAAATTGGCAATAATTTTAAAATCATCTTATATTTCAAATAGATTCATTGGTTTCCTTGTAAAGTAATAGTTACTATTACTGCTACTATCTTAAAACAAATATTGTCTCCATAGACATTCACATAAACTAATTAACCAACGTAACATCTTCTTCAAGTAGATTCTCGTGTAAATGCCGTAGAAGGTGCCAAGACTAATTCCCCTCATCCCGTTTGCTTGCCACTTTATCAAACCTCAGGATCATACATCAAAGCCGTTCACGCCCCCGTGTCGTCGGGGATGTTGTCTCCAATTTGACAATATTTTGAGATTTTTTAAATTGCAAAGACATATGTTAATCATCGGGTTTCATGAAAGGAAGCATTCCATCACCGTAAATGAGTGTGGCGTTTAAATATCTCGACTCACATGAGAAATTGAAACTGGGGTGATATTTTAGAAGAGGATTACATTTTTTGTGGCTTAATTTGCCGTGTTTAAAATAGACTCTCTTAAATTGACACCTCACGATTTTAATTACGCTTTAAGGAAGTTACAGTAGTCGATTTAACGCTACTTATGTATAAATTAATAGAGAACCTAACAACTACCCTGAAACTCGAATTATTGGACACTGTGAAGTTGTCAACAGTTTCGTCTATCTTGGATCCCTAATATAAAATACCGGGGGATGTTATGGCGAAATAAGACGGCTTATTCAGCTTGCTAGGTCAGCAATGACACAGTTTAATAAAGTATGGAGGTACCGTAATATCACAAAACAAACTAAAATCAATCTAGTGAGTACCTTGGTCTTTTCGGTCTTTCTATATGCTTCAAAATCTTGGACTTTCAAAGAAGAAGATCGTCGTAGGATTGATGCATTTAAGATGTGGGCGTGGCGACGAATGTTAAGAGTTTTACTAGAGATGACCTTCAAAACGTTTGTCCAGTATCGTGTACTCTCGAATTCTTACATTTTTCGGACACATCAGTCAGAGTGAGCATATCTTCTTCTTTTGGTGCCATATCAGGTCCTCCTGATGTTGGCAATCACAATGGCGAGCTGTGCTTCTGCTCTTCGAATTCCGGTCCACTTTTTAAGATTTCTTAACCACGAGGCTTGTCTTCTACCGACTTCTCTACGGCCTTCTATCTTGCCCTTCGTTATAAGTTGAAGGATACGGTAACGATCACCCCAGAGTATGTGACCTATATAGGACAGCTTTCGACATTTAACTGTTATTAGTAGTTCGTGGACGGCGTTTGCTCTATTTAAAACCGCTTCATTTGTCTGCTAGGCTACTCATGGGATTCGGAACATACGTCTATGTAGCCACATTTCAAATGCTTCAAGACGATTAATGGTTACTGCTTTTAAGGTCCAAATCTCTGCCACATACAACATTATAGACCTTATGTAGCACTTGATCATTCCCTGGCGGAGCTTTAAATTTAGATTATTATTGCAGAAGAGCGATCTCATTTTTTGGAAGGTTGCGCGAGTTGACTCGATCCTGCACTTAAATTCTTTATCCGGATCGAGATGCTCTGTAATATAACAACCAAGATATTGTGAGCATATGGAAAGGCTTATTGTACAGGGAAAACCTGAAGGAAGCAGAAGGCGTGGCCGATCACCAAATCGATGGGTGGATGTTACCAAAAAATTATTAAATGCTACTCTCCCACAAGCGGTTCACATGTCATCTAATCGATATAAATGGCTAGATGCAATCAAGAGAGCTATCCAAAACCTCGTTAATATGGGTCACAACACATCTGTAAAGATGTTATGATTAGAAAGAAAAGAATGTATAAATTTGGGCTATAGTAATAAATATGATAAAATTAGTTTTTTAAAATTTTAATAATGCTCGTAGCAGTATTCTAACTGAAGAATGAATGTATCAAATACAAAAAAAAACGTTGATTTTGATGCAATGTTAAAGAAACAATAATTTTCGAATTTCGAGTCGAGCTATCCAGTGATCAATAAGTCGCTGTATACAGTTCAATTAATTCTACAGACAATTTTAAGTCCTCCGGATTGTTATAACGTATTTCTAATTTGAAACTGATACTGAAACTAAGGGGGGAAGAGACCAAACGGATTTTGCGGACACTGTTTCACGTCGCAAATTCATAATCAATCTTAATCTATCCCGATGACAATAATCTAACGAGATTGTTCGGGAAATAGGGACAGTTGATATCGAGAAATGTGGTGTGACTGAATTTTCGGTTGAACTTGCTAATTTGACAATGTTAATTTTATTCCAAATTCATCCCAGCGTACTTGAAAACGATCGATTCAAATTTAGAATGAATCTGCTGCGTAAATCACCTTACCAATCAATGATTGAAAAAGGAATTACTACTTTCGTAATTTTTTATTTTTGTGCAGTAAAACTCTTGTTTTATAGACTTGGAAAAGGCCTATGACAGAGTAGTGATTGTAGATTTTAGGGGATGTTGTGAAGGCTATGCGGCCTCTCAAGCACCTCGACCTCTCAGATCTCTTGTGCTAAGTTCCATAGTCGGCATACTGTATGCAAGATATTGATTTAAAGAGTAACCAATGAAACTGAGAAGATAATATGGGATGTACAAGCATGATTTAGAAGAGGAAGGAGATATATGAATCAGGTCTTTTCTTTACGAGGTATAGTCGAAAAATTCTTGGCTAGAAGTCAGAAGGTCTATTCCACCTTTATAGACTTGGAAAAGGCCTATGACGGAGTGAATTGTGGTCGACATTGACTATGTATGGGGTGAGCGGTAGTTTAATACGAGCACTAAAATATCTTTACAAAGTTTCCACTGCTTGTGTCAGGATAAACGGAGCTTACACGGACTTGTTTATTATTGAAAAAGGTGTGAGAGTAGGATGTGTGGCTTTGCCATGGCTGTTTAACTTATACATAGACGATTGTTTCAAAGATTTGAAAGAGAAAGCATATGCATTAAAAATGAATGAATTGATCGTCAAATGCCTTCTTTACGCCGATGACCAAGTCATAATAGCGTCATTTGAGGAGTTGTAGGCGATGGTTAATGTTATGCATGATGCCTCAAAAATCAAAGGTATGAAAATAAATGTAAGCAAAACAAAAGGAATGGTTTTTAAAAGAAAAAAAATCGTGAAAAACTGCGAAGTTATGGTTAAGGGAAAAAAAGTGGAAAAATTAAATGAGCTTGTATACTCGGGTTCACAGTTTACGAGAGATGGAAAGTATGATACTGACATTAAACAAAGGGTGATCACAGAAAACAAATGAATGGGGCACTGCATAGAGGAGTGTTGATTCCTACACTTATGTATGGTAGGGAATGTTGAAATGAAAATAGGATTATTGCTGCGGAGATGAGTAGTCTAAGAAGTATAGCCGGAGTGACTCGGTTGGATAAAGTAAAGAATAGTGAGATAAGAGAACGCTATGGTTTAAAAAAAGATGTGGTTACAAAGATAGATAAATAAACGCTAAGATGGTTTGGACACGTATAAAGAATGGATGAGACAAAGATTGACAAAACAAATTAATAAGGCGAGTGTGAATGGACGGAAGTCGGTAGAGGTCGACCTCGGCAAAAATATCTCGATCAGATCAACATTGTTTTGAAGAAAGGTCAGTTCAAAAGTATCAACAACCGACGAGCATGTATAAGAGCACTAATGAAAGTTGAGGAAGCAAAAGATGTGTGCAAGAACCGTAGCAAGTGGAAGGAAGTGGGTGGTTAGAAATATTTCGCCGTCGGCACGATATTACTTTCAAGACAATCTCCTGCTGTTAATGTTTTTAATCTCCCATCTAAAGCCTGTGCAAGTTTGAAAAATTTGGAAAAGTTTTGTGTTAACGTGAATAATTTTAAAATAGTAACAAGTGTGTCTAAGCTATTATAAATCTGATGACAGGAAGAAGGCCTAGTCTTAGCTAACTTGACAGCAAACAAGAAGCTAGCTAGAAACCAATAGTCTGAGGTGCATCAAATTTTGAACTTGCTACCTGTGCTTTGGTGATGGACAGAAAAAACCTCAGGCTGATAATGGGGCACTGTTGTCTGAGAAATAATAACATCTTTTTAAAGAACCCAGTATGCAGAATATTTGGGTACTTACTTGATAAATTGCATGTTACATTTAGGAGTAATATTTAACCTCAATTAAAGTTAGAAAGGACTCTAGTTGGCTCAGTACCAACTGGGCTAAAAGGTAGTAGCTGCGGAATACAATAAACTCAAAAGGTACAGTGTGGGCTCTTCTAACCCTTCCGCTTCTTTCTTAACACCAAAAAAAAGCTATTATAAAATTTTTCTACTGATTTCTAATTATTTTTAAAAGGCAATACAAACGAATGTAACAAATTTTATATCTTGTGTAATTTTGTGTGTAATTTTTTTGAGGAAATTGATTATTTAGTTATTTCATTAAAATTATTTAAAATGAAGACAATTATATATTTTTTTTTTTTATGAAAATAGTCGCAAAAAGGGTAGACCTATCGTGTGGGCCGCGGACGGCCCGCACTGCGACTATTAGAAGGGGAAGGGATTATAGAAAGGAAATGATTGTGGACACGCTTTTTAAAAAGTTGTAGGTCACAGTTCTCTGGAAAAACTAATTTTGGAAGCTTATTCCATTCCGTAGCAGCCCTGTAAGTTAGTTGTCTTAATTTTCCTAGTTATTTTTTAAGCGACCACGTTTCTTTAACGAACAATATTTAATTACCGAGGGTGGTCGTTATTGGGTGGCTTTAACGAAAACTTTTAAATGATCCACAATATGGTTTCCCACTTGGCAGCTATCTATTGAAAAGAACTAAAAGCACTATTAACATTAACATAAAAAGAACGAAATTCCTAGTAATCAACCGCAAATTGGATGAGTTCCAGAATGCGAAACTCTCATACGATAGTGAAGACATAGAACGAGTAAAAAAGTTTAACTATCTGGGGACTTGGTTTTGTAAAGACTGGTCTTCAGACGTAGAAATCAAATGCCGGATAAAAAAGCAAGCAGCTCATTCATGAGATTCAAAATTTTGTTACGTATGGTCCGTACTGTTGTATGGTATGAAAGGCTGGATTGAAGGTTAGCACAATGAATAGGCTGGAAGCATTTGAAATGTGGATATATCGAAGAATCTTGAAATTTAAATGGACAACAAAAAAACCAACGAGGAAATTTTGAGAACGATAGGAAGAGAACGCAAATTGCTGGGCACGATAAATCGCAGAAAAACAGCGTACCTGGGACATGTGTTACGCAACTACAGTTACCATTTGCTTCAACTATTAATGGAAGGAAAAATAGAGAGAAGAAGGGGTGTAGGCAGAAATAGGATGTCGTGGCTCCGAAATATAAAACATGGGACAGGAATGTGAACCACAGGAGAATTAATTTACACCACCAGAGATAAAGAATATGGTCAGAAGTGATCGCAAACATCCATTAATGGATAGCAGCGGAAGAAGAAGTTTTTTTTAAATTGACCCGACTGTTTCAATCATCGCACTCTTTTACCGTTACCTTGAAGACGTGCCTTGCATCTATCTTCTAAGGCTCTTTCTTTTAACGAAGTGCCAAGCTTTGGAACTCATTGCCAACTAAAAGTTTCCCCCGAGACATACAGTTCAAGAAAAAAGCCAATTCTTAACTATTTTCCCATGCTTTTTACAACGGTTTTTGACTATAACAGAATTCTACTTTTCATGGAAACCAGAAAATATTAAAAAATCTGGACTAGCATACGGTCCTGCATTATAAAAATCACGCATCCAAAAACCATACAAACAGCATATTTATTGAATATCGAATCAAGGAGTTATAATAAAAATAAAATCAAAATAAATTTAGATTAGCATATAAAGTGCCGGGACCATTCTACGAATTAAAAGTACGACTGGTAATTGAAAGTCATAAATTCCGTTTGTTACTACAGTTTGTCAATAATCCATTTAATTGAATACCAATATTGAGTGGAATCGCCATCACATACGCAAACCGTATAATTTTAAATAATGTCCAATCAAAATGCAGGATTACATCTGCAGTAGTCGCTCTGTGATTTAACAAAAAAAATAAAAAATAAATTAAAATGCATAATTTAAACGATGTGATAGATATATATTTTTTAAATAAATAATGGCGATTTTTTAACTACATTGCAAGAACAAGATTATTTCCGATAAATAAACTGTCTAAAATTACAAACAGTAGTTTGCTTTCGTTATTTAAACAATTTGTCTTTGAGGACACTTTATTCTTATTTTTTTTAATTCCTCTATACTGTGTTAGAGCACCAAACACCATGCCTCCTAACAGTTAATAAATCGACTCCTGAATCTGCAAGCTGTGACAGGCAATCTTCTGCAACAATGTCCGGTATTCTATCTGTATTCTACAAAAAATGAAGTATAGTCTGTGTTGGTTGGTTGCATCGCTATATATATCTTTCAACCTTTTCACTATATTCCTTTAAAATTACCTTGTGCGATAAAAATCTTGTGGTATCTGTGTTTTTGTAAATACGAGTTATATGAATGCATGGCCTTTTATCTTTAATATTTTATAGGTGCTTCTTTTTTTTCTTAAAGTACCGTATCCATTTAGTGGATGTTGGCAACAATCATGGCTAACTCATCTTGATCTTGTGCTGCTCTAAATAAAGCGTGTGCTTCTAGATTAGTCCATTGTCTTATGTTTCTGAGCCATGAGTATTTCTTTTTGCCGACGCCACGTTTTCTTTCTATCTTTTCTTTCATTATCAGTTTTAGGAATTGATATTTTATGTTGCGAAAGATATGGCCAATATATGCAGTTTTCCTGCGTTTTATGATCGTTATAAGTTCCCTGTTCCTGCCAATTTATAGGTGCAGATTAGTCAATTCAGTACGTCTTCAGGCTCCATTATCGATCCAGCAAAAAATCGGTTATGTCTTTTTGTGCTAAAATCTTTAGATTTTTTGACCAAAATTCTTCCTCTTTTCTCTTTAAAAACTCATTCAAACGAAGGTATTATACAATTATTTTTCTTCACTAATAAAACTGAATGTAACATAGATTAATACGAATGCATGCTGTGTTTTGAAAGATGTTCATAATATGCCAGGAGAACCTTTTCATTGCTGCTTTTCTTGATCCCCTTTTCTTTACGATTTTTAAGTTTTGCATAGTCGTCAATGCCTTTAAGAAGCGAAGGGACATGTTTGGAATCTGAACCTTCCACGTTAATATTCTTTTTCTACCAAAACTGAACTTATGCCACAAAATTGGACGCAAATAATGAAGTTAACAAAATTAAAATTGCAACAATCAATTAAATTTTAATGCATAAAAATGTTTATAGTACTTTAAAATGAACCTATACAAATCAAATCCAATGTAGATTAAATTTTAAATTATGCACGTTCGTTAAAAACTTTGTTAATGACACTTCGTAACTAAACCACGTTACTCGCGTTTGATAAAGTTTTGATATCCGACCAGCATCATTAATAACTATAAAATTACTTTGAATTTATTTTTACAATATGACCCATAAAATTTAAAGACTTAAACATTTAAACCAGTTTTCAATAAATTTTTTTTAATCTGAAAAGGAACTCTATACACGAAGAATTGTATACCATTCGACATGTTCTGCAAGCCACACAAGCCACACGTTACATTCAAACAGTTCAACAATACATTTTTTTAATTACAGTGAAACTTCTCCATAATGGACACCAACGGGGAAAAAGAAATTGTCGCTTGTGTAGAGTTGTCGCTTAATCAGATATAATAAAAGAAAGTTTCTATTTGCTTGATCTTTAATTATACATTTTCGTATATGCATATACACAAATAAAATACAAATATACACAAATAAAATACTTTGTAATAAATTATAGTTTAAAAAAAAAACTAAAAAGCACACTTTTAGAGTTAATTAAAGTAATAATTAAAAAATAATTCTTAACATAAGAATAAAATTACTGACGAGAAAATTAATGTCACTGTTCTAAAAGCCTGGGGTGCTTTGTATGAAATTTTTAAACTAACTTTGCGTTTCGGAATGAAAGCACCTCACGCTTTTAGAACAGTGACATTAATTTTCTTGTCAGTAATTTTATTTTTATGTTAAGGATTATTTTTTACTTAGACTTAAAGCCTGTCTTTTAGTTTTTTTAAACTATAATTTATTTAGTTTTATTTAGTTTTTTTAAACTATAATTTATTTTTCCCTTTTTAGTTCGATTTGTTTTACTCACCCTCTTGCCATTCATCCCTCGGCACGTTTCTCACCAGTATATTCTCTCTCTCTCTCTCTCTCTCTCTCTCTCTCTCTTCGTCAGCCTTTTTCCATCCACTCCTAGACGTAGGCCTCCCCTATTTTTTGCCATTCATCTTTATTCAATGCCACTTCATACCATCTCTTTCCTGCTTTTTTCTTGATGTCATCAATCCATCTTTGTTGCGGTCGCCCCACACTTCTTTTGTTTTCTCTAAGTCTCTATTGCAACAGTTGTTTCGTTCACCTTTTATTCTCTTGCCCAAAGTTCAATAGAGTCAAATGCCTTGTTATAGTCTACAAATGCCAAGTGTATCGGAATATTGTATTCTGTACATTTCTCTGTTACAAGTCGTAAGGTTTGTATTTGTTCGATTGTGCTAAATCCCTTTCGGAACCCCGCCTGTTCGACTGGTTGGTAGTTGTCAAATTTGCTGGTATGTCTTGTTGTTATTATCTTTGTCAGCAGTTTGTATGGGTGAGGTAGTAAACTAATTGGCCGATAGTTCTTAATATTTAATATATCGCCTTTTTTATGTAACAGAATCATTTGAACATCATGCCATGTTTTTGGTATTATCCCCGTTGTTAAACATTTGTTTAAAAGTACTCTCATTGACTCTATTATAGCGGGGCCTCCTAAATTAATCGTTTAGCACGTGATTCCGTCATTGCCTGGAGCTCTACCATTTTTCATTTGATAGAGGGCATTCACTATTTCTGTTTTTGTTATATTAGGGAGTATTTCGGATCCGACGTTTGTAATAACTCTGGAATATTCCTCTTCTGGTCTACTTGTTTTATATTTAGATAGCTCGCCATATAAACTTTCTATAATTTAAATTATTTCGTCCTTTTCTCTTTTGATCTCTCCTTGTGCGTTTTTCAGTTGGTAAATTTTTGGTCGTCCGATTGTTTTTAGGTTTTTAATGATTTTAATGTTTTTGTTACTTTCGATGACATCTTATATAATTCTAGCGTTGTATTTTCTTATATCTTTTCTAATTTCTTTCTTAATTTAGATTGGCACACAAAAATACTGTCAATCTTTCCTTAGCATTTTACACCCAGTCCACTTTCTATTGCGAAATTTAAAAGTTTCACTTGTTAAGGCTTGATAATAAATACCAGTCTCGTCGGCGTTAAAAATATCTCGATGTGAATAGCCACTCACTTTTTGGCTGGCTAAAACACTATAATTATTTTTTTGCTGACGCTTGTATCACTGATTTTTTTTTTCTAAACTTAAAAAGGTTCTCTTAGCCGAAGATATTGTTACACTGTAGGTAATCAGACTGTCGCCACTAAATTAGAAATGTGCAAAGGATGAATAAACTCTAAAATGGGCTGCTTCAAATCAAAATTTTAGTATCCATTTACTTAGTTTTATGCCTACAAGTACCTACTTATATAATTAGTTTTATGTCTGTAATAAATTATTTGGGTTTTCCGAGCCCCATTTATATTCGCCTTTATTTTCCGTTGTCGACAGCTAAGTAAGATTACAAGAATTACATAGTAAAAATGTGAGTAATTTTTGTCCTATGTCATCGTGAGGATGGTCCATTGTCTTAGCCTATGTACACACACACTTAAAAAAAATTTCGGTACCCTGAAAATTGTCCGTTCGGTATAAGTTTCCGTTGTATCCGTTAAGAGATGTTTAACTGTGTAATAATAAAATTATTTAGTGAAAGTATGAACCTTTGCCGTTTTTAGTTTAATGTATGTTTGAAAAAAGGAAATACAACTTTTTAAGCCCCGATGAAAATCTAGTCAAACCTCAGGGCGCAGTATTTTATACGGACAGCTCTAAACTAGAGGTGTCTAGAGTGTCTAGGTGTCTAGAGGTGCGGTGTCTTTTTAGAAGACTCCTCACTTAGCCTGTTGTTTCGTTTGCCCGATTACTGTAGTGTGTATCAAGCCGAAATGACAGCCATTACCGAGGCAGCTGTATGGACACTCCGGAACGAACAAAAGTTCAGCGAGATATCCATTATTAGCGACAGTCAGACTGCTATTAAATCACTGAACTCAGTCTACTTGACTTTTAGGGTAGCGGTGCAATGCCGGGCCGCCCTGAATGAGCTAGCAGCTAAGTTTAGAGTTCACATTGTCTAGGTACCCGAACACAGGGACATAACAGGCAACTGTAAGGCGGACGAGCTAGCAAGAGAGTGCACCACCCTCCCAGCTGTATCTGTATCTCATCTCAGCAAGGAGTACCGAATGCAAACTGCCAGCTCCTTCTGCACAGCAAAGTAGTTCAAAAAGCCAACGTAAGGTGGCAAAATGAACCCACATGCACATCATCGAAACATATTTGGCCTAAACTAGATCCACGTTAAACTAATGAGGTTTTAACTCTATCCAGGAAGTCCATTGGAAATGCGATCGCTGCCATAACAGGACACTGAGCAGGTGTATCCCATGCATGACGCATGGAAATCGCAGAGCTACGACACGACTTCTGTAGAAGCTGTCACAATAAGGAAGAGGAGGAAACAATGATACATCTTCTCTGCCACTGCCTACCCTAGGCAAAAAACGGCTTTCTATACTATGGCAACCGAACTTTGATGACTTATTTGATCCTAGCTCAGTTAGCATTAAAGACCTCACACTTTTTATTAAAAGTTCCAACTGTTCCTTACAGTAGGGGTAGAAGGCATCGCCGTCCATCACGGTATCACAACAGGCCAAAAGGCCTAAGTTGGTTCCCTCCGTACCGTAGTTTAAGCTAACCTAACCCAAAGCCACGATGAAGATTTTTTTTCAATATACGGGTCCAAATCGTAATTAACCTGTTGTAACAATAATAATATTTAAAAATAGATAATCACTTTAAGTTGGTTTTTGGAAATAAATTCATTCCGCAATGGTATATTCTCGCAAGCATTTATCTTGACAAATTAACCGTTGATGATAATTTCCCCCCGTTTTTGTGAACATTTCTTTTACGTAACATTAGTCAAAGTGTGGTATTCCATTAATTAGAAAGAAGGGCCAAATCTTTTGACGTGTCAAACTAGAGGAGGATTAATTAACGAGAAAGAACTTTGTCGGCTTGTTGCTTCAAGAATTCGTTGACAGGACGAGAAAAAGTAAATTGGGATATCGTGAGATACAGTAATTGAATGTTGAATAACGTTGGGTTTAATTAGTTTATGATGTTGAATCGACGGAATGGATAGGAATATACGTGAATTTTTTCTTTTAATTGCATTACATGTTCAATACGATCAGTCGGTAGCATTTAGTTAAAAGTTGGGAAACGTGCTGAAATCTTCTCCAGGATGTGAGTTTTACAGTGTACCATATTTTAACTGACACTTTTTTGGATTATGCTCTGAACAATCCACAGCTCGTTTTTTTACTGTGCAAATAAAAACTACAAAGAGCTCTGATCTTATATGCACACTATATACTATTTTTATATTGGCTCTTCACTTCGCTTTGCTAATGCAGAGTTTGGCAGGATGGAATATCGTACAGTGTACAGAAGACGCTTGCCGCGCTTGATTTATTTTTTAAATATTCAGATATATAAAATATAAAGTTAAAAGCGGCCAAGTATTTGATGAAGAGGAAGGGTCTTTTCGCCAAAAATCTACTTCACGGAGACGAGCCGCCACTGATGGCAACTTAAATAAAAAACAGTCCTTTTTGTCGCAGAACTTGTTTCTATTGTGTGTTATCGCAAAACTTTTGACGAAGTAAAATAATTTTAACAAAATTCGAATATTGTGTCCTGCATTGTGTTCGTCTGATACGAAACTGCACCGAACAACGAAAGCCAGAAATTTCTATGGCAAATCTGCCGTTAAATAAGAACTTTCCAAAGCATTTCACGTGGCAAAATGCTAAGACAATTCTCATGGTATTTAGCAGATTTCTCAACTAAATTATTCTACGCTGGCTTCTTGCCAAACTTTGCGGAACTTCCTTGAAACAATGATTTTGATTGCTTCGAAATTCTCTGCGGACAAGCAAAAAGATTCGCTCTATCGTCGTTTGTGGCATAACAAAAACGACAACTTTATGCGGATGAGACTTTCTCTGATTTCTGTTTGATTGTTATAAGGAGTTTCTGATTGAATATTTAAAAAGTTCAAAATGAGGCGAGCGCAGCGCTGCACGCAGTTGTTAACAATTTCTTTTAAATAATTGAACTATTGGTAAATGGTCCAAAAAATTGTAAAAGCTTGTCAATTGAGAGCAAAAAGAAACGTAAGGATTAATAAATAAATAATTATTTCCATGTGGAAAAACGCTTAAGTCCAACCCATTCCGAAAAAAGGAAAGAAGACTATTCCTGCGAATTATTGCCCTTTTGCTTTGCTCTTAGTCATATCCAAAGTTATGGAAAAAGCGATCAACATAGAACTCATCAAATATCTGAAGAAATTTGAGATAATTTATGACAGCAATATGGATTTCGAAAACTTCGGTCTACTGGAGATTTGCTAGCTTATGTCACTCAGCTCTGGACAAACACTATTGAGAAGTTTGGTAAATCCCTTGCAAAAGCCTTGGATATATCTAAAGCCTTCGACCGTGTTCGGCACCAGGCATTATTAAGAAAATTACCTGTCTACGGTCTCCCAACCAAATTGCGCCAATAGCTCATGAGCTTCGTGCAAGATCGCTCCTTACGTGTGGCAGTTGATGGTATTTCTTCTGATGCGTTAAATACCAATACCGGGTTCCCACAGGGTACTATCCTGTTCCCCACCCTATTTAATAAAGATCTTGAAGCAATCGTCGAGTGGGGAACCAACAATCTTGTTCAGTTCAACGCCCCGAAAACACAAAGCTCCACGTTTTCCAAGAAAGTGAATTCCTCAAATCATTCTATCATAATGTCCAGGAGTTACGGTGTCTAATAATATGTCCTGGGCCATGACATGTTGCTAACATCGCAAACTCATCAAGCCAGAGGCTGGGTTTTCTGTGGAAAGCTAGAAAGTTTTTTACTCCTTATCAACTGTTGACGACGTACAAGGCTCAAATCCAAACTCTACTGGAGTATAGCTCGCACATTTGGGGTTCAGCACCAAAGCATTCTCTTCGTCTTCTAGATACCATTCAAAAAAAGACCATTTGGTTGATAATCAGCTCAACTCTCACAGATACCCTTCACCCTCTAGAACATAGAAAAAGAGTTGCCGACCAGACATTACTCTACAGATATTTCCACGGCAGATCCTCCAGAGAAATAAATCCTGGCCACGTTCGGCCGAAAAACTCGGCACGCTGATCAGTCTCACCCATTTACTCTCAAGATCGACATTACAAGAACCAATCTCCGTCAAGAATCCTTCTTTTACAGGGCTGCTACGGAATGGAACAAGCTTCCAAAATCAGTTTTTAAAAAGCGGGTCCACAATCAGCTCTTTTCTATAATCCCTTCCCCTTCTAATATTCGCAATCCATGATAGGTCCACACGATTGGTCTACCCTTTTGCGACTATTTTCAGTAAAAAAATAATCGTTCAATTTACCCGATGGGAATATTCACAAGAGGTACTTATCAGTGTATTAATTTCGGTCCTAACTTAATACAGGACATCTAAGCTGGCGGAAAATTAAAAAAGAAACATACATTTTAATTGTTCAATTTTACAACCCCATAACTCAGTAAAGACATGGCGTAAACTAAACTATTCGATCCTTAATTAAAAGCAACTTTTTTACTAATCCACCCACTCTGTTCTTTTATGTCACGATTACATTGGCCAACACTCATCTCGTTAACCGGGATTTTTTCGTTTACCCAAGCGAGTGGATTTTTTTGCAGTAATTATTTTTGTAGTGTCCTATTTCCAATTAGTTTTCGATGTTTAATTCGTTGCCTTTTTGTTATTGTTTTTCCTATCAATCAATTTATTTAACTGTTTATTTCCAACCTTATCTAGTATATCATTTAGGTGCTGTTTTGGGATGCTTTCTTTGCTGTATTAAATCCTTATGTCCTTATGTCTTTCTGCAAAGGTTAATAATGGCTTTATCGACAAAGAAATTTTTGTAATTTATTTGTAATGAGTCAAGCTTTATGAAGTGGGACACCAAAAATCAAAATATCGAATTTTCTATTTTTTTTTGGTTATATTCATACATATGTCAAATTTTTACAAAAGTTATAAACAAATTAGTTTAAGGCTACTTTTTTTTTAAATAGCGATTATTCAGCGAGTTTTTAATAAAACTTCACCAAAATTTATTGGTAAGTACAACATTAGCAAAAGAATATAATAGTGTAATCGAGCAATTAAAAACATGTAATGCAGTGCTCTCATACATGCTCGTCGGTTGTTGGTACTCTTGAACTGGCCTTTTTTCAAAACAATGTATATCTGATCGAGATATTTTTGCCGAGGTGGACCTCTACCGACTTGTCCATCCACACTCGCCTTATAAATTTGTTTCGTCAATCTATCTTCATCCATCCTTTCTACGTGTCCAAACCATCTAAGCATTCCTTTATCTATCTTTGTAACCACATCTTTTTTTACACCACAGCGTTCTCTTATCTCACTATTCTTTACTTTATTCAACCGAGTCACTCCGGCTATACTTCTGAGACTACTTATCTCCGCAGCATTAATCCCATTTTCATGCTTCTTCTGCCAAACCCAACATTCACTACCATATATAAGAAACCAACACACCTTTATGCACAGCCAGACGTGCCTTTTTTAACATTTTCTGGCTATTTATAAAGCTATGTAGTACCTCATTCATTTGTTTTCCTGCCAACACTCATCTCTCAATGTCACTGTCATATTTTCTATCCCTCGTAAACTTTGAATCCAAGTACACAATTTCATTTGCTTGTTTCACTCTTTTTCCCTTAATCAGAACATTACAGTCTGTCATGCTTTATTTCCTTTCAAAAGCCATTACTTTCGGTTTGCTTACATTTATTTTCATCCCTTTAATTTTCATGCTAAGTAAACTAATACCTTGGTAGTTCTTACAGTCAATTGAAATAAATGCTTGTAATCATCATTCAATGATCATGGCAAAGGAAAAAAAAATAAAAACATTATTTTGTTTAAATTGAAATTTGTTGCTTTAAATATTTGACTTAACTTTCCTTTTGTTTGTGTGAAACATTTTTGGAACACGTAAATCCATGAGCTAAGTTAAAGTTTGACACGTTTAATTTGTTTCTGTTCTGAAACTCTGTGAAAATGATAGATGTCAACAGAAGTTAGCTTGTACGAAAATTGAAAGTGACCTAGGATATGAAACCCTCATCTTGAGCGAACCCTAATGGAGGGTGAGACGAATAAGGCCTTTTTAAGAGTCGCGAAGTGAATTTAAATGGATAAAGGCAGCGCTAAATTTTTGTACTTCTACAGAAAACACGAAGAGATTTTCGTAGTTTATTAAAACGAGTATTAGGAACTAGAAAAAGTTGAAAATATTTTTTCGTTTTAAACTATTTTACAAAATAAAATAAAAAAGGCAAACATTCTTTAAACAGTAATAATAAATTTATAAATATTTCATTAAGATGATGGGTAAAGATATACAGGGTGTTTCAAAAAAACCCGGTCTCTAGGATATGTAGAAAACTGAAAAATAATTGGGGTTTGCTTAGTAAACAATTTTTGTAACGCCTTTCGTATTCAAGATAAAGAGTGTTGAAGAAAAAAAAATGGTTATTACTTCATAATTTTTAAATCAGAATATTCCGAAAACGGTACACAATATCGAGTTTTACCAAGAGTACCTTTTTGGTGTAAAATTGAATGATGTTAAAGTTTATTTAAAATATTGATTAATAAATCTAACCTTAAAAAAGTTATGTTCAGTACTACCTTGTACGAATCGTGTAACTAGCGCCCTCTACGAGAGTCAGATATAAGAACAAATTCATGGAATGTATCAGCTTCTAAAACATATTTGTATAAAATTTCATTACACTGTTTCCAGTACTTTCAACGCCCTTTATCTTGAATACGGATGGCGTTACGAAAAATTTTTACTTAGCAAACCCCAATTATTATTTAGTTTTTTACCTATACTAGAGACGGGGTCACCTTTTTGGGTCACCCTGTAAATTTTGAGCTTCTTATTAAACTTCTAAACTAAAATTCACGCAACAACATATTAAATTAATTAATTTTAATCATATTTTATGGATATTGTTTACATGAAAAAACGTATTGGAATACTTTAATAGTGAATTAGCTTCGATATTTCTTTATAAGATTGGAACTAAAATTATTCTTAAGACTTAATAACAAAATTATAAAAATTATGGTGTAAATAGGACACTGGTAGCGAAAGTAATGGTGTAAGAGCGACACTACTTCGCCTTCTCTCGTCTATGCATGCTTCTTGATGAAATCTTGGGCAATTTGTTTTTATGCTGTGTGTGATAACCGCTTTTTCAAGTTCCCTCAGGTTTTTGGGTGCAGGTATTTGACGTTGAAGATATTAAAAACTACAGGCCGATCTCACTGCTGTCTCATACCTACAAGCTCCTGATAAGTATAATAACGAACAGGGTTACCAACAAGCTTGACGAATTCCAGCCTGTGGAATAGGCCGGTTTTTTGTGTGGGGTACAATACGATTGATCATATTCACACATTACGGGAAATAATAGAAAAATCACTGGAATATAATCAACGGGTCTTCCTTGCTTTTATCGACTTTGAAAAAGCGTTCGATACACTTAAAAAATGGGCTTTTCTAAATGCCCTAAAGAGATGCCGTATCAATAGTCGATATATACAGCTGATCAACGCTATCTACCACGACGTAACCATGACAGTCCAAGTATTCGGGGGAACTGATCCAATCAATTTATGGAGAGGCGTGAGACATGGAGATACAATATCCCCTAAAATATTCACAACAGCTCTTGAGGATATCTTTAAGACACTGGAATGGGTGGCCAAGGGTGTTAACATTAATGGAGAACAATTAAATGACCTTCGCTTTGCAGACGATATTGTACTTCTCACCGAGAATATGGATAATTTAAAGAACATGCTACAGGAGTTAAACAGTGCCGCAAAAAGCTAAGGCCTACAAATGAACGCAGCAAAAACAAAAGTTATGTCCAATTCCAATATTGTTACAGATGTTGACCTTGGCAACAACAGTAAAATTAAAGTCGTAGACGAATACGTGTACCTCGGACAAAGAATATCCTTAATATCCTTCGATAAGGACAGTCAGAGAGCGAAGATCTCCAGAAGAATTCAGCTTGGTTGGAATTCAGCTTGAAAAACTTGGTAATGTCTTAAACTCCAATGCAGACTGTCTTGCCAAGGAAGTGGAAAATACACCATTTTCCGGCCCAAAACCCTTTTCTGGTCTCTCCAAAGCCCACTTGAAAGAAGAGGTTCTACGCTGGGAAACAGATAAAATCTCCCTGGAATAAAGTGCCAGGACAAACACAGGCGAAAGGGCTAGTGATCCACTCGCCCAGGAAAGCTCGCCAGGACACTAGACACTGCCCTCTGAGGTATCACCTGAAAAAGATAAGCAAAATAGAGATTGATAGTAGCTGCTACTGCGAGATCTTCGCTAAAACTGCAGAATATTCGCTTTGCGAATGCCCAACGCTTTTCTGCAAAAGGTTTAAGTTCCTGGGATCTTCTTAAAGCCCTCTGATTTCAGGAACTTAGCTCCCAGGAAACTGATAAACTTTGTACGAAGTCCAAAAATCCCGAACCTCGAATAGATTAAGGGTTATGCATAAAAGATCTGATATATCGAGGTGCTTGAGAGGTTGCATAGCCTTCACAACTCTCCCCCTACAATCCACAATCTACCATACGACTTATTGTGGAAAGATTTTTGCCTAAAAAATTGGCAACAAAACTTTGACAATATTCCTCATTCAACAAAACTGAGACCCGCACTACCTCTTGTTTAGTTAGATTACCTGCTCGATTTATTTTTCAAATTTTTTGGGTCAAAAAAGTATTACTTTTAATGAAGGAACAATTTATAAGATTACTTTTAACGAAAATCTATCGAAAGTACTCTGGACAAAATTATTTATCTTCTAACAAATTCTTTAAAACTGTAAATCAAAACAAATTGTTTTAATAGCTGTCATTAAAAACAAAACAAAATATGCATAACGGATTTTACCTACTTGAAAGCAACTCTTATGTTTAACAAAATATATCTGGTAGTGGAAACTTGGACTTTCTATTGATTTTTATGTGAATTTCTTTATCGCATTTTTACCGAGGTAATTACTCTCATTTATGTTTGCTTTAGCATCAACAAAAGCCGTTTAATCATCGGCCGATAACTTCCAATAAACCTGGAGAGTGTTTTTATCGATTTCCGAAGTGCGCAACACTCAGACAGAGGCTGTCACAATTAACTGGAAATAGTAATTACCAGTCTCTTTGGTGGCACGATCAGCCCAAACCAGATTATTGTAGCAAAACCGTTTTAATAGCGTTACTTGAAAGCGCATTCTGCATCGCTAATGTACTTAAAATTGAGTTCAATTTGATGACGACTTTATGAAATCGCTGCTCATTGATAAATACTCATTTGAAGCATTCGCTCGCTGCTGATACCGCTTCTCCATTTAGATCCGTTTGTTAATTAATCGCTTTTTCGTGATAGCACAGTCTAGATTGTTCCATTGTCACTGTCTCTTAAGGATTTACCGTGGGATTTGAGTAACAAAGTGGTTGGAAATGTTTCTAAAATGAAGCGTAGTTCGAGAGAGGCATTGCAATGGAACGTCTTTCATTTAAACCCAACACACTTTTGTATTGTATTCTATTGACATTGTATGTCAATACAATTGTGCAGTTAACTACACATAACCTTAAAATTTACAGAAATTTTGCGATTTAAAAAGATATTGTAGTCCAGACGAGGAAGCCAAAAACGAACATTTTTTAAACTAATTTGGAAACTATTTGGGAACAAGAGAAGTCACAGGAGCTATATATGCTGAAAATAAGTAGGATAAGAATTTATTTTTAACACGTTTGTGTGTAACTGACTCTTTGGCCTCGATTTTACCCTACTTTAAGCGATCAGTTTGAATTTAAACTTCGCACATTTGTCAAAGACCGACGACAATGCAATGCAATGCATAGATCAAAATATTCGATTATCCTAATTAGTTTCGCCAGGATTTATAAATTTCTTCAGGGAGGGATCCCTTGCATGAGAGTAAGAGAGACTGAACTAGTGCGTGAACTATGCATGCGCGCAGTTCCTTTAACGAAACAAAAATACGCGAAAGTTTTCCACTTGCCAAAAAAAGTAGGTTGCCTATTATCTAGTAGATTTTTTTTATAGAGGTGAAGAAAATCCGTTACGGAGAAGTTATGAGTCTTTCAGCTCAAGGTCTACTGTGAGACTGATGACTGATGACTGATGACTGATGTCAGGTCTACTCACTAAAAAATCCACCCCTATTTAGGTCCGTCTGGCCTTCGGTGACACTTAGGCCTGTTGGTCTATTGTATCTTGCCTATGTGGTTTTTTATCATTGTACCCAATCCACTATTTTCGTACCTTGTACAAGTTTGTACAAGTTCTGTACTGGGTGGGAGCAATATAGTTCTGGGTCGCCGGTTGGCTGCCCAAAAATTTCGTGTCTTTTGCGGTACAGTGCCACGCAGTAGCACAGAATGTGTTTTACTGATTCCGGATCCTTGCCGCACAATCTGCAGGTCAGATCACCATTATACAGTCCCATTTTGTTCAGGTGCTCCTTTACTGGTGCGTAACCGGTCAAGAGCCCCGTAGTTATTCTTATCTGATTCCTGTTCATTGCTAGCAGTTCTGCCGTCCTTTTATGATACGGTCTTTTGATGTATTTTTTTCTGTGTTTGTTTCCTGGTCTACTTTCCCAATAATATTTGTGTTTTGACCCAATCCAGTTTTTTTCAGACACTCTTACTGTACGCTTTGGTACCCCTAGCATCTGCCCTTGGTTTGGGGGAGTTTCCGAACCTTTTCTTGTAAGTTCGTCTGCTCTTTCGTTACCTGAAATTCCCTGGTATCCTAAAACCTATATCAGTTTTACGTGATTACGGTCTGCCAGTGTTCTCAGTTCTTCTTTGCAGTCACATATCAGCTTAGACGTCACTTCCTTGCTGTACAAGGCATTAAGTGCCGCTTGATTGTCTTACAGGATGTTGATATGTGCATTTTCAACATTCCTTCTATTGTTCTCGTTCGCGCATTGAAGGATGGCGGATAGCTGCAGTTGGTGTTGATTTGAATGCCCCTGTGATACCCATACAGGCAAGTCTTTGCACCTTACCCAATCTTGTCAGGGCCCTTCCTTGTTGTGTTTTTGGCCACCATATTAAAGAGGCGTATGTTATGGATGGCATAACTACCATGTTGTATAACCAGTACAGCATACGTGGTTTAAGCCCCCATTTTCTGCCAAAAGAGCGTCTGGCCATCACGAGTGAGGTCACCGCTTTTTTGATTGTTTTTTCTAGATGTTGATTCCAGGTCATCTAGTAGATAGCGCCACAAGTAATTTGCAGTATTTTGTGTTGTATAAAAGTAACGTATTAATTTTTTTAAAAACACCAATTATAAAATCAAAATATTGTGAAAATTGTCCCAATAAAATTGTTTCTGTCACAAATCAGATTAACGGCGCCTTACACAAGTTTTCTGTAAACTTTCAATATGTTTGATTAACATTTTGCCGCTCAGGCACTCAAAAAATGAATAAAATAATAGGCATTGCCTTTATTTTTTATTTTTTTTTTGAAGTGGCTAGTAGTTTGATGAAAACTTTTCAGACAAATCTACAGGTTAAAATTAGTTATTTTTTTGTTCGTTTTCATTATTTAAACATTGGAAACCTCAGTCTTGACAAAACTCAACAATTCTAAAGTATATCTTCTATTGTTTTCTTTATTTTTATACGCAAATACAGGTTAAAGCTGTTTTTTGTATTTTCCATGTCTTTCCATGGTTCTCTAAGCGTTATAAATCTCAGAGTTGACAAGCCTCAGCAATGTTAAAGTATATGTACTATTGTTTTCTTTATTTTTGGACGCAAATTTTTTCCAGACTCACTGTCGACTGTAACGCTTCCATTTCTTCTGGGAAATAGTAGTCAATATTAAAAATATTTAAAATAAAAAAATACTCTATAGACTCTATCGCAGGGATGTGATCTTGACTTTTCAATTAAATTAAATTCTAGGGAACAGGTAAATCAGTTCGCGGATCTACCCATACTTTTTTTACTATCTTAAAATATTTGAACTAATTTAACTTAACCAAAATGCCATTGAGCGCCAACTAATTTTTTAATAATAAAAATTACTAAAAATAATTAATTCAACCTCGAACAAATTTAAACGAGCTCCAATATTGTTGTCACCTTTTTTTTGAAATAAATTAAAAGTTAAAAAAATTTTACAACCAATTTTATAAATAAAAAAATTTAAAATGAAGAGCCTGTCGAAACCAGGTAGCAGTGTGTTTTTCAAACTCGCTATCGGACAAATTGGGGAATCGCTTTTGTGCAGCATCTGAAAAAAAGTGAAAAAGTTAAAGCATTTATATAAATTGAATATACTTTGTAAAGATAACATACATAAACATATTTATAGGCAACTGATAACATTATATCATTCAAAATTCAAATTTTTGTTTACTGGTCAATAAATTCATAAATATCTAGTCTGTGAATGCTCCCAATCCATTTCTTAGCGAGTCTGTTGAATAGTGATGTTGAGATTATTTGTTTTAGTTCCACTGGGATGAAATTATAACATTTCGGGCCTAGATACGAATACGTTCTTTGGATTATACTTTTTTCAGGTCTTATAGTAATAATATTTGAGTTGGATTTATATCTGGTATTATGGTCATGGTCAATGAGTACTTTCATTAGATTATTTAGAAGCCACCATAATTCATATTCGTTGAAGACCCTTCTTTTAGAGTTGATATAACTATCAAATTATAAAGGGGATAGCTATTTTTTTTTTCATAAGGGGAAAATTTCCTGGCCAGTTTATTAGAAAACATGGCTTTTTTTAAAGTACAACATAAGTAAAACTCAAAAAAGTTCAAAGCTGATCTTTCTGGCAACCCTAGCAGACTTTGATGTCCAGTATGAGAGTTCAACTACTCAGTTCATAAGACTGCATTCATATCTGGAGTTTCTAGCCAGTTCGTCGTACAGGAACTTAGTATATCTCCTTTAAATCAGGACCTCGGGATGCTTGACCTCAATATAAAATATAACTCAGGTAATTAATAGATATTAAAATATATTCAGATAGTTGAAACTACTAAATAACAGGGTATCACAAATTTCTGATATGATAAGCAAATATGTTATGAAAGCAGAAATAGCGGTTATGAATTGATTATATGTCTTATTACTCGGAATAAGTCAGTTGATGTTAGGTCAGTTCATTTTCTAAGATTGGCCAGCCAGGATATACGCTTGCGTCCAGGGCCTCGATTGCCCTCAATCTTGCTTTGTAGGATTAATTGTAGAAGTTGGTACTTATCATTACGTATAATGTGGCCAAAGTAGGCCAGCTCTCTGTTGTTTACGGTAGTAATAATTTCCTTGTCTTTTCTGAGTCTCTCGAGAATCGAGATGTTAGTTGTATGGTATGTGTATGAGACCCTTATTAGTTAAATATTTCAATTCTCCAATAATCTTAAAATTTGATTCACACCTTCGGGAATAGAATAATACAGATCTTAAAAGATTCTAAACAAACTAAAAGCACATAAAAATCCGACAAAAACTATCTTATCATCACACTTTTATGTTAAATATTTTCGATTTAACCTAAAAATATTCTCATCGACCCAAAGATTGATTTAATCGAAAACAATATTTATCAAATATACTTTCAAAAGTGGGAACTTCTCAATTAATTAAGATACTAAATTTGAAATCTTTAAAACATTATGGCGTCTCATGCACGATTTTAAATTATCGTCTAAATTTGCTCTGGAAACTGTAAATAATTTAATTAAATACACTTATATTGTAAATTATTTTAATTAAAAAAAACCTAATACTTTTAAAAGAAATTTCACAAAGAAATTAATCCATTACCTTGAACCACAAAAAGAAAAAAAGCATCCAAACTCCACGTGCTGTCTCTAAAATCTGCACAGCGAAATAGAAAGAGTCCTTGGCTTTCAATCCCTTCTCAATAAAAATTTTTATCAAACGACACACATATAGCATGTGAACGGATGTTGCCATATTTATTTAAATTCGTTCAGAAATGTACCACTTTGTGATTGGCATTCTTATAAATAAATTTGATTCCGTACATTTGAATTATTCAGTTTAATTAACCTCTCAGATATCCTTTTGTAATTAAAAAATTATTCATCTTCTTCTTTGTCAACTATTATACATCGATTCCTGGATGTAGGTCTCTTCTAATTGTTTTCATCTTTCTCTATCTGTCGCAAATCTCATCCACTGTTTGCCAGCCACTGCTGTTATATCGTCCACCCATCTTTTTTGAGGTCTTCCTTTGCTTCTAGTTGTTTGTTTTGGCCTCCATTCCAGTATTCTACGTGTCCATCGGTTGTCCTCGCATCTGGCTATATGGTCAGCCCATCGCCATTTCATCTTTGCTACCTCCTCCACGATGTCCCTGACTTTTGTTTTACGTCTTATCTCGGTGTCTAATTTTGTCTTTTAGTGATATTCCAAGCATGCTTTGTTCCATTGCCCGCGCCCTTTGGGTTGTCTCTAATTTCTTAGCAGACTTTTTGGTTATGGGCATGATCTGTTCTCCATAGGTGTACACTGGTAATATGCAAGTGTCGTATACTTTTCTTTTTAGGTTTATGGAACAAAATTATTTTTCCGGATATATTTAAGTTTACCGAAAGCAGCCCATGCTAGTTAAAGTATACTCCGTCGATGTTTACACCTTTGGTGTCCCATTTGAATTTCTTAAAAAAATTAATTAATTAGAAAATAAATTAATTAATTAAAAAATTACAATAGCCAAAATAGCGGTGAAGCGACAACCACGTGCCATCAAAATATACGTATTGAATATAATCCTGTCAATGATCAACTAATCCTCCAATTAACGAATGGGAATTGAATTCTTGAAAATGCAATATACGAGGGAAATAAAAATTATCACTGAAAAGGAACGAATTTCACAAGCGTGAGGAGACATTTCGTTACAAACTAAAAAGCCGTTTTAACTCTCTAAGAGCTGTAAAACAATTTTATTTGCGAGATAAACTACTAGCTACAGAAGATAGGGATGCAAATGAAATAATGTTTGCACGAAAACTTATAATTCAACATGTTGCATTTTGTTATCCGGGAAATACTGATGTGCGATACCGCTACTACTACCACTTCTGATACAAAATTCATGAATTCTGAATACATTATCTGCGGTAGGATATATATTCGGAGATAATTTAATACAATCCCAATCAGCATCAAGTGTGCCGTACATAATCTAACTCTCAACCGAGTTACCAGAGTATTTGGACATTATGCAAATGGCGCCGATGCCCACTTCCTGCACTTTGTCGACAGATGGCAGTAGATCGTCAAGTGTTTGAGAAGAGGTTTTGATAATTCCTCTGATTACCGTTGGTTCTTTGATATCTCAGAAATAATACTGAATGGTTAAAGGAAAACACGCGCCGTTTATTGGAAAAAAATCGTTTTGTTATTAACTTCCCAGTGGAAGTTATAGTAATAGGTCCAATTTTGCGAATCCCGAATTTTGACATATCTCCACATTTCAAGGTCCCCAGACAAAAGTTTTTAAGTGGAAGTCTGTGTGTATGTACGTATGTGCGTTCGGTATTATTTTTCGTCTCGATTATCTCGAGAACAAAAAATGATATCGACCTGGGACCAATTGCAATTAATTAGATGTTTAGCAAAATCGGTTAAAATGTTTTTTAGGGAAAATTAAAAAACTAAAAAAAATTATAAACTTTCGGAATTATTTTTCGTCTCGATTACCTCGAGAAAAAACAATGATATCGACGTGGGACCAATTGCATTCGACGCATAATTACGCAACTAAGAACTGATTAGATTTTCAGCAAAATCGGTCAAGCTGTTTTTTATGGAGAATAAAAAAACTAAAAAAAATTATAAACTTTCGGAATTATTTTTCGTCTCGATTACCTCGAGAACAAACAATGATATCGACGTGGGACCAATTGCATTCGACGCATAATTACGCAACTAAGAACTGATTAGATTTTCAGCAAAATCGGTCAAGCTGTTTTTTATGGAGAATAAAAAAACTAAAAAAAATTATAAACTTTCGGAATTATTTTTCGTCTCGATTACCTCGAGAACAAACAATGATATCGACGTGGGACCAATTGCATTCGACGCATAATTACGCAACTAAGAACTGATTAGATTTTCAGCAAAATCGGTCAAGCTGTTTTTTATGGAGAATAAAAAAACTAAAAAAAATTATAAACTTTCGGAATTATTTTTCGTCTCGATTACCTCGAGAACAAACAATGATATCGACGTGGGACCAATTGCATTCGACGCATAATTACGCAACTAAGAACTGATTAGATTTTCAGCAAAATCGGTCAAGCTGTTTTTTATGGAGAATAAAAAAACTAAAAAAAATTATAAACTTTCGGAATTATTTTTCGTCTCGATTACCTCGAGAACAAACAATGATATCGACGTGGGACCAATTGCATTCGACGCATAATTACGCAACTAAGAACTGATTAGATTTTCAGCAAAATCGGTCAAGCTGTTTTTTATGGAGAATAAAAAAACTAAAAAAAATTATAAACTTTCGGAATTATTTTTCGTCTCGATTACCTCGAGAACAAACAATGATATCGACGTGGGACCAATTGCATTCGACGCATAATTACGCAACTAAGAACTGATTAGATTTTCAGCAAAATCGGTCAAGCTGTTTTTTATGGAGAATAAAAAAACTAAAAAAAATTATAAACTTTCGGAATTATTTTTCGTCTCGATTACCTCGAGAACAAACAATGATATCGACGTGGGACCAATTGCATTCGACGCATAATTACGCAACTAAGAACTGATTAGATTTTCAGCAAAATCGGTCAAGCTGTTTTTTTTATGGAGAATAAAAAAACTGAAAAAAATTGTAAACTTTCGGAATTATTTTTCGTCTCGATTATCTCGATAACAAACAATGATATCGACGTGGGACCATTTGCATTCAACGCATAATTACGCAACTTAAAACTGATTAGATTTTTAGCAAAATCGGTCAAGCTGTTTTTATGGTTTTTATGGAGAATAAAAAAATCTGAAAAAAATGGTAAACTACCTGAATTTTGCAATTTATAAATTATACTATTTTTAATACAGAATTTTAAGATCTTTTGAATAATATGTTTTTTTTTACTGTGGTAACTGATAATATGATTATTGCATATTAGGAATATTTGTATGAAAACTATGATGACAATATTTTTAATAATTATTATAACAACCAAATATATGTTATTTTTTCATTATTTCCACTTTCCACTAATATCTTTATTGGGTTATTTATATCGGTAGACTTAAAAGTTTACATTAGCCAATTGGCGTTTGTATTTTGGTAGTCTATAATGTTTTGTAAAAAGATCAACTGTGAGTCAAAAGGTGTAAAGGCTGGAAACATTCTTTTGTTGGCTCAACTTTTGCGCGGATCTCCGAAAACTGTTAATTTTGATGTCCTCGCTACGGTACTGCAACGGCTTGTCAATAAAACTATGGCATAAAGTAAGGCAATGGCAATTACCTTCACATATTAACTTCGGCGCAAAACACAGTGTACATGCATGGTTTTTTGTAACGTTAATATTTTCCAGCGTTATTTCATAATTTTGTTTTAACGTTCAAGCCACCTTTAGCGCAAAAAAAAAAATTTAAACGAACGTCGACGACAAAATAAGCCAAAATAATGTTTATTTGCTTTTAAGTTACGGTTGCCGTTAGAGAATTAAAATACTGTGAGTATCAAGAAGTAAATTTTGTATTATTCATTTGTCGAAAAATTTTATTCGCAATAAAAGTTTATGCATTATTTATAATCACATTTCAAATATCCAAACGGTATACAACGGAGAAGAAAAAACATTTTTATTAAGAGTACAGTTCTCTTGTGTTTGACATTATTTTATTTTATTTAGTTTATTTGGAAAAGTCGTTTGGAATTTAAAACAATGTGTGGATTGCTTTTTACGCAAAAAAATTTAAACCAACAATTTTGCACCAAGAAAACTTTAAAAAATCATGAGCCTTTTAAACAACATAACTTGAATGTTGTATCGATCAGCGGTGGGGGACCCATAAGGTGTATATAATATACTGGTAACTTTATATAGCTAAAAAGGCCGGTAGTTGTGGTACCAAACCAAGTGCTCAAATTCTTTAACCAAGAGATGCTCCTCCTGCCTCAAGCTTTTCTGTGAAGTATTAAGTGAGTGTACATAATTCTGCCCCATAAAGCAACACAAAATTCAACACATTCATCATTGTTTCTTTAGCAAATAAGACTGTATTGTAGCAAAAAAACTAAAGGTGATAGATTTATTTTCGGCAATTATTACATAATAGACACTTTGTTTTATTCACGTCACAAAAAATAAACAAATTTTTGTTTACCGGTGTAATTACGTAGTTACAATTATCATGCTCTTTTTACGAATTAAATAAACATCACATTAAATGCCCTCGATTCAACAACCGATATTATTTATTAGCATTTATCTCCGCCCATCGCTATCACGTCCACCCTTTCCTCTCTCCCGTCCCGATTTCGTACATAAAGTGGTGACATAATTTTTTTAAAAGTGGACAATAAAAATATTACCGATATGGTGCAGACCTTTTGACTCTCACGGTATACGTAAACATATACATAAATATTTTTTTGGTAACATTATTTTGTAACAAGCCAGTCGCCATTATTTCACCGCATAAACTTATTTTAGCGATGGACTAATGAGAAACCATATTTGCGCTTGTTCGTTTGTTATTGTTATGCAAAAGCAAATAGTTTATGGTGCGCCATTAACTTGCTCGAAATTTATGGTGTTGTAAAAACACTACGAGTATTGTTAGGCATATACATATATATGTGTTGTATGTAAATGCCGTTTTTTATGTGTCATATGTTGCGAAGATAATTTTTTTTGCCACCCTAACGAACTGTTTATTTTTGCGCAGAAATAAAGTCGACCAGCCACACATTTACCTTAAATTTAAAACACTAACTTAATACCAACTATTCTAATTGATTATTTCACTAGGCTAACGGGAGTTTCATAAATCTCTCTCTCTCTCTCTCTCTTGTCTCATGTCTCAATTGCTCGGATCGTAGTTCTCCATCCTTCTCTGTCTTGAGCTGCAAGAGAAGCTTCTTGCAGACCGTGACCAATGATTTCTTTGGTTTGGTCCACCCAGCGCGTCGGAGACCTTCCTCTTGGTCGTTTACCATTAATTTTTCCCCCTACAATAAGTTTTTTCAGCCCATTCGTTCTTCTGAAATGTGTCCGAAATACCGTAGGTATGATTGGTTTATCCTGATTGATAGCCTCGTGGTGATTTTTAGTTATTTAAGAATTGACACTTTAGTACGGTGTTCTGTGTATGATATTCGCAGCAATCTTCTGTAGGCCCACATTTCAGAAGCATCTATTATTCTTCGATTGGCCATTTTTTAAGACCAGGTCTCAGAGGCATGTGTGGCAATAGAAAAGATCAGGAAGTTTAATCATTTCAGTTTGTTGCGTTGAGATATTGCAGAGTCTTTCCATATTCGAGTTAGTTTTATTGTTGAGTTACGTGCTATGGCCAGTCTGCGTTTAATTTCTTCATCACAGCCGCCTTTGTTTCTCTTAAATAAACAACAACAAAAATGTTCGATATTTACTATTTTGCTGCATGTACTTTTTATATCTTCCTATCGTCTGTAAAGTAACTCGAAAGATGCTGAAATATTTAGTAATAAACATTTTATAGATCATAAAGCGGATGTCACCGCGCGGTCCATTTCAATCCACTGCAGTGGCTTTATGGTTTATTTCAAATTCGAATTTAATTTGCTCCATCCGAATTACTTCGCATAAGTTATAAAAATATTTGGGATGATGTATGGGTTGTCGCAAATGTGATTAAAATTCCAAGTTCGAGCACTCACATCATGCAGAAGTTAGACGCCGACCCCTGTCCGGATCTCGTTCCTGAATATACCGCCTCGTACTTTTTTTCCCTGCATTGAAACTGCAACTGATCAAGTATGACTAACTAGCAATTTTGCATTAAAGTACTTAAAAACTAATGACCTAAATCTAATACATCACCCACTGGTGTTTGTTCTTTTATTTCACCAATCACTTTTACTTTCATCAGTGCTCTCATACATGCTAGTGGGTTGCTGGTACTCTTGACCTAGCCTTCTTCAAAATAATTTCGATCTGATCGAGATACATCTTTTTTTCCACCACATCGTTTTTTAATCATACTATTCCTCACTTTATCCATCAGAGCTATACTTCTCAGACTACTCATTTCCGCAGCATTGATCTTACTTTTATGCTTCTGTCAAACTCAACATACACCATGCAAAGTTTACGTTCTATATAGCTTTCATTACACCTTTTAAGTGTAAACTTATCCAGAAACTAATGATGTCGTTGCTATACCACTTCAATTACCTGAAATCGTAAGCTCTTTAATTTAAACATTGGTTACAGCTATCACAGCTGATGAAACTTCCCGCCTTTTATTATGTTACCAACCCCAAGAAACTGCTCCCTTTCAAACTATTGAAACTGCAACTGGTCAAGTATGACCAACCAGCAATTTTGCTCACTTAAAAACAAGTGACCTAAATCTAAGTTATCACCCACTGGTGTTTCTTAGCTTTCATCTCACCAATCACTTGTTTGTTGTGATAACTACTTCTTATACACTAATCACTTTACAGCACTAATTCAAAGGGCTTTACTCCTTTTAATAGTTTTTGTTGATCCCGGTTGTCCAAAATCTGCAACACTTTAATGTTGTGGTGATAGCCTAGTCTCGTACTTCCTGGCATATCTTTTGATTTCCTCAGCTACTGTTGAAATTCCTAGATCCCTGTATAGATCGCAATTTCTTACATACCATGGTGCATTTACTATTCCTCTCAGCACCTTGTTTTGAAATCTTTGTATCATAGCTATATTGCTAGGTTTAGCGCATCCCCACAACTGTATGCTGTAGGTCCATACGGGTTTTAATACCTGTGTATATAACAGAAGTATATTTTGGATAGAGAGGTGCGATTTCCTACCAAGTAACCAGTACATGTTTTTATATTTGAATACAAGTTCTCTTCTTTGTACTTTAATGTATTCTTTCCAGCGCAACTTGCGTCTAAATTCATTCCGAGATATTTAGCTGTGTTTACCAGTGGCACTTGCATGTTATTTAAGAATATGTTTTAATGACCTATAGAAGTTTTATTTGTTAAGTTTACTTGGGTTGTTTTAGCCTCGCTTAGCTTGATCCGCTATTGTTTCGTCCATTTACCGATTTTATTAGTCGCTTCTTGTAATTTATTTGATATTTCAGCAGTTTTTTCTTCTACCGTCAACACAGTCGTGTCATCAGCAAACATTGCTATTTTCGTGTCATTAGGTGTTGGGATATCATATGTATAAAGAAGATATAGAACTGGCCCAAGAACGCTATCCTGCGGCACCTCAGCGCATATATCTATTAAATCTGAGTAAATATTTTCTTGCCGCCTCGTACTGATGTTAAAACTCGCGAAATTAAAGCTCAATTTCTTTGTGAACAATCGTTTGTGGCAATTTGACGTAATTTATGCCGTAAAAATAACACCAAGTTTAAATTATTAAATTTTAAAAATATTTATTTTAGGACAGACGTAAAGGAAGGAAACTGAGGTTAATATAAACTTACGGCGGTGCACTTCAGACCACGTGGAATAACGAACATTGTTTATAGTATCAAAATGAGTTACATCTGAGACTAAATGAGAAAATCCAGCAATGAAATCTTGTTTTGGTTTATGAAAGGTAGTCATGCTCGAGGTATTTCTTGCGTTATTAAAGCACAGACGGATATTATGTATATCGTAGGAAAATGTTAACAAACATAATACACAAACTAAATAAATAAAATGAAACATTTTATTATGTATGTCAAAGGAAATACACCAGTTTTTTCAAGATAATCGTTGCTTTGTACACTGTACTTAAGTAAAATATGAATCCGAAAATGGTTACTTTAAATTTGGAAACTTATGATAAAAAAAAGGATGGTAAATTTGTAGATAGTCGATTTGGTGAAAAACTTCCTGCGAAAATTTACAGGTTGACATTAAGTTTCTTTTTTTATGTCTTTAGTAAGGCTGGTCGAATCACTTATTTTTCCTATCGCGACATATGCAGCAGAGACTTGGACAATAAAAATAGGAGATCGACGAAAAATTAATTCATTGGAAATGTGGTGCTATAGACGGCTTCTTCGAATACCAAGGACTGCTCGTCGCACCAATGAATCGATTCTAAGACAACTGGACATACAAACAAGATTGTCGACCATTGTCAGTCAATAGTACCTCAGATATTTTGGACACATTGCCAGGAGAGCAGAGGGAATGAAAAAATTAATCATCGAAGAAAAAATCGAGGGACGAAGACCTAGGGGACGCTCACCATCACGATGGGTAAACCAACTTAAAACTTTAACTGGAGAAAATATGCACGAAGCCGTTCATCTTGCCCGAGATGGGAGTCCTGGAAGCACCTCGTCCAAAGAGTCGTGACATGATGTCACTACACCCTTACGAGGGTTAGATCAGGAGAGAGAGAGAGAGTAATGCCTATATTACTCTTTTAAATAGAAACTCAATTTACTGACTCTAGGCACTTAGTGTTAATGGGATACTTTACTGCTTCATTTAAATGCTTATTTACTGACTAGACTATATTTAATAATATGAAGAGAGAGAATTACTGACTTGTGTTTCTCCGT
This sequence comes from Agelastica alni, assembly GCA_950111635.1. Classification (NCBI taxonomy): domain Eukaryota; kingdom Metazoa; phylum Arthropoda; class Insecta; order Coleoptera; family Chrysomelidae; genus Agelastica; species Agelastica alni. The sequence goes on from OX467716.1 coordinate 25,211,580, forward strand.
AGTTAATCTTGGGTACGATCAATAAGTGATACATCTTAGACCACTAAATAGTACGTTGGTAGCCTATGGTCTACATCAACGATAAACACACTCTTGTTTTGGTACTGTCGAGGTCCTGTATATATTAGGTTGATGTAAGTCGCTACGTGATATCAACGATCTACATAAGCACAACATTCGGTAATACGCCAGCTATTCGCTAATATGACGAAAAGAAAAATGAAATTTTGTGCTGAATAACGATCTATGTAGTTTTGTTAACATTTGCAGGAGATAAATAAAAGTTTACCCCTAATTAGGATAAAACTTTTTTTGCTGGTAAGTAACATAGACCGTTATTCCGTCAAACTCTTATGGCAGTGACGTTACTTAAGTCATTGTTTTTGGAAAACATGGCAAAATTAGTCAGGTTCAGTTTCAATTAAAGTGACAAAATGCAATACATTTAATTAAACAAGAAAATAATTTATGGTATAGTTTGAAATGCTGCAGTTTCTTAGTGTTGGTAACAGAATAAAAGGCGGGAAGTTTTATCAGCTGTGATAGCTGTACCAATGTTTAAATTATAGAGCTTACGAGCAGTGGTTAAGAAGCCTATATTACTCTTTTGTTTTATTGATTGAATTTATGTATGTAAATACGGTTACCATTAATGAGGGAAGTTGTGATAGAAAACCGGATAGTAGATTTGCAGGTTAAAGATTTGGTAAAAAATTTCCTAGGAAAATCTACAGGTTAAAATATGGCTTAACTTTTTTATGTCCTTGTTTTGGTTCTCTTTTTGTTAGAATCCTTAGTGTTTGCAAGCCTCAGCAGTGCTTAAAAATGCATAATATTGTTTTATTAAATAAATCTATGGATCTGAACATTGTTACCCTAAATGTGAAAAATATATTGAAAAGTAGATTGGACTTCTTTTAATAATTTTGGGTTAAAATTAGTTTTTTCTTTTCTGTCTTTTATATTGCTTTGTTTATTATCAAACCCAACTTTCTGCTAGGCTTAATGTCAACGACAATTTTAAGCGCCAGCAGTGCCACAGTATGCCTATTATTTTTTTTTATTTTTTAAAGGAATTTTATTTCATTTTCGACAATGTTTTCTTAATTTTTTTCCCATTGGTTGCACTTATTTGAATATCGTATTGAGTCTTGAAGTTTTTCTTTCTTCCTACATTGTATTGGTATTTGAAATTGTTTACGTTTATCGTAATCATTTTAAAAGTTCCTCACAGCTTCTCTCTCTCTCTCTCTCTCTCTCTCTCTCTCTCTCTCTCTCTCTCTCTCTCTCTCTCTCTCTCTCTCTCTCTCTCTCTCTCTCTCTCTCTCTCTCTCTTTCTCTATTGTTGCCAAGTGTAACGTATACAATTTCGTCCTGATAATGGTGAACGCGAAACGCTTTGCAACTACGTAAATAGGAAATTATTGAATTGAATATTTTTGCGCGATAAAGCTTTCCTCTACGAAATCTAATAGGTGGTGGTGCGGTGTAGCACATCCACTTATCTTGTTGTTTATGCATGAGCTAACACTCGATCTCTCCGTATGTAAGCGTGGCAATTAGGCCAAGTTTGAGACTGGGATGTGTTCGCCTGTTACCCTGTTTCAAACAGCGGTCCACCCTTAATTTACGCCCTTGCGACTTATTATAGTGGCGGAGAACTAAGTTGCGGAATGCGGAGGAGCTCTCGAGCTCTTGAATTAGTTGTGGTTGCCTAGGAGCCAGAATCGAGAGATGTCCTTTTGTCTATTCCTCGACGCTAATGAAGGACAAAAAAATCCGCTTCGCTGCTTCCGAAGACGCATTGTCGATTTCGTATTGAACAATCAATGTTGTTAAGTTACTAGCTACCCATTTTACAAGATGCGGAGTCACCCTTAATTACATTAATTGTACAACTTGGAATCACTTCATCACAAACATTGTATTTAATTTTGGCTGTTGCTTAATTTAAATTAGAACGATATGGATTACTGCGATTTATATTAATTAAAAAAAAAGGTTATTGAAGTACATGCAGGGTGTTTCTTAATTCATGCGAAAACATTCGGGAGATGATTGCCCGTATGAAATTATGTTAAATTTTTTCCATAACAAAATCTCCTTAACTCACCCCCTTCCGAAATATCAACCCCAAAAAGGTGGTTAGAAAAATTATGTTTTAATTTTTTTAAGTTATTATATTTAAACGGAAATTTAAATACCTTGGCTGCTACTTGAATGATAAGTGGGACCCGGAGGTGGAGATTAGGTGCCGTATAGAACAAGCGAGAGCCGCATTTTTAGATCTACGTAAGTTTTAAGTTGACCACTGACTAGACATTAAATTGAGACTTAAGATGACCAAATGGTATGTGTGGCCTGTTCTACTATATGGCATGGAAGCGTGGACTCTTAAGGCTTCGTTAATTAACAAAAAAAAACAAAGTGCCACGTTTTCCAAGAAAGTGAATTCCTCAAATCATCCCGTCACAATGTCCGGAAATACCCTTGAACCAAGTCCGTCCATCTCGATTTTGGGAGTCACGGTGTCCAATAATATGTCTTGGCATGACCATGTTGCTAACATCGCAAAGTCGGCAAGCCAGAGGCTAGGTTTTCTGTGGAAAGCCAGAAAGTTTTTTACTCCTGATCAACTGTTGACGACGTACAAGGCTCAAATCCGACCTCTACTGGAGTATTGCTCGCACATTTGGGGTTCAGCACCAAGGCATTCTCTTCGTCTTCTAGATTCCATTCAGAAAACCTTTTGGGAGTGATATTTTGGAAGGGGGTGGGCTAAGGAAATTTTGTTATAGGAAATATCCATCATAATTTTATACGGGCAATCACTTCCCCAATTTTTTCGCATGAATTTAGAAACGCCCTGTATGTTGCAATGCTAGCATTGCACTATAAGAGTCTGACGGAAGTTTAAAATGGTCCTAAGGTGTTACAAATGCTGTTACAAAACCAGTATTATTTTTAGAAGTATCAGTAAAATTTTTTAGGCAGTCTCGATATTGGTCTAATATATTATTAAGGTTGTCTTTTATGATACATAAGGCAATCTCATTTATCATAAGTTGTCAGAGGTCAGTGTTAATTTACAGAGTTTTAAGGATCCAGGGAGAAGGATGGTCAAAATCGAATAAAAAAAACCTATTTCTGGAAAGTCAATCTCTAAGCGACTGTGGTAAGTTCGGATTCGCTCCTAAAAGAGTTTTGACGTGTGTATCTCCTAAATTATCTAATCATTATTTTCGTTTATTTTTATTTATTGATGTGTAACATCTTTCCTCTCGCTTTCTCGAATTTGTGGGAGTGATTTTGTGAAATGTGTAACAGTAACAGGAAGTCACGGAAGCACGCGCTTTTTGATTTGACGAATGAGCGCGTGGTTAGAGTTGGCAGTCAGATAGACGTCAACCAATTTTCTGAGAGGTCGGTACGGTCAGCCATCAGCTGTGCACTTAAATTACAGTGTTGTGTATAAAGTTTGCGTTAACTATGTATATATATATATATATATATATATATATATATATATATATATATATATATATATATATATATATATATATATATATATATATATTCGAATAAAATATTTTAGTATTTAGCTTTTTTAAACTTTGAGGTTGATTTCTGTCACTGTCAGTGTCATTAAAATAAAATACAATTTTCATTAAAAGGAATTATTGTTTGTTATGAAAAATAATACCTGACCCATTTTTTTCAGAATATAATTTTAAAATTGCTTATTACTAAGGTGAGATGTCAAATGTTACACATCATATGCGACTACTGTAAGGGTCGATCGTGTTTTTGTGTAAATAGTTACTTACGAGAAAATTGTTCATAGCTTGGTAATTTATTTACTTTTATATTATTATTATTTTTTGGATTGATTTTTCTTATTTGCAATAACATAAAATTTAAAAATAGGCTAGCTGACTCATTGTACAAACGAAACCGAAAATTTCCTTTACAATTTTTACCATTTTATTAATTTAACTCTGGAAGGTTTTTTTTACCACTCCTTTTCCTGTTTTTGGTTGATTTGTGTCATCCAAATTAATTTGCTTTGCTCTAAAATGCGAATCACTCACAAATCTGTCGGGTTACCGTTAAATAGAGTAACCCATAAGTACCCGTTAAAATACAAATTTCGACGTTCACATTTACGATCGTCGTCCTTATCTCCTATTGTACGGGAGTTATTACGATGTTAAGTTTTATAGACAAAATAGTGTAAACAGACATACAGAATCCTTTATGTTCGAATTAAATGCAACTAGATATGTGTATCCTTATCGCGATTCCAGTATTTATTATATACGACTTTTTAACAGCAAAGTTTTGTTTTCTAAACATCTCATAAAATCCTTAAGTTCATCAACACGATTTGTCTGAGAACAATTCTAAAACTTTAAATACCTGAACAACCCTTGTATGATACCAACTGTTATTTGTGTTGTTAAAATGTAACTAAATAATTTTTTATAAATTACTACTGGATAGCAAGAAATAGGAATAGGAATATACAGATTCTTTTAGAATGCCAAGTGGCACCCCAAGCAATTGGAAGTTGCCAAACCAGCTTAAAGCTGTGAATGCCAAAGGTACATGAGAAATCTGGCAAAGGACATTTGAGCTGAACTTGGGTGGGTGTCAAGATACAAAGATATTGAAGGCAATGAAGGTGCAAAAGCACTCGCAAGGATGAGTTTTGTAGAACTGCTGCTTGGGCCTAAACCAGGTGTGAAAATAACGAAATCTGCTGTCAGGAAAAAGGAAAAGTCTTGGCTCATCTGGCAGCAAAAATTAAGCTGTCTAAAAACCTATATCCTAAGGCATAGCAAGAGACCAAACCTTGCACTTGCTACTCAGGTCTTGGAGCCTAATAGTAAAAAACTCGAGCTGATAACAGAGCACTGTTGTCTGAAGACGCATCTGCATAACATTTTAATTAACCCAGTATGCAGACTATATAGGGATGGGTAGGACTGTGATGCCCTTACGAGATAGCGCATTCAGTTTGAGGATGATACGACCCATACTGATGTGGCGTGGGCTAGAAATTTAATTCGAGGCTTGTAGTATTTAGGGATATTCAATGGTTACTAAATTATACCCAGATATTTGTGAAATCTAAACATATGTAACGGGAATTTTTTCCTTGCCAGAACCATCAGGCCCATAATGGTAATTGAATTAAATAGCATGTATGTAGTGTTTTTAGTTGGTCGATAAACGAACTTTACTGAATAGGATAAGATTCCTGGTTCTGTTCAAAAGGGCGATTCTTCGTTGGTAATAACTATAATTTTAGTTTAATACATATGTGTACTGTTTGTTGTAGCAAGTTGGAAATATAGTTGTTATTAACGATTATCGGGCCATGAATAATTGAATAACTGAATATACTGAAAATGCAGAATTAGTTACCAAAAAAAATTAAGAGATCCTTGAATAAGGGCTAGAGAGCTGTAGATGTAAGAAGAAATTAACTAAAGGATTAGCTAAAAACATGATAACTCCTATTAACACCAGTAGTCTATTAGTGTTACAAGGTTAATTGATAATGGATGGTCGAAATCTTGAACTACCATCGTCTGGATACACAGTCCAAGTTCTTTTTCTGATTCATGTGCCATTTGCAACTCTTCTATGTATAACTTTACCGTAGTCGAATTGTTTCGACTTTTTTTCATTTTCATTTTTTATTTATCAAACTGAGTGTTAAATTCTTACAACTCTTTATATATTTCAAAAAAAGATGACAACATTGGAGCCCGTTTAACTTGTTACCCTTTAAAATTAAAAGATACTTTTATAAAAATTTACAGATACGGTTAAATTTTATCGAGGTTTTCTTCATTATTTTTAGTAATTACTTGGCGCTCAACAGCATATCAGTTTTAGTTAAATTAGTTTAGACATATTGTAGATATTAAAAAATAAATAAATAGATACGCTATCTGTTTCCTCGGAATATTTTTTCGAATAATTACATTTTAAAAATATTTTTATTTAGCATGGGTTCTTATGACAACTTGTCGATTTTCGTGTTTCTCGAACAATTTCTGCTTATACCCTACACAGATTTTTAAAAAGTTATATAATAACGTTAGATTGTCTTTTTAAAAACAATTTTGTTAGTTTGCTAAAGCATTTTACTTATAATTTTACGAAGAAAATATTTATTTTAATGATTGTGCCATAAATTTTGCAATTTTGCGTTATAAAAGTACATTTTGCAATATCGCTTATTGAAACAATTAGTTCGTAAATTATTTGTCCAATGTAAACATTAAATTTGTAAGTTAAAACGATTATAATTTGACAGTATAGTAAAAGGTTTTAAAGAAAATTGTATGATTATTTTAAGTATGATTAAAAAAAAGTTAACGTTAATAAAAAACAAAATTTATTTAAATAATATATCCAACTTCAATGACTTTAAACTTATATTTAATTAAAAAAATATAACAATAATATTATTTTTACCACACCTGCGTGGAAAGTTTGAATTTTTTTCCCATTTTCAAGAAAGAAAATGCCTTATTTTTACTCGGGTAAAAATAATTTCATTAAATGTGTGCATGTGTCTACTTTTTTTCGCTGTCAGATATAAATAATTATAACTTTAGCCTAGCAACGCATAATAATAAATAAAGTAAAGTTTGCGAGATATAATTTGGAAGAACAAATATATGACCGCAGAGAGTATGACACGAATTTATAAGACCTGCGGTCAGACCCACAATGACCTACGCCGCCGAGACAAGAGCTGAAACGTCTGTCACCAAAAGGAAAATGAGAACGGCGGAGATGAAAATCCTAAGAACAATAAAAGGGATCACATTGCATGACAGGATTCGCAACGAGAACACCAGAAGAGAACTGGGAGTGCAGGACGTTTGTCAGATGGGTGAGAGAGAGACGCCGGTGTTGGAGAGACCATATAGAACGAATGAGTCCAGACCGAATTGCAAAGTGGGCCAAAACACAAAAACCAGAAACAAGGCGCCCAGCTGGCAGGCCCCCAAAACACTGGTATGAAAGCTGGACATCAGGATCACAAGAAGACTGATGACAGAATTGACAGGACTTTGTCCTATTACACGATAAAAAAAGAATATAATCAGATATCCGGTTACCTGATTTTCACCTATGTAAATATCTTTAATAAATGGGTCGTTTGGAATCTACTATCATAATAATTTGTTTAGCATTGTATTTTGTTCAAGTTTTTATGTTACTACCATTTTGTTGCCCTTCTTCACCGACCTCGCTTTTGCGTGTATGCGTTTATTTGCATTCACTGCATTTAGAAAATAAATATTTATGCACTTCGATTGCATAAATCTACATTGGGAAATTTCTCCATACCTTCATTAACTTACTTGACCAGTAATTCTTCAGCGAATCGCTTTTTTATAAGCGATAAATCACGATAAATAAATTGGAATTGACCATTTACAACACCGGCATAAAATCCCGTAATCATTTTGTCCTCGTAATTGATCTGGTGATTGACTAGATATGGCTATAAAATGATTTTTAATCCTGCTTTGCGCAATTTTCGTTAATTACAAAACTATTCGGTGTATTTTATAATTACTTGTGTGTATAATTATGTGTATTTATTCAGAAAAAGGCGCAGAATAAAAAGGTTTTCCTAAAACGTTTGTTTCCTAAAAACATGACAATTTGTAGTCCCGAATCATTAGACATTATAATCTATATGATGCGAAAGTTGACATCGGCAACCTTGCAAATATATTTACCCCTGATCGCCTTGCGTCAAAACAACAGAATAGGGACATATGATTGTTTTCTTTCGTGTCAAAAATGCGAAACGACCTAACCTCAAATTTATGCAGAGATAAATGTTATTGTTTTGGTTCGTTTTTATAATGTTTTTAGACTGTATGTGAATATGGTTGCTAATCTGCATTCGTGTATTTTTAAATCGGCTGACGCCTCGTCTGATTATCTTCACAGCTAGTACCATAATGATCCTTTTATCATAAATATCTATTATAGTAACATTCAAATTTTTAAATAAAATCAAACAAAAAGTAAGTTAATTACCACTTATATTTATTATTATAATTATATGAAAGACTCAATAACGTCATCATCATCATCATCACTCAGCTATAGTAGTCCACTGCTGAACATAAGCCTCTCGTTTATTTTGCCACTCAGCTCTATCTTGAGCCATTTGTATCCAATTACCACAGATTCTTTTGATGTCATCGGTCCATCGTGTGGGGGGGGCGCCCTCTACTACGATAAGCTTCGTGCCTCGGACGCCACTCCAATAGTTTTTTAGACCATCTTCCGTCAGTTCTTCTAGCTACGTGGCCAGCCCAGTTCCACTTTAAAGTTGTTATTTTTTCGATTACATCTATAACACCTGTTCTTTGGCGAATAATCTCATTTGGTATTCGGTCTCTGAGGGAGATAACGTATTTAACGTATTTTACGTATTTAACGTATTTAAGACCAAATTTCCACAACACCTCATAAACCAGGTCTTCAACCAATATGTGCCATCATTTAACCTATGCTGCAGAAACGTGGATACTAAACGGCAAATTAATGGACACACTAAGAATTGCACAAAGAAGGATCGAACGAAGTATGCTGCGAATACGACTGCGAGACAGAAAAACCATCGAATAAATCCGCCAGAAAACAAAGGTAATTGACATTGCTGAACACGTAGCAAGACTAAAATGGAAATGGGCAGGACATATCTTGAGAACGGAGGACAATAGATGGACAAGGAAAGTGACCGAATGGCGACCAAGAGGTTGCAGAAAAAACCCAGGAAGACCAGAGACTAGGTGGAAAGACGATATCCAGAAAGTAGCAGCAGTGCAATGGATGAGTAGAAACAACCCTATGGATATAACTTGGAGAGGCGTATGTCCAAAGATGAACCGAGACACGCTAAAAATGATGGTGATGAATTTTTAAAATACCATAAATATCCTTAGTGTTGGTTTTTTTATTGGTGATGGTGATGAATTTTTAAAATACCATAAATATCCTTAGTGTTGGTTTTTTTATTTTTTAATTTGACATTTTCGACGGTTCATTTTTATTTACTTTCTTGAAAAAAGATAAAAATTCCAAGCAAGTATACATCGTTTTCTGATTTTTATTCATGACAAAATTTGTACTCTCCAATGCAGCATTTATAATTAAATATTTATTTATAATATTTTCAAATTATTATATTAATCTAACATATATTAAATTTTAAATTATTATATATTTCATGTTAGTTTTGTACGTATACAACCAGTTACTTCAAAATACAACTCTGTGTCTTCGTCTATCGCACGAGATATTTGTCTCGGACCGCTTTGTCGCACGTTCACAGTCGCATTAAAATTTTATTTCTTAAAATTCGTAACCATCATTCATAGATTAAACAAGTGGGTGAAAATAACTAGGACCAAAATACCTGTTTATCCCTGCAACCCAATAGTTAGGCCGGGAAAAATATAGGCAACCTTACGTTTGCATATTCTATAGGCTTTGTACCTACGGTTGGTGTAAAAATTTTTCGTTAAACTCGTCGGTAGAAATTAAAAAAAAAATTTAATTTTTTATTAATTATAGCCTGGCCAGGATTTTTTCAGGCAAATCATTTTTTTTTTATAATTTTTAACATACTAAATTACTTATAAAATAATTTTTATCCATTAAACAGATGGGTGAAGGTCGACTTTACTTCGGATCTTAGACTAACGTGTCACTGCTTGCCCTTCAAAACATATTACATCGATAACTATTTGCTAAATGTTTAATAAAACAGATTTCGATAAAAAAACAACAAATAAAAATTAACTATAAAAATATAAAAACATTCATTCATTGCATACATTAATATAACAAATTTTGACAATTTGTTTAATTAATTCCAGCAGGTAACAAGTGCTGATTTTTGAATTTCTTCTTATTTTATTCGGCATCTTCTGTATAGCTTTATGCTGCCGTTTTGTTAAAAAAAGGTATTTTTGATAGAGATTGTTTCGTGTTCGGTTAAGTCCCGAGTTACCGCTGCTTTAATATTCACTCTATTGCTGCAGCCATCCCGTAACCCGAGGACATCTTCTCTAAGAGATCCATCGTGTAGCCCGACGAGCTGGAGCGTTGCAGCCCACGGGCTGATTGTAGTGTGTCTCGAGTCTCGACATCGTCTGTGAGTCACAGACATACGAGCAGGTGGAAGTGGCTGTTCTTCAGCATATAATCTCGCGTTTGGAATACAGGATAACCAAAGGTATGCATGTGACAGCCGAGCAGGTGCACTTCGATTTTGAAACAGGTATTTCGTATCGCCGAAATTTATCACATTACTGATATAAGATAATACCTCTTTTTTATTGTAAATTGCCGGCGTTTTATTGATTTCGCCCTTTATACGACTGTATTAGGGTGATTAAAACATTTTTTTATTTTTTTTCAATTATTACTCTTCCAAATGTTTGGTTGTAATGAGAAAAAAATTCTCGCCAAAAAAGGGCACTGTAGCTTAAGTCTAAGAGGCTATTTTTATATCAGTTTCCTATTTATTTAACACAGAAATTTTTGTTTTTTTATTCAAATTAAAATTACAACGTTTAATTTATCAAAAGTGATATTTCAGCAAATTTTCCTAAAGCACAAAATCGAAAGTATCTAGTCATAATCACTCGTCTGAGATTGGGCCATACTCGTCTTACTCACAGTTATTTAATGACAAAGGATGAGCCTCCAATCTGTGCGATACTTGTAATGTACATCTATCAGTTAAACATATTTTGTTAGAATGTAGAAAATTTCATCAGCAAAGAATTGGTTTTACTCAAAACATATTTTCTCTGTTAGGACAAAGTAGCTATATACCGCAGATCATTGCTTTTTAAAATATTGTCAATTAATCAACCGTATCTAGTGTTAAATTGCTTAAATATCCATATGTATTTGTATTTTAGGTTAGATTAAGTTTTAGTTATCTATGTAATCCAATGTCGCTTGTCACCTTTGGGAATACGAATTCACTAACCCGGTGGCCTACCTGTGGCCTACTCCTGTGGCCAGATTGATTATGAAACTGCACCTGCTACTTAACAATGGCTTCCTTCCATCAGATCCCGCATGCGGATATTTTAACTCGACACCAAAATCCAAAATATCAACAACAAAGGTAAGATAGAATGGTCAAGTTAAAAATTAAATGGTTTTTCTTCTAAATACAATTAAGATGGCCCAAATACAGCCAGATATGGAAGAAAAAACCGTAGAGGTTCTGCTCACGTGTTAATATCAAATCGATCCAAAAACTCTCACCCGACTTCGACGACTGACACCAAGCGACTCTCCAACTACTCACTCCCAGGCCGGATATCAGTAAATGACACGGGATACGCGTCAGCCAACAAACTTCGCAAATCTTTGTTCCAAACTCATAATCGCGCTCGTCCGTGTTGATAGCCAGCCCATCCACACAGAAATGCAAACCAAACAATAATATAGCTGACAACACGACAATCGAGGCCAAAAATCAAAGCAAAAATCTAATAACAAAAACCCCCACTCCATCTCCATCGATTAACAAAAATGTCACAGCCATTAATAATTAAATCCTAACACTACAAGGTATGCATCACTATTTACAACAAGTGATAAGTTTAAATTACAACAAAATACGGTAAGAGAAACTATTTACGAGCACCGGAGAAATACAAAACTATCAGAGATCCAATTAATAATGGAACTGTAGAAGGGAAAATCAGGCTAATCACTTAGTGGATGCGACATAAAAAAACTTTAATTTAAAGCTGACTCTTTGAGCTTTTTAAAACTTTATATTAATGTATGATTATTACATTTGGACGACCAGTTATCTGAAAATCACTACTATGGAATAGTTTTTTATTAAAATTTTATTTTCATGTCATTTATTATAAGTATCATTGTAATCAGTAATTACAAGTACTTTTAAATGTTTAAAATACTTAAATTGTTGTCATAACGTCCTCTAGGTGGCAGCACTTATTTTTATTGTAACATTTGTTGCATTTGTCCGGTGGATGATGTAGTATTAAAATTTAGTAATTTTTAGATGGGTGTAATTAGTTGTCTAATTGTGATAATCGTACATTATTATATAGTTTTAAAAAGCTCAAAGAGTCAGCTTTCAGAATATGCATTGGTTACTTGCAAAAATTTTAAATAAATCCGTATAATTTCAATTTGTATAAAAAAACAAAATTTTTTGCGGTAAATGAATAGGAAACTAAAATAAAAACAGTGACCTCTTAGAGTTGAGCTACAGCGCCCCTCTTTGGCGAGAATTTTTTTCTTATCGCATCCAAACATTTAGAAGGGTAAAAATTAAAAAAAAAATAAAAATATTTGAACCGCCCTAGGCTGTATACAAACATTTATACGCTTTCACTTGGAATTAGACAGAGTGAAAATACAATTTTACCATTAAAAATTTTATTGTCAACACACAAATAATAATACAGTTCAGTGAAACTAAAAAACATGATCAAAATGTTTTCAATGCTGTTCTTAGCAAAAATTTAACTCACAAATTTAAATCCCTGCCCATAAACTCATGCCAGGAAAGTTTAACTTTGTCTCCATTGCTACAGGGGGATTCGTAAAATTCCAGACTCAGTTGTGTCCATTCGCTCTGCTATTTATCTTAAAAGTTGCTTCGTCACTCCAAAGAAGGGTTTTGTAAAAGTTGGGATTCGTTTTTTGTCGCATTGTGTACAATCGTCTCATCTTAATTTAGGCCTCGAAGTTAGGTAGGCCTATATGGTCACAATTAAATACTTTTTTTAATCATTTGTAGGTTTAAATTTGTTAAACCATACTCTTTGGACGGTTGGTTTTCTTTAAGATTTAGTCAATAATTGTTCGAAGCATTGCGGCCAACATTAATATTATCTTCTGTAGTAATAGACTTTGCTCTACCTAAACGAGAAAGTTTCGTTACCGACCCAGTCCCATTAAATCTTAATGATTTAATTGCGAATACCATGTCCAGATGGAGATTGAACGTTTGAAAAAAGTTTTGCAAACAAAACACATTTATCATGCATTCACCATGTTTGCAAAACAAACGCCATTTTGTTTACTGGAATCGCGATCGAGAAGGAGTAACAAAACAAAATTTGATGGTAGGTATACATCACAGGTGGTCCAAACAAAATCTACGGTTTTACCAAGTCCACTGTTAAAAATGTTGCGAATTTAAGAATTTTAAATATAAACAAAATAAAACAATGTTACGGTTCTTACATTAATTTTATTGCCAGAATCTGAGGATATATTTCTGATGCTTACTCTTCTGTTGCAGTTAAAGATTAGTAAACGTAAAAGTCTCTGAATCACTATAGTTACTTGATGAGCCATTATTTATTAAAAGTAATAATGGTGGCACTTTTGTATCGACATCCAAGATTTTGTCCAGATTTCACGTGTTTTCTTCTTCTTTTAATATATACATACATATAGTCACGACTTTTTCCCGTAGGGGTAGTCAGAGACCGCTTTTTTCCACTTGCTACGGTTCTTACACACATCTCTCGCTTCTTCTAATCTCATCAGTGCTCTCATACATACTCGTTGGTTGTTGGTGGTACTCTTGACCTGGCCTTTTTGCAAAACAAAGTCGATCTGATCGTGATATGTTCGCAGAGGTCGACCTCTATCGACTTACCCATCCACACTCGCCTTACAAATCTGTTAGGTCAATCTTCCTTTATTCATCCTCTTTATGTGTCCAAACCATCTAAGCATTTCTTTATCTATCTTTGTAACCACATCTTCTTTCACACCACAGCGTTTTTCTTTTAATACATGATCAATTGCCTTTTGACAATTTGCCTTGGTCATTTGTAATAGGGCGCTGTCTTATAACATCTTTTAATTTAAATGTCGTCTTATGTTGAGATATATATCCTTTAACTTGTGCCCATATCTTCTTATTGCGCTGTGAATTTGTTCTGTAAATTTAACTTTTTTTTACCACCTGCATTTTTCTTTGGGGGTTTAACACCTTCACTTTATACATCACTGCGAATTTTATATATTGTCGATTTGCATATACCTGTCATATTACTTGTCTTTTCAACAGTGTCATCAACAGAAACCGAAGGGTTTTCAAATCTTAATAAATTATAAATATTCGTAACCATTACTTTCTCGTTAACCGACAGCGGACACTTTTTTATACGTTTTACAGGTGTAAACCTTGTAATACACTGCATTTTTTTCTCCTGGCACTTCTTCTTCTTCAAGTGCCGTATCAAGTCCCCCTGACGTTGGCAATTACTTGGGGCAAGTCTTTCTCGATTCTGCGCCAATCGAAACAGTTCCTCTGCGCTGCGTATACCGGTCCATTCACGGATGTTCCCCAGCCAGGAAATCTGCTTTCTTCCTACTCCTCTACGTCCTTCCACTTTTCCCATCATGATCAGTTGTAGGTTTCTGTACCGCTGTCTCCTGAAGATATGTCCAAGATATGAGATTTTTCTGCACTTAACTGTATTTAGCAGAAAACGTGTTGCGTTGGCCCTGTTTAGCACCATTTCGTTGGTCTGCATAGCTGTCCAGGGTATTCTCAGCATTCGCCGGTATAACTACATCTTAAACGCTTCTAACCGATTAACTGTAGCGGCCTTAATGGTCCAGACCTCTGCCCCGTACTGCAACACTGATCATATGTAGGATTTTACCATTCTCTGCCGTAATTTTAGGTTTAGATTATCATTGCGGAATAGTGGTTTCATTTTTTGGAATGTTGTTCGGGCTGTCTCTATTCTACATCTTATTTTTCTATCTGGATTTAGATGTTCGGTGATATAACATCCAAGGTACTATTGACCGAAATTAATTTTAATATTATAATATTTAATAAAACAAGGTTAACAAAATTCAAACGTCAACTGTATTTCTTATTTTCATAACCCTAGGCGGGTAGACATTTTATTAATCATAATACCACCACTTCGGTATTTAACACTTTCCCTAGGTCATTAACAATTAAAATGGGATTAGAGATTTCCAAGAAGTTAATGATTTAAAAATTAACAAAATATTCCGGTTTCTCGTATAATTGTCCCATTTTAGATTTTAAAAAATTGTTTTTAATAAATACAGTGTTGTTTATTTATTTATTTACAGAAATCATATTATTTATAATGACAATTATTGTAAAAGCAACATTCTTAAAGCAAACATACCAAAATAATACTGTCTCTTTGACAGTGATAAAATTCCCGAAAATATACAAATAGCAAGAGCAAGAAAGAAAGCGAGAAGAGCGTATGTCTCATTCTTCTCCGATACTTGAAGGCAAGCGAGACACTACTCCCACTCTACCCGACACAGTGTTAACCCCCAACAATTTCCGTCACACAAAAAGGTTGCGGATCAGAATTTCAAATCCCTCCCAAAAGAAGTTTTACTTCCAAAAGTAACGTGCCGTTGCATTACTTCAAGGGTAATGGGGAAACGTGCTTATTGTACTCATAATGTCAATTTAAAGTTGGGAATACATTTTTAAGCCTCCTCTCTAGAAAATACCACTAGCCGCCATTGGATAACAACATATCCTTTGACTGTTAGTGTTAACTGACTTAAGTTAAGTTTACTACTAAATATCACTACACTAAACAGAACAATGTAACAACTGACAAATGGCTTACCCTATATATATTTCATTAAACGAATATAATTTTACAATAATAACAATCGATATTCGTTAAATATACAAAATTGTTTTACAAAATACAAAAGTATGTAATTGCAAAATATATTTTCAGCTGCGTTTTGAATTAAAATTTTTTTTATTATTAGCGGCAGTAAATTTTTAGAGAGAAGAATTAAATAGAAAATTTTCCACCAAAAGGGATCTACGTACTTAAATAATGGCACGGGTAGGAAGAGTGCATTTCTGCTCGAAAATTGAATTTAGATAAAGAGGATTCCTAAATAAATATCCTTTTTAAAGGTGAATCCTGAGCAAGAAAACGAATAAACAAGATTAATGGGTCCGCGTACACTGTAAAATATGTCATTGGAATGATCCGCTTATTCCTAAGTTATTGTAAATTTAATATTTCACAATTCGAAAAAAAACAAGCCGTGAGGTGTCATTGGATAACCGATAGAAACGAAGTTCCTTACGATATTCGACAAATATATTTTTTTTATTTTTAAATTTTGATAAAGGTATTTTACAAAAGAAAAATAATTCGCGTATAAATTTTTAATGTATTTTTCTATTTTCCAGTCGCTGTCGATTTTTTTTTTGATACTGTGCAGGTGTTTTTGTTATACTTAATTCACTTTCCTTATTTTTTAAATATTTATTTCAATAATTAACAAAGTAGTAAAGCACGCTTACTTATACCATAACGATGCTTACTTATATAATAACGTTGGGGTGTTGGCAGGAAAACAAATAAATGGGGCACTGCATAGCTTTATAAACAGCCAGAAAGTGTCAAAAAAGGCACGTCTGGCTGTGCACAGAGGTGTCTTGGTTCCTACACTAATGTATGGTAGTGAATGTTGGATAACAGAAGAGGCATGAAAATTAGGATTAATGCTGCAGAGATGAGTAGTCTGAGAAGTATAGCCGGAGTGACTCGGTTGGATAAAGTGAAGAATAGTGAGATAACGGAACGCTGTGGTGTAAAAGAAGATGTGGTTACAAAGATAAATAAAGGAATTCTTAGATGGTTTAGACACGTAGAAGAGATGTAAAAAGGAAGATTGACGAAACAAATTTATAATGCGAATATAAATGGACAAGTTGGTAGAGGTCGACCTCGGCGAACATATCTCAGATCAACAATGTTTTGAAGAAAGGCCAAGTCAAGAGTACCAACAACCGGCGATCATGTATAAGAGCACTGATGAAAGTAGAGGAAGCAAAAGATGTGTGTAAGAACCGTAGCAAGTGGAAGGAAGTGGTCTTTGCCTACCCCTACGGGAAAAAGGCGTGACTATATGTATGTATGTATGTTACACAGTTACTATATAACTATTACTTACTAGGGGTCGATATTTTTTTGTCATAGCATATTATTTATAAATCAATACTACTATTTAACAAACTAAAGCTTAAATAAAATTTCATTTCGTAAAACTACAAGTTAAACAAATAAAATTTTTGCCATGTCAACATATTTCAAAAAAAGATATAATATATTTACAAAAATGTATAATATAATGACTATTATTAATTTTAAGTTTAATTATTTGAACATATAAACCTACCGCACATTGTTTTACACTAATTAAAATTACTTTAGTATATCATCTTTCAAGACCTGTTTAAAAGTCTTTCTAAACCATGTTTTTAGCCGTTTACGTTTTTATGACCAATAAACGTCACAGTTAACTTGTAGGTGTCAAAGGATCAAGAATACCAAAACAATATAATTTAATTTTTTTTTTAATTATATTACCTTTACAAACCAATCACGTGATACAAATCATCCCCGCCAATTATTCCATATTCAAACAACATTTTATGATTGATTTAGTCGGATTATACTTTCTCCCTTCCTCTTTCTGCAGGGAGAAAGAGTAGAGGAAGAGAGATGCTGACTAACGCATTCTTGTTACGCACTGTTTTTGCTGTCCGGCCCCAGTTTCCGCAACGTGCGACAAGGGACTTTGTTTCAATTAAGGCGAACTCCCACTACTCGTGTATTTGGCAAAAATTTGTCACTTGCTTATATTTGCCATGTAGTGCAAGTGGTCATTACTCGGCCATTACTTCTACAATTATTGGCAACTGGCGAAGTCCCGCCGGTTGTCGGTAAAAATGCCGCAAGTCCAAGGGATTTCAATTATTTGCCTATTTGACAAGTGCGTAGTTGTCGATGCACTCCCACTAATTGTCGGCCGCAACTAATTTCTGGTCTACAGTTATTCTGTTGTTGGCTTCTGTCGCGTGTGCGACTGAAAGAGATGGCCGCGAGGCAACGAAACCGGCTGTACTTGCCAAGTACACAAATATTGGCGTACTTGCCGTATACAGGAGTAGTGGGAGCGCCGTACTTGTGACATTGAGTTCTAAATCTAAACTTGGTGTACTTGCCAAGTACGCAAATATTTGCTTACTTGCCAAATACACGAGTAGTAGGAGTCCGCCTTTATACAATTATTAAAAAATAAAAAAAAACCTTTTTTAAAGAATACAAGTGATTATACCAATAGGTGATCACCCGTTGTTTATGTAAATACCTAACTAACAGCTGTTTTCTTTTGCAACAACTTTTGTCATTTTCGTTGCCTCCTTATTTATTTATTCCGTACTAATGGTATATTTTCGTATCCTCTTGTGCGTCTGATTATAAGTGGCTTATCGGTATTATCCATCTGTGGACACATGCGAAACTATAAACTTTTTTCGTGTTGGTAATTTTGTCGATACTTCGTTATTAGTTTTGCTAAAAGAAACTTTTGATATCCAGAGCTTGTCAAGCTTAAAATAAAAAACTTATTATTACTAATAGCCTAGTATATAGGGGGGTTTTAGCTTACATTAATTGCGGCAATAGATTTCTTTTCTAGGATCGTTTGATATAGTGTGGATATGCCAAAAATCTAAGTTCACGATTTCGAAAGTGAGGGAATAACTTTTCGTGGCCGAAATACCTCAAAATTTTCGGGCTTTTTCCAGTTTTTCGAACTTAACTCGAAAAAGGTTCCTATTTTGTAAAAATCGTACTATGGTAAATAAAAGAGGACAAAATTTCGCGTCGATTAAAAAACAATTCAACTGGTTCGGTAATTCGATTTTTATGCGACCAAAAAACATCAAATCTTTCCGAAAAACTTTATTCTACCCATTTTCAATGTGCAGCAAATTTACATCAAATTTTATAAATTTCCCTCTTTTTCTAAAAGTTAAAGAGCATCAATATGTGAGTTCAAAAAGCAACAATTTTTTTAAATTGGTCCAATTTTAATAAAAAAATTTTGGCTGTCAAGGCAAAATTAAGGAAAACCATAAATACACACTATCGGGTTTTCACACTTTGTTATGTTTACAAAACAGTGAATTAATTCTGATAATTAATGTAATCTGAACCACTTTTTGGATCCTTTATACACTGTGCTATAGGCATTTTTATGTCTACTGATGACATCTATTTTAACTAGGTAAATACATACATACATACATTGTATATGAGTTATGTCTAGAATTTTCTGAAGAATCCAAAAAATAAATAATATACAGGGGGTTGTATTTAAAATAAGAAAGTTGGTATTGGCCACTGTCACATGACACACCTTATATAATTATTTTTTTTTGAAAAAAATGCGCATCTAAAAATATAAATCGACGTGTCCAAGCGTTTTTCCCAACACGCTCTCATTTATTCGTAATCGCATTTATTTCATTTGGCTGTTCCACACTGTAGGTCAAAACTATAATTAAAGTAGAAGATACCTAATTAGATCTGGGTCGTTGATTATAAAGATCTTTTACGATGGCAATGTCTTAAGACAGGCTTAATAAAAAAAAATTTAACAGATTGACTCGAAAATTTAAGCTAAGAAGTTAAATTTAATTTTACTGCAAACCTTTAATCTTAATAAGTGAGCTTTAAAATAAGTTTTAATATTAGTTAAATTTTTAAATAATTTAAACGTTACCTTGCTTTAATCAATTTTAATAATTGATGAAATATCTTTCAGGGTTAACTTTTTTTTGGGTTTTTGCAGTGTCTCATGAATAAGCTTGGGTTACTGGGAATCGGGAAGGGTGGTATTAAAATGGAATAAGGATTACATTTAAGACATTTTTACTGACCTCATTTAAGGTTTTATAAAATTACCTTTAAGATTCCTTTTAGGATTATCTAGTGACGAGTAGAATAACTATTAATTTAAAAAATAACCTAACGTCAATAGTTTTTGGTAAAAAAAATATTTTTGCAATATCTAAATTATTAATATTAAAAATATCAGTGATTAAATATTTAAAAAAAACATTAATAATTAAGCTTGGGTTGTCTGGCTTCTACATAAATAAATACATACTTGTTTATCTATTTTAAGAATAATTAATTCCATTTTCTTGCTTGTAAAAACATAAATTATGTCTTTATTAATATTTTAACCAAGGATAAAGTAAAAGGTAAAATAGTAACTTACTTTATTTAATTTGTACTAGTTTGATTTTATCTTTACCACATTGTTTAGCTAGCAAGAAATTTTGCAAAGTTTGGCAATATTCTCAAAACTAGAAATAAATTACTATTGAAAAGCATCCGACGTGTCTAAATTCGACGAAGTTGGACTAAAACGTCTACAGGAGATGACGATAGCCGAAGAAGTGAATAAATAAACAAAATTCCATAATATCCCGTTGATATAAACCGATTGTTTATCAATTTTTTAATAAAACTATAATTTTTTTTATTTTGTCTCTAGCAAAAAAATCATCTGGTAACCATTATAAAATATTTAGGATACGCCATGAATCCAGTTTACATGCGTTTTGTTAAAGGTGGAGTGGGGATGCTGCAAGTGTGTCACTCGCCGCTCTAGCACACTTCGTGTGGTGTGTTGTTAAAAGCACCTTCAATATCTAAGTGGGTGTCTACAACTGCGTCTTAATAACTGAAAGAGCAATGTCGACAAAGAAGCCCGTTCGGTATGCATGCTGATTTTGATGCAGCGGTTGCTGCGTCAAAATGACGTCACGCAAATAAAAGTCGACCAGCATATTTAATGTTTTTAACACAAAGTACGTCAAGCAGATCGGTCTGAAATCTTTTGCTAAAGTTTATCCTATTTTTTCCGTTTTCGGAAGAAACACCACCTTTGCCAGTTTCTATGCACTGGTTGTATAGCCCAACGCCACGCAGGCCTTTAAAATTCTATAGGACTAGTGTAACATTTTATAAATATAATTTTTATTATAGATTATATATAAATATATAACACCGAAAACAGGTTCGCAGCAGGACTAAAGAACAACCAAGGACTTAGTTTACTCAGCATAGTCGGCAAACTGTATGCAAAGATATTGATTAAAAAATGACGAATGAAACTGATAAGATGATAGGGGATGTGCAAGCAGGATTTAGAAGAGAAAGGAAATGTATGGATCAGGTCTTTTTATTAGGAGGTATAGTCGAAAAATTCTTGGCTAGAAGTCAGGTCTACTGCGCTTTTATAGACTTGGAAAAGGCCTATGACAGAGTGGTAAGGAATGAATTGTGGTCGACATTGTCTATGTATGGGGTGAGCGGTAGTTTAATACGAGCACTGAAATCACTTTACGAGGATTCCACTACTTGTGTCAGGATAAACGGAGCTTACACTTACTGGTTTAACATCGAAAAAGGTGTGAGACAGGGATGTGTGGTTTTGCCATGGCTGTTTAACTTATACATAGACGATGATCAAATCATATTAGCGTCATCTGGAGAGGAGTTGCAGGCGATGGTTAATGTTATGCATAATGCCCTGAAAATCAAAGGGATGAAAATAAATGTAAGCAAAACGAAAGTAATGGTTTTTGAAAGAGAAGAAAGCTTGACAGACTGGGGTTCTGATTTTGGAAGAAAGAATGAAACAAGTAAATGAGTTTGTATACTTGGGTTTAAAGTTTACGAGAGATGAAATGTATGACAGTGGCATTGAGCGAAGGGTGTTGGCAGAATGAATGGGACACTGCATAGCTTTATGAACAGTCAGAAAGTGTCAAAAAAGGCACGTCTGGCTGTGAATAAGAAATATTGGTTCCTACACTTATGTATGGTAGTGAATGTTGGGTTTGGCAGAAGAAGCATAATAATAGGATTAATGCTGCGGTGATAAGTAGTCTGATAAGTATAGCCGGAGTGACTCGGTTGGATAAAGTGAAGAATAGTGAGATAAAGGAACAATGTGATGTAAAAGAAGATGTGGTTACAAAGATAAATAAAAGAATCGTTAAATGGTTTGGACACGTAGAAAGGATGGGTAAACAAATATTAACGAAACAAATTTATTAGCCGAGTGTGAATGGACAAGTCGGTAGAGGTCGACCTTGGCATACATATCTCGATCAGATCAACATTGTTTTGAAGAAAGGCTAGATCAAGAGTACCAACAACCGACGAGCGTGTATGAGTGCACTGATGAAAGTGGAGGAAGCAAAACTCTCAGTTAAGCTGTCAACTGCTTTGTAAAATTTCTTGCAGTTATTCGTTTGGGCCTTGATTACAAAATCTTTTTGTTGGACGGTTTTTCTGTAGCTGTCTACCAAAGCACTCTGTAGATGTTCAACACAGAACTTGATTTTCGCCGCGTTTTCATGCCTCTTAGAAAAGTCCTTGAAGCTGATCGCTAGATTCTTCTGAAAAGAGTCACCTTCGGTCGAATCTGCCTAGAGATCATTAACAACTTACCTTTACGACTTTTGATCTGGGATTCTATTATGTCTTTAAAGAAATGCCTAAAGCATCTTTATCTTTTCTGTTGATAAGCAAGCTGGTAAAGCAGTACGTAACAATTTAAATACCCAAAATACATTTGTTTTTAACTGAAAAAAGAAAGTAAGACAATCAACATTTTTTCTTTTTATATTTCCTTTAATATTATGTCGTGAATTGGAAATGTTTGCAAATGGATTTCTAATTTTCATTAGCTGAAGTTCCACGTAGACTTTATCAAAAACAAAAGAAGTATCGACTTTACCTTCTGCATAATTCCTCGCTTTTAAAACTTTGCAAACAAACTTTTCGCAATTCACCCAGAGATTTTATTGCAAATTTCTGCAAACATCAATATTTGCATCCTAATGAAAATGCATAAGGCGAAGTAGGCGAAAGGATAATTTTTTTCAAGAACCATTTTAAGAAAGCAATTGCATTAACGATCCTTAATAACGTCAAAAAAATTAAATTTAGAATTGAGTCCAAAAAATCTATTTCGCTATCTCGTATCGAAATGTATCTTGGTTATATTTAGCACTACTGGATTTTCTCAATTTTTTTTAATTTAACTGTGTTTGTGAATGAAAACAAATAAAAGATCACTTAAATATTTTTATCTATCGGTTCAGAAAGTTTTAAAAATAGAGGAGAATCGAACAGACTGAAAAGTGCGTGGTCTGGCTTTTTGCCCCTCGATCATAGTCGGCGCAATGGGGATATTTCTTTATAATATTCTAGCATTACTTTAAAGATGAAATAATGGTAAAATATGTTTGTTATAGGTAAAATTAAACCTATAAGGTATTTATTGGCCTTTTAAATTTTACTTTATTTACTTTTATTTCGATGTTGTCACATTAACAAATAAAGCCGTGTAGAGTCATTGGACACCACGAAGTTCCTTACGCTATTCGACAAAAAAATTTTTTTATAAATTTTCATCAAGGTATATTGCAAAAAAAATTTTATGTAAAATTATTATCTTATGAGGATCAACAAATTTATGAATTAATAATATAATAAATGGTTGCAAACATAAAATAATAATAATTAAATCCAATGATATTCTATCATAGAAATTATAGACTTGCCTTGGTTGCTGGTTTTTCATATTAGATTTTTAAATAAAAAGAAGTTTTTCAGTTCATTAAGAGCGGCACTTTATTGAATCAAAAGCCTCATTTTTTATTAAAAAATTAATAACTTAAAAACCTTTGATTGCAGAAAATCCAGATTGGTCTCTAAATATGCATCTCATTTTCCGATGCGTTGTTTTCAAGTTATTTATTAATAAATGTGCTGTGCAAGTAGTCGGATTACTTTCTCTCTCCCTCTCTCTGTACACACATCTTTTGCCTCCTCTACTTTCATCAGTGCTCTCATGCATGCTCGTCGGTTGTTGGTACTCTTGTTTCGTCAATCTTCCTTCATCCATCCTTTCTACGTGTCCAAACTATCCAAGCATTCCTTTATCTATCTCTTAACATACAAAAGAACTTAAACTATGAATCATCGATATACACCGCCGAGATGGCAGCTATACTGTTTGCACTACAGTATATATTTCGCGAAAAAAGTTCTAGTTGTGTGAGACAGTAAAAGCGTTGTTGATAGATTGGCAAGTTTACATACGGTGAAAAAAGTATATCACATAGAATCTGAAATTTTGTTTCTCAACTATAAAACTAATTTAGGAAAAAAGGTTATCATTTCAAGGATAAAGGGCCATGCAGGTATAATCAGTTATAAAATGGTAGATAAGCTAGCCAAATCTGCTCTAGAAGTTGGCGAAGTAGAACTTTCAAACTTATTGCCTATTTCAGGTATTGAAATTATTAGTAAACGACACCTCAAAGAAACTTGGCAAATTCATTATCAAAATATTCAAACGGAAAGCAATTATAAACAATTGCATCCCAAAATTCCTATACAAAGACGGTTTTATTCTGAATCAAATCGCCATTTTATAAAAGTTGTAAACAGGCTGAGATGTAACCACGGTCTTATACCCCTTCATATGTTTAAAATAAGTCTTACGGACTCACCCAATTACAAATGCGAAAATGAAGGTAGCTTATTGCATATACTTCGTGAGTGTTCCGAACAGTCAGAAAATATATAAAAGCATTATGACCAACATAATAAATTAAAAATTCCATTTCCCATCTACTTCCCATTCTACTTCTACGCTTTCTAGGTGTTTGGATCGATACATAATGATGCCTTCAAACACATTAGTTGAAATTTTATATACCTATATTAACACGCTTTTATTAGTTTCACCTGTATTTTGTTTGCTTGCATGTATGTTTGTAACTGATTCTTTGGCCTTGATTTTGCCCTAATTTAAGCGATCAGATTTAATTAAAACCTCGCACACTCGTCAATGACCGACGACAATGCAATAATTCGATCAAAATATCCGATTATCCTGATTACATTTGCCAGGATTCATACATTTCTTCAGGGATCCTTTGCATGAGAGTAAGAGAGATAGAACCAGTGCGTGAACTAGGCATGCACGCTGAACAAATATTAACACAGTTTATTGCATCGGTGGTTTAGTAGTAGAATGCTCGCCTGCCATGCGGGCAGCCCCTGTTCGATTCCCGGCCGATGCATTCTTTTTGTGCTTTTACCATTTACTACATAATTTTTTTAGTGAGTAAAACGAATCGAACTAAAAAGCGAAAAATAAATTATAGTTTAAAAAAACACGCTTTTAGAGTTAATCAAACTGAAAAGTAAAAAATAATTCTTAACATAGGAATAAAATTACTGACGAAAAAATTAATGCCACTGTTCTAAAGGCGTGGGAACGCAGAGTAAGTTTAAAAATGTCATACAAAGCACCCCACACTTTTAGAACAGTGACATTAATTTTCTCGTCAGTAATTTTATTCCTATTTTAGGAATTATTATTTACTTTTTAGTTTGATTAACTATAAAAGCGTGTTTTTTAGTTTTTTTTAACTATATTTTATTATAACTTATACCAGCAATTTCTTTTTTGTTACTTCTGCGATTAATTGTTATGCACCTGGTAAAATCTTCCTATACCACCAAAAAAAAAAAAATTACGATAGGTTTGATTAATTTTGTTTAAAAGAGACATTATGGCGGCCTGCTAAAGTAGTTCTTTTTTATGCTAGCAAATTTAGCTTCAAATCGATGTTGGTTTCTCACGTCCTTTATTTTGTGCAATAAATTTTCAGTATTGACCCATTGTTAACTGCTTTCCTGCGAATGAATTGTTTAGGCGAATTCAAATAAAGTGAAAAAACGATGTTTAAAAAACAGCCGAATCCTAAATATCGACAGGGCCATGCATCACTCCTTTTAGATCGTTTGCCCTTTCGCCCTTACGCTGGTCTTTTATAACAAAACATAAATTCGTTAGCAGATAACGTTCCTCGAGAAGATCGATCAGCCGATTGATCACAACAAGACCATAAAAGAACGTTATCTTGGCGAGCATATCAGTAGAAAAAAATGATCTAATTATACCGAGTAATGGATTGCAAGCAATTCGTCTGGGGCGCTAACGGCAAATCGAAACTCCGTAGCTTGTAAAAATTACCAGAAATTTGTTTTCGTGATATAAGCCGAGGGAAATTTGTCTGATGCTGGATGGATAATTTTCTCAGTCTATGTAATCCAGAGATTAAGCCATTTATCACTCGCTAAACAAACTCATTTTATTCGTGTTATTATCACGTACCAAAAAAAATGTTCTTCTATAAAAATTACACCAAGAAAATTCTAAGGCTAGTTTACATTAGTCAAGTAAACGGTAGAGTAAAAAACCAAGTAAAAGAAAGCATATTAACTCGACCATTATAAATAGTTGGTCTAGTAAAAATCCGAATAAACAGGCAAAGGGACAAATAGTATCAAGGAGGTGTTCCTAGCCTATTTTGCAGAATTACGACATACGTACCAGCCAAATACTTTACGGAGTAAATGTCAAAATAAACTTGGATTTGAGTCAATATTTTAAGCTAACATCGTTTTTAAAACAGCAAAATGTGGGATACTGCTCTAAAAAAGCCAACATTTTTGACAAAATTAAAGTTTTAAATTTTAGGAAGAAATTACCTAATACAATTTACCTTCTGACAAAAATTGCCACCATTTTTGGATGACTGGTGCTTGCAGGCGCGATGAGCTTTGCAAGATAATGGTTGATCTCATAGACGATAAAGGAAATTCGATAATCGTCAAAATCCCTGACAGTAAAAACAAACTTTATGAAAATTTGTAGTATACAATGAAACATATAGGGGACATTATTTACAACTCTATCATAAATATGCAAACTTGCGAAAACAAAGGCGTATTTGCAGTATAGACAAGGAGCAAGTAGTACTCAACGTGTTGGAAAAAAATTCATTCGGTAAAATGCCTCTAAAAATAATAACATATCTACAATTAAAAAATCCAGAGCACTAAACCATGTAACCAACTGCACTTCCGAATTAAAATAAATTATAGATTAAAAGAAAACTAAAAAAAAACGGTTTTAGAGTTAATAAAACTAAAAAGTAAAAAATAATTCTTAACGTACGAATAAAATTACTGACGAGAAAATTAATTAAATCTCACTGTTCTAAAAGCGTGGGGTGCTTTCATTCCGAAACGCAGCGTTAGTTTAAAAATATTATACATAGCACCGCACGCTTTTAGAACAGTGACATTAATTTTCTCGTCAGTAATTTTATTTCTATGTTAAGGAATTATTTTTTCTTTAGTATGATTAACTCTAAAAGCTTAGTTCACGCACTGTCAGTTACAAACATGTAAACAAGCAAGCAAGCAAACAAACAAGATACAGGTGAAACCAATATAAGCGTGTTAATAACCCTTATCAGGCCTTTTTAATGAACTTATTGAATCTGCAATCAATTTGCCTAATGTTAATAGTTGTTCTTTCGTTATGATGAATATTTTTACGGTTTTTTTAATCCGTCTCTGTCGACCTTGCCTAGAGACGACGGCGCCGACCGAATTTAAGGTGCATAATTAATGAGCTGTTATTATGCTGACCTCCGTCTGGTAAACTCTCGAACACCTCGTCTAGCGGTTTCGAGAAGGTAGAAGGATTGTTCCGGACTCTCGAGAAAAAGGTCGATTAATCTGAAATTATAATTTAGAGGTATAAAAAGGACATCGGCCGCGAATAGGACAGTTTTTAAGTTCTTATAAGTCATAAAATTTAATAAGTTGTAAAGTTTAGCTTTTTCTTTTAAATTTAATAAAAAAATTATTAAAGAAATTATAATTTTTTTATTTTTGTGTTTATCTATTATGAAGCTCGTAAAAAACGCAAAGTGCCTTTTCCGCACGCAAAAACTGTATGACGCGTTACGAAAAATTTTTACTGAACAAACCCGAATTATTTTTTAGTTTTCTACCTATCCTAGAGACGGGGTCACATTTTTTTAAAACATCATTACTTAATACCAGGTTCGGTTATTACTTCATAATTTTCATATCAAAATATTCCGAAAACGGTACACAGTATCGAGTTTTACCAAGAGTACCTTTTTGGTGTAAATTTGAATGATGTTTAAGTTCACTTATAATTTTGATTAATAAATTTAAACTTAAAAAAGTAATGTTCAATACTACTTGGTACGAACCGTATAAGTAGCGCCCTTTACGAGATTCAGATATAAAAACAAATTTATAGGATGTATCACCTTCTAAAACATATTCCTATAAAATTTCATTACAATGTTTTCAGTAGTTTCGGCAAAATCGTAATAAATGTGTATTAATTTTTTTTCTTCGATGTCCTTCATCTTGAATACGGTTGGCGTTACGAAAATTTTTTACTAAGCAAACCCCAATTATTTTTTAGTTTTCTACCCATCCTAGAGACGGGGTAACTTTTTTTTAAACACCCTTTATTTATTCAAAAAACGATTTTGGAGTGTTATTATTAAAAAACCTCTTAATTACATTTTTGAAACCCTGCTACTGGTCTATGTTAAAGCATAGAGTACCCCCTATACCCTTACCCCCCCAGAAGTACCATTAAACATCCCTAAACGACTTAAATCTATTGAATCTCACACAATACTGGTTGCTTTAATCTGTATCATAATCCATTCACAGGGGTTTTTCTTAACGTATACCTTCGAAAGCTGGTATTTCAGTGGACAAATTAAGTTAGTTGATTCGTTACTAATGCGTGTTCGAAATGGCACGCGCCCTGTACATACATGGTGATAAATCTTAATGCAAATGACACATATAGTAGGGTTAGCGGGTGGTTTAACCCACCACCCCATTTTGCCTGAGATAATAAATTACCTATGATACTCCTATTAAGCTCTACCCAAATGAAATAGTGTGTACGTATGTACGTATTACTGTTGACCGGATTACGTTGTCATTTAAAGTTTGACAGAGCGAAATTTTTTTTAAAATTAACGACGAAATGCATAAAGTTCGAATTTTATTATAAGAGCAAAGGACGAATAGCGAAATCGATAATGAAAAAACTTGTCGCAAAATTTATGGTTTTATGGAGAGAATACAGAAAGTTTTCCCTCTTATTTCTCGTCAAATTGGAAGTTGGTTTATTCGATTAAGTTTCATTTGAGCGCAAGTATAATTGAGTTACTTATATATAAGGAACTTTTTAATTCGGTATTTCGAGACAATCGGCCGTATCACGTTTACTGCTAGGTCGTAATTTTTATTTGCAAGTTCGTCACTATAAAATTGAGTTTGTGAAATACCAAATTTTAAATGCATACTTTAACGCGAAAAAATAAATAATGTACTAGAGATTCTTTTGATTTATATTTAAAACTTATTCATTAAAATTAATCAAAAGTATTGTTACGGTTCTGAATTCTGAAAAGTCGAGAATACATTCAGTAGGGAGAGAAAGAGAGCGGTTTTAATCACTGTGATTAGACTTAAAGGTGTAAGGATTTGTAACACCCTACTCACTCTGATATTATCCTTATTAATATTAATGTATAATTCTTATTCTGGAATAACACTGGCCAACCACAAGGGGTATTTTGTAATGCTATTTTGAGACAACTGACGTTCAATTTACCAACACTATTTAATATTTGAATAGTGAAACTTTCAAAATTAATTATTTACCCGGATCAAAAGTAGAACATTCCATAAATTAGTAGGTACTTTGGTAGTTTTGTCGATACTTTAGTGCATGAATATTAATTCCGTGGTTATTTTTTAAAATGAATATGCCAAGTTAACGCCTACATGAATGTGAATATTAAATTATTACTGCGGGTCCCAAAAAGATGAAGGTAAGAAGAAAAAAAAACTCGTTTGAAAGTGTGTTATACCCATTTGAAGGCCCTATTCACAAATTAATGCTTTATTTTTTATTTTCCGAAATTATTTATTAACTTTCACTGGGATGTTAAAAAATACATAGATAGATATATTGCATCCGAAACTAGGAAACGTACGCAAATATCACTTTCATAGCGATACAACGAACATACAATGAATTTAAGGTTGGGATAATTGTTTGTGATGAGTGTTAGGAAAATGATGAACAATTCGAATTACTGTTAACTACGTTTATTTACCAAATCAAAAGAAAAACTTGGCAAGGGAGGCGATACGCGCCAGTGTCGTAGTTCGTTGAGAGACTGTCTCGGTGTACCTCTGTCCATCCTTTTTATCTTCGTCCCCCAGGTCGTTAGTTTTATGACGGTTTATAGAGAATGCGTAAATTGGTGGAAAGGAATTTAGAGTCCTAAAGATTTACATCGGTACTGCGAAAGTACGTGAGTAGATGAAAAGGAAAGGAGCTTCTGGTCATAAAGGTTAGGCTCGTATAGGTGCGTTATTGAAAAGGAACAGAACTTAGGATCGTAAAGATTAGGGTAGGTTACGTGCTTTCTTAAAAACATCAAGACTTGGGATTAAAAGAGTCTTCAGTAAAATTAGTTGTCGGAATTTTGAGGATTCAAAAATGGAAAAGTTTCGTTTCGTCGTCTGTGCATAAATTGTCAGTATGGTAGAGTTTTCTGGCCCTTTTTAAAGAAAGACAACATCATATACGAGTTAATATTAATATTTTTTTAAAAAAATAGTTAAAAACATTTTATTTATATAAAAAACATTTAAAAAAATAATTTTTAATAAAGTTTTAAAAGTGTAATTATTTAAAAACCTTTACCTCCCTAAAAGTGCCATTAAACACCTTTAAATGTGTTTTTAAATGCTGAAACAGTGCTACACACTTTTATAAGTTTAATTAAAGACTGCAAAATTTAAAAATTTAATTGGGTAGATACTTATAATAATGAAAATCCATAAAAATGATGGCTACACAAAGAAATAAATGCTTCTAATGGGAGTCACGAGCCCAATGCTTTATCAGCAATTTTTTATATTTAGATTAAATTTAGTAAAAAGTAAAAAAAGTAAAATCTCCTTAATTAGTGATTTCTGGTTTTCTTTATTTTCTGAAATAAAAATAATTTTGTAGAATAGTAACCGCGCTAAAACCGCTTCACACGAGATATGAAGATGAAAAAGCTATCAAAAACTTTCTCGCGATAGTCTATGGATCCTTTAAAAACCTCGAACGGAGCTACATAATTTGATTAATCCGTAAATAAATAGGTAAAAACGATTTGATTACCACTGTTACTCATTTTATTATTTAAATTTCATTGTAAGTATTGTCATTGTTATTTTTATCAAGACTATCATATCAAAGTCTTTAAAAATGAAGATATTTAATAAAAAACAAGGTACTTCCAGCACAAATACGTCATAATTATTTATAAAAAGTAAAATACCCATCAAGACATAGGAATGATGAAGAATAAGATTAAACTGATGCATTTACAAACATTCGTTCCACAATCTATATCTCTATATTTAAAAATCAGATAAAGTCTACGCACAGGCCTGGCCTCCTATAGACCCTTCAATTTTTCACTTTTCTTCAATTTAAGTGACAAGGTCCCTGCAAATGGCTCTGTTTCGTTTTCGGTTGGCCATCCTGTATACGAATGAAAGTAAACAGTCAGAAGTCAATTATCACGAAAACATGTTCGCATATACGTGCATTCTTGAATATCGCTCGAGCTTTGAATTTCGAAAATATCCCGCGTTGTGAATAGAGGGGTGACAACAAATACATTTTGCATTTTTACGGATTTTCTCTCTTTATTTAAATGGCAGGATTGCGCTGCGTGACGGACCGCTTTGTTTCAACGACAAAACCTTCGGATCCCAAATCCCCGAGACCTCGAATCGGATTAAACCGTTGCACACGATACTTAGTTTTAACTAGATTTCATATAATATATACATACTTCGCGTATATAATTAAAAGAACGTTCGTGCGCTTTGTTTTGGCGCACGACTAACTCGATAAAGAGAGAAGTTTCGGAACGCAGCAAAGGATCCCTTCTCATTACCGCTGGACAGAAACGTAATTGAGGATGGCTGGAACGTCCCGAAATGAACTAACGAAGCAAAACGGGGACAGTTGAAGTTTCGGTATCTACAAATGGTGCTAAGACAAAGTCCTTCCCCTTTCCAGTTTCATTAAATGTTGTAACTCTAGCCGGCGTGCCCGTTTCTGTGATGCAAGTTTACTCTGAATGTCAATTAGGAACATAATCGACGGTCTGCACAAAGGAACGGTTAATGTGTTATTATGGATGTAACAATAAAAGCCCGAGATGATCATTGAAGTTAACGTTAGGTCTATGATCATAGCCGAAATTAAAACCAATTCCTTTGACCTCATAATGCAATAAAATTTCGTTCGCTTGTTTTCGTACATGACGGTCATTATTTTGCTAAATTGTTAGGAGGCTGATTCGACCTCAAATTCACAATTATAAGGAACCAAAGCACAAATTATAGTGGTACTTTGCGAATAAACAACTATTTTTTTTTCACTTCATTGACGAAATATTACTCTAAACATATAAAAAAAATTTCCACTACATTTTAAGTACTCGCTGAATGAATTTGAAATTTTCTCATTTAATTTACCCGTAAAAATAATTTTTTTTCTTAATTATCTATAGCAGAGGTGCTCAAACGGTCGATCGCGATCGACAAGAGTACTTGAAGAGATGTTTTTTCAGCTGCTCGTTCAAAAACTTTTGAAAAAGTTGTTAAAAGATCTTTATATTCAGTTGAATAAGATTTCTTTAGTAAAACTCTCACTACTATATCGATCTCTCTCATTCATCACTTTTTTTACGTACTGTTTAACCTTTCTTCAATTATTCTATCACGTTCCCTGCGTCCACCCTTTTGCCCAGTTCTTACAATTCTCTTTCTATCCACCCATCATATATCGCTAGCCTTTTCCACTACAGACTAGGTTTAGCATATAGATTATGTTTATGTCTAATTTAAAATTTGTTACAAACAATTCATTGAAGTGAAACCGGAAAAAATATAATTTTGTACGAGTAATTATCTCAAAAAGACGATGTTTTGCAACGTCCCGATGCTATAATAAAACTTTTTGATTTAATGTGCGAATTTTCGATGATTACTGATATTTAACATCACGATTCCACAGCGCCATGAGAACGTACCACCTGGCACACAAACCAACTATGTGATTATATGCAATGTTCCATTTCTTCTATGTTCATAAAAACTACATAACATTCATACTTAATTGGTTGTCATGTCTACATCAGGGATTACACAAAACAAGTTGTGATTTAAAAATTCAAATTGCATCGCTTGCAGCAGAAAATAACAATCGATAAATGTTTAATGTACTACTTACTACTCGTTTAAACAATTTTTAACATCATCTTTATAACTTAAGAAATTAGTTGCGATTTGGATCGGTACCTATTTGTTTATTCACTCTAGCATATTTAACTAGAACTGTAAGGTTGTTACCATTAACTTTTTGGATCTATTTCATGTTCCGATATACTGTTGAATATTTTTCTGTTTGTTCCACATACCATTTCTATTATAAGGTATTTTATTAAATACAAGTATATGTAGATAGTTGCAAATGAGTATATGCAGATACTTATTTTTTTTAATGTTATATTTCTATCTATTAATGCGGTATTGTTATTTTCTTTTTAATTTTTGGTGAAT
Source organism: Agelastica alni (assembly GCA_950111635.1). NCBI lineage: Eukaryota > Metazoa > Arthropoda > Insecta > Coleoptera > Chrysomelidae > Agelastica > Agelastica alni. The sequence goes on from OX467716.1 coordinate 25,245,155, forward strand.
TGAAGTACAGTTCACAGAAGCAAACAAAAGCCGCGGAAAATATGCCAACTATTTTTAATGTTATTGCAAACGACCAATCGCGATGTAAGGTTTGAAAGTTTAAAGGGTGGCGCGTATAATCGAAATATTGCAATCGAATGATTTTATGAATAATACAATAATGAGTGCTGTCAGCTGTTATTTAAAACATTTGTTGTTAGCTTGCCGTTATTTTTCTGGTTTTATAAGTTATTAATTATTATTATTTGCTTTATAAGACATTTTGGTATACTGACATTTATCCTATTAATTGTTTTAATACTTACTTTTATAGATTTGTACTAAATAATGTGAGTTACTTATAAAACGACATTTCATTATTAGAAATATGTAATCTAGAGTTTTGTTTTTAAAATTAAAATGTAAACCTCTCTCTGTTATATTAATGTTAAACCTAAAACCAATTTTTCTCTTTGGTTTCCCTACTTCTTTCGTCAGACCAACAGTCTTACATAACTCTAACTTATTCAAGACTATATTATCCTGACAAGACAAATCTAATATGTGCAAATACACAAGCATATATATAGGCATATATACTGTAATGATATGTTCATTACGAACATAAATAATACTGTATAATATTAAATTTTAAGATAAGATATCAGTAAAATTTTCTAATATAAACAATTAATTGTAGGAATTTAACTTGGACTAATTTTTATTTGTACTGTATATTGTTCAAAATTTGTAACAAATATAATTGTGATTTATTTTTAACATGTAAAAGTTAGAATTCAAATATACATCCCTAGAAATCCCTTTTTGAAATAATAAGTGTTTTTGAACAATACCTCAAATTTTAATAGGAAAATTAAGATTCGCCTAACCACAGGTTTAGTCTATCTTTAATAAGTATTGCAAATGTAATATTGTGTTAAAATCATGAATAATAGTCATTAATCATTCACAATAAGCCACTTAGTCACAGTTTTGAACAAATTTAAATATAAAGGCAGTACAAACCTTTTCTTTTCTAAAATTTCAACGACTAATTTTTGATCTTAAGTCTTGTCCTTATCAAGAAAACACGTATACGACCCTAATCTTTACGACCCTAAGTTCTGCTCCTTTGCAATAACGCACGTATACGATCCTACTTTTTGTGACCAGAATCTTATTTCCTCTTTAGCTACTCACGTACAATCACATTAAATCGGTATGATTCTAAAAAGGCCTTTTCGCCAAGTTATGTATCATCGACAGACTGTCATAAAACTGAACGACGTGAGGGAAAGTAGATAAAAAGAACGGAGAGAGGCACACAAATTCAGTCGTCTTCAGTCAGTCAGTCAATTTCCACCAGTCTCTCAACAAACTTCGACAGTCTCTCAACGAACTGCAACAGTATATCGACGAACTTCAACATTGACGCACATCGCCTCTCTTGCCAAGTTTTTTTTTTCATTTCGATAAATACACGTAGTTAACAGTAATTCTAATTGTGCATCAATTCCCTAACACTCGTCACACAATATTCCCAAACAATTATCCCAAATTTTAATCGATAAATTTATGAGTTTATGATTCACTAATTTTGCGCGATCTCCAAAGTGCGTGTCGACTATAACATATTATAAGCGACATTTTAATAGTAAATATGTCTCTAGTGTAACGTGTTTTAGAAGTTTATTGTTACACCTCGTATCTAGCATATACCCAAAACATTTTATTCAAAAAAAAACAATCCACCGACTTTTTTCTATTTCTGTTTTGTTATGTGTATGTTCTTTTGACACAGCAGCCGACTAAACTCCTAACAATGCGTCATTCACAGCAATACCAGGTATATCGCCTCGCAGACCCATTTATCCAATTCCGAAGCTTTCCTTTGTTCTGACACGCTTCTCTATTAAACTAAATCGTCCCCGATGTTTGGCGTCTTTCCGAGTCCGTTACACCCAATAAAACCTCACAATGCAACCTATTGTCACCGTTATTAGCTTTAAATACGAAAGTAACCATTTCAAAATGATCCATCGGGTCCGGATAGAGCGATAAAAGAGTTGGCAGGCCGTAAAAAATGTTCGTTTTGGATTTTGTGTCACGTGAGCGCTTTGTGTAAATGAAACCAGCGACGTAGCGATGGCATAGTTGTCGCGCAACTATTGAAAAAGGTTAAAATTAGTAAAAAATTTGTCGCCTACAAGCAGGAACAAAAACAAATCAATATATCTTATAATCTCAGCACCAACAGCATCAGTAATATTGAAGTAGACGACACAACACACTTTTCAACTAAAGTGCATCGATACTATTTTAACCAATTTTTTTAAAAAATTGACACCAAATAATTCAATGATTGAAGAGCACTACAAAAATTGGCGCCAGCAATGATGTTTGGTAGGAAGCTTAGTCTTTCATATAAAGTATGAGTAACGTTCTAATTCTAACAAGAATTTTCAGTTTAAGAGAACGAACGAAATAAACTGTAATTCATTAGACGCATGAATGAAAGTAGTACTATTCCGCACGCATTTGCGTAAAATTAGTGACGGAAATAAAAATATCTTATTCTACTCAAAAACTATATTTATCGTAAAGCGTATCAAACTATCTCGCAATTACAAAAATGCCTCTATTTACTGTCGTCCCTTCATGAAGACTGCCGCCACCCGCCGTATTTCGCACCCCTTCTCGTCCTTTTCTTTAGGTACCTGACCTCCAGAACGTGCCCGTGTACACTATAAGTTTTCCTTGCATACAAGGTGGATCCAAATATATCTTTTATTAGTAGCTGTAGATTATTATATGCAATGTGAGAATAGCTATTTGTATTACTAGGGAGGAAAGTGCCACTTTTCCTCCCGCAGAATGTAGTTTACTCCAAATGAGAGAAAGCACTTTACTTCCGTGTAATACATATAATTTTTCCTCCTACCACTTATTAGACCTTTTTTTTTATGAAAATTTATTTTCATATCTGTCTTAAAATCTTTGTGTTAGTAGTGTTAATGACGCTATGTTGTCTTGTTCCTTAGTAGTAGGTGGCGTATTTAAAAATTTAAAATCACTTAAATCGCTCTTTATTTTTCAAAAATTAATTAATTATGTTCAATAAATGTAACGTAAAAGTCAATCGCATTGGTTACTGCCAGTGAGCTAAAGCATACTATAATTGTGTTATTCTTTAGTCAAAAAACGTAACTAAGAATCCTGAATTTAAAATTGCCGTATTGACTGTCAGTCGGCATACTATGATTTTTTTATTCCTTAAGTTAAAAACTTTTAATTAAAAACCTATGTTAATTAATGGAGAAAAAGTGGAACAAGTAAATGAGTTTGTATACTTGGATTCAAAGTTTACGAAAGATGGAAAGTGTGACAGTGATATTGAGCGAAGGGTGTTGGCAGGAAAACAAATGAATGGAGCACTGCATAGCTTTATGAACAGCCAGAAAGTGTCAAAAAAGGCACGTCTGGCTGTGCATAAAGGACTGTTGGTTCCTACACTTATGTATGGTAGTAAATGTTGGGTTTGGCAGAAGAAGCATGAAAATAGAATTAATGCTGCGGAGATTAGTAGTCTGAGAAGTATAGCCGGAGTGACTCGGTTGGATTAAGTGAAGAATAGTGAGATAAGGAAACGCTGTGGTGTAAAAGAAGTTGTGGTAACAAAGATAGATAAAGGAATGCTTAGATGGTTTAGACACGTAGAAAGGATGGATGAAGGAAGATTGACGAAACAAATTTATAAGGCGAGTAGAATGGACAAGTTGCTAGAGGTCGAACTCGGCGAACATATCTCGATCAGGTCAACATTGTTTTGAAAAAAGGCCAGGTCAAGAGTACCAACAACCGACTGGCATATATGAGAGCACTAATGAAAGTAGAGAAAGCAAAAGATGTGTGTAAGAACCGTAGCAAGTGGAAGGAAGCGGTCTCTGTCTACCCCTACGGGAAAAAGGCGTGACTATATGTATGTATGTACAAAAAATGTATGTATGTTAAAGTAACATTTATGTTTAATTTTTACCAGAATACAGGATAAACAAGAAACTAGAAACAGAAACAGTTTGAATATAATAGATTTACAAGTTTTATCATTTACAACATACTAAGACTGAGTAGTAGGAAAAGTACTTTCTTCCATGGGGTGAGACGTATGAGTTTCCTTCCTGATGCGATGGAGGAAAGTGCGTACTTTCTATAGGGGTAGGGGAAAAACCGTTTTACCATGTAATCGTAATTCGGATGTTAGTATTTTAGCCTCATACTAATAATATTTTTTAAGTACTTTGTTTAATAGTAAATGAAATATGAACAAATAATTTAATTTTTCATTATTATTTTTTATTGATATTTAATTTTTTTGGTGTATAGTTTGTTCTTTTTTTTTAAGTTTCATAAAAAATTATGAAATAAACACTTTACGCACTTGTTAGGAAAATAAGTATATGAGCAGAGTCACTCACCTTTGTTAATTCTTGGACGCTATGGTGGCTAAGATGCAGTCTTAGTGGCACTATCTTGATAAAGTTTTTGGTTTTACGTTTATATTTTGTTTGTTGGTACACAAGGAACATCCTTTACCGGTTCAGACTAGCTTGTTAAATAAGAGCGTTATTTATGTGTCTTTACAAGACGAGAGGTTAAGTAGGGGATGTCTTCCGAGTCTTTATCGCTTGGATATATAGCATATAACTGCGTCGTTATATTCCGGTGATGTGGCCCAAAAAGGGGAGTCTCTCGTCATTACCCACCAGCGAAAACATTAAATATACTAGTGATAATGAAATAAACGTTCGGGGTCAATTTTCTTGAAAACGGTATAGACAAGAAAGTGAATTGAAGACACAAGTGGATAAAGGTGTCAGGTCTCATTTTTGCTAAAATCGACTTTTTCAATTTTTTGAACTTCCTCGTATATATTTATTTAAAACCTAAATACAATTTTTTGTTTAATTAGACATTTATTTTATGGATAAAGGTGTTAAATACATGTAGCATGTCGTATTAGATAAAGGTGTCACGTTACAATTCTGTTAAATGACACTTGTATCAACTAAGTACTTTAATATTATATTGTGCAACTAGTGCGATAAGTTAGCGATTGCACACGAAAGCGTTTATTCGCTCGAGTGAGCAATCGACAGCATCGCACGGGTTGCACATACTATTTTTCATTGCGAATGCGGAATAAACGCGAGCATAAAACATGGGTCCAGACCAAAAATATTAACTGAAATAAAAATATAAATTTTGTAATGTCAACTTGACAGTTGCGCGTGCGTGCGCCAAGTAAACTTGTCGCACTCAAATGGGCAAACAGCTATATTTCAACCGCAACAGCGAGCTCTAAGATACTACTTATCCCGCATGAGTAATAAAAAAGTCTTTTTGACGGTTAAGTGACATGTTTCGCATTTAAGGCTATGATTTTATTGTGCGAAACTAAAATACCTGGACTGAAGACTACGCAAATAGGGGAAGTAATGAAATTGGTAGTTGTTTGCTGCGATTTTGTTGCTTGAAGAGGAAAATCTTGAAATAATCTGGTCTGATCATGCAGTGGCCAGAACAATTTAATGCCTACTGTAAACTATTTTAGAATGCATTGGTTAACTATATAAAATCCATTATAAAGAAATTTTACTATATTTGAGGAACAGTTATTTGTATACAGTGTGTCAAGATGATAAAACTCATCTCCATGTCATATTTTTTTCTTCTTTTCCTAGCATTCAGCTACTTTTTTATAATTGGACATTGCCCTCGTAGATTTTTTTTACATTACATTACATTTTTACGGTTGGGTCATTGGTATAGGCACCTATGTCACCTAGATTTTTGATCCTCTGTGACTATTGATGTGTCTTCAGGGCACCAGAATTCCAGTTTGCTGGTTTTGGCAAACCGCAGGATTTCTGTTGGCACTGTCACATTTAGATCACTTGGATAGTCAAATATTTTTTGTAACAAAGGATCTGAAATTGTTATCGATTTTGAAAAAGGAATCCATAAGGCTGTCGAACGAACTTGGCCATTAGCTAAAATAACCGTATGCTGATTTCATTTTTTACAGTTATGGTATAAAAATTCAAAAAATGGGTTAAGTATCTGTCTACAAAGATAAATATTACGATATGGGGCGGTGGCTTAAAATGACTTTTGCCAAAACTTTCTTAAATACTTTTGAAGTCAGTGATTTTTTTGCATTTGATCTACTTTCAATAGCACCAAACGATAAAAATATTTAAATGTATTTCGATTATTTGACCAGAACAACTTGGGAGACGGGAAAACTAAAAACAGAGGAGACACAAGAAAGGTACCAAGAACAAATAAATGAGCAAATAAAGAAGCCTCAAGACGAAAACAGCATAGAGGAACTATGGACTAACATTAAAGATGCAATAGTCACCGTATCAAAACAGGTACTTGGCAAAAAGAAAAGCCAACGACGGAAGTGGTTCGATGAGGACTGCAACAGGACACTTGAAGCGCGGAACCTGGCTAGGAAAAAAATGCTACAACATCCAACAGCATCTAATATAGAAGAATATAGACACCAAAGAACAACAACACGCAGAATGGTGAAACGGAAAAAGAGAGAATACCAACTGGCAATAATAAGAGGAATAGAAGAGAATAGACAAAATAACAGAACAAAAGAATATTTTAGCGAAATCTCGAAACAGAAAGCCGGACACCAACCCAGAGAGGAAAATTTTCTCATAAAAAATAATGGAGAACTCATAACCAACGGAAAAGAGATTCTAAAAACCTGGAAGAAATACTTCTTTGAACTGCTAAATGAGGAGGAAAATACAATTACGCCACCAACAAATATACCAACAGCCGAAATAGAAACACAGCCACCGTCGTACGAAGAAACACTGAATGCAATAAAAAAAACTGAAAAATAACAAATCTCCAGGCAGCGACGGTATACCTGCCGAATGCATAAAATCTGGCGGAGAAACACTCCACAAGGCCATACACAAGCTTATACAAACCATCTGGAAGACAGCGGCCCTACCCGACGAATGGAAGGAAGGGATAATCGTCCCTATTCATAAAAAAGGAGACAGAAAGAAATGCACAAACTATCGTGGAATAACTCTTCTGAATACATGTTATAAGGTACTCTCCAATATCCTACTGGAGAGAATGAAACCATATACCGAAGAGATTGTGGGGGAATACCAATGTGGTTTTAGGCCAAATAGGTCCACCGTAGATCAGATTTTTACCATCAGACAAATAATGGAGAAATGCTGGGAATTCGACAGAGAACTCCACCAATTGTTTATTGACTTTAAGCAGGCATTCGATAGAGTATGCAGATCAAAGCTGTGGAAAGCAATGCAAGAACTTGGATTCCAAAAAAAAACTTATATCGATGATGAAAGTATGCATGGAGGGTACGCGATGTAAAGTAAGAGTGGGGCAGAGTCTCTCCGACCCCTTTAATATCAATAATGGTCTCAAGCAAGGGGACGCCCTCTCACCTCAACTCTTTAACATAGCATTGGAATATGTAATTAGGAACTCCAAAATTGAGAAGCCAGCTGCCATCTTTCACAAAGGAGGACCCAACCTGCTCCTGGCTTTCGCAGACGATGTCGATGTGATTGGCAATAGCAGGATTGACCTCAAAGACACCTTCATAAGGTTTGAAAAGGAAGCAGAGAAGATAGGCCTCAAGATAAACGAAGACAAGACCAAGTATATGTACCTCAGCAGAAAAAATCGGAACCGAGATAGAGTAGGACAAAACTTTTCTATCGAAGACTACAACTTTGAGCGGACAAGACAATTTAAATATCTGGGTACAAGTATTAGCGAAAACAACGACATCACAGAAGAGATAAATAACAGGATACAGGCTGCAAACAGATGCCTTTTTGCTCTTCAAGACCTAATTAAATCTAGAATACTTACCAGGAAAACTAAGCTGAACATATACAAAACAATTATAAGGCCTGTCGTAATGTATGGATGTGAGACCTGGACTCTAACGGTTGCAAACGAAGAACGACTTAAGGTCTTTGAAAGGAAATTGCTAAGAAAAATATTCGGCCCAAATAGAGACGAAAATACAGGACAGTATAGAATAAAAACCAACCAAGAACTCAAAGAACTCTACACTGATACCAACATAATAAACGACATAAAGGCCAGGAGACTACAGTGGGCAGGACACGTTAAAAGAATGCCGGATGATAGAATAGTAAAACTGGTGTGGGAGGAGGTCCCGGGGAGAAAACGCCCATTAGGTCGACCCCGCCTCAGGTGGAGAGATAATATTGCAAAGGACCTAAAAGCCATGAATATCGAAGATGGACCCGATCGGATGCTAGATAGAAAAAGATGGAGACGTGTGGTTGAGTCGACAAAAACCAACCCAGGGTTGTGAAGCCATTGATGATGATGATGATGATGATTATTTGATATACAATTATATATCTGAGGAGTCAATATTTCCTCCTTTACTTTGGGCTAAAAGTCCTCGTGGATTGCAACAAAGAAAAAATATAATTTAAATGACTCTAAATTTCATTTTGAACAATTACAACTGTTATTCTGCTTTAATTTTTGTAGAAAACCTTTGGGAATTAAGAAGTTATCACCAAACATACTTTGTGTTGCAATTTATTTACTCTTATACAATCCCTAAAATACAACACTTGTGTGCGACTATGTTTAAGTACAAGCTTTTTACAAACGTTCGTTTACTTAACTTAGAAAGCAGAAATATAGTTTCATTGTAAATAATATTTGGGTCATTTTTTGCTGCGATGTCGCCAAATACAAAAATACATCTCGAATCATTGCACAGGAATAGGTTATTTGTTATGTTGTACATAAATGAAAATATATTTGTAGTTGACTTATTTTTATTGTACACTTCTCAAAAAATTTAACAATGACTCAATACACTAAAGTATCGAGAATGTAAATGGATGCGATTTTGTTGATATGGTTTTAAAAATTGAAGTTAATTACTTTCATCAGTGCTCTCATACATGCTTGGTTGTTGGTACTCTTGACCTGGCCTTTCTTCAAAACAATGTTGATCTGATCGATATATGTTCGCCGAGGTCGACCTCTACCAACTTGTCCATACACAGTCGCCTTATAAATTTGTTTCGTCAATCTTCCTTTATCCATCCTTTCTACGTGTCCAAACCATCTAAGCATTTCTTCATCTATTTTTGTGACCACATCTTCTTTTACACCACAGCGTTCTCTTATCTCACTAATCTTTACGTTATCCTACCCATAATAATTGTAATTTTAAAAATTTTAATGATTAAAATCTTAGGCAAGAGTATACAGGGTATAAATAATTGAAAAAAAAACAGTCTAGACAGATAATCGTCGTAAGTTTCAGCATATAAATCAATAAAATATAAATGTTAAGGACATAATATTGTGATTTTAACAGACGATCCATTGTTAGAAAATTTTAACGCAAAATTGCAATTCCATTGTCATTAAATGAAGATATCAATTTCATTATTATCAAATTATTAAATTATTAGCAAATTAAACTAATAGTATAAAAATATAAGTTTAATCTACACAAATATAATTTAATGAAACAGGTAAATAACTTTTTTAAGCTAAATATATCATCTTCTTCTGTGGGTGCCGTATCCGCTTCGAAGGTTGGCAATCATCATAGCAATTCTTATTTTTGAGACCGCAGCTCTAAATAGTTCATTATTACTGCATCCAAACCAATCCCTAAGGTTCTTCAGCCATGAATTTCGTCTTCTTCCTATAGATTTCTTGCCTTGGATTTTTACCTGCATTATTATTTGTAGCATTTGGACATTTTTCTCCCCTCATGACATGTCCCATGTACATCAGTTTTCTTCTCTTAATTTTCGGAATTACTTTTCTCCCCTTATGCATACGTCTCATCACTTCCACGTTGGTTACTCTCTCTACCCATGAGATCCTCAATATTCTTCGGTATATTCACATCTCAAATGCTTCCAGTCTCCTCATGTCGGTTACCTTCAGTGTCCAGGCCTCCATCTCATAGTATAGTATAGACTGCATATAGCATCTCATCAGTCATATTTTTAAATCAAGGTTTAAATCTCGGCAGCAGAAAAGCCTCTTCATTCTTGTAAAGGTGCTTCTCGCCTGTTCTATTCTGACTCGTACTTCTTGGGAGCTGTCATTGTTCTTATTAATGATCGTGCCTAGGTATTTGTTTTGTCTTATTTTTTCAATAGGCTGGTTCCTCAAATATATCTTACGATTGTCTAGAGTTGTTTTTGCCATCAGCATATATTTTGTTTTGCTTATGTTTAGTGATAGTCCATATTCTTCGCTTACTGTGACCATTCTGTTAATTAGTGTCTGTAGGTTTTCGTGTGTTCCAGCTAAAATAACTGTTTCGTCAGTGTACCTCAGATTATTTATTCTCATACCATTAATTTTAATTCCCAAGTCCTGATCATCAAGTACCCTATTTACTATGTCCTCCGAGTACAGATTAAAGAGAATTGGTAATAGTATACACCCCTGATGAACACCTCCTTTTATTTCTATTTCCTCTGATGTCGTGTCTTCTATTCGCTGCTTTTTGGCCATAGTATATATCAATTTATCATAATGATACCGACTGTTAAAATTCAATTATCAGAAAGTACAAAATCATAGTCTTCACAAAACTACAGGTTTTTTAAGTGTTTAATGGTTTTACAACAATGGTTTATTTAATTTTAATACCCTGGATTATGGCCAATGGTAATAATAAGAAGTTGTTTTCTCGTAGCCCATTAACATTAAAACTACTTTGGCCAAATGGACGATTTTGTTACAATAACAATTTGATTTTATGCTAATTAAAGGTCGAAGTTCATGGTCTATTCCTGTGGCTTTATTGATCGCGCCCTCTATGCGGCAAACACTGTTATAATAGGATTATCCCTACACATCTATGATTCCACCTACGATTTGTTTGTAGTTGAGATAAGAAACTAAAATAATCTTTTTTTTAATCAATAAAAAAGTAAAAGGAGCACATAATTTTAAAAATGTACATCTAAAAGATGGATATTAAAGACCCAAGGTCTAATACCTTTTTTATTATTTTTTAATGCCATTCGTGAACAATATTTAACTAACTTTTATTATTGCAAATAGTTTATTAAAGAGCTGTTTAAATTAAAGTTATTTTTTAATAAAAGTCAATTTCTTAAAATTCATTGAAAATGGTTTACATTTCTACAGGATGGTTACAAAAAATTTAACTTTTTAATAATAACAATAATTTTTTTTCTGTAGGGGCAGATAGGGGTAGGCAGATTCCACTTTTTTTTCACTTGCTCCGGTTCTTACACCCGTCGAAAGCTTTTTCTACTTTCATCAGCAAAATCTGCACTCCTTAGTATCACTCTTTCTTCTTCAATCAGCACCTTGTAATACTTTCTTCTTTTTCAAAAACCATTACTTTCGTCTTGCTTACATTTACTCTAATCCCTTTATGCATAATATTAACTATCGCCTGTAACTCCTCCTCATGATGCTAATATCTTAATCCATACGTACTCTTTTTCACTTTTTTTAGCAACCGTCTATAATTAAATTAAGCAACCATGGCGAAGCCACACATCCTGTTCTAAAACCTATTTCAATATTGTGAAAGGCTTTCGCGGCCATCGTTTATTAGCGAATGGTTTTTTGGGTTTATAGGCCGTCATAGGTCTGAGTTGATACTCGACGTTTCGCCATCTCGAGTAGATGGCATCTTCGGGAGATGTCATTCTGCTTTTTACGGCTGACGGTTTGTGACATTTGTATGTCACGATCGCAGTTTATGTTTGTAAGGAAGCAATGTTTTATATTTAAGTAAAGATATATATATATATATATATATATATATATATATATATATATATATATATATATATATATATATATATATATATATATATAAATCGCGTTAAAACGTGCGTCGGCGTCTTGCGATTCCTAATCTCCATTCCTCTCTATTCGTCCACATGTCCTCTCTCAGATCTCTCTCTTCCATCTCTTTTTGTATGCCTTCTCTCCAGCTCTTTCGTGGTCTTCCTCTTCTTCTTCTTCCTCTGGGGTTCCACTGTAATATTTTCTTTGGGATTCTGTCTGGTGGCATTCTTTGAACATGCCCGTACCATATCAACTGTTTAGTTCTTATTTCGTCTGTGATGTCGTGCTGTACTCCCATTATTTGTTTTATCCTCTCATTTGTAACTCTTTCTAGTCTTGATTTCCCCGCTGCTCGTCTCCAGTAATCCATTTCTGTGGCTCTAATTTTTCTTTCGATCTTTTCTTTCAAAGGCCATACTTCGCAACCGTACATTATTATGCTCTTCACTATCGTGTCGTAAATTCTTTTTTTGTTGTTGTTGCTTATTGTTTTATCCCACAGTACTCCGTTTAACATTGATATTGCTCTTCTTCCTTTCATATTTCTGTCCAATATTGCTTCTTCGAGTGTCCCATCCTTTGATATTCTCATTCCTAAGTAATTGTAAGCTGACGTGTGTTTGATTTTTTGTCCATTTGATAATTGTAAGTCCTGTTGCACTCCTCCAATACACATATATTCCGTTTTTTCTACATTAACCTCTAGTCCCCAAATTTTATATTCTTCTATAAGTTTTCGTGTCATATACTCTGTGTCGTCTATGTCTTGGCCGACTATAATTTGATCGTCTGCGAATGAGAGTGTGTATAATGTTGTGTCCTCATCTAAAGGTATGCCCATGTTTTGGCATTTCCGTTTCCAATTCGCTAGTGCCCGTTCCAAATATATTTTAAATAATGTTGGTGACAAGCAACACCCTTGTTTCAGCCCTTTTGTGATATTAAACCCTGTTGTTAGGTTTTGTCCAAATTTAATTCTTGATTTGGTTTTATTGTATAATGACTTTACTACTTTTATCAGTTCAATATTAATGTTGGAAGTTTCCAGAGTTTCCCAAAGTTTAATTAAGGGTACGCTGTCGTATGCTTTCTTTAGGTCAACGTACAGTATATGGATCTCTTGATTGAATGCTAGTTTTTTTTCTATAATTTGTGTTAGTGAGAACAGATGGTCAATCGTTGATCTTCCCGCTCTAAATCCGGCTTGCTCTTCTGCTTCCATTTCCGTGTATTCCCTTTCGATTCTGTTTTTTAAGATCTTGCCATATATTCTACTGATTGTGTTTGTTACGGCAATTCCTCGATAATTGTCGCATTTGCTTTTGTCCCCCTTTTTGTGTATTGTTGACATATGTGATATTTTCCATTCTTCTGGGACTTCGGACTGATTAATACACCTTTGAAATAGATCTTGCAGCATTTTATATAATTTATCTGTTCCGTATTTAAATAATTCTCCTACAATATTTCCTGGACCCGGGGCTTTGTTATTTTTTAAGGATTTACATACTTCCTTCACTTCTTTTGTATTAATTCTAATAGGGGATCCTTGCGTATTAATTCTATCATTCATATATTCTGTGTTCTTAAATTTTTCTCTATCTTCAGTTAACATTTTTTCGAAGTATTGTTGCCAATTTTGTGCTGTTATTGGTGAGATTATGTCCTTGGTATTATCTTTCCTCATGTTTTTTAGTATTCTCCAGCTTTCTGTACTTCTTCTACCTCCCAGATATGTATTTATTCTAGAACATGTTCTTTCCCATTTCTCATTCTTTTTTCTGCAAACTAATTTTCTAACTCTCGCTTGTGCTTCTTTAAATTTTATTTTGTCTTCTATAGTTTTTGAGCTTAGGTATTTTTGGTATTTCTTTCTTTTTTCGTTTATTTCTATTTCTATTTCTTGGTCCCACCAATACGGTTTTCTTTTGTCTTTTATATTTGCCTTTTGACCTAGTGCTTCTTCTGCTGCCGAATGCATACATTTTTTAATATGTTTATATTGTTCTTCTATACTGCTAAATTTTGTTGTCTCTATTTTCATGTCCAATCTGTTCTGATATAATTTTCTAATGCTTTCCTGGTCTAGATTTTCTATGTTGTATCTAATTTCCGTTAGTTCTTCTTTTACGTCTTGCTCTTTAGCGATTTCTGTTTTCTGTTTTCTATTTATTGGTGCCGTTATTTTAGTTTTCAGAAAATAATGATCGCTACCGCATGATGGTCCCCTATGTACTCTAACATCTTGGAACTTTATATATGAGTTTTGTCTGCTTATCATAAGATCTATAATGCTTTTCTGGTTTTTTGTTGGCTGCGTCCATGTGTATTTGTGTATGTCACGATGTTTAAAGAATCCATTCAAGATGGTTAAATGATTCTGTTCGCATATATCTATTAGTCTTTGACCGTTGTCATTTAGGGTATCTTCTCCATATTTTCCCACTACCTTGTCGTTTCGTTTTTTTCCGATTCTGCTGTTAAAGTCACCGCATAAAATGATTTCTCTTGTAGTGCCAGTCTTTCCTATTTCTTCATTTAGCTGCTCGAAGAATACCTCTTTGTTGTATATTAATTCATCCTCATTTATTTAAGTAAAGATACCCATGTTATATTGATTTTAAGTGTTTCCTCAGATCTATTAAAGTGCTGGTGTTTATTTATTTCAAGTGTCTACATTAGAACAAATAAACGGTTCATTAACACCAGGGGCAAAGAGCACAAAGCCAACTGCCGTCTTGGACATATAGAAAAGTCTGCCGTGGCAATTAATAATAATCATCAGAGAATTATATTCGAGGTCACACAAGTTTTATGCACCTGATCTGCAAACTACCCGAGGCTTTATAGAGAAAAGATTAAAATACATAAACACCAGCAGTACTTCAATAGATTTGAGAAAACACTTAAAATCAATGGAACATGGGTACCTGTACTCAACAATACAACACTGCTTCCTTACAAACATATTTAGAATAATCTCCGGAACGTGACCAATTCCTCAAATATGCCCTGCCCACCAAAACGTATATAACCTGCGATCGTGACATACAAATGTCACAAACCGAATATTAACTATACACAATCAGAGAGAAAATGTTATCAGACTGTAATAGAATATATTAAATGTGGCTTTTAAGAAAACTACACGTTTTCATTGCTTTCGTTTAGTCAATACCTCGTTTAAAATGGTTAATTTTGCTGCACCACCCTAAATTTTTCGTCGTGGTAGTTATTGGTTATTTAATTTTGTTTATATTTTACTTATTTTTGACGCAAACAACGTATTTCTGGGGCATCTGCAGGTAAATAAATATAAAACTCTCCAATAATAAATTATAATTGAGGGACAAGCAGTATCTCCATTGTATCTATTAATTTATTATCGTTTCATTTATTCACTGTTATAATGATATTCGGAAAATTGGAAATACTGAAACGTCATATAAATATTTTAATCGCTTGGATTGTGTTTCGATCTGTTTGTTAAATAATTAGTACTAGACTGACAGCTCATAGATTTATTAGCATGCAAAATAAATGTCAATATTAAATTTCCAAAAGGATTAAAATTTAATTTATGCAAAAATATTTAACAATTAAAATTGTGCACATTATAAACTTTTTAATTATTTTGCTATAGACATTTCAGTCCCATTTTATTGTCGTACTAGTTTTTGCCCGCGACTTCGTCGAAAGTTGTTCTAATAGGACCCGTTAGGCGATGAGTTTCAATAAAATACGAAACACGTCTTCCATTAATTCTGTTAAAGAATGTTTATGCAAAATTTTAATAGATTGGACCAAGGAATTACGTTGTCCCATAGAAACTTTGCCCCTGTTTTTCACCCCCTTTAGGGCAGAATTTCGAAAAATCCTTTTTATCGGATGCCTACATCATACAAAGAACACACCATCAAAGTTTCAGGTCTCTACGATCAGCGGTTTGGGCTGTGCATTGATCCGTCAGTCAGTCAATCAGGAAAAAGCATTTTATATGTATAGATTAGGGACAAAAAACCAATCCGGAGAATTACAGAGGTATAACCCTGCTTTGCACCACTATTAAACTACTCACCAGCATTGTCAAAAGTATCCTAGAACACACCATCGAAAACAAAGATGAACAACAAGGATTTCGGAAGAACAGATCGACAACTGATGCCCTGTTTATTGTGAGACAGGTAAAAGATAAGGTGATCGAATTCAGCTACCCTGCTTATGTGCGTCTTATTGACTTAACCAAAGCATTTAACAAAGTATAGCTGCCTGATATATTGGACATATTGAGAAAGAAACAAATCCCAACATCAATCATAAACATAAACAGATATCTGAACACAAGCAACACTACAAGAATAAAAGTGGACCATCAAACAACAAAAGACATGTCTCAGCCCATTTCTTTTTAACCTCGTCATGGACGAGATTGTACACAGCGTGACAACAATAAACAGGGGATACAAACTGGACAACAAACCAATCAGCATGATGCGGTTATCTTGGCAGAAACGGAAAACGATCTGCAAAGGCAAACACAAAAGTTTTATCAGACTATTGAAAAATACAACATGTCAATCTTCATTGATAAAACAAAATGTATGACCTTCTCCAAAGAACCAGTAAGGTGTAAAGTCGTAAAAGACAATAAACCAATAGAACAGCTAATGAGCTTTCGTTACTTAGGAGCGGACACATCAAGCAGCAATAATCAGTGGCATAAGAGAGGCATGCAAGGTGGAGGAGATAGTGAGATATGGGAGGAAAAGAAGAAGATATTGCCGTGACAACGTAGGCAGAATAGACCAAGAGAGATTACCATACATCGCAAAAGACGGAAAACCAGCAAGGAAGACCACCTAAGAGATGGAGAGATAGCTGGAACTCTGTCTTACAGAATAACCAACCGAGTTGAGCTTTAGCAATTAACATACCTTCAGATCTTCTCGAAGTATAAGAAGAAGAAGAAGATTATCTAGTAAAAATGTAACTAGGCGTGATCATCGTAGCCTTTGGAAATATAGTTAATCGATGATTTAATGAAGAAATATAGAATATTATCCTTTGTCAGGACTGGATCGAAAAGCTAGCCATGTTGTAGATAGCCAGCAGTTTAAGAAATACCTCCAATATGAAAACAATCCTTTAAGTTTTACTTTAGCTTTGTAAAGAGTTGGTAATTGTCAGACAATACACACATTTTGGTTCAACAGAAAAAAAAGTTGCTACAGAGAATATACATTCGGTAGTTAAAATTGGTTAAATTGGGGAAAGAGCATCGCATTTTAATGGGGTGCATTGTTAAAGTGTGTAAAATAATAAAATTAAATGTATCGGTGTTGTTAAGGGCCAAGAGTAAGGGAAAGATAATGTCAATACCGTGATTCAACATCAAAGACTGCAATCTGATAGGGACAATCTGCAATAAAACAACTGTAACAATCTGAAAATGTGACCCTAAAAGATAGGGGTAGTAGAAAGGAGGCATTAATGAAAATTAAATAAAAGCAAGTGGTCCAAGACGACGCTACACGAATAGTCCTTTGTGTAGAAACGAGGATCACAACAAGAGGAATTATTAATTCGTAGCTAATTCTTTAACGAAATATTTTCTTAACAATTGTGGAGATTTTTAATAATCAATAAGTTTTCGGACGTTTTAACCAAATATTGTAATTTTTCTTTATTTAAACTTTAATGGTAAATTATGATGAATAAAGCAAGACCAAAAACAAAACCAAGACAGTTTGGTATCGATCTTGTTTTTTCTTAAACGGTCTTGATCTTGGTCTTGTTCATTTAGTCTGTTACTTACGTTGCTTTAAACATTTTAATTATAAATTATCTACAATTAATATCTATAATTAATCAAACTTTATTTTACTACAATCAAATTTTTTTTCGTATTCTATTTGTTTTAATATTTGTATATTATTATAACATAATGCAGTGAAACTTTTTCATAACGGCCACTAACGGGTAAAAATACTTGTTGTGTAAAGTTGTCGCTAAATCAGTTGTAATAAAAAAGAGGTTTCTTTTTGCTTGATTATACATACATATAGCCACGTCTTTTTTCCGTAGGGGTAGGCAAAAACCACTTTCTTTCACTTGCACTCCTACACACATCTTTTGCTTCTTCTATTTTCATCAGTGCTCTCATACATGCTCGTCGGTTGTTGGTACTCTTGACCTAGCCTTTCTTAAAAACAATGCTGATCTGATCGAGATATGTTCGCCGAGGTCTACCTCTGCCGACTTGCCCATTCACACTCGCGCTGTAAATTTGTTATTACACGCAGAAATAAGGATATCCAAGAGGAACTTATAGTACAGGGCAAAGTAGGTGGCCGAAGACCCAGAGGCCGATCTTCGTCACGTTGGCTGAACCAAATAAAGAACATCACAGGTCAACCATTGCAAATTAATATCCGCGTGGTCGAGGATTGCCACCTTTGGAAACGTAAGGTTGCGAGTTGCAGGTAGCCATAGTGTCAAGATGCTTCAGACATGAAGATGCGACGAAGAAGAGAAAAGAAAAGATTGCCCTATTTAGTCACAAGAAAGTTCTTGGAATTATAAGCAACATTAAAGGGAAGTTATATAATTAAAACAAAATTAATAAAGAGCAAAGTTTTTCCTCGATGTTCTATATTTTTTCTGCGTAAATAAAGATTCTGTGTACACGTAGATACGTATTTTTATGTAACATCTATAATGGAATAATAAAAAAATTGGTAATGCCCACGTCTGTCGCCTCGGTTTATGTCGACCTGAATGATTTTTGATTGGACTAAAATCATTTAAACGTGAAATTGCCTGATGTACCCATTTAAATTTCCTAGTGTCGAAGCTGGAGGCCAGATAGAAATTGGAAATATATTTAAAATAAATAGAAAAAGTTGCATCTAGGATATTCATAAATGTAAAATCGTCGTACTTACCAGAAATCATTTTTGGTTTATTAATAAAGTAATAAAAGTAGTTGAAATGATTTTAATGTTTTTGGCCTTTTAGTAAATCGTTTACATTTTTTATGAATCAATAACGCGCAAAATATTTGTACGAAACTCGATTGTTTGTTCCGTTATTTTTTCAGCGGTAATTTCGTTTTTTTTTATTGGTGAATAATTCCACTTCAAAAAAATGTGTAATGTTCGTGCAAAAGCGACAAACAAATAAACTTTGAATTTTATCTTCCGTGTTCATTCTGCATTGGGTGTATAATTTTTTTTTATTCATAATACCTTGTTTTGCATCACCAACGATTTAAATTTATTATCGATTATTAAATATCTACACTCCACTAACTGTGATTATAATTGTAACAATTTTCATTTAGAATAATTCAATATAAAATTAGTGGAAAATAAATGGCCGCTTTGGAGATATTATGCCTCGCAAACTGTTATTTAAAATTATATTGTCGATACTGTTGTTCATCAGCCTTTAGAATTTCGAACTCTTTTCTAATAGTGTCTCATAGCATTATCCAATTATAGCCAGTCAAAATAAAAGCAATCGAGGTATTTTAACATAACCATCACCTTATTTTTTTAAAATCAATATTTTTAACAATAATACAAAAAAACTTAAAAATAAGACGTCGCGGTACGCCTGGCAGACCATTTTGTATAGAAAATATGCATAAAAGAAAAACAATGACCAATAAAAAAAGGCATTGTTTTTGATAACTGTTGTTTGTCATTAGTAATTTTCTTTATTTTTATCGTTAAAATATCATTTTTTAGTTACTATTTTGGGCCGGACAGAAGATTTACTGTCGCCACACCTACAGCTGGTTTAACCTTAATTAAAAAATACATAAATCTGATTTTTTAAAACTAGCTAATTTCACTGAATGTAACCTATACATACAGTGTGGAACAGCCAAATGGAATAAATTCGGTAACGAATAAATGAGAGCGTGTTAAGAAAAACGCTTGGACACCAGTCGATTTGTATTTTTAGATGCGCATTTTTTTCAAAAAAAAATAATTATATAGGGTGTGTCATGTGACAGTGGCCGATACCAACTTTCTTATTTTAAATACAACCCCCTCTATATTATTTATTTTTTAGATTCTTCAGAAAATTCTTGACATAATTCATGTATAATGTCCCATACCTATCTTCAACTGTTTCGGAAATATTAAGTGTTTTCAGATACGTATTACAAAAATTAACATTAAAAAAAGAAAATTATTTTATTTCACAAATAATGTAAAAAAAAACAAAAAAACATTAATTTTAATGTAAGAGATGTTCAAAATGTTCACCGCGAACGTCTTGGCAACATGCTAATCTGGCATAGAAATGTCTTCTAACGTTACTCAACATCGCAGGCGTGAATGATCTAATCGCAAGCGTGATTCATATTTTTAAGTCATGTAAGTTGAGTGGTTTAGTTTTGTATACAATACTTTTGACATATCCCCATAAAAAGAAGTCTAATGGCGTCAGATCAGGAGATCGTGCTGGCCATTCTATCGATCCGCGCCTCCCTATCCACCGATTTGGAAAATTTTGGTTCAGGTACTGCCGGACATTGATTTGGTAATGGGGAGGTGCTCCATCTTGCTAAAACCATAGTATATTGGCAGGAACTTGTGGGTTTGCTGGATCAGGATAAAGTTTGTCAAAGTTGGCACGACATTATTTTGGAGCATTTCTAAATATTTATCTCCATTCAAGTTGCCATCAATGAAAAAGGGACCTACGATATGATTTCCAGCAGTTCCTGCCCAAACATTAACTTTTTCAGGATATTGCGTTTGTTCCTCTCTCATCCATCTCTTACATTGAAATTAATGTTTTTTTTACATTATTTGTGAAATAAAATAATTTTCTTTTTTTAATGTTAATTTTTGTAATACATCTGAAAACACTTAATATTTCCGAAACAGTTGAAGATAGGTATGAGACATTGTACATGAATTATGTCAAGAATTTTCTGAATAATTAAAAAAAAATTATATACAGGGGGTTGTATTTAAAATAAGAAAGTTGATATCGGCCACTGTCACATGACACACCCTATATAATTATTTTTTTTTTGAAAAAAATGCGCATCTAAAAATACAAATCGACGTGTCCCAGCGTTTTTCCATACACGCTCTCCTTTATTCGTTATCGAATTTATTCCATTTGGCTGTTCCACACTGTTCCACACGTGGTTCGACTATATATCAGAAAACAACTACTTTTCTGGCAATATGCCTCGACGAACATTGAATTATATCTTATAGATAATCGTGCATAGTCTCTTTTTTAAGAGCACAAGGCAGATGCTTGTTAAGTAAAAGAAAAATTATTTAATTTATCTACTTGAAGTGACCACGTATAGACTGGTTAGGGTAGGTCTTGCAAACTTGCTTTTGCACTTCGAATAGACAAATTAACAATTCCTAGTTTTACTAGGTACATATAAAGAGCCGAACGCAGAGGGCTAGTCATGATATCTATACCTTTTAACAAGCACCACCCGGATAGCTTTCAAGGAAGTATTAAAATATAAATTTTACAGTGATTTTTAAAAACCAGCCAATTTTACTGAATGATACCTATACATATACGTGTGTCGACTATATACCAGAAAACAACTACTTTCCTGACAATATGTCTCGACGAACATTGAATTATATCTGATAGATAATCGTGCATAGTCTATTTTTTAAGATGCATCTATTCGTTGAAAAAATTTCGATAAATAAAATTATGTTTTTTTGTTGATAAAGATAAAAGTTTCATTCGCGTAATAAATGCAATTAAATGACCCAAAACACAGACATAATTAATACAGATTGAAATCAAAATAATTGTGCAGCTTCATGTTTAACCCGAAATATCTCAATAAATAATAAATTTACCGCCATGGAGAAGAAGTACAAGATTCACGTATTGGAGAATCGAAAAATTGTGATAAAATTGCAATTCCGCCAGTGACGTAGAATTAAGGAGGGATCAACCAGTCACTTTTTATATTTTGAGTTCAGGATTGTATAGTTAAAGTATTTCCAATTAGTAATGAAACACCCTGTATAGTCGACCCATGTATACCTATATGTATAGGTACTACTATACATATAGGTATAGCTCCTTGGCCATAGTCGTCCCATGGAGGATTTTAACCCATAATATTCTTCCACTACTTTTAAAATCAAATAATGATAAAATGTGTCTGTAAAAGGTGAAATTAAACCTGGAAGAAGTATTTTATTAGCCTATAAAATTTTACTTCAATATTAAGCTGTTGTCACATTAACAAAATAAGCCTTGTGGTGTCATTGGACACTCAATAGAAACATAGTTACCTATACTGAGATAAAATAAAACACTTTTCGTCAATTTCCACAACATAAAATAAATAGATCATCAATATCTTCTAATTAGGAATATAATTCCTTACGCCATTCGATAAATATTTTTTTTATTAATAAATTTTGATCAAAATATTTTGCATAAAAAAAATAATGCGTGTATAAATTTTTCCTGTACAGATATTATCTTATAAGATTCTACAAATTTATGAATTAATGATATAAAAATGGTTGTCAACATAAAATAATAATATTAATTAAATCTAATAATACTTAATTATAGAAATTACAGGCTTGTCTTGCTTGCTTGTCCTTCGAATCAGATTTTTAATTTAAATAAAAAGAAGTTCATTCATTTCCGTTCATTAAGAGCTGCAGTTTATTAAATCAGTTTATTAAAAAATAAATAACTCGAAAATTAATGATTGCAAAAAATCCAGATTAGTCTTATTTTTTTTTCCTGAAAATCTCTAAAAATTATTTGCATCATGTCTTGATCTCCGATGCTTTGTTTTCGAATTATTTGATGATAAATGTGCTGTGCGAGTAGTCGAATTACTTTCTCTCTTCCTCTCCTTGCAGGCAGTGAGTGTAGAGAAAGATAGATAGCGACTAACGAATTCTTGTTACGCACAGTTTTTGCCGGCTAGCCCCGGTATCTTCAATATAAAAACTTCGTTTCAAAAAAATATTAGCTCATTTTTAAAATCATAATTTCTTGAAAAAGAAAATTCAAAGTTTAGTTTTTTTAAGTACTATATAACACTAAGTTTAAATTTCACGAATATCTGTACATAATTTTATAACCATTGAATATCTTTCAGCAAGAAATTACACTTTAAAATGTGCCAAATGCTTGCGCTACATCTGTTTGTTTAGTGTCAGTTTCTAGCATATCAGTGGCTTTTGAAAAGTTTAAAAAATACAGTGACTCTCAATGTGAGTTAAAAATATTAAATATTTATATATGCATCTGTTCTTAAACTGCCAGTTTGTGTCTAAAGTAGAATTTCTCTTAATCAACGACACAGTTTTGATAAATAATCTTTATTACCAGGGGACTTTGTCCATTTTACTGTCATATTAACACGGCTATTATCGTAAATAACTATTATAGAATGAGACCCCCGCAGAAGTCAACGTTTTGAGGTATGCAGTAATTTTATTTTATGTTATTATTTTTGTGTCAGAAATTTTAAACGTCGATACATTTTTTATCGAGATAAGAAAATACCTTAACGGCACGAATTCTTCATTAGACCACCGCCGCGCTGTACTTTTTTATATACTTCTATGGACTAACTGGTTTTTTGATACCAGTACGTTTGAGGTTTACATGGATGTAATAAGTATTTTAAAAAGTTAAATATTCATAAAAGTAGGAAAATCTTTTTTTTTATTACAAAAACACTTTAACCTTTTGGGTCAGTGGCGGTGGAGTTTATGGGTTGCAAATATAGTTTGTTTATCAAATTTAAATTAATCAGAAATGAAATGATATTGTTCTCTTCTTAGTCTTACATCATGATCGATGTTAGTCTAGTGATTATGAGACTTTACTCTTCGTTCATGTTATGGATGACTCTGTATACAATACGCTGCAATGTTGATCTTCCTTGGATAACTAGCTTCTCCATATTACCATTTTTATTGATGTGGCCAACAATTTCAAGATCCGGCCATAGGTCAGGGAAGACAGTCGCTGTTGTGGAGGAATTTAATTTAAGATTGAGATATTGGTCCTTCAAGGTATACGAAGCATCCTACGCCAACACCACATCTCAAAGCTCTTCTGTCAGCAGTACGTATCAGCCATGTCTCTGAGCCGTAGGAGGAGACAGGAAACACCAATGATTTTACCAGCTGGATTTTCATAGTTTTTGTAAGATTTATTTCCTTCCACAACTTTGTTAGTTGAGTCATTGCGGCTTTTGCCAACTGAATACGTTTTCGAATCTTAGGTTCACAGCTGCCAGAGCTGTGCAGGGTGGAACCAATGTATGTGAACTGCTCCACAACTCCGCATTTACCAATCCTTACAGGTTGCCTCCTATTCTAGTTTTCCCGATCAACTATATTGTTGTTGTTACTATAGTCTAATATTTTCTTAAAGTTGCGGAATATATAAAACGTGTCTCTTATGATCTGGAACATGGGACATTGCACAATAATATGATTCCCTATGCTGTCTTAATTTGCATAGTTTGATGATGTAATTGAGAGTCTTGAGATTTTAACACAAATATGAATGGAACAGAGTCGAAAGAAACACAAAAGAAATAAATTTAATAAATGGTAATGTGGTCTGTGGGACATTCTTTTCAATTTAGAT
Organism: Agelastica alni; assembly: GCA_950111635.1. Classification (NCBI taxonomy): domain Eukaryota; kingdom Metazoa; phylum Arthropoda; class Insecta; order Coleoptera; family Chrysomelidae; genus Agelastica; species Agelastica alni. The sequence goes on from OX467716.1 coordinate 25,269,722, forward strand.
TTATCGTGTTCGTTCTGTAAATCGTTTGTTCGGCACGAGCGACAAAACGACGTAATTAAATTTAAAATTGGTTCATTCGAAACGGTCGCCCGGAGAATATTATGATAACCTCACTTGACACTAATAACTAACACTCTAATTGGAAATGCAATTACCTTCACTATATTTCATTTATATTCTGCTGGATTTGCGATTAATAATTCTCCCTTTCTTGTTTCAGATGATATAATGGACCACCCTACCCGCAAAATGAAAGTAAGTAGGCAATAATAACTTCCAATATTCGGTAAAGTGAAAATCGAGGAAAAGTGAAAGTGCGTCTCGGCCCTGGGGGCAACACTATAGGGGAGCCCTTCATCTCTCTCCCTTATTTACTAAATATTATATGAATACCGACCGAGCTTAAAGTTCTTTTTTAATTATGCGATATCACTCTGGGGTAGATGGACGTCAGATACGGACTGGCGCGGTTTGAAATTAAATAAAAAAAGAATCGATTAAATTATACCGCTCTTTTATACATAAATTCGACGTGATTTGCATCAGAAAATTTTTATTTCTTATTTAAATCTGCATCAGAAAATTTAAGTACCTAGCGAGCTTCATTAGGAAGTTTTGTATATGTTCTTTCTTTAAAAAGTCATTGTATAAAATGTATAAAAAGATACATCAACTTGCAGGAATTTTAAAATTTTATAAAAGTACAAAATTCCAGTGATTTTAAGTGTTTTCAATCGTTTTTATGTTTATACTGGGTGAGGCAGAAAGAGTTCCCCGATATGGAAAGATAATTTTATGGGAGTGCATATGAAGATCCCGATGTAGAATTCTCCGTACTCTTCGATTTGATAACCGCAAGGCAGTCGCATGTTTACGTGCAGAGCGCCTCTGAGATTGCTGAATTGCCGCTCTCACAGCGGCTACATTCGTTGGTCCTGTCGCTGTACTAGGTCGACCAAGAGATTTTCTGTTTATTGCCAATCCTGTTTCTCAAAAGTTTGACACCCATTTTCTTTTTATCGGGAACCGGATTATGTCACCCTAGCTCGATGTGAATGCAAAATGCACGCTGAGTCATTATCGGTGATGTCCCCACCAAGCCACGGTTTTGGTTTACACTAAAAAACAAAACATGGCATGAAAACACACGTCGATTGATATATCTTCCACTGCGCACCACCACTATAGCCGTAGCTTAACTGTTTCCGAATCGGGAAGTTCTTTCTGCCCCATTCCTAGAATGTTAATACACACATTTTTTTTCAATCGTTTGGGTTTATTAGCTTTTTGAATACGTTTAACACTTATCCTATAAATTCGCATTAAAAATTTAATTGAATATACTTAATTTATTTAACTGATTGTGAGAGAATTTGCTGGTGAATTGAATATTTAAGTATACAACATGTTGGTACACAGTTTTATCAATTCCAAATTACTATGAGGATAGCCATGACGTATAGATGGCGGTTGTTGTTGTAAAAAATGACTTTTTTTCTACACGGGAGGAATGAATACTCAACTTTGATATACTGGACTGGAAGTAATTACAATTCGGCTGGTTTTTTAACGTTTTATTTAACACAGAATATATAAACGCTATGTCTTTCTTCAAACAACACACAAGGCACTACGAGCACTATAAACATTGAATCTTATTTCAATGTCGTGGAAAAAAAGCTTGGAGCAAAGAAATGACTCGTCGCTCTCGACGGTCGGAGAAATACTTATTGCAAGTGACAAGTAAGGTTTAATCGCCGTGGAAAAAGAGCTGTATGACACCCGCTCGCTGCGACTGTCGGAACAATACTAGTATTGTGTTGATCCAGTTGGCGTTTTTTTAGAGAAAAACTTGCTACGTGCCTGTCGGTGACTTCGCGGGTAAGGGTAAGGGGAGTGGATTTTGCCCGGGGAAAAACGATTTTAAGACATTGGCGTCGCAAAGGGATTAAAATTAAAAAGAAGTTAACAGCAGTTGTGCCATGTGCAATGTCCGGTACCCCTGACGTTGTATTCCTTATGTATTTTATTTTTTATAAAATTGTTCATATTTTCTATTTCTTAAATTCTCTATTTTTTGAAAGATTCTTTTTTGTGAAATAGGTCTGCTTTGTTTCTTTAAAATTCGTTATTTTACAGTTCACACATTTTAAGAAATTGTTTATACAATTATTATACAATTAAAAACAAATTTTGCTTTCTTTGTAAATGGTCAACCAATCATAGTTTTCTCTGCTGTTGTACCATTAATTCTATATATTGTAGGGAACAGACCAGTATCAAAAAAGTACAAAACAGTTATTCATTCAATTTGGTACGTCGTAATTTGTAATTTATAAGTTCTGTTGCAATAAAGTCTATCGATATCTTTTTCTTTTTTACTAGATCCACTCATGACGATTATCGACAAATAATTATACACTTAAATTCAAACAATTTTACTGTTATTACAAAATTAAACATTCAATATTTACAATCTATGCTTTCAAAAAATTATACATTCATTAATTTCAATTTATGCACCACATTTTTTCAAATGTTTTGGACAGAAAAAAGTAATTGATTTCGGAGAAAACTACAGTAGAAATTAATGATCGCATCAAAAGCTGTGAGTACCGTTCGACGTAAATATAATTTTACCAGCAAAGAACAATAACTTCTTTCGTAAACTTTCCAATTTATTTACCATTTTTGTCGACGTGTCTGACGAAAACTAATAGTATATCAACTGCGCCATGCACCCCTGTAAATCGGTTAATTGATAGTATGGAATAGTCAAATGTCGAGAAGTAAATTTACCCGGGTAATTTCATTAATTACTCAATATAAGTACCAAAAGATATTAATGAAGTGATGTGTTTTCATCCCATGCTTTACATGATTAATGGTTATACTTTGTAGGTACATTAAAATTATTTTAATAATTAATTTGAAAGATTAATTCGTTGATGAATTTAGACAGTCCAAAGTTTCTGAAAGCAATAAAGGTTGTACTGAGTAAAATTTGTTTATAGATGGTACAATAATAATTGTTGATATAATAGTCATAGATTTAAGTTTGTAAGTGTTAAACAATAAATGAAATGGTATTATTTTTTTTTAAATATTTGTGTATTGAGCTATGAAAAGGTGCATTTGGTCAGCACGAATTGTTATTCTTGTCAGAGGAAGAACAAAAGATATCTTGTTTTTTGAAGTATATGGTTTAAAACCATTTTGTATTTTGTTAAACAAAGTTTTTTTATTCATTATAATTACTTATATTAATTTTTAACATTATAAATTAGATTAAAACATCTTATTTTTTACTTGCTAAAATTATACCATCATATTTCTGTTGGAACCACTTGATGACATCTTCTTTTGTTAGCCTGTGCGAGAATTCAACTTTACCTTTCTTTGTCATTCTGTGGGCTACGTTGAATCCAGGTTTTTTTTTAATACTATATAAAAGTCAATGATACCAAGAATATTTAGAACTCTAAATTTGTTCCAAAATGTATTACTTTGACACCTCTACATAAAAGGGTTATTTTGTTTTTTTTTTACTTTTTAAACTTAACTAATTCCTAAAAAAGGAAAGGTGGTATATTTAATAAAAAATTTAATAAAAATATGATATAGCTGGACTGTCGCTCCAACTGCAAATAGGTAAAATATAATATAGTTGTTAAAATTTAAATATTTTTTTTTGTAAATTAAATAATATTGGATAAAGGTTTTCTTTTCCTTACCTTCAATCAAAAGTTGCCTGTAATACTCTTCAGTTTTCTGGATTTCATTGTGACTGCTTGACTTCTGCAAGTCAATTTTCTGTTTAAATTCTCTGTTAGGTTTGGACGGAGCCTTCCTTTTTTCCTTATTTAGGCCTTCCACCCCATTTAAAACAAATTGATCGTTCTGGACAACTTCTATATCTCTTCTTTCTAACAATTCACTAATATTCTGCTCTATTTTTCTTAAAGGTGATATTTCAGCGCTAGGTTGTGAACTCTCTACTTCTTCTTCTTCTTCAACAGTTACATCTAATTCTCTTTTTGGAGTAAAATCTTCAGCATTCAAGCTAGGTAAGGATACTACCCGGACTATTGGGGATGTAGCTGGACTAAATTCTTTAGCTGTTTCAGTTTTTGGAGAAACTAGATCTTGAACGACACCTTCTCTTACTAACGATTTTATATTATCAAAAGTGGTACTGTGTTTCTTTATTTCTATGTCGTGTTTGCTTGGTGTACTAGATCTACTGCTGGACAATTCCATACTGTGCCTTGAGGGGGAAGAACTTAGCTCTTGGCTAAGTAATCTGGAGTTGTTTAAATCTAAACTCAATCTAGATTTTGGTGAATTAAAGTCTTGACTCAATCTTGAGTGAGATGTACCAAGATCTACGCTGTATCTCGAGTTAGGAGAGTGAAGATCTCGACTCAAACGATGGCTAAGTTCACCGCTGAATCTACTTGCTGGTATACTTAATTCGGAACTCAAGCGAGAGTTTAGAGAAGAATTTGAAGTTAGGGAGCTGCCTAGAGCCTGAAGGGATTTTCTATCTTTATTACCTGCAAAACAATAAATTTTAAACAACTTTTAAAAATGTATAAATACGATTTTTAAAAACCAGCTTATTATGCACGATTATCCATATTGCTATATATATATATATATATATATATATATATATATATATATATATATATATATATATATATAAAATGAACAAAATTACCGTAACGACATAGTAAATCAAACAAATTGCTATAATGAATTAATTTTAATGACCGAGCAACAGCCGAATAAAGGCCTTGCAGAGATATTGCAAGGAGCAAACCCCACTCCTGGTCTTGGCCACACTCGTTCACGACCATCTGGATGTGTTCGGCTAACCCTAGTTTCATCTGTAAATAATGGACCAAACAATGGAAGATTAAGCTTAATGAGCTTAAAGCTATTCAAGTAAACTTTACCAACAAAAGAGTACCAGAACCGTATCCTCTAAATATTAACGAAATAATTGTACCATATTCGATGAATGCCAAATACGTCGGCATGACTCTTGATGCCAAACTCAGGTGGAAAGAACATGTTAAAAAGAAAACAACCGAATTAGGCTTAAAATACAGACAACACTACTGGCTGATTAGAAGAAACTCTAAGCTTTTAATCTACAACAAGTTATTAATAGCGATTCCAATATTAAGTGCATCCAAACATTCCAGAACAAAGTGTTACGAAACGTAGTGAATGCCCCCTGGTATGTTCGTAACTCTTAATATTCACAGAGATCTTCGAATACCAACCGTCAAGGAAGAGATTAAAATGTTACTCGGCAAGCATGAAGCCAGGCTCCATCTACATGTGAATGCAGAAGCTCTTAAGCTGCTGGACGACCAACATCATGTCCGAAGATTGAAAAGAACTATAAGCCAATCGATCTTGTGTAGTGTGTTTTGTGTAAATCAGAGTAAAGTGCTTAAGTGTAGTGTATATTATAGATTAGAAAAATCTGGAAGACATCATTGAATTGACTCTAGATGATAAGTACCTAGTTTAAAGAAGTGTTCTCGAATGCCAAATCCAAAATAACAAGATGCTGAGAAGTTGTTTCTTCTTAATTTATATTCTCTAATTTTAAGCCCTCTTTCCAAAATATCTTTAGCTTTTGCTCATCTAGCCATACAGTTAATTAGAGTAAATAGTATCAAAATCATCTTTTGTTGTAACGCAGCACGAAAAACAGTTGGCATCGAATTATGGTCGTAAAAACACGTTTCGAAAATACCACCTTCAGCGTGAAAAACATGTTGGTTGGAACACAAATCCCGAATACGTTCCCTGTTTAAGAGAGAGGTTCATCTGGAAGGGTGTGTGAAACTTCGAAAGGAAAATAAAATACAAAAGGGGATCAGTCCTCGACGTATGGGGAGGCGAAGAAGAAACGGCGATTTTGTAAAACATGAGTTAACTTTCAAAAGGCTTTTAATTTCCCACTAGGGGAATCCATGCAATCAGTGGATATTGACGCATTCTATTTTCAATTAACAAGAGGGATTTCGTATCGGCTACTGGATGATTTTTTTGTGGCTGGGGCTACTTAAAAAGTTATAATTGTAACTCGGAAGCGTTAAGCTATACTTTATAATCCGGATTTATAGGAAGTTGCACTCTGTTTGAAATGTATCTGCGGATAACTGTAACTTACTGTAAGAACGTGAGCTTTTTATTTTACTACCTATACAAGGGCTGACGTTAAATAATGTTCTCGAAATTAAACCTTACTTTAAACCACTTTGTTCAATTTTATGTAGTAAACTATTATCATTGTAGGTGGTTAAACAGGGTTGTATCCTTTCACCACTGCTGTTCAATTTATACTCTAAAGAAATCTTTGTAGAAGCACTGGAAGAACACAATAAAAGCGTCAAAATTAATGGGGTACCAATCAGTAATCTCCGTTATGCAGATGATACTGTCTTGCTGGCGGATATTATTGAAGACTTACAGATGATGCTCAATAGAATAACTACAATAAGCAACCACTTTGGGCTTAAGATCAACAGAAAGTAAACCAAATTTATGGTGATTAGTAGGAGGAATATCCAAAATATCGATCTACAAATGGAAACCGAATTCATCGAAAGAGTACACCGCTACAAATATTTAGGATACACAATAAATGATGAATGGGACCCTGATTTAGAGATTAGTATCAGAATTTAAATAGCAATATTAACATTCATAAAAATAAGAAAGCCCTTGAGTAACCGCAACCTAAGCATTGGTACCCGAAGGAGAGTCACGAAATGTTACGTGCTCTCTACGCTGCTGTATGGCGTAGAAGAGAGGACATTAAAACTAACAACAATGAGAAAATTAAAAGCTTTTAAAATGTGGCTATATAGACGCATACTAAGAATACCATGGACTTAAAGAGTAACCTTCTTGAGAAGAATGAATAAAGATCTGGAGTTGCTTGCAACTGTTAAGAAAAAAAAAGCATCCTACCTGGGCCATGTGTTTCGTAATGAGAAGTATGGTCCATTGCAACTTATCATGGAGGGAAAGATAGAAGGAAAAAGAAGATTGGACAAAAAGAAGAAATCCTGGATGAAAAACTTGCGTGAATGGTTCCAAATACCAAAAGCTTCAACTATATTTCATGCGGCGCAGAACAGAGAAACCTATCACATGATGGTCGAAACTCTTGGTAGAAGACGACACAGAAAGAAAAAGATACTATTATCAGAAAGTTAATTGGTTAAATATGATCAATATGTGAATTACCGTAGTATAAAGGCATCCATAGACACATTAAATACTGCAATAAATTTAATATTTCATAAACATTTAAATATAAAAAAAAACTGGCAATCATTGGGACTGCCGACAAAAGTGAAAATTAAAAGTGGTATTAAAAATTAAAATTTCATATTTTGTAAATTAAAATCATTTTATATAAATAGCCCAATAAAAGTAGTCTGTTAGCTCGAGGTCACTTTTTGACAGACATATAGAAGAAGAAGAAGAAACTATGGCGTCACCGTTTTTTTTTAATATTATTTTGGCCCATGTAGGGTAGAGATAAGGAGAACAATCTTAGTTCAGATCTAACATCACATCTACCAGCACCACCTTTATATATCACATTTTAATGAATATTTTTTTAATAAAAGTACCATATAAAAATGTTTTTCCCATTTCTACTCTCCATATTAAAATCATTGAATAAAAAATAACCTTATACAAGTAGACTGTCAGCTCGAGGCCACTTTTTGACAGATATATAGAAGACGTCACCAATCTGTCGCTGACGTCAGGTGACGTGAAACTATAAGAAGTGTGCGTCCTACCAATTTTGCTTAAATCGCCTAAAAAAGTTTTCACTTTTAAAAAAGTTTTTTCCAATAACAAAGCTGAAAACGGGCTTAAGTCTAACTGATGCAAAGAAAAGCTATAAAATCTGTAAATTCAATACATTTGTACCAATCTAAAACTAAACAACTCTTAAATGTTTGTCGTTTAAAAACAAACCGAATCCAACAATAGTTTGTTCGTGAGGCACTTTAAAGAAAATGATTGCCTGGTATTTTGGTTTTACTGTGGAAGTTGCAACCGTTGTATTAAAGTATCAAATAACAATTGGTTTTCAATGGTATACAGTAATTTGTTTGAAGAATAGAACAGAAGAAAATGTTAATCTGTTAATAATATTAATCTGTTTATATAACATATCTAGCTTATACAAAGCTTGTTATAGAATTTATTTTCTCAACGACATTCATCTGTAGACCGTATTGTTTCCTGTGCTCAACGATCAGATTCATCATGTTTTGAAGACCTGATAGGTTTTCGGCAAGTACCACCGCATCGTCAGCGAATCTTACACTGCGACTATTAAATGGGGGAGGAATTATGAAAAGGAGATGATTGTGGACCCGCTTTTTAAAAAGTTGCAGGTCATAGTTCTCTGGAAAAACTGATTTTGGAAGCTTGTTCCATTCTGTAGCAGCCCTGTAAAAGAAGGATTCTTGATGCAGATTGGTCCTTGTAGTGTCAATCTTGAGAGTAAATGGGTGAGACTGACCAGCGTGCCAAATGTGGCCAGTGGCCAGTGGTTTTTATTTCTCTGGAGCATCTGCCATGGAAATATCTGCAACTCTTCTTCTATGTTCTAGTGGGTGAAGGGTATATGTGAGAGTTAAGCTGTTTATCAACCGAATGGCCCTTTTCTGAATGGAATCTAGAAGACGAAAAGAATGCCTTAGTGCTGAACCCCAAATGTGCGAGCATTACTCCAGAAAAGGTCGGATTTGAGCCTGGTACGTCGTCAACAGTTGATCAGGAGTAAAAAACTTTCTAGATTTCAACAGAAAACCTAGCCTCTGACTTGCTGACTTAGCGATGTTAGCAACATGGTCATGCCAAGACATATTATTGGACACCGTGACTCCCAAAATCGAGATGAAGGGAATGGTTCAAGGGTATTTCCGGACATTGTGATGAAATGATTTGAGGAATTTACTTTCTTGGAAAACGTGACGATTTGTGTTTTCTGAGCGTTGATCTTAATATCCTCTTTCGTATTTTCCAGTGCTTCTCGGAAAACTGCCTCAGAATAGATATTAAAGAAAAGGGGTGATAGGACACATCCCTGTCTGACACTTTTCGTATTTCTAACTACCATTTAACAAACTTTTAATAATGTTGAATTAATGTTAAGATTATCGCACAATCAAAAATAAAAAATTCGAAACAAAATGTTCGTGTTCTATATTCTACCTCGTCCCTTGTGCGATTCCGACATGAACACCGAGACCTTTATTTTCTACTTTGACTTTTGATATCCGTTTTCCCCTTTAATTATTTCGTATTTATAACGATGCTGGTGGATGCAAATTGCAAGGGTAACGCGCTGTCAAAATAAAATAGACCCTTTAGTGAGACATCACACGTAAAACCCACATCTACATCTAAAAATATACATATAGTTTTAATTGTATAATTGCGGCACGGTCGCCATTACGGGCTAATGTTAGAAAGGGAGGAGGGGAATGAAATATGCATGTTGCAGGGTAGCGCACCCTTTTCGGGGAAGGGCGACAATGTTTCACGCATATGGTAAAGGGTTGTCATCTGGGTTACTTCTGATCAGATGTTGATCATTATCACAATGGGATACGGCCCTCTTCTACAGATGATATTTACGAATAAATTACATTGCGTCACTTCCTGAATGGCCTAATGGAAATTTGAGGTTAATGCTTCGGAAGTAATACCGAATTTACAGATGTAATTTATTGCTTACACACAGCGATTTGGTTTTTGTTTTAACTAATGATTTATACTGATTTGTTGTGTGACAGACTTTAATTATTATGGCTCTCTTTGTTAACAATTTCTCTTAAGAGATGTTATAAATACCAGTCGTATATTGTTCCTGATCGACGTCAAAGTTGCTTTTTAAAAATAAAATCGAGCCAAAGAAATGACGACAGTTTAAAAACCAAATTTATTTATTTATTTATTTAAAATTGATCATAAAACAACAAATGATATGCCGATATCACAGGGTATAAGACAAGCAGATAGCTTAAGCCCATTTCTATTTAACCTGATTATGGACGAGATCATTGAAGAGGTTAGTTTCTTAAGAATGGGTATAGGATCAACAGAAAACCCATTAGCATAATTTTCTACGGAGGACAATCTGCAAAGACAACTTCACAGATTTAATCAGGTCAGCACTCAATTTAATATGCAAATATCAATCTCCAAGGCAAAATTTATGACATTTGCCAGGGAACCAATGAGCCTGTTAAGTAATGAACACAAAATATTTTTTTTTCAAATCTCACAAATGCATCAAATTACCTTTTTACGTAAATATACGCTTCTAAATTGGATAAAATGGAAGATTACAAAAGCGTGAAAAGGAAAAAAGATAGATTCGATCTCGCTGGTTGCAGAGATACTGACCATTTTGTGCATTTGGTTTCTAAGGGTATCATGACCGGTCAGTATGAGTACTGCTAGTCTGGTATCCTTCCTACTCAGTGATGTTACGTTTCCTGCTAGGTCCTCTCGGGAAGACTTCCTGTATACGCTTGTCTATGGTTTTTGTTTTTCTGTACAATAAGTTCTGGTCCCAAAGCCAGCACTAGATTGATTGCCCTTTTGCTAGACAGAAGGAAATCCCTGAGTCTGGCTCTGGGCTCACGAACTTGTTCTCAGATTCAGTTTTTGCAAACTAATCAGCACTATCGTTGCCTTTGATACCCTAATGACCGGCAACCCAGACCAGACTGACCCTTCTCTTTTCTTTTATTTCTGTTATTAATTATAAGGTTCTCTTTTATTTCATATGTCACATATAAGATCTCTACCTACTACATACATACTATTAGTCACAACTTTTTTTCATTTTTTTCCATTTGCTACTGAAATCACTTTACGAGGATTCCACTGCTTGTGTCAGGATAAACGGAGCTTGCACGGACTGGTTTAACATCGAAAAAGGTGTCAGACAGGGATGCGTGGCTTCTCCATGGCTGTTTAACTTATACATAGTCACAACTTTTTTTCATTTTTTTCCATTTGCTACTGAAATCACTTTACGAGGATTCCACTGCTTGTGTCAGGATAAACGGAGCTTGCACGGACTGGTTTAACATCGAAAAAGGTGTCAGACAGGGATGCGTGGCTTCTCCATGGCTGTTTAACTTATGCTATTAGTCACAACTTTTTTTCATTTTTTTCCATTTGCTACTGAAATCACTTTACGAGGATTCCACTGCTTGTGTCAGGATAAACGGAGCTTGCACGGACTGGTTTAACATCGAAAAAGGTGTCAGACAGGGATGCGTGGCTTCTCCATGGCTGTTTAACTTATACTATTAGTCACAACTTTTTTTCATTTTTTTCCATTTGCTACTGAAATCACTTTACGAGGATTCCACTGCTTGTGTCAGGATAAACGGAGCTTGCACGGACTGGTTTAACATCGAAAAAGGTGTCAGACAGGGATGCGTGGCTTCTCCATGGCTGTTTAACTTATACATAGTCACAACTTTTTTTCATTTTTTTCCATTTGCTACTGAAATCACTTTACGAGGATTCCACTGCTTGTGTCTGGATAAACGGAGCTTGCACGGACTGGTTTAACATCGAAAAAGGTGTCAGACAGGGATGCGTGGCTTCTCCATGGCTGTTTAACTTATACATAGACGATTGTTTAAAATATTTTAAAGAGAGTGCGTATGGATTGAAAATGAATGATTTGATCGTCAAATGCCTTCTTTATGCCGATGATCAAGTCATATTAGCTTTATCTGAAGAGGAGTTGCAAGCGATGGTTAATGTTATGCATGATTCCCTGAAAGGGATGAAAGGGATGAAAATAAATGTGAGAAAAACGAAAGTAATGGTTTTTGAAAGAGAAGAAAGCATGACAAACTGTGGGGTTTCGATCGAGGGAGAAAGAGTGAAACAAGTTAATGAATTTGTGTACTTAGGTTCAAAATTTACTAGAGATGGAAAGTATGACAGTGACATTGAGCGAAGGGTGTTGGTAGGAAAACAAATGAACAGCCAGAAAGTGTCAAAAAAGGCACGTCTGGCGGTGCATAGAGGTGTGTTGGTTCCTACACTTATGTACGGTAGTGAATGTTGGGTTTGGCAGAAGAAGCATGAAAATAGGATTAATGCTGCGGAGATAAGTAGTCTGAGAAGTATAGCCGGAGTGACTCGGTTGTTGGATAAAGTTAAGAATAGTGAGATAACAAAACGCTGTGGTGTAAAAGAAGAAGATGGTTTGGACACGTAGAAAGAATGGATGAAGGAAGATTGACGAAACAAATTTATAAGGCGAGTGTAAATGGGCAAATCGGTAGAGGTCGACCTCGGAGAACATATCTCGATCAGATCAACATTGTTTTAAAGAAAGGCCAGGTCAAGAGTACCAACAACCGAAGAGCATGTATGAGAGCACTGATGAAAGTAGAGGAAGCAAAAGATGTGTGTACGAACCGTAGTAAGTGGAAGGAAGTGGTCTCTGCCTACCCCTATGGGAAAAAGGCGTGACTTTATGTATGTATGTATGTATGCTACGGTTTTTACATAAGTATTTCACATCTTCTACTTTCATAAGCGCTTTCGAACGTGCTCGTCGGTTACTAGTTCTCTTTACCTGACCTTTATTTCAACAGAGTTATTCCATCGCAGTGCTTTTGGGACTTTACAAAATACCTAAAAAATTTTCCCCTGTAGTATATTCTAGTTATATTTGTTAATAATTGGAATGGAAATGGAATTTTCTATCCCTTTTACTGTTCAAAACTCAAAGATAGAAAAATAGGTGAGGATGGAATGCATTCAATGCTTCACATTACACTTTTTTGACAAGTAAAGATTGGTCGATCAATCTTCGAAGGTTTTTTACCTATTTCATTTTACAAGAGTGGAAGCGCTCGTTTCGGGTGAGGTTTTTGCATTTCCAACGTCTGTATGGGGGGGGATGGGGGTGCAATGAGTCCCTTGATGGATGCCCAACCTGACACGAACCCGCTTAACGATCTGAATAACTTTTAATGTTCGAAACGTTTCGAATTGCCACTTTGAGAGCAGTGAAAACTTTGACTTGAGATTTCGAAGGTATATAAAAAAAGCTCGCATAAATTATATTATTAAAATTATTATATTGTCGAAATTGCATTGCGAACAATGCCACAAAAAAAACATTTATATTGCTACGAGGGCTGCTCAAAAGATATCGAGATAGAAGATGATGAAAAAATTTACAATTAAAATAAAGCTATCTCCTTCTTTTAATAAATGGTAGGAGTATATTCCCAGAAGTAACTGACCTGACAAAGGAAACAAAAAAGTGTGGGAAAATATATTTATTTTTCTACATAGTTTCAACAAAGCATACAGAGCTGGTGAATCTGCTTAATGAATAAAGAGTGGACAACTATGACATCAATTTAATTAAAAATTTGTACTGGAAGCAAACAGCAGCCATAAGGATGGGAGATAAGTTGACCAACAGCGTACCCATCAAAAGAGATGAAAGGCAGGGTTGCATACTCTCTCCAACTCTTTTTAACATGTACTAGTACTGTATAAAAGTTACTGGGAGGCTTGTGAGTAATATAAGATATGCGTATGGTACTGTTATACTACCTAATAGCCAAGAAGGACTTCAAAATCTTATTAATGCAATTACAAGAGAGGGAGATGCATTCGGCCTTGGGATAAACACAAAAAAAAAACAAAAACAATGGTAATTTTTAAATTAAATTTTTAACAGGTTGACAAATTTAAATACCTGGGAAGCTGGGCAACAAAGGATTTGAACCCGGAAACAGAGATACGCTGTCGCAAAGAAAATGCAAGTAGCGCATTCCTTAATATGAAGAACTTGCTAACAAATCCTGCACTATCGTTAAATATTAGACACAGATTTGTGAAAGCTTATGTTCACTCAATCTTTATGTATGGGATGGAAGCTTGGACGCTGGGAATTCGCTCGATGCGACGCCTAGAAGCCTTTGAAATGTGGTTATTGCGCAGAATACTCAAAATATCGTGGACGGAGTTCATTACCAATGAAACGGTCCTAAGAAGAATGAATGTAAACAGAGAAATTTTTGGAATTGTCAAAAGATGGAAGACAAGTTACCTGGGTCACATTTACAGAGGCAGAAGATACGAGTTTCTAAAACTTATAAAAGAGGGCATAGTTGAAGGTAGAAGAGTACCGAGCAGGAGATAATGCTCTTGGCTGAGAAATGTGAGAGAGTGTACTGGTCTAAATTCAGAGGCATTACTAAGAATAGCACAGGACAGAGAACGAGTTGTCGGAGTTGTAGCCAGTTTTTTAATAGGAAGACGGCACATTAAGAATAAGAAGTCTCCTTTAAGCTCGATAGCGATAGCGGATATGTGAACTAGTGTATAATAGAAACGTGTTTTTTTGATTTTATGACTCAAAAGCTGTAATTAATTTGCTTATTATTTGCCGATGATTGTTTTATTTTCTTTTTAAAGATAATTAATACAAATTTTTCCAAGTACAAACCAAAAAACTAACGCCGAGACCTTGCATACCAATGGAAATATTTTTATCTTTTTTAGGGCCGATTATCCCCTTTTAGTACATTGTTTTGACTGTTCCCTTTAACTCAGGTATGAAGTGATAGAGATCCATGTGTTATCCATAGTTATGTATAAAAGCAAAAACTTGGCTTAATTGCTATAAAACTAGATTGAAACATTCCCACGACCCTGTTTTTCTTTTATTGTAAGTAATTACGGTATCAGTGAAGTTAACCCAACTATCAAAATCTTGTTTTTAAAAAGCTCTCTTAGCTAGCAATGTTGGAATCACTGATTACAACACTTTATTAATTTTTTTTAATTTAGATTTAAATTAGTTTCGAGCCATCTCTGAGCACCCTCAGGCAATTTGTGTTTTGTTTCAAACCGCAAACGGCTATAAATTGTTACGAATTTTGAGAATTCTTCTCTTTATTCGCCAGGCACGACGGGCAGCTGGCTTTCTCCTTTCACCGCGCTTTCTCGAGTCGCTACGATTCACGAACAGAAGTATCTTTCATGAGGCCGTCTGAGACGGTCGATAATTTCATTCATTCACCGATCTAACGATCGGTTTTTTTATTATCCATTGCTTTGAATTATTTCGGTAGTTGTTCTTCAAAGTCATCCAGTTAGTAAGTAAGGGTGAATTTACGTAAAAAGGCAAATCATTAGTGGTACAACTTCATAGTGTATTTTGAAAAGAGAAATATTCAGTATCAAATAAAATCTTTAAAAACCAGCGACCTATTACTTAAACCAGTCCACTATTATCGAAGTAGAGTATAATTTCTCCGTGTACAGAAAAAGGAATTACAACCGTTCTTCGTACAAGCAAATTAGCGGAAAATAAGATCTATATTTTGCAGTTTTTTTCATTAAAGAGCGTTTCTTGACACCCTCTATAGTGTATAGATTATTTTTACTTTTTTAATGAATGTGTAAAAATTGTTCAAATGAATAACTCAACTAAAAATGTATTGTACTTACTCAATATGTTCTTAAATTAATTTTAACGAATTAAATTATCATAAAAGTGTTTATCGTAATGTAATGTTAAAAGAATGTTTTTAAAGGAAAGTTAAGAGAAAATATAAAAGTGTATTAACAATTTGTCGATTGGCATATCATCGTTGGAGTAAACTTCGAAAATTCCCCAAAAAGTTCGGGTAATCTCTTTAATTGGAGTTTTTTTTTCTCAATACGGACTGTTATCCAGTTACGAATTTAAAAGCCAGTTTTTGAACCTTTTAGATGAGATTTTATTTTAAATAAAAGAAAATTCTTATTATTAACTTAAAACTTTAAAAATCAATTTGCATATCAATGTTATTTTAATTGATAATAATAAAAAATCGGGATTTTTTTTCGGCACATGATATTTAAAGTGCGACTACATATTTTAATATTGAAATATCCAAGAAAATCATGCTTACATACACCAAAGTATTACGAATGCTTATATTAGTTTGTTAATTCCGGTTTTAAAAAGTTGTTTCATGGTTAATAACAAATCAGCACCAATTCTAAGAATTTCCGATTCCCCCTTACGTCGAAAAACAAACCTTAAAATACGAATGTTCCACTAACTTAAATATTTAATATTGTAGTGATTTTTTTACGCGTCCGGGCTATTTAGGACTCGCTAGTTGTGATGTGGCTTTTTTACCAGTTGGCAGACTAGTAGGTGGCTGTGGTCCTGCAGAGCTCCACATTCGTAGGTCGGGTACTCTGCTAGTCCCCACCGGGTGAGGTTTTGGCGACATCTTGTTACCCACACTCTCAGCTTGTTGAGGCTGCGCCAGATATGGTAAGGTAGGTTGCAACCAGTGGTCAGCATTCTTCTTCTGTGGCATTCCAGAGCCTTGTACGGTTCAAGGTTTGGCTACCTTGGACTGGGCTGGTTTGGTTTAGGAAACACGCGCGAGACCTTAGGCGGTTGAAGAGACATTGTTGTCCGTAAAGTGGGTGTCTTGGGTCCCCGGATAATTTCTTTCCTTGCTTTCCATCGAATTCTTGGTAGGGCAATGCCTATAAGGCAATACAGCTTTTAACAAAGGCATAGGCTTCAGGCAGCCTGAGACTATACGCACCGTCCTGTTCACTGCGACGTCAACTTCCTTTGCATGCTACGATGCATTTCATGCTGCTGCAGATAAACATAGTCCGAGTGCAGACGTTCTAATGGTAATAGGTTTGGCAGCCCAAGTGCTCCCTACTGGTTTTTATATGATGTTTTTTTGCGCAGACCTTCTGCTTAGTGTTTTAGCAGTGAGCTTTGTAGGTGAGTGTACGGTCGTGTCTCGAGTGATCTCTTCACTTGTTCAAAGGAGTCACTTTGGGTAGCTAGGGCAGTGTCATCTGCTTATATAAAACGGCGCAGATCTGAGATGAAAGGCTTGTCGTTTGTGAAAATATTATAAAATATATAAATATATAATATAAAATATTATACCTCCTTAAGGTAGGCCGTTGTTTTGTCCACGCCATTTGCTAGTTGTTTCTCAGAGGTGCAATGAGAATCTTCTATTTCGGACAATGGTCAGAGTGATAGTAATGTTGATGTATAGAATAAACAATAAACATCACAACCATATTGTAAAGCCCCTGTAAGTTTTTTTTGGTACATTTTTTTATGTTTTTATGTAGTTCGTATTATAAACACCTATTATTTATTGCTTTGGTGTGTAAAAAATTTCACTTTTAATATGCTTACCTAATTTAAAAAAGACATTTATTATTTGAGTGTGTTATTTCTAATTAAAAAGTGTAAATAATGAACGATAAAATAAATTATACAGAAAGGTATTTATTATTTCGTTTATCTCTTTCCCAGAAAAAGATATGCGCCAGCAACTTAAGATAATCGTATTAAAGATCATAATTTGCATATTAAAACAGTATTTTTATCAAACAATAATTTTTAAGATAAGTAGAAGGATTTCTAATTGGATGATGTCGGTCTGTTAAAAATGGTATTTGAAAGAAGAGAATCGCACAGTTTAAAGACAAAATTTATACAATCGTTGTTATAAATGGCTCAATTGTAAAAGGATACACTTTGTGACCAATTGAAAGTTGGCGTGCTCTCGAAAACTTTTTAAATCTTTAATCATGTTTTGTGCTATTATTTACTTTATGAGCTAGGTTACAGTTTTTATTCTCTGCAAGCCTTTGTTTTTTTCACTCTGTAATAGAAGCATTAACAAATATTTATACCATTGTTTCTGCTCAACAGATTTTGATTAGCTCTTAATACAAAACTTTATCGTATTTTACGCTAGATTATGTTTTTTATGTTGGAATTTTAATATTTTCTACTCTTAGAGTTAGTGTATTTCCCTTTTTTTCCTGGCAGATCTTGGTATAGAGTTTGCTTCCAGACTGATTGTATGCCATATATTTAATTAATACCATTTTTGAAGTTCGACAAGTTAACTGCCTTAAGGTGATGCGGATGAAAAAAAAGTTTTAAATAGCTAAACTTAAAAAAACTCGTTCAAAATTTTATTATTTAATAACTTTGTCGCCGGAAATATTTTCGATAATTAAACTTTTGTCGTAAGCTTCATTTACTGTTATTTTTTTAATTAGGTCGAAAATGTTTTCATTCTGTCTCACCCTCCGAAGGGCGAAATTTTAATTAAATCACTAACATTAAAAAACTTATTAAACCTAAACGCGGAAATCCAATGTTTTTAAAATAGACATTTTAAATAAATTCTGCATAAAATATTTAACGAAAGTTTGCTTATGCTTTCCTTGTACATATATTATTGTTTACGTGAACTATGCTGGTAATAATAAAATACATTTGCGGTATTTTAGTCATAGTTATTCGTCAATAGTGACATAGTTCATTGGTATTGACTGGAGAATTAATGCATTAACTTAAAGTAGTACTGATGATTTCGCCTGTGATCTATCCCGTATAGAAATTGGGAGAAAACTGGTTGTAACTTTTTAATAGTTGCATTTAGGTCAGATTATTTTGTACGAACGAAAAAAGGGATTCTGGATTTGTTGAAGTTAGCTGTATACTGTCTTTGATTTAAGTACGATGCAAAATAATTTTAATGGGTTAGAATGCCAATATTATTTACAATATTATTCATTATACACAGGGTGTTAATTTGAAAACTTCGCAGTAAATAATATGAGAAATAAAAAAAACAGCTCAATTTTATTTTTAAGGACACTTTCAATCAATATTTTTAGCACTCGTGGTTCAACCCCCTAGGAGAGGTAGACGTTACCTTTAGAATCTTAAATGAGCAGGGGGGTCAAGTGGCACATCATTTTGATGGGCAATTAATTTTCTTTCCAATGGTACCCTAATTTTTTAATAAAGAGTTTTTGAAAAAAAAGCGTTCTAAACTTACAAAAGTTATTAGAGCTTGCCTGCAATGGGATGCCTAGTTTTCATCTCATTCATTGTCCCCATGCCACCTTTCTTACATCATCTATTCATCTCTTTTTCGGTCGTCCCACATTTCTTGTTGTTTCTCTTGGACTCCAGAGTGCCGTTCTCTGGGTTCATCTATCTGGGTCCTGTCTCGCCACCTGTCCGATCCATTGCCATCTCTGGCTTGCTACCCTTTTCACAACATCCGTCACTTTGGTTCTATCACGTATCTATTCATTTCGTATTTTGTCCTTTAAGGTGACTACCAGCATTATTCTTTCCATGGCTACGAAAAATGATTGAACATTTTTCGAAAAATTTACAGTATAATTTTTACGTATTAAAATTTGCCTTAGTAAATGAATATTTGTTTTTTTCTTTATTTTTCTTGTTTATGGTTTAAGTGTATCATTTTCATAAAGATAAAATTTACCCCAGATGTCTTCACTCAAGCTTAAAAGCTCCTTTTTCTTGTCCATTTCTAAAAAATATTCGGATTTTTCACAAAATTATCCTGTCGATTATACTTTTATCCATAAAACATTTTGTATCTTTTCCATCACATACTATTTACATCAATATTATTTATGTTCCCTTCCGTAGTCTGTATGTAATGAGCATACAAGGGTTGTTTAATATTTTATGTACAACTTGAGGGAGACTTCATTCCCCTCTCGTCCCCTGGGATCACTGCGATAAGAATACGAAAATGTACTCGTAAATTTTATCGAACGCCAGGGTATCTCTAGCCAGACTTTTAAAAACTTCATTTTGGTAAGAGTTCTTGAGTGCAGACGTCTTTTATTTCTACAATTTTGAAATCCTTGCATGTAAATACTTTTTAGATTGTTTTAGTCGCTGTTAGTAAACTTCAGATTTTCTAGTTTGTTTGCACTTAGTGCACATAAAAATTTGATTTACTTAAATGATAATCATTTTTTTAAGTTTTTAAGGCACTTGATACGAAACCATTACAAAAAAAATAAAAACACAAATATAATTTAAAATATATGAAAAGTATGAAACCAATTAAACCATCAATAAAAACAATAATCAATAAACAAAAAGCTGACTATAAAATTAGATCATAGTCTGTCACAAGGTCATTCCTAACTTCACCTGTCCATAGAAACTATGTTTCTTCTTTAGCCAAATTATACTTGCAGAAATTTCCAACAACTCGCACTAAATGTGACGCAGCATTTGTATTTTCTAAAATATTTCTTCGTTTCTTCTCCTAAAATACAATAATAACAGTTAAAATATCCCAGCCATAAATATTGTTTACAAATTATGAATTCAGTTTCCATTACATAAAACAGTAGTGGTAATTGTAATTTTTAATTCACTTTTAACATTAACAAAAACAATTGGAAGCTAACTGCTTGAAATAAAACAAATAAACGGAAGACACATTTCTTGAACATGTGAATTAACACCTTGGGACAGTAGCGAAAACAAAATGAAAGATTAAATAGGGATTGAAATGCTACTTAATGCGTGAATTTTTCCCTGCATAATTATTTGCAGCATTTGATATTTTTCTTTCCTCATGACATGTCCCATGTACAGCAGTTTTCTTCTCCAAATTGTCGGAATCACTTCTTTCTCCTTATGCATACGTCTTATCAATTCCACGTTGGTGATTATCTTTACCCATGAGATCATCAATATTCTCCGGCATATCCACATCTCAAATGCCTCCAGTCTCCTAATGTCGGTTACCTTTAGTGTCCAGGCCTGCATTCCTTAGTATAGAATAGACAGCACGTAGCATCTCATCAGTCGTATTTTTAAATCAAGATTTAAATCTCTGCAGTAGAAAAGCCTCTTTATTATTATATACTTCCCTTTGTCTCTCTTTTATTTCTTTTATTCTAAGAATATTTCGGATATACTCGTGGATCTGTTTCCATTTCTCGTGGTCTCCTAGCATGATTCCGATGATGTTTTCTATAGTCAGTACCATCCCTATGCTTCGCCTTAAATTTTCCCTCTCTTCTTGCCACCACGAGCATTCTAGAATTGTGTGGGGCGCGGTATTCACTATGTCACAGTAGAGACATACGTTATTCCCGGCTTTTCCGATTCGGTGCAGATATTCTTTGAAGGAGCCATGTCCCGTGAGTACCTGCGTAAGATAGTAATCACTTCGCCTGTGCTTGCACTCCAACCATTTCTTTAGGCGTAGTATCAGTCATTTTGTCCACAGTGCGATGTTTTTTGTGTCATCCCATATGCTCTGCCACTTCCCGATGGTTATATCCCTCCCTTCCTCACTTCTCACTTCCTCGCTGGTATAAGCGTGTTCTTTCTTCTGCCAGTAGTTCAATTGGTATGACTCCCGCAACTACCTGTATTGCCTTAGCCGACACAGTGCGGTATGCTCTGGTGACTCGAAGCAACATTTTTCGTTGAATTCTTGTCGATTGTATTTCTCTTTCCTCATGTCTCTTTCCAAATGGGTGCGCCGTATAATATGGTCGACTGTACGACATTATATAGCATTTCCCTTTTTCTGGAGCCAGGGCCTTTATATTTGAGGTTATTCTGCAGATTTTTTATTAGCTTTTTGTGTTGCGATCTTTATGTTTTCTCCAAAGCTGCAATTTTCGCCAATAGTGATTTTTGGGAAGTATTTCAACTCCTCCGCACGTAAAGCTGATCTCATCTTTTACTTTTGCTTCTTTAAGAATGACTGCCTTAGTTTTCTGTGGGGCTAGCTCCAATTCGTTTATTTCCATCTATATGGGGATTTGCAAAGCGCCTCATCTCCTCTCCACTTTAGTTGATCTTTAGTCTCAGCAATAACGATCACTGCTAGAACATCTGCATACGCTAGCGTGGTGACTACTTCTGGTACTGATTCGTCCACCACTTTATCATACAAAATATTTCACAGTGAAGATCCTAAGACCGAGCCCTGTGGGACCCCCGCTGTAAGTTCTAGGTTGACATTTTTTTATCTATTTTCTATCAGTAGGGATCTTTCGTCCAGGTAGTTATTAATGGTCTCCATTACATAGTCCTGCAAGCCTCTAGATTCTAATTTTAGCATTAATCTGTCACATGAGGACGAATTGAATGCATTTCTGACATCAAGAGTGATGAGTAGTATGTCGTTTGCACTGCCTCTCCACTGCCTGGACGGTCGATTTGCCCTTGTGGAATCCGAATTGACGATCGGATAGGCTTTCCTTCTCTTCTAGATCCTTCTCAAGCTTTGATATTACTTACAGTCCTTCATATTTGTTTACCTACGTCTCGCAACGCCTTTATTGGTAATTAAAACGCGAATAGATGCGCTTGAGATTGATAAGTATTAAAAATATTCCAACAGAAATAATTAAACAATTTATTACTAGGTAAGTATTACATTTAATCGTCGATTAATATTTAGGTAATTGCAATAATTAATTAGATACTATTTTTACTTTAAATCCGTCACAAAACTAACTGTAACTTTATTTTTTCATTATTTTCAATCTGGCTTACTTTAAAGCTTTCGTCTTGAATGGTAAAATATTGTAACGGAATTTTGTTTCACTTAATTATGTTCTCATTTAATTAAATTAAGTTGATCAAAAATGTAATTTAATACGCCAAAACATAATAACAAAAGTAAAAATAAATTTTTTGATTACAAATTAATCATTCTAGTTTTTTCTTTGACGAAGCTGCCAAAATCAATTCCGTTTGTTGCAGTGCATTTTATGTTGTCCATAAACTGATGGGACAACTCCTAAAGTGTCTTATAAAATATTCCCGCGTACATTGTAAAATTCCGATATTTTTTATCTCGATATGTCATGCTAGCGGCTCTTAGTTGTCATATAAAAAAGCTATTCGTCGGTATTTATGTAAATTCTCCCTTCTCGTCATATGGCTAACCGCCGCATATTTTAAACTGAATGTCTGAACTGGAGAAACTGTTTGATAAAAATACGACTGAACGATTAAGTATATACCTACAAAAATAAATAATGCTATACTAGAAGAAAAAAACCTTTCAAGTAAATTTACCCTAGTTTTAATTCTTGCTATAGATCGTAAAAATATAAGTGAGGATTCACTGGATTCCTAATGACATCTAAAAAAATGTTAAAAAGTTACAAACCCGCACATAACGAATTGTATTAGTTACGGCATATTTCACAAATATACGGTGGTTTCGGATTATCGTTAGAAACCAGTAATCAACTGTACATTTAGAAAGAAAGAAAGTAAATTCCTCTAATTTTTTTAAACAAATTTCGTAGGTTAAGAATTTTATTTTATAAGAGACTTCCTGTTTGGAAATTAAGGGTCAATATTTTTATTTGTTAGCACAGCTAATTTTGCAACCAAATCTGTTCTTAATGACTTTATTTTTGTACATATTAAGAGAGGTAGGTTAGGTTAGAAGAAGCAATATTGGACAGAAATATGAAAGGAAGAAGAGCAATATCAATGTTAAACGGAGTACTGTGGGATAGAACAATAAGCAACAACAACAAAAAAAGAATTTACGACACGATAGTGAAGAGCATAATAATGTACGGTTGCGAAGTATAGCCTTTGAAAGAAAAGATCGAAAGAAAAATTAGAGCCACAGAAATGGATTACTGGAGACGAGCAGCGGGGAAATCAAGACTAGAAAGAGTTACAAATGAGAGGATAAAACAAATAATGGGAGTACAGCACGACATCACAGACGAAATAAGAACTAAACAGTTGATATGGTACTACGGGCATGTTCAAAGAATGCCACCAGACAGAATCCCAAAGAAAATATTACAGTGGAACCCCAGAGGAAGAAGAAGAAGAGGAAGACCACGAAAGAGCTGGAGAGAAGGCATACAAAAAGAGATGGAAGAGAGAGATCTGAGAGAGGACATGTGGACGAATAGAGAGGAATGGAGATTAGGAATCGCAAGACGCCGACGCACGTTTTAACGCGATATATATATATATATATATATATATATATATATATATATATATATATATATATATATATATATATATATATATATATATATATAAGAGAGGTAGGTAAGTAATCCAAACAAATTTCACTAATTAACTAAGCTATTAAACTTTAACTTGGCTTTTTGATTCGATTTTGTTGGATTTCAAGAAAAGTAATTAGTAATCCTGGGTTATCATTGTAGTGGGAAACCGACATTAAAATCGTCTAGTACCGATTGTAATTTTAAGTAGTGTATGTATACCTATCAATATATATATATATATATATATATATATATATATATATATATATATATATATAAAATATATATGTATACAATATCAATTCTTGCATCTGTTGATCGAAGGCAAGATCGAATGACTCTTGTCTTTTCCGAAGCTCACAAATTTGAAATTTGCGACATTGTGTAAAAACATATCTCTTTAGATTTAATATTAGAAAAAGTAAAAGAAAAAAGATAAATTTAAAATTTCTAAAAAGAGTCTTTGGAAAATTTTGAGGCATATAGGGGGTTTAAGTTTAAAAATGAGGACAACCGAAAAAGAATTTGACAGGACGATAACATAAAGTCTATAAAACGCACCGTCGGTGAAGGAAAAAGGCACATGCATGCAGGTAAAAAGCATGGTTTTGTATGATTAATAAGTTATTAGGCATAAAGAAATATAAAGTCTACAGAAAACCATAAATTTTTATAAAAAAATACTTACAACTAATGATTAAAAATATTAACACACTTGTTTACATGTTTATTTTCAAGATTACTTTATTTTTTTACAAAAATATTTTTAATTCCAAATATCGTATCTGTAATAGTAGGTATAAACGATATAGCTGTTAATAATTTAACAATTTAAATGGCTGCCATAACTTATGTAGATTAGCAAACTAAAAAATACGATACAATTTTTTGCTGGCGTCATTACAATCCATTTAGCCTTTACCCATGTTTTTATAAACAGTAGCAAGAATTTACACCATTTTAAACTTGTTAATTAATGGATACATACCTTCTAATTATTTTAATGTAATTGGTATAATAATTATAAAATCGAACGGGATTAAATTTACATTAATTTCATTAATATGCTTTTATTTTCGTTACATACGATGTTGATAAATCGGCTACATTGGTTCTATTGCACAAAATCGTATTTTGGAACGAAGTTCCTTATCGTGCATTACGAAAACCGGGGCTAGCCAGCAAAAACTGTGCCTTACAAGAATGTGTTACAAGAATGCGTTAGTCGCTATCCCTCTTCCTCTACACTTACTGCCTGCAGAGGCACGGAGAGAGAAAGTGTAATCCGACTGAACCAATCATAAAACGTTGAATTTGAATAATTGGCGGGAATAATTTATATTACTTCCTTTCACTTGCTACGGGTCTTACACACATCTTTTGCTTTTTTTACTTTCATCAGTGCTCTCATACATGCTCGTCGGTTGTTGGTGCTCTTGACCTGGCCTTTCTTCAAAACGATGTTGATCTGATCGAGATATGTTTGCCGATGTCGACCTCTACCGATTTGTCCATTGACATTCGCCTTATAAATTTGTTTCGTCAATCTTTCCCTTATCCATCCTTTTTTACGTGTCCAAACCATCCAAGCATTTCTTTATCCATCTTTGTAACCACATCTTCTTTTACACCTCAGCGTTATCTTATCTCACTATTCTTTACTTTATCCAACCGAGTCACTCCGGCTATACTTCTCAGACTACTCATCTCCACAGCATTAATCCTATTTTCATGCTTCTTCTGCCAAACCCAACATTCACTACCATACATAAGTGTAGGAACCAACACTCCTCTATGCACAGCTAGATGTGGATTTTTTGACACTTTCTGACTGTTTATAAAGCTATGCAGTGCCCCATTCATTTGTTTTCCTGCCAACACCCTTCGCTCAATGTCATTGTCATACTTTCCATCTCTCGTAAACCTTAAACCCAGGTATACAAACTCATTTACTTGTTTCACTCTTTCTCTCTTAATTAGACCTTCAAAGTTTTCAGTGCATCGTGCATAACATTAACCATCGCTTGCAACTTCTCTTCAGATGACGCTAATATGACTTGATCATCGGCGTAAAGAAGGCATTTTACGATCAAATCATTCAATTTCAATCCATACGCACTCTCTTTAAAATCTTTTAAACAATCGTCTATGTATACGTTAAAAAGCCATGGCGAAGCCACACATCCCTGTCTCACACCTTTTTCATTGTTAAACCAGTCCGTGTAAGCTTCGTTAATTCTGACACAAGCAGTGGAATCCTCGTAAAGTGATTCCAGTGCTCTTATTAAACTACCGCTCATTCGGGCTAAAGTATGGTATTAATTAGTTTTTTTGCTACTCCGTCGTGGGCAAAGTATTAATTCTGTCACACGTTTATTGGTTGTAAAAACAAACGGCTAAAAACATTGTTTATTTACACTTTTAAATAGGTCTTAAGAGGTGATTGGGGTTTAAAAAAGTAATTTAAATTAGTGTATAACAATGTGCGGTAAGTTTATGATATGTTTAAATATTCAAACTCAAAATTAATTATAGTTATAATGTTATATATACATTATCGTAAATATATTTTGCCATTTTTCTTAATTGAAATGTGTTGACATGGCAAAACTTTTATTTGTTAAACTTGTAGTTTTACTTAATTAAATTTTATTTGAGCTTTAGTCGGTAAAATAGTAGTATTGATTCATATCTTATTAATTTCACCTTTTTTATTTAATGTTAGGCATTTAAAAAAAACGTTATGTTTTTTAAGGTATTTACATAAATTAAAAAGTAATATCGTCGGTAAGACTGCAAAACCGCGTAACAGCACTCTGCAATACCGCGTATTTACATAAGTCGCAAAATTGAGATTTGGCGCTAGTGGGTTCAGGGTGTTTATTAGCTCCTAGTAGAACTCACGCGAATGAAATTAGCCAATAAGGAACGTCTATTTAGCCGTTAAAACAATTCCGCGTATCAGTAGTTGGCGTTACGGTTGGCGAGTGTTTGGCTGCAAAGCCGCGTATTTACCGAATGCTAGAAAAAGTCATGACACGAGTGGCGAGTGTTTATGATTTATTTTTATTTATTTGTGAATATTTCTTAAAATCTAATAAAGATATTGGTAAATTTAAGACACATTCGTATAAAATAATAGTCATAGAAATCACGAATACGTTTGGTTAAAACAATGTTTAATAATGGCCAAAATAATCAGTTTATTTTTCCTCCTGTAATTATGCGAAAATGTAGATACGCGGTATTGCAGACTGCTGTTACGCGGTTTTGCAGTCTCACCGACGATATATAATAAAGTCGGTTGATTTGCTAATATTAATACCTTCCGGTGCATAACAAAAGTAAAAGTTGATTATTAACAATTACCATATCACTTAGGTACCACGGCTCACCTCACCTCACCCATTTATTGTTATTTAACGTTTACTTACGTATTTGTCGAATAGCGTAAGGAACTTCGTTCCTATCGTGTATCCAGTGATATAACACGGCATTTTTTTAGATGGTAAAAAAGATTAATATTAAAAAAACTGACCAATCTTTTATTAACCCATTATCGGTAATTTTTACAGCTCTTAAAACGATTTACTATCTTATTTTTTTACCGATCAACTACACCATTTGGTATGTTGATAGCATCTTCCAGACTTATTATTACGTTCAAAAGTAATTTGTTTGTAAGTAGATGTTTAAAATAATTTTAATTGTTTTATTGCAATAGTTTGGGTTTTCTTTGCACTCTAAATTTTTTCATGTTTTACAACGGCGAATATTCGTAGAGGGAAAGTGATGGATGTTAGTTTTGGTTTGTTAAAACAGGTTTTAAATAGTTGAAAGTTGGGGTAAAACTTTGCTCGGGAAGAAGTTCTAGTATTTAAGAATTTTGAGTATAAATTAGTGCTCTAAGTGAGAGAATTTCGTGTGTTTTAAGCTGTGCATTGTAATTATGAACAAGCTCAAAATTTTACCAAAAATTAAAACGACTATTTGGAATAACTGATTAGTGTGAACCAAAACGTACTTTTAAAAAAGATAAAGTATTAAAATGTGTAAAGAGAATCCAGCACATTTAAAATAAAATAAGAGAGTCTACTTATTAGTCATAGCTTCCACTGTTTTTTATTGTAATATTCTTTAGAAAATTTCAAATTAAAGTTTAAGTAAATAAATATCTTTTATTTATATAACAAGCGCATATCAGCAAATAAAAACATGAACAAACATTTATAATATGGTAACAATTTCCGTCGACGAACGCGTCAATAAAAATTGATTACAAAATATAATTAATAATTCACAAATGAAAAGTCATCCGCCATTGTACGGAATTGGTGAAGCAAGTAAAAGCTTCTTGACATTTCAGGCTCTGTTTCTATTAATCCTGCGTTAAAAAGCTCTCGTATTGATTAAACAAGGATTGATAAAATGTTTTGTAACATAGTAATAAAAGGTATTTTATCTGTTAATTAAAATATTCACAATGCGATCTTTGTTCGTCTACTGTATTTATGATATCGTTTGAAATTTTTATCCCGCTCACTAGAGGACCAACTATACAATTTTTGAGTAAATATTAATCTGTAATTTGCAAATAAGGTCACTCTAACATGCGTTCCTGGGCACACAGGAATAAATGGCAAAGAGGTAGCCGATAAACTGGCAAGAAATGGAACCCTGGTGGAACCAAGAAGCCAATCGGTCGAATTGCAAATTTCAGAAGCGAAACATAAGCTAAAACTAATCCTTGAGCGAGAACATATCGCTCAGTGGAATGCAAATACTGGCTGCAGAACATCAAGACAGCTGATGAAAAAACCACAAGAGGGCTGACGCACTCTGGACAATGAACCGGAATAGGCTAAGCATCACGCTTCAAAGGTCGACGGGCTATGAACTCTCAACTCTAATACTTAAAGAACTTGAATTTGCAAAATATGAGTGGACAGGCTTACGACAACGGACCCAACATGAAAGGCGATAATTTGAGAGTACAATCTAGAATAAAAGCGTTAAATCCACGAGCATTTTACTTCCCATGTAGTAACTAGCCACTCATTAAACTTTGTCGTTAATGACATGACAAAGTCACTTGTCGAAGCCGCCAATTTTTTTAATGTGGTCAAAAAAAAAATTTTTTTTGTCCTCACCACATTTTCGATGGACCATATTAATCAAATATGTTCAGGGACTAACTTTAACACCCCCAAGTAATACTCGTTGTTATGCTGAATAGATGCATAAAAAAAAGATATTAATTAAAAGAGTGACGAATAAAACTGAGGAGATGATATGGGATGTTAAAGCAGGATTTAGAAAAGAAAGGAGATGTATGGATCAGGTCTTTTTATTACGAGGCAAAGTCGAAGAATACTTTGCTAGAAGTCAAAAGGTCTACTGCGCTTTCATACACTTAGAAAAGTAGTGAGGAATGTATTATGAACGACATTGTCTATATAGATATGGGGTGAGTGGTTGATTGTAGGGGCGGTGAAGGCTATGCAGCCTTTCAAGCACCTCGACCTATCAGATCTTGTGTGCAAATGGGGTGAGCGGTAGTTTAATACGAGCACTGAAATCACTTTACGAGTATTCCACTGATTGTGTCAGAATAAACGGAGCTTACACGGACTGGTTTAACATTGAAAAAGGTGTAAGACAGGGATGTATGGCTTCGCCATGGCTGTTTAACTTATACATAGACGATTTTTTTAAAGATTTGAAGTGCATATAGATTGAAAATGAATGATTTGATCGTCAAATGCCTTTTTTACGCCGATTATCAAGTTATATTAGCGTCATCTGAAGAGGAGTTGCAGGCGATGCGTGATGCCCTGAAAATTAAAGGAATGAAAGTAAATGTAAGCAAAACGTAAGTAATGGTTTTTAAAAGAGAAGAAAGCATGACATTCTGTGAAGTTCTGATTAAGGTAGAAAGAGTGAAACAAGTAAATGAGTTTGTATATCTGAGTTCAAAGTTTACAAGAGATGGAAAGTATGACAGTGACATTGAGCGAAGGGTGTTGGGAGGAAAACAAATAAATGGGGCACTGCATAGCTTTTTGAACAGCCAGAAAGTGTCAAAAAAGGCATGTCTGGCTGTGCATAAAGGTGTGTTGGTTCCTACACTTATGTATGTAGTAAATGTTGGGTTTGGCAAAGAAGCATAAAAATAGGATTAATGCTGCGGAGATAAGTAGTCTAAGAAGTATAAGGCGAGTGTGAATGGACAAGTCGGTAGAGGTCGACTTTGGCGATTAGATGAACATTGTTTTGAAAAAAGGCCAGGTCAAAAGTACCAACAACCGACGAGCATATATGAGAGCACTGATGAAAGTAGAGGGAGCAAAAGATATGTGCAAGAACCGTAGCAGGTGGAAGGAAGTGGTCTCTGCCCACACCTACGGGAAAAAGGCGTTACTATATGTATGTATGTATAATGGATTTGTTTATTTCTTTTTGTTTCTGTGCAACCTTACCTAATTTTAATTTGATGCCAAAATCATAAATAAAAAAATTTGTATTTTTGTTAAGACAAAATATTTTTAGTATCGATTTTTTTGCTCACGTTTTATATTACTATGAAGCAATAAAGAATAAAGAGTTTTAGGTTATCTTTTTTAATTTTTTTATAAAGGGGCGGAATTTTTTTTCCGGTGCGGCGAAACTGCTAACGCCGTCCCTGGCTGCAACATTAATTAAAATTTTGTTTTCGCCAAACGTCCAGTATCTACAATTTTAACTACCAAAATGGCTTTTACTTTATTTTCCAATGGAAACACATTTAGTTCGAACTTCTCGTTCGAGAAAATTAACTATCGTTCTTGAACTTCAATATAAACTACTTGTTAATTGTATGGCAATTAATACTGTAACAGTTTCGGGTTGTTTCAGTAAAGAATTAATCGTTTAACATTCCAACATTTCAATTTACTCGCGTTAAACAATCAAAGTGATTAATAAAGCACCTTAAAATTGTATTCGAAACGCTTTTAAGATCGTCTGCAGCGATGTATTTAAATTCGACAATTCAAAGTGTCCTCCACCCAAACATAATAAATCTCAATTAGGAAAAGACGTTGCCCGTATTTAAATTATTCCTTGAGCGCGTGATAAAGCGCATTATATCATTATTTTTAATTGACTTAATTAATGTAATTAGCAGCTTCGGTCAGTGATATACCAACAATGGTTGTTTTTAAAATTTGGAGTACTGTCTGGTTTTTTTAAGGCAAAGAAATGTATACATTTTTTAAAATTGTACGTTTGTATTGTTTGTATGTACGTTTAGTTGTTTCTTCTTCTTCCGGTACCCTGTCCGATTATCGAACGGAGGCAATCATATTGGCTATAATAACTTTGTTTATCGCAGCTCTTAATAGTTCAGCGGATGTTTTGCGATACCACTCTTGAAGATTTCGGAGCCAAAATGTTTTTTTTCGTCCTGGACCTCTACTTTTGGCAATCTTACCCTGCATCACTAAATGAAGGAGGTAATATTTCTTTTGGTGCCTCATTACGTGACCGAAGTATTCGATTTTTCGGCTTTTATTATTTTAATTATTTCTGTGCTTTTCCTCATTCGTTGTAGAACCACCTCATTTCTTATTCGGTACATTTAGCTTATTTGTGGGATCCTTCTGAAGACCCACATTTCAAAGGCCTCCAGCCTCTTCAATAATGAGTCGGTCAGCGTCCAACTCTCCGCAGAGCAATGTGGAGAATATATAGAAGCGTGTTAATCTGATTTTTAATTTTAAAGTTATTCCTTTTTTGCAGAGAATTATTTTTAATTTAAAGAAGGCGGTTCTGGCTTTTTCGATACGGATGTTTTTTTCTTTGCTCATGTCCCACTTGTCATTGATATTAGCGCCCAGATATGAGATGTTGTTAACCTTTACTAGCTGTATCCCGCATGCCCTGATTTGTATTGGTGGTATTGGTGTTTTACTGACAACCATAACTTTGGTTTTTGAAATATTGAGTCTTAGCCCATACTTGTTAGATGTTTAGTTGTTTACTGAATAAAGACTCCCCTGTTTTCGTATATTTTCTGGAGCATATCTGTATACTAACTATTCGCGTTTTCAATCACTATAAATAAGGTCAATAGTCCAGTCACCTTAGCATAAGACCTATGCAAGAGGCGGACCCTTTGGCCAATTTTTTTATAGAGTGTTTGGACGTACAAGAATATAGTCCTGAGTGTTCGGCCATTGTCGGGCTATATTATGGTAATAAAAAATTATTTAAAATTAAAAAATGAATATTTTTGAGATAATTTTTTTGGAAAAAAGTTTCCAATAAAATGTGTTCATCATAACGTCCTCTGTAAAAAAGGTCGTAAAAAAAAGTGCTAACATTGTTAATTAAGCGGTTAATGGTAAACGAAAATGAATATTCTTTATTTCGTTTTTGCAACCGCAATCGGGTGTTTATTAACATATCGGTTTAAAACTCGTACATTATGTACAGGAGCCAAGATTTATCGATCTGCGAGATATAGTTTAGCAACAGTCTGCGATCATCAAAAAATTTTTGCCCTTCAATAGAATTTTCCGACGATGGCCCAAAGGGTGGCAAAAGGTTGCGGAGCTTTGTATCATCATGCACAAGCGATTTGAAAAAAAAATTGTTGAAAATAGATACTGTTTTTAGATTTTTACTTATAAACAATTAACAATTCCGACCAAAGTTGCAAAGATATCTAAAAATGCTTGGATCATCTAACGCGTTTTTTGAAAACGAACAATTTAAAAAAAAAGTTTGCATTATTTTGATTACCGCCCGAGATATGAATGTGTTTACGTTTGTTTAATTTTCTATTGTTGTAATAAAGATATTTGCAAAATTCGAGTTCCTCATCAATCCCTACGCTTCCGGTCATGGGATTCAATAGCGTTATCAAAAAATACCATTTTTTAATTTTGTATTGCTAAAATATAACCCGGCAATATACCCCAGGATTGGTATGAACATAAACTATACCAAAACCAAAGCAATGACAAACCTAGTACAAATAGAATATGTAGAAAAGTATACCTTTCTGGGACAACCAAACTTGTGAACTTTTAAGGCGCATAAACCTCGGATGGGCAGCATACGGCAAATTGAAACACATATTTAAGTACAAAATTTCTATAAGTGTAAAAAGGAAGACTTTTAAAACACGTGTATCCTACCGGTTCTCACATATAGGCAAAAACCTTAACGTTCACTAAGACTTCAGCAAGAAAATTGAGTGTCACAAAAAGAAAGATAAAAAAATCTATGCTGCGGATCTCACTCAGAGACAGAGTAAAAAATAAGAAGATTCGTAGAAGAACAAAGGTAGAGGACATAATTAAAAAGATCTCAAAGTCGAAATGGAGGTGGGCCGGTCATGTAGCACGACAAACAGATAAGAGATGGACGAAAAGAGTTATGGAATGGAGAAATGGTCAGCCAAACGAAATCCCGGAAGACCACCCACTAGATAAACAAGAACCATTGATATATCTTTATTAGGCATCTAGAGGAATATTTGTAAACACAGCAGTTAGTAATGTAATGTGTTTTTTCCTAGTACTTTGTTACAAACTAAATTACTCGTTGGGTGGCGGCCACACTTCAGCAAACAAAATAGTGAACAAAACTAGTAAGGGTATCAAAGAAACTAAGTTTGTTCGATAATATTTGATAAGTCCCAATAGTAGACATCCAGTTTAAATCAACACAACAAACTTATTAACAATTTCCTCTGAGGCATTAATTATAAGAGGAAAGGAGTAATAATTAGAACACCTGACAGTGACTGCAAAATGTCAGAGTATGGAGCATGTGATTTGTATTAAGCACATAAAATTAGTCATGTTACACTTCCGGGATGATATTTTCCTAGTTTGCTGCCGAGCGAGCTTCTTATTAGAACCATGCGGCCATTGGCGTCGCTGGGGGAATTACCAAAAATATTGTTTTGCAGAGTTAATTTTTTAAAGTAACACAACGCGACAAAATATCTTTGAAAAGTTAAAACAAATCTAGAATTTAAAAATACTAATATAAATTAAATCTTAGAGAACCGTCTAGTTTCAATCTGCAGCTTTTAAACGGCATTCGGGAATATTTGGATCTAGATTGTGTGCAATTTTGCTTGCGTTAACTTTTATACTTCCTTGAGTAATACTATACAATCCCAATGCAGAACGGGCATTTGTACGTAATCGATTAACGACCCAATTACTCATTGACCAATAAAAAAAGTTCTTAGGACAGCTGATCAAATCTCAATGTGCATGTCATTCCAAATAGTTTCTACATTCGAGAATATGGGTGAAATGAAAAACCGGATCGTCCATGTACTGTTAGAACTCTTTTTATCTATTGCTTACGATCGTGACTGTACGGTTATTTCAAATAGTTGAAATAAACCTTATGTTTAAAGGATAAGCAAGGCGAAAAAAATATTAAAGTGAAACCAATGTAAAGAAAAGAAATATTGCGAAAAACGAAGAGAAGTAAAAAAAAATATGTATATAAAATTAATTTTGTGCCATATTTATACACCACTAGCAGAACCCGGTGTACGTGCACCCCATTATTTTATTTAATTTTTTCTGGCATGCCCAATCTATATTAAAATTTTATTTATTTAACAAATGTTTTATTTTAATGCCAGCTGATAAACAATATTTACAGTTTTTTCGGTAGGTGTAAGCGCGTAAAGATTTTTGGTGTTCCAACTCCGGAGCGGGCAACATATAATTGACCGTGCGAAAAACAGGAACTTTGTAAGATCAAAGCAGTAACACTTAGAGATTGGCCTTAAGCCTTGTTGATGGTTACGGCGAAAGCCAGACGCACAGGAAACTGTAATCGCTTGAAATTAAATGGCAAATCTATGGAAATCATTGGAATTCGTGGTATCAGCACATCTTCTCCTTTACATTTTCCGATGATGATTATGGCTTCGATTAAATTCGGCGATAATTTTTTAACAGCAAGTCTCGTTCCGTTGCAAAATT
This sequence comes from Agelastica alni, assembly GCA_950111635.1. Taxonomy (NCBI): domain Eukaryota; kingdom Metazoa; phylum Arthropoda; class Insecta; order Coleoptera; family Chrysomelidae; genus Agelastica; species Agelastica alni. Next base: position 25,304,713 of record OX467716.1, read on the forward strand.
TCTGGAGATTTAAGCTGCGAACGAGCATCAACGGTAAATCAACTTTTAAATTTAAGATGTGTGGTGGCAAAAAATTTTAAATGACAGGTGTTAGGCTACGAATATTTCATTTGCGTTGTATGGGAGGTACCATTACCACTTTCTACACAAAAGTTTTTTCCACTTAAACCACCCCTGGTATGTATAAATCAACTTCTGAAAGTTTCATCCCAATCGGTCCAACCGTTTGGGAGTTTTTAAAGGAAAAACATTTTTTCATTTTTATATATATGTACTAGTGAACCCGGTAAACGTTGTCCTGCCCGAACGTTGGCTTGCCTGCTTTGGGAATATCACTTTTTGATAGTTTTTATATTTCATCCCCTTTGTGATAAATGGTCAAATTCTCAACAACATAAGATACGCGGATGACACTGTAATACTCTCGCAGTCCATCGATGACCTACAGAGACTTATTTATAGGGTAACTGAAGCTTGCGAAGTCTTTGGTTTAAAAATAAACACGGCTATAACCAAATACATGCTAATAAGCAAAGGAATTCATAATCAAGTTGCTAGTGTTTACGTCACGGAACACAATTAGACAGAGTCTCAAGTGCGAGTTACCTTGGTTGCAGGATAAACGAGGACTGGGATCCATCAGTTGATATTAAAATACGTATTGAGTGTGCCCGGGCAACATTTATTCGCATAAAAAAACTTTTTACCAGTCACGATCTATCGATTGCCCTGCGGATGAGGATGATTAGAGCATATGTCTTTCCAGTTCTTTTGTACGGAGTCGAGAGCTGGACACTAACAGAAGCCACGCTCAAACGTCTACAAGCTTTCGAGATGTGGTTGTACAGGAGAATGCTAAGAGTAAGTTGGGTGGAAAAAATCACAAACGAGGAGGTGCTTAGAAGAATGCACAAAGATACAGAAGTGGTCAATATTATAAAACAACGAAAACTTGAATATTTCGGACATATCATGAGACACCCAGAAAAGTATGACATTCTACATCTTATAATACAGGGTAAGATTAATAGTAAGAGACGCCCTGGCAGACGAAGAACTTAATGGCTCAAAAATCTCAGACAGTGGTTTGGTCTCACCACTATACAACTTTTCCGAGCGGCTACCAACAAAATAATGATTGCAAACATGATAGCCAGAATGATCGCCAACGATCGTTAAACGGTCATTGCACCTAGAAGAAGAAGTTCCCCCTTCCACCCCTTTCGTAGGGGTGCTTACACCAAAAAATTTAACTTAAACCACCCTCGGTATGTATAAAACAACTTCTGAAAAATTTCATCCCAATCGGTCCAGCCGTTTGGGAGTTTTTGAAGGACATACATAAATACAAACATTTTTTTATTTTTATATAATATATAGATGTTGAATTGGTGCACTAGGATTTAAAGTTAGACTAGTTTAATTTTTCATAAATTAGTCCTTGCATGTTTTCTTAATTCTTGTGGGATTAATATCGATGTTTGTTTTTTTAGAACAAACAAATCTGATAATGAACCATGTAATAATAAAAAGATCAGGAGGTTATTGTCTGAAACCTGTGGTGTTAAGCTTGTTTGTTTACCTAGATACGTCGTACTATGAAAACTGTGCAAATATGTTTAGCCGGTATAAATCAGAAATCTCTTTCTTCAAGATACTGTTTTAATTTATTTAAAAATTCTAATCGCTTTAATCTTGTATCTAAAATTTTTATTAACATATCATTATTATCGGTTGGTATTTGTCACTGAAACGCACTGTAAAAAGTACTTTTCTTAAAGTTTACTGCCTACCCTTAGAAACCATCTTGTAAATCGCGTACTTCTTGTACTTTTATAGTTGTTGCTTTTGTTTGTAGGTAAATTATTAACGATTTCTCGTTAATGAAATCTTGTAAGACTAGATGTTTTTATATATGAAATACAAGGTTTCTTACCTGTCTCTACTCCTTAAGCCTTATCGCGAACACTGCGAATCACATTTTTTGATATTCCTGTCGCAGTCAATACTCGGCGACGATAAGTTTACAGTTTACACTTTCGTTTTCTCAGAGTTTTTCTTTGTACCATTAGGTGGACTGCCAATTTTAATTTTGTATTTTAAATAAAAAAAAAAGCATGAGCAGCAAAAGTGCCTCCCGAAAGGGGTGATAGATTTATCTTTTAAAGAAATAGTATAAGTTTTTTCGCGAAAAAGTATACGTATTGGGCAAAACACAACTTTATGCGACCCTAGTGGCCATAACGTGAACGCGTATCGTTTCTTTGTTTTGTTTTGTCCATTGTGTTTATATTTTTTGGGTTACTCATTTCGGGATCAGCTGATGCAGCGAATGCAGCGTCACCATTGGTAAAAAATTGGCCCTATACATTTTTGGAGGACGTCAAGCTAACCTATCTATTATTAAATCACAGTGGTGGTTTAAAAAGAAAAATAATGGTGAAAATCCTATAGAAAAGCTAAAAAATAATTCATATATACATATAACAACCAAATTGTTTGTTTGTGTGTCCTTTATGCGTTTCCAAACAGCTAAACCTATTTTGATGAAATTTTCATACAATCTTCTGATTAACCCGGCGGGTGTTTATGTGAAGTTTGGTAACGATCGGATTAACAGAAGGGGTAAAAACGGGATAAAATATAAAACTATGAAAAACGGCTGATATTAGTGTCAAATTCATAGTCTTCGAAAATGCCGAGTTTCATAATGACATTCTAAATTATGTTAGCACCCATAAAAAACGGATGGGAAGGGGCTGAAATATAAAAACTATTAAAAACGCCGATTTTGGTGTCAAATTTATAGTTTTTCACCCTTACGAGAGGGGTAAAAAGGGGATAGAATATTAAAAATATTAAAAACGCCGATATTAGTGTCGAATTCATAGTGTTCGTGGTCGCTCAGTTTGATAGTGATATTCCTAAAGCAAGAAAACCAACGTTCGGCAGGACAACGTTTGCCGGGTCCGCTAGTATATAATATTTTAATGAAATTTGTTGAGTCCATTTAAGTGGATTTGAGAATGGTTTAGATTCACTCCCAATTTTGTTAGCACATTAATGGTTCTCGGAGTCGCTGAGTTTAATAGTAATATTCCCAATTTTGATAGCATCCTTACAAAAGAGGAAGGAATGGGATAGAACATAAAAAACTATTCAAAGTCATAGTTTTCGGGGTCACTGGGCGTGATATTCCCAAATCTAGCAAGCCAACGTTCGGAAAGGATAACGTCTGCTGGGTCCGCCAGTTATTTTGTAAATGTTTCTTGTTTATGTTATAATTTTGGTATTGTTAACCATCTTTTTAACATCTGTCGCTTTATAAATTTTAAAGTTTTAAAGAGAAATCGTCTTATTGTAAGATAAAAATATCAGTATCCATTACTGCAAGTCGAAGCTAAAAGTAGTTTTATAGTAGGTATGCAATATTTAGTTTAAATTCAAAATATACAATATTTAGTATACACTACTGATTTTTCCTATCCTGAATTAACAACGACACTGTCGGATTGTCAATAAAAATGACATTATTTTTAAAGAAAACACTTTTTAGTCCATTCTTGATTTGTTATTAAATTAATCATTAAAATGTTTTTGTAACTTTATTAATTGTTTAAAAATAACTTTAATCTTAATGTGTGCTGATAAAGTTAAAAAATAAACTTTTGAGTACTCGCCCGTCTACTTAAATGTAATTGTATTTATTTTCATAAATTAGGCAACTTTTGAAACAACTACTTGCTTTTCCTATATTCCCACTAACTGCTGCACTTTTGTGTGAGTGTGTATAATTTTATGCAGATTAAAAACTTTAAACTTAATTTTTAATGTCTAACACGCCAATGGCTCCACCTTCCCCTCGCACTTCAGCGAATTAACTGCAAGCTCGTAATTCAGGTCTCGCAAAGTTTAAAATATGCAAATGTCATTTTACTTCATCTCTCTAATTACCTTTTATTCAAGTTCGAATGATAATTGTGACAAAAGCTTTTCTTAAGATTAGCGAAGAATTCCCTTTTCCGTGAATGTGTATAATTGCGTATAAACTTTGGCAGTTCATCAGCATTAAAGTATTATAATTAATAAATTTCATACCTAACTATTAATGCAAATATTAGCAAAACAAATTTTATATTGGAATATTTTTAAATGTAATCCAAACATGAGATAGGGAACTAACTCCCTTTTTAAACACAATATTCTACTGACTGCGCTAATAATATCTCAAATTTTTGTAAATTTTTCTCATAAAAATTCATAATAATAAAAAATATACGAGGTCTGGCTATTAATTAATGCGCGCGCAGAAGGCGTCATAGAGGGGTTAGGGGGGTGGGGAAGGGTTAACGAATGTAGCGTTGAATAGCTGAAAGTGTGTCTTCGACTGAGTGCTATAAGTTGCTGAAAGGACATATGGTGAGAATTCTCTACCTACCTCGTACGCGTTTTTTCGAATGGTACAAACGGTTTTCCGAAGGCCGATCCGTCCAGATCGACATTAACGGCATCGTAATGTCTAAATGGGTTCCAGACCGAGTACCGATGGTTTTCCTTATCCTTTGTTTCACCCATTCAACTGTTTGGATTGTCGATCTGCCTTTTCTGAAGCCGTATTGGTCGGTCATTGATGAGTATTTCTTATAGTTTTTCTGGGGAATCCAGTTAACTTATCGGTCAATGTGGTGGGATTCCCTTTGTTAGGTTGTTATGGTTTAATTTCGGTATGAGTACCACTTTTGCGCTTTTCCACCGTCTGGTAAAGGTCGACATAGGTAAACATATCCCGACCAGATCGAATTTGTTCTAAAAAAAGGCCAGTTCAAGAGAACTAGCAATCAACGATCATGCATGAAAGCGCTGATAAAAGTAGAAGAAGCGAAAGATGTGTTTAAGAACCTTAGCAAGTGGAAAGTGGTTTTTTCCTATCTCTACGGAAACACTGCTTTTCATGATAAGCGTTAATTCGACGTTTCTGGCAAACCAGACAACGAATCAATCTGAAATAATGATAGCATGCATAAATGAACATGATCTACTCGCCTAAAATATTTTAGACGTTGAGGCGTTGCCGCTTTTACTATAAAGTAGCAGCTACTTTTGTTTGAAACAGTTTATCTAGAAAACGGTTCGATATCTCTGACTGACGTGATTTCTTTTGTATTACTACTTCATGAATTTATTTTCAGTTCGTATGCCAGCGTTAATAAAACTATTTTTTGATGAGAAGTTTCATTTAATAGTTAAAGAGTATTTTGATGATTATTTATTTATTTTATTTTTAGTGACCGATGAAGAAACATCGAATGGAAACTGTTAAATTTCAATGATTAATGATGAATACAAGGAAACAACGTCAGTTTGTGTTTGAAAACTTTTTATCATTTCATAAACGGGAGCTATTTTCAATTGTTTATAACAATCGAATATTTTTTTTTAAATATTATGATCAATAATCATTTGTTAGTAAAAATATTTAATTGTAGACTCGGCGTGGTAAGCTGTAGAAATGCTCTGAGGTGTGGGCAGCTTCACCACCGGAACCTCTATTGCCCACCGACTCACTTGCTCTTCGACGACGTCTTTCGCTGCGTAGATGTTTGGATCCTTCGATAACTCAGTAAAGCTGGCTCGATCTGTTTTCTACTACCATAGGCCAAAGAGTTTTTTGCCTTTTATCGCCGTGAATTTTGTTATCACAGTAAATGAAACAACACACTTGTCATCGATAATATATTGTATAATTTTAATACATGGAGCTTACAGTTTAAAGCATCCTGTATCTTCGTAATAATTTCACTGGTTGTTAGCTTTGACTTTAGTGTATTTTATTTGATTATATTGATGTGCATTTTACCACGTGGTGTTTTAAAGCGGTGATGCCTCGGCTGATGATATGCTAACAAGTGAGCGAAGCGGTGCTCTGCATTAATTGGCGTTCGGAATGCGAAATAGAACGAGAAGCCAGTTGGAAGTACTGATTTCCAACAATTCCTAACATGCAAAAGATCTTAAAATTCTGTATTCAAAATAGTATAATTTATAAATTGCAAAATTCAGGTAGTTTCAATTGTTTGATTCTCCATAAAAAAAAGCTCTCGGCCGATTTTGCTAAAAATCTAATCAGAAAAATAATTCCGAACGTACTTACGAACATACGACCATACACACATACGTACATACACACAACAGACGTCCACTTAAAAACTATTGTATTCGACTCTTGGGATCTTGAAATGTAGAGATAATGCAAAATTTGGGATTTGCAAAATCGGACCCATTACTATATCTCACCACTGGAAAGTTAATAATTTAAATAATCATAATTCTATTTCTAATAGCTGTTTTAAAATTCACAAACGATTTCTACGTGTCTGTAGGTCATCATAAATCTATTCGTATCTCGTTTGTTTGGAAGCTGACGAATCGCCACTGGATGATGAGTAAACGAATTGATTTTGATAAATGTGTGGGCCATAATTCAGTGATAGATATAGATTCATCATCATTCAGCTCTTCGCTTTTCTTTTTTGTTTTCTCCGTTATCTCGTTTCCCATTCAAATTTAACTTCGACTGAAAGTCTATACTAAACCAATTTAACTTTGCGGTGGAGCTTCGGTTATCAAGATTTTCTCATAGAGACGAACTTATTTTTGACTTTTCGATGTAGTCACACCGTCGCGTCGGGCGGTTTTTCGAATATTTTAAAATGTTTTGACGACGCTGTTAATTCCAAATTATTCTTTCGGTTATTATCGTAAGACCACAAGCGATAATAAGCTTTATGCCAAAGGTCTTGTAATCTCGAAAAACTAGAATAAACTTGCTCGGGGCTATTACAGCACCACTCACAAATAATTGCTACTGTTTTAATTGGAAAATACCGCAAATTATAATTCTCAGTAGCTGTTGGCAAAATATCCACTGAAATACTGAAATCTTGCTGTGTCTAGGGTCATTAAAAATTACTAAACAATTTGCTAGACCGGTGCGTTTTTTTGAAAGGCCCCCGTCAAAAACTTTAATTTTTGCTAATAGAAATGATCCTGCACAAAAAGTATTTTTTTAAAAACGCTTGTTTATTTGGTAGGTTCGTATGACTGTTGTAAATAGCTGACATAAATTTTATGACATTTGCCTTATAAAGTTAGAAATTGCAGCGTTTTTTGGGTTTAACCCTTTACATGTCTGTGGTGCATGTAAGTACCACATTTTTAAAATTAAGTTCTTTTTTCCGAGAAAACGGACGCAATATGTATTTAGTAGACAGAACGATACTAGAATAATTTCTTATAAAGCATCTATATCCTCGAATTCGAGTAAAGTTAGCCGCGCATGTTAATTTAGTGGTCCATATTTGTACCACAAAGCGTTAATGGGGATTAGTGAATAAATTACTGATTATAAAATATTTGGTTATCAAACATACTAAATCTGACTATTATTTCTCTAGTCAGCGGTGCGGTGCGCAAAGGAAGAACTTAATGTTAATCCTAGCAAAACAGTGCTAGTTTCATTCACCAGATGGCGAAAGTAAAAACTTAATGCCCCAACTCTGAATGGAACTTAGCTTACTTTTTCCAAAGAAGTTAAATATTTGGGCTTTATAATCGACCAAAAACTGACATGGAACAGCCAACTCAACCACATTCTTTCCAGAGCTATAGCGGCAAGCTGGACATGCCGCAGAGTCTTTGGCAAGACATGGGGTCACCTATGCTTCATTGATATGGTGGCAAAAAATGCAACAAATGCAAGTCAAGCTGCAGAAAGTACAACAGCTAGCTTGTCTGGGAATCACAGGGGCAACATTCACGTGCCCTACTGCAGCCGTAGAGGTAATGCTGAACCTTCCACCATTGCACTTATGTGTAAAGAAAGAAGCAGTAACCAGTGCCTTCAGACTGAGCTAGACAATAAATCTTAGCGCAAGAAATGGGATTGGACGTTTGAAGATTTCCCTAGAATCCATGTCTAAGCCGACAGATATTATGCCAGTAAGGTACGACTTAGAAATGCAGTTTGAATTGGTTATAAACAACCACCAAGTTTGCACAAATTTCTGTACTTATTTATAAGTTTACAGTTTTCACCTTCGAGAAGGAGTGGCAACCACCCCCAATGAAAAAGCATACGTTGGCACAATATCACTTTTGTTTTATGAGGTATTTTCTGCTTACTGTTCAATTTTTACGTAAATCGATTCATAAGGTAAGAATTCGGACTCCAAATGGGTGAATGACTGGACTATAAGAACAATGCACTAAAATCTTTTTAAAATTTTTATACAAAACAAATACAAATATTTTATTTAAGTAAGTATGTTAAGTTAAATATTCATATTTTGTGCTGTTTCTTTAGTAACTATATGGACAATTCTCTTTTTTATCTATAAAATATGTGCCAAATTTAAAAACAAAAAATAATGTTTTCTAACCGTATATAAACCGGTATAAATCCAAGAATCCACGTCTGTACACGTGGATTTGATTGACGTGCATCAAAATTCACAAACTAGGTTATTCAACCAATGGAAACAACGAATCATTAGGTTACACGCACTAAATTTGCCGAGGGGTGTAACGCAGTTGAAAAGCTATAAATAATCTTGATCATGTTGGAAAACCTATCAAAGAATATTAGTGGGGTAGTGTGTTGTGTATATGGTGAATATGTTTTATTATTGTTTCGATTTGAAACAGCAGTAAAAATACCCAATATCTGATCATTTCTAGGTTGCTGTGCTCATAAACTATTGTGCACATCTCCGGATGTAATAGGAAACGTAAACATTGATTAAATAGACAAGCAGTTACGAGAGTCTATCTATTTACAGCCTCAAAAAAGTGAATAAATAAATTATGCACATAATTTAATACATTTTAGTGAATCCTAGACTGAGACTTCTTTTCTTATAAAGTGGGTACATTAAGTATTTTACTGCGAAATAAATCGAATTGAACGCGAAGAAGAAGAGGAAGAAGAGAGCAAAATAGTGAGGAGAGACGAAGATTCGTCTCGGCGCTGTTATCTATGCAATCCTCATCCACTTAATGAACAATATTATGGTTAAAGCTATAAAGTTTTGGGATTATTAGCCGCCGTATAAGGCTCAGATGACAACTTCGACATCAAATCCTTGTTTTATTGAGATACAAACAGTTACTAAAATGGAATTGTAATAGAAACCATAAAGTCGGGTCCGTAACGATCTTCCGCTACTAGATAAACCGGTATACAAAAATATTTCATGCAAACATTTCTTGAATTGAAATTGCCGAATTTAACACTCTTTTAAAACACCAATAATGGGGTTGCAAGTTTCAAACCGCACGTTCAGATATCTTTCCAGTATTAACGGAAATCTCGACTCGCTGTATAAAATTTTAAATTTGTGTTTGATATTGTAAATCGGCGATTGGAAGTATGTCAAAACGAGTATTTTAAATCGCGACGTTTACTTACTGTTAACGGCATATTTAAAAGTTAATGCTATAAATAAGGACTTTCTTATTATTATTATTAAAATTAATAATAATAATTCCCCAACTTTTACGGCGACAGATAGAGTTAAATGTTATGTAAAAAGAATGCCATCAAAAACATAAATGTGAAATGAGAGCAAAATTCAATATCATGAATATATGCCTTGGTTGTTGACTTCAACGACAAAAGAAGTGAGATCTAAATGGGTGCCAAGTTCAATGGTCAGTCCTAAAATTTATTTATAACGACATAAGATATTTTATATATCGGCTATTGCTATTGACAAGTTTGGATATGTTCAACAGTTTTTTTACATAAAGGTCTCTACGAAGATCACTTTTGAGGCAGTACCAGAAAGCAAATTTTATTTCGAAAACGTTACTTTTACTACCACAGACCAAAGCTAGATACCATTCGTTCAAAAGGGGTTACAATATCTTCCTAGTAGCCAATACATATACAATACTCCACACCTGACACCAATGTAACGTTTTACTTGAATCACACTCGGGGTTCGAATTTATATGCACATTTATTTATAACTTTTTAATACAATTTTTGTAAACTGTTAAATACAATTATTAACTTTAAAAAACTGACTGCCTAACTTCCACGAACGAAGACCAATTTATATATTAACGTTAAAACGAGAGAAGACTAGAAGTTTACAAACGTATACAGACTGTTCTATCGAAAATTCGTGATTAGTCGAGAAGGTACTGAAACATCCTCGTCATTGGCGGTGTCGTCACCGTATCGCCCAGTTCGATTAAGTAACATATTCCAGTAACGTATCGTAAAATCGTTACAATATTTTTATTTTTTTTTTATATTTTTACCCAGCTATTTTTTTTTCTTTTAACCGTGGACTCTACAGCAAAATCTAGCGTCGAGTCTCATTCCCAGATACTTTTCAGAGTAAAAATAGGAAATTTCACCGGTCTTCTTTATTGGTAAAAATGACATAAAAATAATTGTTTTCATTCCAGGTGTTAATCTGGTTTATAGATGTTTGCAATTTTCTGTTAACTTTTTCGTGGTTTTTTCCACGGTCATAATGTCAGTATCATTTTCAAATTTTGCAGTAGTACCGTATTCAATGATAGAAATATCACTAGTAAACAGTAAGTAGAGTACTGGGTCTAATAGAGGACTTTGAGGTACTCTCGCCTTAAATTCTCTTGGATCAGAATATGCTGTTTTATTCTAAAATATCTGACTAATAAATTTTAATAGTTCCAAGTATTAACGTGGTAGCAACTATTTTAACTTGTGGCCTATGCCCTTATGACAAACTCTATCCAAAGCCTATGCCACAACTAGGAAAACAGTGGAGCAAATTTTACTATACAACATTACTATAATAATTGTTCTATTAGTACCTTATTAGTGAAATTTAGGCTTTCCTCTCTTCCACCTTTGCAGGGAATTTAAAATATTTGTTAATTTTTTTACTTAAAACTTTTTTACCCTATTTAATGTCATAAATTGTGTTATTTTACTGCCAAAAAATAAATTCAGTTAACAATTTTAAATATACTGAAATTATTTTATTAAGTATTTATAATTTCGTTTCATGTTAAGATTTTTCTCGTTTTGGTAAATACGAGTATGTACTTAATCAATAAAAAAGCCGGAAAAATGTCAAAGCTTGGTAAAAGTATTTCATTATCTTTGTTTAACCGCACGTCTGAAACACGACTGAATTTCTCAATTACATCGACATTTTATGTATGCCAGTGACATATATTAATAGATCCCCCGGTATGTTCCATTAGGTGTGTTCCTGATAGACCAAATTGTCTTTAGTGATTTTTCTTCGTCTCTTCTGGTAATGTTTGAGATCGTTATTAATTATAGTAGAATTCCGGACGAATTATTGTCGACAGGGGCGTAGTCTTTCGAATTAAAAGTGACTAATTTACCCTCGATAGAATTTAATCCATAGCTTTTGAATGAAATTTTATAGCGGAACAAAAATTATTATGATTTTTTTTGTACCCTAGTGAAAAATTGGATTGGAAATCACGTTACGAATAATATTTTTCTGATCCTCCTATGATCGATCTTTAAAAATATAAGATTATTTTAAAATCGTAAAAAGAAGAAGAGAATCCTTTTGTTTAAAGTGCTTATACATAATATTAAAATATCTACAATAAAAAATTTTCCTCTCATAAAAACCTCGGGTAGCATAAATTCATTTTATTTTTTTTTTAATGATGTTTTCCAAATTTGTATTCTATCCAGACGATGTAATAAAATATTCAAACTTCGCCCTCTCTTAACGCCATTTTCTTTATTTTATCTATTGTTTTCTTTTTGAAGAAATAGCATTATTATCATCAGCTTTTAAAATAAATGTCTTATATGCTTATCTGTCCCTAGATATTTTTACTGAAAGTAAGTAGTACAACCTATCGTTTAATGTCCTTAAAGTAGGATTTTCTTGGTCTTCCTCTTGGTCAAAATATCACAACCAGATTCTAAATTACACCCAACACCAAAAGGGTAGCGTCAGAATTAAGAAAAAGTAAAAAAATGATGCTGTCAGTAGGCTCTAACCCATTTTAAGAAAAATCCCCAATTTAGTTGGTTTTCAGGATAATAAGCAACACGCACCAAACAACAGGTCAATAAGCAACATGCGATATTGTTTTAATTGGTATCTCACATACAAGTAAAAGCAACATCACGTTTTTATCCATATTTATCGTAGTTTGGATTATTATATGGCTTTACGGAAAAAGAAAAATAGTCCAGCATGTTTGATACTGATGATAGATAACCTTTCTTAAGATCCTTGATATTTGGGTACTTCTTTTGCATCCGTCTCTAATGATGACCATAGCCTTTTATTGTAGCGACTTATATTATAAAGATACAAGTTCCAAAGATAAATTCGCTTTTAATTTAATAATTTATGAATTATTTATACAGTGCTTTTATCTTAAAAGCAGCCAGTCCAAATAACTTTTGTTTTTGCGTAAATGTAAGAAAAGCAAAAAACACGTCGAACTTTAAATCTAGGGAGAGGTTTAAAATGTTATTCTGCTGTTTTCAAATAAAACCCCTTTAACATCCCCCACTTCTTCTTTAAAATGTCAAAAAACAACCCCTACCCGGTAATACATCAAATAAAAACCCAAGATAAATGCAAGTCAGCCATATAAACAATTTATTCTATTGATTTATTCTGCAGATAACATTAAACATAGGGAAATTAGGTGCAACCGAAACTTAAATAAAGTAAATTACAAACAGCTCCTGTATTTACAGAGGTGTTTTGTAAACTAATGTTTTTAAATATCCCCACAGAAATAAGTCGGTGTTAGATCTGGAGATCTTGTCGGTCATTCTATAAAACCTGTTCTGCCAATTCAATGTCTTGGAAATCGTTCGTCTAGCCATTGTCTTACAGCTAGTGCATAATGTAGTGTAGAGCTTCATCCTGTTAAAGGTATAAATTTTGTTCATCTAGCACCATATTTTCCTGTTTTTCAACTTGTCTTACTAAAAACTGAGTACTAAGTACTAATTGTAGGTTCAATTCTCTCGTTAGGTGTTGTCAATAAAAAGTGGTCCAATTATCTTATTTCCAAGAATACCAGCCCATACATTAATCTTCGCTGGAAACTAAGTATTATCCTGTCGAAACACATTAGGATTTTTGTCATTTCAGTACCTTAATTTGTTTTTTAACAAAGCCATTTAAATAAAACGTTGATTTACAACTGAAACTAATATTTTTAACCAAATTTGCGTCTTCTCGTATTTTTTGGGACATTGTTTCACAAAATTCAATTAATTCCATGGTCATAGTCGTCTTTACCAACTGATGAAGAATTTGTATTTTATAAAGGAAAAACGTATGCAATTTTAACACATTGTGTATGGAACCAATAAAAATATTTGCAAGTTTTGATACTTTTGAAATGGAATAGGTAGGATCTATAGCAAAATGACCCAGTACTTTAATTTGTTCAGCTTCGTTGAGAACTCTGGGATTATTATTTTCTATCACAAACGGATACAGTTTTTCCAAATTTTCGTACTAACTCTAAGATGGTCTGGTGGCCTATATTTCTATCAGGATGCGTTTCCTTAAAAACTCGAGCTGTTCCTCTAGTGCATTTGTTTTGATGACCGTAAATAAATATTATTTTTATTCGTCTTTGCATAGAATACACCGTTTTAAAATAATTCAAGTGACTACAGCTACAAATAATGGCTAATTTAACGTCACGAATAACTAGCTAAATATACTATTAATATTTTTGAAACAAAATGACAAAAAATGTAAAAAAGAAGACGTGTTAAAAAGTAGGTTAATTGATATCTAATTAGACATCTACTTATCCAACAGTGGCGTAGGTCATTTTTGTTAAGGTCCGATATTATTTCACAAAAATTTGATGTATAACAAGGTAAAGGGTTGACATTTTTAAACCTTCCTCTTGATTTAAAATTGACGAGTTTTTTGTTGTACTTTTTTTGTACTGTATATAATTCAAATCAAATCAAATTCAAATTTTATTGCTTTCGATAAAGTACATTACAGGTGTTATAAATTGTATCTAAAATAAGATCCCAGTTGGAACATTATGAGCCTAGGCAAATTTTGCCTGTCTTGCTCTATGCTCGATCTGAGGACTTTATAAGTTCAACGTACATTTTGTATTTATCATGTTAAGTCTGTAAGTAGATTATAGATTTAAAATATATTTGTTGAAGTTTTCATAATTCGAAAAATACTTTTTGTAGAGGTTTTACAGTGTCAAGCAGATGGTGCAGGAAGGTAGGCAGGTATAATTTTTTTTTTTTTTTTTTTTTTTGTCAAGTAGATGTTGATTTCAATATTATATTTTTTCTGGTTTGAAATTTTTCTTAGAGCGGTTGGGATGGCATTGAAAAATTTAGGTCCGAAGAAGAAATAAGATCTTTGTGTTAAGGTTTTTTTGAACAATTGTGTGTTGAGATTCATATTTGCATTTGATCTGGTTATTCTATTTTTTATTTGGTGGAAATTTTTATGATTTGTGTACATTTTTTTTGAACATCGGTGGGAGAAAAGTAGTTTGATATTCAATATTTTATTATTATATTATATTATTATATTTATTTATTCTTACACCTGTGTAGTTAATATTAGTCTTGATGTAACCATAATTCAATGGGAAATAACCACTGGGTTATTTTTTACACGTCTTTTAAAAACTTTTTAAAATATTTACTTATTGTTCAATGTATGAATAGATTTTAAATTAATTGGAGAAATAAAAAATTATGAGTTCATTTTCTGATGGTTATGAAATTTTAACTATTTAAAATTTTTGTGAAAATGATTGAAACACAAAAATCTGTTAGCTACGTTACGAAATGGCTTCCTGTTTATTTCAATAAAATAAGCCTATCTGATGATATTTTATGAATGCTCTGCAGATCAATTCTCGCATTCGCCATTTCATGTAGTCGTTTATGACTATGCAATAACCGGTAATAAATGCTAAATAAAATCATACTACCGATAATTCAGTAACAGTTTTATCGTGCCTATATTAATTTTTAAAAATTTAAGTATTTAAGTTATTTAAAAAAGAACATCTCCAATAACAGCAGTGTGGTTGCTGTCAAAAATCCCGTCAGCTTCTGGACTATTAGGCGTCATACAACAAAACCCTTCGCAATAATGTATCGAGGAAGATTTCTGCACACAATGGGGGCTATTAATTTAAGCCTAGCAATATTTCGATAATATTTCCCTAGAAAGAAAACCGTTGGGGAAAAAGATGGGGAAGTTAAGAAGGTCTGGCTGCTTTTGATTGAGGGTGGATAGAAATATCTCGGTTTTAAAGGTTTCATGTCGATAAAGATTATTATGGTGTGGCAAATAGCTGCAGGAGTAATATAAAACGTTTGGTAGTGACAGGAATGTGCAACATAGTGCTCGCCATTAAATAATAATTATGAAGATTATATTGATTTTTTTCTTTCTTTCCTCCACCACCATTCACCGAAGTGTTCTTATATACATTTATAAAAAAATTAACAATTAACAATTTTATATCTACCTATGACTACAATTCTAATTTTATTTTCTGAAAACACCTAAAGAGAAGAAAAAAAAGAAAAAATACATTTAAGGAAAGTTAAATGCTGTATTACAATAATAATAAAAATAATAATAATACAGCCATATAATCTATACCGATGGTTCAAAAACAGAAAACGGAACTGCTGCCTTTGCTTGCCCAACAATATCACACTCCTGGACATTACCCAAAAAGCAAGCATCTTCACAACGGAACTATACGCTATCTGGCAATCATTGTTATATATAGATTCATGCAACTTCATTTGCTCCGATTCACTGAGTTCCCTCCAAGCACTACAAAAACCTTTCAGCAAAGAACCACTTGTGCAGAGAATCACTGCACAACTCTATTACCTGCAAACACAAGGCAAAACCATCATTCTTGTCTGGATCCCTAGCCATATTGGTATAGAAGGAAATGAAAATGCAGATACCGCAGCGAAACTAGCAACTACAAATGACGTCGATGAAAATATCCCCATAGCTCCTAAAGACTGCAAGAATTACTGCAAGAGAAAAATATATAAAAAATGGGATAATGAATGAAAAATCTCCGATTCAAAACTCAATCATATAAAAAATATCAAATATCCAAGTGAACTCACACGGAGAGAACAAGTCATCATAACTCGACTCAGAATAGGTCATACTAACTTAACCTTTAGCTATATGTTGACAGGAGAAAGACAACCAAAATGTCAAACATGCCAATCCACCTTAACAGTAGAACATATAATATTGCAATGCCACCAATACGAAAATGCTCGAAGACTCTACAACATCCCAAATAATTTAAAAGACTGCCTGAGTAGTGATAGCAGAATGAAAGATATTCTAAAATTCCTGAGAACAACGAGATTTTTCAATAAAATCTAGTGAAACCAAACTAAAAATGGCTAATGACCTCAGAAGTCGATGCCTTAAACGAAGAAAAAAAAAATCCTGTATTTTGTTTATCTCATAACAATGCGACTGTAAGCTTCCCTACATTGTGTATAAACGTACTCACTATCTTTAACTATAAAATTACTTCAGTTATCATGAAAATTATATAATGTCATGGTCCTCTTATTGTTTATATTCAAATCATAATAATTATTTATTATCAATATTGAATGCCCGTTATTCTTCTTCTTCTTTTAGCCGCACTTTATCGATGCGATGTCCTCTTTCATGTCCTTCCAATTTAATCTATTCTGTGCTCTCTAATACCATTTATTTTGCTGCTCCACTTTCCAGAATGTTGGGCTACGTGGCCCGCCCTGTGCCATTTAAGGGAGTAACGCGTTGGATTATATCGCAGACTTTAGTTTTTTGTCGTATCCACTCGTAGGTCCACTATTTTTATGTTTCTTTCATCTATGCTAATGGTTTTCCCATTTTGTTGATTTGTCATTATTTTGCAATCTGCAAAACTTAAGTTGTTTAAACGTTCTTGCCACTGTGGGTTTTTAAAAACATCTAATACTAGCGTAAATAGTTTTGGAGGTATAATGTCTTCTTGACTGACACTTTTTGGATCTTAATGTTGTTTCGTGTGTTTTAATTTTAGTTAGTAAAAATAGAGAAATCATGAAATTCATATTACGCACCTAGCAATACGAGCTTATTCCATTTTATGCATCTGTTCATTTGATACTAATGAATGGTTGCCTTTTATATCTTGTGACATAGAAGAGGATAGCTTATGTTTTTGATATCAGTGGTTCCTTCTGATCAAATTAATAGTTGCTATTTTCATATTTCATTAATATTTTTATTCTCTGGATTCTTCTTTGGATTAGACACGTAGAGAGGATGGATGAAATAAAATTGACTCAACAGATTTATGAGGTGAGTGTGAATGGGCAAGTCGGTAGAGGTCGACCTCGGCGAACGCATCTCGATCAGATCGACGTTGTTTTAAAAAAAGGATAGGTCAAGAGTATCAACAACCAATAATTATGTATGAGAGCACTTATAAAAGTAGAATAAGCGTAAGATGTCTGTAAAAACAGGTACAAGTTTCTCCGATGGGAAAAAAGCTTGACTAAATGTATGTTCTTTTCCTGTTTACCATTATTGGATATTTTTATATTAAAGATTATATTATTAGATTGTAAATTTTATTACTTTATGGGTTTTTAAAATAAGCCTAGGATACATTATTAGTAGAGCTTCTCAGAGTCTTCAGATAATTCATGAAACAAGTTACCTACCTATTACTATCCTGTAAGTTAGCTCCGTGCTGTTACATGCATAGCCCCCTTAATTATAATTAAAATTTGTTTTTTCATTCCTGGAGTAGTTGTTTAGACTAACTTACAAATATATTCTGGATGCTCTTTGAGTGTAAAAGTGTGGTGTTGAACTATGAAAGCTCAAATTCTATTATTTCTTAACTATCTAATCACAGTTTCTATTAGATATCATCCAGGTATGTTTTTTAATTAAATACTTTTTGGAGTCTCATTCATTAAGTGCAGTGATCTGTATTTTGGAGTCTCATTCATTGAGTGCAGTGGTCTGTATTTTTTATCAGGGTGGATTCTGATTTTCTCTAGCCAGGAAATCAGTTCTTCTTCACGTGTCATGTCCTTCTAGAATGTCGGCGATCATCATTATGATTTTTATTTTATTAGCAGCGACACGAAACAGGCTTGTACAATAAACACCATACCACTCTCTCAGGTTTTTCAGCTAGGACTTGCGTCTTCTTCCTGGACATCTTCTTCCTTGGATTTTGCCTTGCATAATATTCTGTAAGATACGGTACTTCTCCCCTCTCATAACATGTCCAAAATATTCCAACTTCCGTTTTTTGATGGTAAACATGACTTCTAGTTGCTTCTGGAGATGGGCAAGCACCTCTGTGTTTCGGACTCTGTCTACCCATGATATTCGTAGTAGGCGACAGTAGCACCACATCTCAAACGCTTCTATTCGGTTACACATTGCCTTTGTTAAAGTCCACCCTTTCATTCCATAGTACAGAATTTGAAATACTTAGCACCTAGCCTACAGGAGACCGGGCGAAATTCTGTAGTAGACAGCCTTAGTCCTGTGCAGTGGGCACCTCAGTAGACGAACTTGCAAGAAGAGGTTCGGAAAAATACAAAACTACTGAAAAAGTATACCAGGAAAAAAAACACGGGAAATAATACATAAAAGGACCGTGCCCAAAAAAGACTGCAGAACTGTTATCGATGAACAGGAATCAGCTAATGGAGGTTTGGCCTGTGGGTTGTGCGGCGGGGATCCGGGGGCAATGGAGCGCTTGCTGTGCTGCGGTGCGCTGGGGGAAAGGCGGTTTTTGGGTAACTACATTGTTCCCATCCAGTACAGAACTTGTACAAGGTACGAAGGTACTGGATTCGGTGCAGCGTGGTTCTAGGTCCCGAGAATTGCCTGTCATTTTCGGACCAGTGCCTCGCGGCGGCGCAGTGTGTGTTTTGCTGTTTTCGGGTCCTTGCCGGGCGGTCTGCTGGTCGAGTCTCCATTGTACAATGATACAAAAACACATAGGCAAGATACAATGGGCCACTAGGCCTAAGTGTCACCGGAGGCAATACCCAGACGGACCTAAATAAGGGTGGAGTATTTAGTGAGTAGTCCTCACGCAGTCAGTAGAGTGTCACAGTAGACCTTGAGCTTTCGGACACATAACCGCTCCATAAAGGATTTTCTTCACCTATAAAAAAAAAATAAAAGCACCGCAGTAAACGTGTTGCTAAATGCTGCCCTAGCCTGCTCGATGAAATCAGTGGCGTATAAAAAATATTAAAATTACCGTTTTTAATATAATATTCAAAAACAAAATGTATGTATCTTGTGTAAATCGTACCTACGCCCTACTAAGTAGCTGGGAGGGTTTGTGACGAGTACCTCTTTTTATACAGTCACTACGTTACCAAATCCCGCCTCTAACAGCTTCTGAACTAAAAACAAAAATCTTCAAAAGAAGACATTGTAATTGGTTTAGTTTAGTTTTACAAAAAATATTCTCATTCCCGAAACGAAAATTGGGACAACTAGTACAGAAAAAAAATATAAATTTTTCGCCAGAAAAAAAACGCTTGTCGAGCAATCAATTAAATTCGAAACTGCTTAAAAGGCATTATTATTTTTTTTAGGAAGTAACTCTTCGTCTTGGGAACAAAAACGTCGAAGTCCGTTGGCTAAAAGTAATTTTTTTTTAAGTTCACAACGGTCCAAGCATACAATTTTCCACATCCCATACATTCAAGTCTCTTACTTCAATAAAATGATTACGTTATAATAGGGACGGGACGTCTGGAATTGAAATTTATTACGGTAGCCCCTTTTGTTCCCATTATTTACCACTGTGGCGTACTTCTCGATTATTACTCGGGGAATTCGTTTATCCCGAACTGAAATGTCAATTAAACGAAAATTGTTTTAAGCAGCGTTTATGGTTATGCCGATTTTAATAAGTCAATCTGAACCTTAATTAAGGACGATCCTGGCGTAGCAGGCTATACAATGATTCGGTACAGTTTTTAACTGGGAAGTAGGAGTTTGTGATACATCATAAACAAGGTGTTTCTAAATTTATGCGAAAAAATTCAGGTTTTGATTGTCCGCATAAAATTATATGATGGATCTTTCCTATAACAAAATTTTCTCAGCCCACTCCCTTCCAAGATATCACCCCTAAAAGGTAATTTTTTATTTTAAACTAAATTTTGGAAAAGTATTAAAAATACCAAATCTTTGAGCAAGTTTTCAACGTAAAACTGACGTAATCTTTAGCCGTTTCAATCGAATTTTATGGTCCCATTCAGCTCTAAAAGTTTGGTTGGCCACTTTTAGGTTAGATATTTTAACGAGATGTATGTACAGGGTAAGCGAAATGTTTACCATCACTTGGCGCACATAATTAATTTTTCGTTGTTGATGTTAATCTGACAGGTGTCCTAAGTTGTGAAGTTTATGATCGTGATAACCATTTTTTTCAAAAGTTTTCGTAGTCACCAAACTATATTTTAAATTCAAGTCACGACAGACTTGCCGAATCGAGTTCCTTGGATGGTCTCTAAAATACTGTAATACAGTGGCAACAGTATTATCAGAATTGACCCTTTTAACAATTTTTCTTTCCTTTCCAGTAGAAAATGATTCGTTATTTGCACGTAAATTGTTTGGTATAACACGTTCGGGGTATCTCTGCGCGTATAACTGAATTGCTTTTCTATAGTTTCTTTGAGATTCCCTATTAACTAATAACATGTCGACTTTTTCGTTGTGAGTGAAGATTTTTCACTGTTAAATCACAACAAAACGATATTTGTCAACCATTGGTTTAATTATTGACAGTTGCTACTTTTTTTTGTTGTTGTTGCAGAGGTGAAGAAAATCATTTACGGAGAGGTTATGGGTCTGAAATCTCAGGGTCTACTGTGAGACTCCGTTGATTGTGTCAGGTCTACTCACTAAAACTCTACCCCTATTTAGGTCTGGCTATCCAGTGACACTTGAGCCTGTTGGCCCATTTTATCTTGCCTATGAGTTTTTGTATTATTTTACAATGAAGATCCGACCCGCAGACCGCCCGGCAAGGACCCGGAAACAGCAAAACACACACTGCGCTGCCACAAGGCACCGGACCGAAAAAGACGGGCAATCCCCGGGGCTTAGAACCACGCTGCACCCAATCCAGTACCTTCGTACCTTGTACAAGTTCTGTACTGGGTGGGAACAATGTAGCCGCCCAAGAACCGCCCTACCTCCCCAGCGCCCTGCAGCAGTACAGCACTTGCTCCACCGCCCCTGAATCTCCGCTGCACAACCCGCAGGCCAGGCTTCCATTATACAGTCCCTCAGTGATTCTTAGCTGATTTGTGTTCATCGGTAACAGTTCTGCCGTCTCTATATGGCACGGTCCTTTGATATATTATTTTTCGTGTATGTTTCCTGGTATGCTTTTCCATTAGTTTTTGTGTTTTTCCGAACCTCTTCTTGCAAGTTCGTCTGACTCCTCATTATCCGCAACTTTCTGGCGTCCTGGAACCCTTATCAGTTTGAGGTGATTACGTTCTACCAGCGTTCTCAGTTCTTCTTTGCAGCCAACGGGAAGGTGTGGTCTGGCCATGCAGTGCCACCCTGCACAGGACTAATGCTGTCTACTACAGGATTTCGCCCGGTTTCCTGTAGGCGCCGTTAGCTACGGTGCTCCCCCACCGCTATGCATCCATCAGCACGGGTCGCATAACACTTTGGATTGGGAGACTTTCAGTCGCCTTTTACGACTGGCAGACGATACTTGGGATCCATTCTATTTTCCCCGTATCCCCAGGGGAGAGATTTGACTTTGCTATTTGTTTCCAAAGGCAACTTGTTTAAATCGTAATTATTGCGAATTTTTGATAATAGTTTTGTTACAAATTTGCTTATAATTTTATAACGGAAAAAGGTAGCAAATCTTTTTTATTACAAAATTTGTTTAGAAATATTAGTTCTTTTCAAACATTCCAAAATATACAGTGGAATAAATTGACCTTTACCCTGACGTCACTAACAATGAACAGTAGTAAATACAAACATTATATACCTCATCCTTTTCTACTGACAGTAGAAACACATCATACAATATGTACACTTGTCTTGCAAGCAATGACATACGTTTCTTTATATCTCTAATTATAACCTCTAAGTGTTAACAAGAGATAGCGCAAATAACGATTAATCGGTTGTATTTATAAGAAATTATATTAACCTCTTATGACAACTGTCATTATTTTGATGCATCGAGTTTTGTTCAAAGCGTTTTATCATTTGCATTCAGATAAATTTTATGAAATCGATTTTTTTAAAACCTCTGATTTGTTATTTTGATTTTACGGTGAGTACAAAATTCCCTGTTTTTCATTTAATAAATATTTTAAACATAACCTTACTTCTTAGACGGTGGCTAGGCTTTCGCAAAACGGGAACATTATTTATGGTAGATTTATAAAGAATAATAGTTGTTTATAACGCAAAAAAATACTGACAAGATTAACAAACAGTGGAAATATTTAGGCACACGACAAAGTAACAATAGCTATTTTTGACTCATTGATTCATTTCGCGATAGGTTTTTAGGTGTGATGTCAGGGTAAAGGCCAATTTTTTCTATTGTAGGTATGTTTTTTGGAAAAAAAATCGATGACGTCATTTCTTCAGTTTCCAAATATGCTAAAATATGCAAAGTAGGCTTGACTTTACTTAAACCCATTTAAGAAAATCTTGTCATATTTTTTTCATCCTTTTTCTTTTTCTTATAATAGATCTGAGACCTCGAGTTTCGCTCACTTCGTACATACACTTTAAGGCTTGATAAATGGTGGACAAAATTATATTTTGTTCACGATATTACGCCCAACAGTGCCCAAAAATACTTTTCGAATATTGAGCTTAGTCGGGCTTACCTTTGAGAACATTCCTTGCTACCAATTTTAGAACAATAGGCTTGTTGAATTCATCAGAAGGAAAGCACTCCAGAGGAACCTCACAAGGGGCATATATGTCACGGTGCACTGCGCCACTCTCCTTACTTTTTTAGATTTCCGATAGCGACACTCCCCATTTCCAGCGACAACTTGATTGTCGTCCGTTGGGTATAAAACCAAAAATTTCTTTCATTAACCAATCACTGTAAGTGGTATTATGTAGTAAACATAGACGTATTCCATATCCATAAACCGATCGTACGAAAATGTTTGCTCAACAGATTTTGGAAAGGAATTCAAAACAAGTTTATAAAAATTTATGCCTTCTTTATGGATTACTTTTATCGAACAAATACACTTCAAAGACGACATCGTGGCTCTTTAGACTTAGCTCGGTTACAAGAGCAGCGACATGAAAAATTTCAATAATAAATAACGAACGTATTAGTATGCAACTTACGTATCACAGTGCTCTTTCAAAAACGTAAAAGAGAACTACTAAGGTTGGAGCTTAGAAGGGGTTACGACAACGTTTGTACATTTTGGAATAAAGATTGAAAGGTTTTTCTCATAGACCTATTATCAGAGAAGACGGAACTATTTACTTTTGAACACGATCATACATCCCCACTTTCTGGTCGACTGTATTGTCTTTATGCGGCCGACTGGAATGTGTTGTGCTGTGATGTTGCTTGCTCTCCAGTTATGGCAAGATATTTGTGATTGTTATTGAATCGTCCATAGTATTTGTTGATTATATTTGCAACAATATTGTGACCAAAATGCTATCTCTTATTAATATTTTATGAATTATAACAACCTGAATAGAATGTTTAATTGTTAGATCATATAAATGTGTTGCTCAATAAGCGACAACGCCGCACGGCTTGTCTGGATGATACCACATGCAAACATCTGTGCGTACTATAAAATCTGACAAAATCGGCCAATATTTATAGCGTTGTTGCCAAAGCTGTTGCAACGAGATTTTGGAGTTTTATCGGTGATTTTCAACATATTATTGGTAATATTTAGTGAAATTTAGTGGAAGAAATGATTCGTCATTGCCAAGTGTGTAAAAAAACGGACTATTTTAGCCCCAGTGTTTCTTTTCACAAGTAAGTTGAAATATCTCTTTGTTTGCTTTATTTTTATCCAGTCGTGTAGCGATGACGATTTCAATATAAAACACGAATCTGAAAACGATGCGGAAATCAATACTTTTCGAGATATTCTTAAAAAAGATCATTATTTTCCTGTTATTCACCAACACTTATTTAGTGGTATTATCCTTCTTTCGTTGTTATTTAAAGAACTATATACCTTACTGATCCATTTTATAGTAGTATTTCATAATATCTATACATCCAATCGAGAAATCAAGAAGTCACGAAACCCTGAGTATAATATTTTAATCTTTTCCTTTAGGTTACTAAGCTGTTAATTTGAACATTAAAATACATTACATTTTATTTGTACAATTAATATTAATGATAATTATTTAAGTTTTATTTTAATTTCAGACAGTCAAGTTAAATTATTTAAAATTCCTTTTCAGTACTTTAATTTAATAAAATAATTTAGTTTAACGGGTATTAGTAAAACTGTTCGCTACACAATAAACAACTCTTGAGTTGGAATAATTTAGTTTTATAAAATTAACTTATAACATTACACTACACACAATTGGATTTAGAAAAAAAACTTTAACGTAACACAAAATTGTCGCCCAACATTTGGGAAATTGGTAAGTTTTGTTACACAAAATTGGCACCCCACTTTTGTTACTTTAGAAAAACAGTTTAGTTAGGGTAATACAATTTGGCGCCCAACTTTTGGGGTTTAGAAAAATACTTGTAGTAGGCTATAACACTTCAATTTGATAAAAAACTGAGTATCACCTATTCATAAATATATTCTCATAAAAAATTTAATATTACCCGATAGATATATTCTCATTTTGAACAAACAGCACGCCACTGATTACAAGTGTGGCCATAAGTTACAGCGTTGCCAGCACGAGGACGGGAAAAAGAGAATCGATTGGTATTCTTTGTCATACTCATGGCCACTCTCGTGTAATCATTGCGACAAAACAAACAGAGTTTTATGAATGGAATGTTGCGTCTCTTCTGGATAATAGGTCTATGGTTTTTCCCTACTTTGCTCACCTTCCATTTCCAAAAAGATGTATTATTTTCGCTCAATTTTCAATAGAAATGTCTTAAATTACTTGATTAAAAACAAATTTTTATTATAAAAAAAAGGATATTAGTTAGTTAACAAGGATCGCAGATAATGGAGGTAGAAATAGCAGTAAATAAGAGGAAGTTTCTTAGCTTCCCTTTCACTCTCTTCACATATCAATGCAACACATTCTTTTGATGATATTTTTATGTACTTTGCTTATTTTGTAATTAATTTTTCATTGGAGCTAGTTTCAAAAATCAAGATTTTAAAGTGATTAACTGCCAGATAAATTTTTTCCAGGTGTCTCTTATCTTCAAAATACCTCCACCATAATATTTTTAAAAAGAAATTCATGAAGAGATATTGCTTATGAAAACAAAAGTAAAATAAATGAATGAAAAAAGAAAAAAGAACTTTAAATAAAAACTTAAAAGTACTTTTTTCAAATTTCCCTTACGGTTGGAAAAATCTAAGCTTCTGGAGCTGTATTCTACATTGTTTCATTCAGAGCTGTTTATGGTTCTTAAGATGTTTTTTATGGAATTTGCTACATTTCTTGTATTCTTTTTAAAGGATGCAAATAAAGCCTAATTTATAATAGAAATGTCTTAAATTACTTTATTAAAAACAAATTTTTATTATAAAAGTGAAAAGGATATTAGTTAGTTTGTTTGGATTGCAGTTGATAAAGGTAAAAAAGCTGTAAATGAGAGGAAGTTCCTTAGCCTCCGTTTCACCCTCTTTACAAATTATTGCAATACGTTCACTATATTTTTTAAAAAAATTCAAGGAGAGATATTGCTTATAGACATAAAAGTTAAATAAATATATTGAAAGAAAAAAAGGACAAGGATCGCAGATGATTGAGGTAGAAATAAATAGCTGTAAATGAAAGAAAGTTGCTTAGCTTCCCTTTCACCCTCTTCACAAATCAATGCAATGCAACACTAAAGTGGAGATTATTTCGATGATATTTTTATGTACCTTGCTTATTTTACCAGGTGCCTCTTATCTTGCAAATACCTTCACAATATTTTTAAAAGAAATTCATGAAGAGATACTGCTTATGGAAAAAAAAGTAAAATTAATGAATTGAAAGAAAAAAATCACTTTAAATAAAAACTTGAAAGCACTTTTGACAAATTTCCCTTACGGTTGGAAAAATCTAAATTTCTGGAGCTGCATTTTACATGGATTCATACAGAGCTGTTTTTGGTTTGTGGATAATATGTTTTATGGAATTTGCTCCATTTCGTGTTTTATATTTAAAGGGTGTAATTAGAGACTTAATTTTTATGGAATCTAATATATTCCAGTTTTAAGCATCTAGATTTTGGAGCGATAAACTGCCAGATGACGTTTTTTTCCAAATCCCTTATTATCTAGATGCAAAAACGTTTAACGTGGTTCACCTATAAATAAACATCGTTGTTGAGAGTAAAGAATGTCGACTCAAAAATAGAATACTCATCCGGGCGTGATTAATTTAAAAAATTCGTCTGCAGTAACTTCTTTGACGCGCCAACGACCATTGTAACTTAAGAAGCAGAATGACTGTTACACTCGAGGGAAAACTAAAATAATGCACCCCTCGAGCGGCGTAAGGGTGCATTTTTTAGTGGCCGACCAAAAGGACGAATAAATATTATTTTAGTGGAGTGCAATTCTCACTTTACTAGCCGTTCGAGCGCAGAATTAGGAAAACGGTTTCGGGCGATATTATTTCTCCTGAATTCTCTGTTGCTTTCCACGCTTCTCAAAACTGAAAGTGTGCGATAAATAAATCTTTGCGAGGTTATGAATGAAAACAATAACTGGACTTGTATTCGTGGATATATACGGAGTGGGCCACAAAAAACCGTCCACTCCGATATTTGGCAGTATGCATTAGAATTTAGAGAAATACTGAAACATGTCGATTTTTGTTCCAAAGGAGACACATTTTCACGATAGGTATCTGTCATTTATCAACCTCCTCCCTTCCACTAACCCCTTAATTTAAAATAGGGAATGTACCATTTGTGACACATAATTAAAAAGGCATTTAGATGGAGTAATCAGGCATATGATATTTACACCATCTTTGGAAAACAAAGTCATAATTAATTTAATGTGTTTTCATTTTGTGTCAATTTTTCTGTCACATCAAAAGTAAATTAAAACGAATTTTGTAGGAAATTAGTAATTTGATATCGACACAACTTTCGAAATGGTATATTTAAATTCAGAACGAGTTGAGATTATTTTCATATTATTTGATCTGACAGTATCACAAAAAAACATTGTCACATTATCAAAACATAGGCGTTGCGTTTCATTTTTAAGATGTGTTGTTGCACTTTCAATTAAATAATTAAGACTGTTTTTACAAAGCCGGTGTAAATATCAAAGAAAAATCATGGATGATCCTATGCCTGAATACTCCACCAAATTCTTTTCTAGTGATGTGCCACATATGGTACATTCCCTATTTTAGATTAAGGGGTTTGGGGAAGTGAAAGGAAGGGGGTTGACAAATATCGGGGTTAACTCTTTGTTAATTCGTCAAGCTTTTGAAAATGTTTATTTCATTTCTCAATACACCTTAAAATAATAAGAACAAAGTTTGTCACATGATAAAACAAAAGTAACTAAAAAAGTACCTACTATCTTGAGAATAAAAAATTTTAACAAAAAACATTTGAAACACAGAAAAACAAAAGGGAAACCAAGTCCTTTTGTAACACATTTAAATTAACAACACCATAATGATCACACTGGTCTCAAAATATTTTCATCACCAGTATGTTTTCTTTAAAGCTCACTTGAAAGAAGAGGTTCGACGTTGGGAAACAGATGAAATGAAATCTTACTGGCATAAAGTGCCATGACAAAGGCAAGCGAAAAGGCTAGTAAGTCTTTCGCCAAGGAAAGCTAAACAGCTTCTCGAGTTGGACAAGAAAGACTTGAAACTGGTGATGGGGCTCCTCACTGGACACTGCCCTCTAAGGTATCACCTGAAAAAGATGGGCAAAACAGAGAGTGCTAGTTGCCGCTAATGCGAGAACTTCGCGGAAACTGCAAAACATTTGCTTTGCGAATGCCCAGCGCTTTTCTGCAAGAGGCTCAGATTTCTGGAAGGAGTCTTCCTAAAGCACTCCGATGTCAGAAATTTAGCCCCCAGGAAACTGATAAACTTTACTCGAAGTCTCGGAATCCTGGGCCTCGAATAGATTAAAGGTTATGCACAAAAGATCTGATTGGTCGAAGTGCTTGAGAGGCAGCATGGCCTTCACGACCCACCCTACAATCTACAATCTACAATGTTTTCTTTAAAGTGGTTTATCCTATTGTTTCATTCATTTATTTGTTTGCCTTCTGTATATAACACAAATCACAAATAATTTTGGGGTTTCGATACCACTTTTGTTTGGTTATTTCTATCTAGCTTTTTTCTGGAACCTTTTTTTAATATTTGGATGGCGTCAAAATTTCGTTCTACTTGCATTTTAAAAATGTTTTACCATAAAAAAATTCTAAATCCTTTTTTTAAATTGTCCTTTTTTTATATGTGATGATTAAAAGAGAAGGAGTGGAACAAATAAATGAGTTTATGTACTTGGGTTTAAACGTTACGAGAGACGGAAAGTATAACTGTGACATTGGGAAAAGGTTGTTGGCAGGGAAACAAATGTACACTTATTTATAGTAGTGAATTCTGGGTTTGGTAGAAGAAGCAGGAAAATAAGATTAATGCTGCGGAGATAAGTATAGCCGAGAAGTATAGCAGAAGTGACTCGGTCGGATTAAGTGAAGTATAGTGAGATAAGGAATAAGGTGTACAAAATGGTGTACAAAAAGATGTGGTTACAAAGATAGATAGATAATGGAATGTTTAGATAGTTTGGACTCGTAAAGAGGACAGAGGAAGGAAGATTGACGAAACAGATTGTCACGTGCCTATTTTTTTCTATAGTTTCGTATTCATGGTTGCATACAGTACACTATGCTATAACTCGAATATATCATTCGTTGTAGATAATGTTGCATAACTTTCGATGGTTGGTTTGTAATTTCTGTGTGGATGGGACTGGATATCCACACGAACGAGGCACGGATTTGTCTCGTTCGACACCACCAGTAAGTCTTGTTTCAGTTTATAAGTATAGTACTTTGTGAATTCGTATATCCAAAGGTTATAAGTGATTTATTTTTAAATATATAACGCAGTGACTCATGCTGACACCACTATTATGTTCTGTTTTGTTTATTAGTATAGTACATTGTTGGGAATATTTATTGCATTAGATAATATGCCAAAACTATTGGATTAAAATAACCTTCTCAATAATTCTTTATGTCCAAGTAAAAACATATTTTCTTTCTACTTATTTGTAAATATCCTACAATCTTGATATTTTAAAGGACAACCATTGTAAAGGTATTTTTAAATGAACTTGATTGTCTTGGCAGTAAAAATCTTTATGTAATGAGTTAACTGATATATATGTTTTACCTTTTGTTCTTTGCCTTCATGTAAATGTTTGAATTAGTGTTGTTAATGAGTTAATTTATATATGTCTTACTTTTTGTTGTAACTTGGTAAAGACTGTTACTCTTACTTCTGTTCTGGTTATTGTATAAAGCTGTAAATTTTACATTTTTGGTTTGTTCTAGCAAGAAAATTTTACCATAGCTGTTAACTTTGACTATATTTGTTATGATGTTGCTATTGAACTGTGTATCTTAATTATCTATTGTGTGAGTAAAGTATCCAACATATTTTTGCTATAATTTTATTTATTTGGTTCACCATAATCATAGTTGTTTATCTTGTAGCCCTGCTAGTGCCTATAAGATCTAGGGGTTTCCGGCTTATACCGTCAAGCCGGTGGCGCAGCTCACTTTTATATTTTCTTCTTCTACCCTCTACGGCTGAGCTCGGGCATAATTTGCCAGTAGAGAAACCGCTAGCAGAGTACTCGTTAGAGAACGAAAAAGACGTGGCAAGATTTATAAGGCGAGTGTGAATGGACAAGTCGGTATTATTCGACCTCGGCGAACATATCTCGATCAACATTGTTTTGAAGAAATTTCAGGTCGAGAGTATCAACAACCGACGAGCATGTATGAGAGCACTGATGAAAGTAGAAGAAGCAAAAGATGTGTGTAAAAACCGTAGCAAGTGGAATAAATAAGTGGTCTCTGCCTACATCTACGGGAAGAAGGCGTGACTATATGTAATTATGTATGTAAGATTTAAAAGGTTACTACAAATCTTGTCAGTTGGTACTCTCCATGATTTTTAACTTAATGCCTCCTACGTCCGGAATATTTTGGGTTTGTCAGTTGTATGTCCTTTCCCTAAAGTCAATATGTGGTATTTTTACTTTTCTTTTTTGGTTAATTGTAAATTTAAATTTTAAAAGTTTTTCTGTAATTTTCTTTTAAACTATGCCTGATCATGTATGATCATTTAATTTGTTAATTTAAATGTGTTGTAAAATGAGGCTGTTGTTGCTTTAGTTTTTTTTATTTTTCTGTTTTTTAAATGATTTTTATCCTCAAGTTAGTACATAATTTTTTAGTCTACTTTTGTTTTACTATGTAACAAACTTTGTTCTTATTTATAGATTTCTTGAAAAAGGAAGTAAACATTTCCGAAAGCTTGACGAATTACCAAAGTTTTTTTTACCTCCCTAGTTGTTTAACTGAATCCTCAATATTTTCTCCAAAAAAAGTTTGTTTTTTTTTTGGTTAATATATTTTTCTTCATTTAATTAAACTATATATAATATAAATATTCTGTTAAAAAAATGTACACCATCACAACGAAAAATGATAATGATAAATAAATTGAATTCCTCAACTATACAGGGTGACCCCTCAACAAAACGAGCTAAACACACACTTTTATTATTCGTATTATTTTGAAGATTTTTACAGTTTTTCTTTTTGATTAAATTTTATTTTAATTTGACCTAACCTGTTAAGACTTTTTATATCTACTTGTACGAAGCACAATACCAATGCTTTTCCGGCAGGTTTATCGTATAGAAACTCTTTTTTGCAAAACTAAAAATACCTCAAATAAATCAATGAGAATTTTAGTTTTACTCAAGGAAACACAAAGAAAAGGCGCTCTGAAAATGACTATGATAAATAGATTTAAAAAGGTGTGCATAATGTAACCTCGTTTTTTGTGTGAAGTGAAAACAAAGTAATATATCACACTGTTAAATTTTATTTAGTGAAAGTGGTAATAAAAAAAAACACGAAAGCTTGTCTCTCTTTTATTAATTAAACAATTAGTACAAATGTTTTATTGCTAACATTTTTCTCACAAATACTTATACTTTTGTTGTTAATGATTTGTCGCGTAACTATTTAGTTGCTTTCTTTTCTCTTTGTAACGTTTAAAATAAATAATTGTAACAGGTATTGCAAAAGAAATTTTTTTCTAACAAACATCTATGGTACTTTTTGCTTCTCAAGCAAAGTATGCTTAAGTTCAAAAAGTACCATGGATGTTGAGATAGCGAGTGTTAGTTTGGTAATACAAACAATTATTCGTTTGCATGCCAAATTATAAAAAAAAGTTTAAAAGTATTTTGTAATAATTTTAAACGCGACCCTCGTATAACTTTTTGTTCTGTATAATATTCCTCTAGCTTACAAGTTAACACACAAATCTAATTATTTGCAAACCAAAATACCAAGATATACGAGGTTGGTCCGATAAGTACTTAGCCTACAAAAGAAAAATGAAAATTTTAAAAAAATGGCGATTTATTTTTCAATATAGTCACCTTTTAGTTCGATACACTTAACTACGCGATGCTTCAACTTCTTTAACCTGTCTGAAAAATACGTTTTCTCGAGGTCTGCAAAGTAGGTCTTCGTGGTGGCGATAACCTCATTTGACTCAAATTACTGCCCGGCGAGTGACTTTTTCAAGTTTGGAAACAAAAAGAAGTCGTACGGGGCTAAATATGAAGAATACGGTAGATGGGGCAGCAGTTCGTAGACCAATTCGACCAATTTGGCCAATGCGAGGACGGAGGTGTGAGCTGGTGCGTTGTCATGGTGGAAGAACACTTTTTCTTCTCCAAATGGGGCTGCAATTTAGCGTCAAATCGGCCTAATAATTGGGCATAGCACAGCCCTGTGACCGTTTTACCCTTCTTTAGGTAGTCGATGTAGATCACACCTTGTGAATCCCAAAAAACGGTGGTCATCACTTTTCCGGCCTATAGGTCAGCCTTCTCCTTTTTCGAAGCACGCTCGCCGGGTGAAGTCCACAGTTTTGACATTTCCTTGGTCTCTGGTGTATACCGGTGAATCCATGTTTCGTCGACGGTCACAAAACGACGTAGAAACTCGGATTGCGCTTAAAAAGCGTCAAACGCTGCTCTGAAATGGTTTCACGGTTGCGCTTGTTGTCCGGAGTGAGCAAACGCGGCACTCATCGTGTCGACAGCTTTCTCATGCAAGATATGACCCATGTGGTCTTTTGAGATGCCTACTGTCTCAGCTATCTCTTGCACCTTTAATCGACAGTCAGCCAATACGAAATCGTGGATTTTTGTCACGTTATCCTCCGTGGTAGCCGTTTTCGGGGCACTTGGGCGTGGCTCATCAAAAAACGACGTGCGACCATGTTGAAACTCGTTAAACCAATTTTTGACGGTCGCCATCGAAGGAGAAGAGTCACCGTATAAAGCATCCAAGCGCTCTTTGATTTCGCTGCGCTATTTTCCTTCCAAAAACAAGAATCGAATCACCGACCGAGATATTGCTCTTTTTCCATTTTTCTAAAATCCGCGGATAAGTCCGCTTCCACACGCGGTCAAAACAAAACTGCAAGTCTGATTAGACAGTAGCCGTCTACGAGAATGTACTACACGATAGTACATTTCTCTTGCGTTAGTGGCGTCATCGGGCGGTGTGGCTAAGAACTTATCGAACCGCCCTCGTATGTCCTATTGATTCTTTGCAATCCCAAAAATCAAGAATGGACTTCGACTGGAATAACTGCTTTTAAAAAGTGTCGAAAAATACTTTGACAAAATAATGTTATCAGCTTTTATTTTTAGTAGGTGTTGAAACAATTTGGACATTTTGCTTTAAACACTTATTTCTATAAACTCAAATCGTATGAGATTAGTGCCAATCGATAGCTAATTTTTTACACATTCATATGACTGACAAATAAAATACCTATAAGTGTGAATTATACAGTGCGTCCATAAAATAACTAATAAATTCAATATTAGCTAAATAAACAGTAATATGACAACTAGCATCACATAAAACTAGTAAATAGTAAAACAGCAACAACACCAAAACAAGAATAAAAATAGAATGTGGCCTAACAAGATAAATTTTAGATTGTTGGGGATTGTTCAGGAATCTTCTGTCGAAAGAGCATATTTTTTGCCCAAACCAATATTTTTTTATCATAGCCCACGTTAGAAAACTTGCTGCAGATCATAGCTTGTCTTTCTTGGGTCTAGCTTGCTGTTTCGCAAAAGAAAGGAGTCATTTTGGAAAGTTGTCTTCCTTTTTCTTTCACATTTCCCCTAGGTTAGGTTAGGTTAGGTTTCATGTGAGTGGGGCGTGGTCGCCCCTCCACCGCGACCCTTAGTAGGCCTATTGTGGCTCACCCCTAGAGGCTACAGTTCAACGCACAATCCAGCCCTTCTTACAAAGTTCATGGTTGTATAGGGTGAGATTTTTTTAAAATCGGTAGGTTCTAGGTTAGTGTAACCAAATATGTTGAACCTTATTCTTCCCAGGCTGGGGCATGAACATAGTATATGTTCAGCAGTTTCGTCTTCCACGCAGCAGAACCGACAGTCCGTTTGTTGGTTCAGATCTATCTTTCTGAGGTGGTATCTTAGACGGCAGTGTCCCGTAAGCAGTCCTGTTAGAATACGCAGGTCATTTCTGCTCCATTCTAGGATTTGCTTAGTTGTGTTTCTCGAGGGTTGTAACGGTAAAAACGCCTTCGAGTGGGTTAGCCCTGGTATGTCGGACCAGTACGTGAGTATTTTCCTCTCCGCCCAGTCCGAAATAATTGTTTTGGCGGCAATTGTGGTGACTTCAAAAACCGGTTCTGGTCCAGTGAACGCAGATTCGGCCCCCTGTTTTGCAAGGGTGTCGGCTTTTTCGTGTCCTTCCATCTCCTGGTGCCCAGGTACCCACAGTAGGGTCACCCTGTTGTTCGCACCAAGGTACTCTAAGGATTCGATGCAATTCCATACAAGTTTAAAATTTATCTTGTTGGAGCTCAGTGCTTTTAAAGCGGCCTGGCTGTCTGATATTATATTTATGTTTTTGTTTGCTAGAGGTCTGTTGGTCAACTCTCTTGCACACAATTGGATAGCGAATACTTCAGCCTGATAGATTGTGGCATACCTGCCAAGACTGGTAGATATTTAAATCTTTGGTTTCCTGCTGAAAACACCGGCCCCAACTCCATCTGGGGTTTTTGAGCCGTCTGTGTACATTACGTATTCAGTCTCTGTGAAGAGGATTTGTCCCCTCATCCATTCGTCTCTCTTCGGAAAAAGGACTTTGAACGACTTTTCTACGTGTATTTTTGTGGCTAGCAAGTCAGGAACCATCCCGAGAATTTGGTGGTTTTTTGTTTCACTCAGTATCCCGGAGTGATCCCCGAGTTGCTCTCCATTTATTTGCTTTTCCAAAAACAGGAATCTATAGGAAACTATCCTGGCCTCCCTCTCTAAGAGGATATCTAGGGGAGGGAGATGTAGGAGGTGTTCGATCGCTGCCGTTGGTGTGCTGGACGTAGCTCCAGTTTTGGCCAGGCATGCCAGCCGCTGAAGGCCAGCAAGCTTTGCTCTAGCTGTCTGTTGTAACCCTTTGGTCCACCAGACTACTGAACCATACGTGACCATAGATATTATCATTGTTTGATAAATCCAGTAAATCTGTTTGAGGTTCATTCCCCAAGATTTCCCCTAACTAAAACGTACCATTTCTCCCAAAACCACAAAAACACGAGTGACTTAATCATAAAAACGACTAACATTAGCTTGATGCAGAATAAGTTAAGGGATACGTCAAGAAACAGCAGTCAAAATTGTCACAGCGGTGTTACTAAGTTCAACTAATACAGAAATTCCTCATGTTTCTTTTAATATTTGAAAATATCACAATTTGCCATTTTTTTCACCCAGGACAACTCGACTCAGCGACATTAATAGCAGACAGTTGTCCCTGAGGAGTAGGCAGATTGAGACCACGAAAACGTACTGAACCTTACCCTTCATAACCCTAACCTAACTCTTGATAATGGCTCCAAAGCAGGAGCCGAAAAGTCGAGAAAACAAATTTTCTGAACGCGGTTTATCCAGAAAACCTAGTATTCATTTTTCTGACCGCGGAAACATTTCTGAACATTTCATATATATATATATATATATATATATATATATATATATATATATATATATATATATATATATATATATATATATATATATATATTACATGAGAATTATAACAAGCACCTGTATATCTTGCTTAATGTGATGGATATATATAAAAATAAAAAAATGTTTGTATGTATGTATGTCCTTCAAAAACTGAACCAATTAAAATAACATTTTCAGAAGATGTTATATACATACCAGGGGTGGTTTTTGTGAAAAAAAAACTTAGGTAGAGTAGGGTATGAAATATTAAAACTATTAAAAACGCCAATATTAGTGTGAAATTCATAGTTTTCAAGGTCGCTGAGTTTAATTGTGATACCTTCAATGTTGTTAGCACCACTACGAAAGGGGTAGGAGAGGCATGAAATATAAAAACAATCAAAGACGGCTGATATTAGTGTCAAATTCATTGTTTTTAAGGTCGCTGAGTTTGATGGTAACATTTCCAATTTTGTTAGCACCCTTACGAAAGGGGTGTGAGAGGAATGAAATTTAAAAACTATCAAAAACGGCTGATATTAGTTACGAATTTATAGTTATTGGCGTCGCTGAGTTTAATAGTGATATTCCCAAAGAAGGCAAGCTAACGTTCGGGCAGGACAACGTATGCCGTGTCCGCTGGTAGTATATATCTATGGAACCACACTTCACGACAGAATACGCAACATAGAAACATTAAGAGAACTAGGAGTACAAGATGTTCTTAAATATCGCCGCCATTGGAGATACCACGTAGAACTAATTGCTAAGTGGGTCAAAACCAGATACGAGACGACAGCTGGACATCAGCGTCGCAAGAAGGCTGATAGCATACCCGACAGCACATAATTGAACAAATCTTTTGCAGCACTAAAAAGATAACCCTTATAACCAGCCCCAACTCGAATAGTGATTTATATATCGTTTTATTATCGAAAATAACCCCTATATAATCGGTATTACATGTCTTAATATTCGTCTTTACATGTCCGTCAAAGGCGAACAAAAGCACTTTATTTAATTGCGTCTTAATTATCACACCAACACACTTGCGGTTAAAATTTCGAGCAGCAGGGCTCTCCGTTCTTCGGAGTCGTTTAATTAAAACTTAAAACAAAAGGGAAGTAGAGTATTAGCCTCGTAAGTAATTAGTCGAGTTTTACGTATGTCGTTTCTTGATTGGTTTAACTGTAAACGTGATTGGTTGGCTATTAGTTGAACTGGTTAATAGGGATTAGCAGGACCTCCAGCAGTCGGGTATGTTCTCTATTACTGTGTTCGCTCGTAGATTAGTAAATATACAGGATGTACCCGAACTAAGTAATTTGTAAAATTAAAACAATCCTAAACTAGAATTAAAAATTGAAAATAATGAATCACTGTTGCATTTTACATTTAACTAGCTTTTACCCGCGGCTTTTCTCGCGTTGATGTCCTGAAATAACTGTCAAAGTTGCTCATTTAAACAAAGTTGCGTTTAAAAAGAGTTTCAGTAGCTCGTTAATCAGCCGAGAAGTCGATTCACTAGCTCTCAATGCAGATTGTCGCCTTGCTTGTTCTTGTCTTCTTAATTCTGCATGAACGGAATATTCTTCTGACCGAGCAATTTTTGCCGACCGTTCTCTTGATGAATACTTGGACAGGTTGGATTTAGGCTTGCGGGGCATTTCGTAAAATAAAATTAAATAAAAAACTAAAAAAAGTAAGCCCTCCTAACCTAATCTACCCTCTTACATATTTTCAAAATTCTGTTTCTCTCAAATACATCTTTAGATTTGCAAGCGGAAAATTACACTATATCTGTTTGTCGAGCGTCATTTCCTAACATGCCAATGACTCTTAGAATTTCAATTTAAAAATTCATGACATTCCTTAAACTCAAATCAATACTGGCACATTGTTATCAGTGTTTAGTCATAAAATATAGAACAATAGTAAAAATATGTTTTTTTTGTGCGACTTTTGTGTGACACACTCTTTACAATTTCCAAACATATTAAAAAAGGTCATAAAATTTTGAATTCTGAACGTACTTTTAAATTTTAACGTCTGTTTGTCATTTAATCGTATGTTAGTTTTAGGCAATTTTAAAAGTTGTAATTTAATTTTTTAATTTTCTATATATATAAAAATAAAAAAATTTATGTATGTCCTTCAAAAACTCCCAAACGGCTGGACCAATTGGGATAAAATTTTAAAAATTATTTTATACATTCCAGGTGTGGTTTTAGTGAAAAAAAACTTCTGTGTAGGAAGTGGTAATGGTACCTCCCATACAACGCAAATAAAATATTCATAGCCAAACACCTTTCATTTCAAATTTTTTATTCGAAAATATTGAAGCAGTCAAACATTTATGTATTTGAGTTATTTCAATTTGTATAAAAACATTTGTGATCAAAAATCTTTGTGAAAATAAACATATTTTTAATACAAGAACTACGATTTGGATAATAATTTGGATTATCTTGGTTTTGATTTTGGACTGTTGGATAACAATTTTTAAATTAATTTTGGATTACAAAAAATGGCACTCAAAAAAGGTGGAATTGAAAGAAATGCATAAGCAAAAGAGTCGAAGGAGCAGCCGAGATGCCCTAACAATTAAATATGAAAACTATTAACAGTGCCGATATTAGTATCGAATTAATAGTATTTGGGGTCACTAAGTTTGATAGTGACGTTCCCAATTTTATTAGCATAAAAACTATCAAAAATGGATCATATTAGAGTCGAATTTTGTAAGAACCCCTACGAAAGGGGTGGAAAGGATATGGAATATAAAACTATTAAAAATATCTATTATTAGAGTCGAATTCACAGTCTTCAGGGCCGCTCACTTTTATAGTGAAAACTATTAAAAATGCCGATATTTTTGTCGAATTCATAGTTTTCGGTGTCGCTGATATTAATAGCGATATTTCCAAAACAGGCAAGCCAACGTTCGAGCAGGAGTACGTCTGCCGGGTCCGCTAGTGTCCAAATAAACGATTGATTATTTTCTATGAATTTTTATTATATGTATCATTTCATTATCCTTAATAAACACACCCATTCATTAAAAAAAATATATTTGGTAAAACTATAAAATAAAAAATACTTGTAACTTAAAAATAAAGACATTTAATACGAAATATTATAAAACGTTACGACATTACCTTAACCCAATATTTACTAACATATTGCTTTAGGGACACCCTGTATGCAGGTTTAATTGTCCAATAGCTATCTCTAACCGTGGTACAAATTAATTCCCAATTTGGTTGCGGAATTAGTGTGTTATTGTCTTAATTTAGCGGTAAAATGAAGTTAATGTAGTTTATAAAATATTCTTGAATCGTCCGAATATTAAGATCCAATAAAAACCGGAGCTGGCAACTGCATTTCTAACTTCGACCGAGACGTAACAAAAGGAATCACTTAAATCGTTCGAATTGGCTACTATATCGCCTTTCAAACTAGGCAATATCATCATAAACGATTTCAAATTTAGTTTTAAAAAACGTTTCAATTAATTAACAAACCATTATCACCGATTTTAAATCGATTGGTAATTAAACCATTTTCCTCTTTTCGGGCTTGGATAAACCCCCTCGATTATGTAGATTAAAATCGGGGATTTGAATTTGCATATATCGGTTACAACAAATCACCATATTGTAACATTACCATTAAAATAATATCTTGCTGACTACCTTGCATTATTAGTGTTTATTGTTCCCTTTCGGGGACTGCACATACCTATTTTTTATATATTTGGACTATTTATTAAAGTAAATAATAGTGAGATAAGAGAACGCTATGGTGTAAAAGAAGATGTGGTTACAAAGATAGATAAACGAATGCTTAGATGGTTTGGACACGTTGAAAGGATGGATGAAGGAAGATTTGACGAGCGAGTGTGAATGGACAAGACGATAGAGGTCGACCACGGCGAACATATCTCGATCAGATCAACATTGTTTTGAAGAAAGGCCAGGTCAAGAGTACCAACAACCAACGAGCATGCATGAGAGCCCTAATAAAAGTAGAGAAAGCAAAAGATGTGTGTAGGAAAGAAGTGGTCTCTGCTTACCCTTACAAGAAAAAGGCGTGACTATATGTATGTATGTATTTATTAACGATCCAGGCAGTATTAAAGTAATAAATTCTTTAAGCGCGTTAAGCAATTTTGAGTAGGAGGAAAATGTATGGAAAATGTATGTATGACGTAAGCGTTAATGACGCCAACGTCAGCGACAGATAAGTTTTTTAGATGCTGAAGGTGACAGCGCCTGTCAGCAGTGGTCAAAATATTTATTATATTATATTTTTTTTTAAGAATGAAAACGCATTATGCGCACTGGCTGCTTGGTGTCCATCGCAAGCCAGTAGTGCTGGACTCCTACCGGCTAAATAACCCCAGCGCCCTCTCTCGTATCCGGTTGATATTATTGAAACCTATTTTTCACCTTCTTGGATGCGTGACCATATTAGTCACAATATTTTCTGGGGTTATTTTTTCTTTCAGCATACCATCTCGGACATACAAAGATGATGTGATGGGGGTCATCCATCTCTTTTTTTTGTCCACTGTCATTTATCCCGGTTCCTGCTACGCTGTTATTGTGGCCTGTCTCTCCTCGATTTTTGCTCGTTCATCCACAACTCGTCTGTTGTCTAGTGCCACCCTTTTCTAAACCAACAGGCCAATCGGTGGAACCGAGGTTATCACGCAGATAGCTGCCAATGACTCCGTCCGGTAGGACGGCGCCACCCTCAGGAGAGCCTTTCTTTGGACTGCTTCCATCATATTACTATATCTAGCTACTCTCTTGACTTCTGCCCAGACCAGTGCCGCATATAAAATGGTCGACTGGGTTACCCCAAAGAGTACCAATTTTGCACAGAGAACGGACCTCAACTAGGAAGGGATGCTTAAGTGTGGTACACTGACGGATCCAAGAGGGATGAAAGGGTTGGAGTGGGCGTTACAGTGCCGAATTTTTGGCTCTTAAAACCGCTTTGTAACACTCCAACCATCTTTTAAGCAGAATTACAAGCCATATGTGCCAAGGAGTACATCGAAAGGAACATCCGAAGGGCAGATATTTATATTTTATCAGATAGCCAAGCCGCACTAAAAGCTCTTAAAGTCATACACTTGTGAGTCTAAGCTGACTTGGGACTGTAAACAATCCCTGAGACCACTGGCACCAAACAAACGGGTTACTCTGATGTGGGTTCCAGGTTACAGAGGAGTTAAAGGCAACGAGGAGGCAGACTGCCTTTGCCAAAGAAGGGGCAAATACAGAATTTTCCGGCCCAGCAACATTCTGTGGACTTTCCAAAGCTCACTTGAAAGAAGAGGTTCGACGCTGGGAAACAGATGAAATGAAATTTCACTGGCATAAAGTGGCAGGACAAAGACAAGCGAACAGGCTAGTAAGCCTTTTGCTAAGGAAAGCTAAACAGCTTTTTGAGTTGGACAAGAAAGACTTAAAACTGGTGACAGGACCCCTTACTGGACACTGCCCTCTAAGGTAGAGCTTACGCAGGCATTCCAGTAAGCATATAGGTCTGTATTTTAAGTCTATATAAGTATCACTTTACCTTTCCTTTATCATTCATAATATCTAGCCCCTTCTCTGACATAGTCTCAACCGCCTCAGGGAGAATCCCGTCCGGTCCAGGCGATTTTTCAGGTTTTATTTTTCCTACAGCTTCTCCAAGTTTAACTGTAAATGGCAGTGGTGGGTCGGCTGGTTGCTGAGTGTGCCTATGTTCTCCGTGGTACCGTGGAAATAACCTACTGGTGATATTATTCGTCGTTATCGTGCCACTTTACAAGGGAAAAGGTTCGCAGCAGGACTGTAGGAACTACCGAGGCATTAGTTTACTCAGCATAGTCGGCAAATTGTATGCAAAGATATTGATTAAAAGAGTAACGAATGAAACTGAGAAGATGATATGGGATGTGCAAGCAGGATTTAGAAGAGGAAGAAGATGTATGGATCACGTCTTTTCATTACGAGGTATAGTCGAAAAATTCTTGGCTAGAAGTCAAAAGGTCTATTGTGCTTTTATAGACTTGGAAAAGGCCTATGACAGAGTGGTAAGGAGTAAATTGTGGTCGACATTGTCAATGTATGGGGTGAGTGGTAGTTTAATACGGGCACTGAAATCACTTTACGAGGATTTCACTGCTAGTGTCAGGATAAACGGAGCTTGCACGGACTGGTTTAACATCGAAAAAGGTGTAAGACAGGGATGTCTGGCTTCGCCATGGCTGTTTAACTTATACGTAGACAATTGTTTAAAAGATTTGAAAGAGAGTGCGTATGGATTGAAAATGAATGATTTGATCGTCAAATGCCTTCTTTACGCCGATGATCAAGTCATATTAGCGTCATCTGAAGAGGAGTTGCAGGCGATGGTTAATGTTATGAATGATGTGCTGAAAATCAAAGGGATGAAAATAAATGTAAGCAAAACGAAAGTAATGGTTTTTGAAAGAGAAGAAAGCATGACAAACTGTGGAGTTTCGATTGAGGGAGAAAGAGTGGAACAAGTAAATGAATTTGTGTACTTGGGTTCAAAGTTTACGAGAGATGGAAAGTATTACAGTGACATTGAGCGAAGAGTGTTGGCAGGAAAGCAAATGAATGGGGCACTGCATAGCTTTATGAATAGCCAGAAAGTGTCAAAAAAGGCACGTCTGGCTGTGCATAGAGGTGTGTTGGTTCCTACACTTATGTATGGTAGTGAATGTTGGGTTTGGCAGAAGAAGCATGAAAATAGGATTAATGCTGCGGAGATGAGTAGTCTGAGAAGTATAGCCGGAGTGACTCGGTTGGATAAGGTAAAGAATAGTGAGATAAGAGAACGCTGTGGTGTAAAAAGAAGATGTGGTTACAAAGATAGATAAAGGAATGCTTAGATGGTTTGGACACGTTGAAAGGATGGATGAAGAAAGATTGACGAAACAAATTTATAAAGCGAGTGTGAATGGACAAGTCCGTAGACGTCGACCTCGGAGAACATATCTTGATCAGATCAACATTGTTTTGAGGAAAGGCCAGGTCAAAAGTACCAACAACCGACGAGCATGTATAAGAGCACTGATGAAAGTAGAGGAAGCAAAAGATGTGTGTAAGATCCGTAGCAAGTGGAAGGAAGTGGTCTCTGCCTACCTCCATGAGAAAAAGGCGTGACTTTGTGTATGTATGTATGTGTATAATACAAATTTTTTGGTTAAATGGAGACGAAAAAATTTAATATTAAAAGATTTTTAAGACGGGTGTCTCAATAAAACAAAATTATCATTAAAAAGACAAATAATTTAAAAAAAAACTTTAACCTCGATAAGCTACTGACGCATTTTTTTTAAAATAAATGCTACTATATGTGTAGTTTTTTTATTTTACACATCATTTAGATAGAATTTGAAAGAAGAATGTATTTATTTATAACAAGGTTATTTAATTAAAAAAAGTATATCACTTAATGATTTCAATATTCTAAGAAAACATTATTGAATCAGATGTCGTTGACTTTTCATATCGATTATAGCGATAAAACATTAACATTGCAATACAATAGAATACAAATCGTTTGTTAAATATTATTTTTATTTTGGCACTGTAGCTCTTTGATAAGTGCCTAGTAGCAACAGTCGTATTTGGCAATGACTTTATTTACTCAGGTGTTGGCTATACAGGGCCGCTCTTAACCCAAGCTTTATTACATAACTATCTTTTGCCCGTGAAAAATATGGCTGAGCAAAAGAAATATTTATATATACAGCTATCGTCCTTGAACCATAGGTACCTTTTATACAGATTCTTAATTAGCTTAGATAATTAATTGTCAAGGTTTTTGAAATACACATATGAAGGTATACCCAAATCGGTGATTTGGAATCAGGGAAACAAACTGTGTATCGTAGCCTATTTTCTGTAAATATCTTTAATGTACAGACACACTTCACTCATAGTTTTATGATAGTTTATCTCACAACATTATTTAAATATCATATTATTTAAAATCATATAAACACAAAGGGTTTCTTCAAAATATGTTAGTTTTACATGATGCTCTAACAATCCAACAGCAAAAAAAAATCCAAAAATCAGTAGTTAAACACTAAATTGTAACCTTTTTTGAATCTTAGTATATAAAAATTATTTAAACACAGTGTTTCATTAAAATATATTTAGTACTTGTCCATGATGTTATAACAATAAAAAAATCCAAAAATCAGTAACTAATCACTAAATTTTAACCTTTTTTGTATCTAAGTATCTAAAAATCAGATAAACACAAATTGTTTTATCAAAATATGTTCAGTAGTTGTGCGTAATGCTCTAATAATCAAACTGACTATTAAAAAACCAAAAATCAGTAGTTAATTGTATCCTTTTTTTGTATATTCTTCTTCTTCTTCTTCTTCTTATATTAGGCATTGAGCTTGTTATTATCCTATCTCTTTTTCTCTACTGTTGCAGTTGTATTTGTGACGTAGACTGCCAGCTATCTCGCCATCTTTTAAAGAGCCGTGTTGGTGGTCTGGTGCCTGTTGGTTTTAAATCCTTTGATATTAGGGCTAGTCTGTCGCCGTCCATTCGTGTAACATGCTGTTTTTACTTTCGTCTTCTTTGCCTTCCCCACCGTACGATATCCTGTGTCCCACATAGTTCTCTAATTTGAATGTTCGGGACTCTATCAACCAATGTTTTCCCCGTTATTCATTTTTTGTGTCTAAGTACCTAATAACCATATAGCTGTGACAATTAAACTGACTGATAAAAATCCAAAAATCAAAAATTAAACACTGTATACAGTGTGTGGCGCGAAAAGTTTTGATTAAAAGTAATGGCGGATACAGTTATGTTAAACATCTTAAATTACGAAGCTGTAGGTTTTGGATGACGCTGAGTTCAAATATAATGTTGTCTTGAATGTGGCACTCCCGGTTGGAATTTTTTCAAAATTTTAAAAAAAATCGCAATATCTCGAAAATACTATTTTGGTATAGGACATTGTGCACAAATTTTATGTAGAATTTGAAATAAAATAAAAAATATTCGGTTGTATTTAAAATAACAAAGTTGACTTCTACTTCTGGTATAACCTGAAGTGCCACATTAAGGACAACATTATATACTCAGCGTCATCCAAAACCTACAGGTTTGTAATTTTAAATTTTTAACATAACTGTATACGCCATTACTTTTAATCCAAACTTGCAAAACAGGGGGCCGAATCTGTGGTCACTAAACCAGAAACGGTTTTTGAAGTCACCACAAGTGCCGCCAAAATAATCATTTTGGACTGGGTGGAGAGGAAAATACTCACGTACTGGTCTGAT
Source organism: Agelastica alni (assembly GCA_950111635.1). NCBI lineage: Eukaryota > Metazoa > Arthropoda > Insecta > Coleoptera > Chrysomelidae > Agelastica > Agelastica alni. The sequence goes on from OX467716.1 coordinate 25,349,684, forward strand.
ATACCAGGGTTAACTCACTCGAAAGCGTTTCTACCTAAACCCTCGAGAAACACAACCAATCAGATCCTAGAATGAAGCAGAAATGACCTGCAAATTCTAACGGGACTGCTTACAGGTCACTCTCGTCTAAGATACCACCTCGGAAGGATAGGTCTGAACCAACAAACGGACTGTCGGTTTTGCTGCGTGGAAGACGAAACTGCTGAATATATACTATGTTCATGCCCCGGCCTGGGAAAAATAAGCTTCAACATATTTGGTTACACCAACCTAAAACCTACCGATTTTTGAAAGATAGGTAGGCAGATCTTTCGGGGTCGAAATTGTATACTTCATGTCACCGCTCGTTATACCTGATGACGTCCCTGTGGTTATAAACCTTAGTTGTGTGTTGTGTACGTGGAGGGACTTCGTGTTAAAATCAACATTTCCGATATTAACTCCTTGTAAAGCTATACATATATACGTTAATAGCTTTCGGTAGAGTGTTTGTATGCCAATTGACAAAATTCCAATCGACTGTAGTAATTACAGAATATTGGAAAGCCACAATAAACGTGATTCTCCGATTATTGTCGGTTACAAAGATTTGAATTTGTATTCTCTGCTAATGTTTCGTTTATAAATTGAGATGTTATTAGTACATACCTTTAATGACGACTAGATATTTGTGCAATACCAATTATATATATGTAACGTGCTTTTGCTCCTGACTGTACTTTTTTACTGTAAGGGAAATATTCCTTATGGATCATCGCATTGAGGGGAAGTAAAAAAAAAAGAATGGATTTTTTTTTTACTAAAAATAGTCGCAAAAAGAGGGAGGGATTATAAAAAGGAGATTATTGTGGACCCGCTTTTTGCAAAGTTGCTGGTCATAGTTCTCTGGAAAAACTGATTTTGGAAGCTTGTTCCATTCCGTAGCAGCCCTGTAAAAAAAGAATTTTTTATGTAGATTGGTCCTTGTAGTGTCAATCTTGAGAGTAAATGGGCCAGTGGTGGTATAAGAGGATTAATTTCTCTGAAGCATCCACCATGGAAATATATGTAGAGTAATGTCTGGTCTGCAACTCTTCTTCCATGTTCTAGTGAGTGAAGGGTATCTGTGAGAGTTGAGCTGTTTATCAGCCGAATCGCCCTTTTCTGAATGGAATCTAGAAGAAGAGAATGCCTTGGTGCTGAACCCCAAATGTGCGAGGAATGCTCCAGTATAGGTCGGATTTGAGACTTGTACGTCGTCAACAAATGATCAGGAGTAAAAAACTTTCTAGCTTTTCACAGAAAACCTAGCCTCTGGCTTGCTGACTTTGCGATGTTAGCAACATGTTCATGCCAAGACATATTATTAGACACCGTGACTCCCAAAATAGAGATGGAGGGACTTGATTCAAGGATATTTCCGGACATTGTGATTAAATGATTTAAGGAATTCACTTTCTTGGAAAACGTGTCGCTTTGTGTTTTCTGGGCAGGTCTTCAGGACAATTGTCGGAATTTCATTTGGTCCTACTGCCTTATTAGAGTAAAGATTTCGTAGGATTTTCCTGATAGCGCCATGGCGGATAGCGATCTTAGTTTAATAGATACTGCAAATAGTATCTTTTTTTGTAAATATTTTTAAAATAAGACACACTTATCTTACAGTTTTATAATATTTGTTAAAAAACAAGTGTGACGCCTCTATGCTTAGCAGATTTGTTTGTGATTTTGAGAGGCAACGCGTTAGACTTAAAATAATAATGATATTAGCAATGAGTTTTCTTTTAATTATTATAGTAGTGCTTTAATAAACTGGGCTTAATAGTGTAAGTCTGTAGGTTGAGAATTTCCTTTTTCCATTGTTGGCGCAGACTAAATTTACTGTTATACATTTATAACGGATTCATAAGGTTTCCATTTTGTATGTCATCTAACAACAACAAAAGTTTTACCAGTGGCGTACGACGTAGACATGGACCATCTTTTTTCTTTCAGACGAGTATTATGTCCTGCGAAACTCCATATTAGTCGGGCGGCATGTTCTTCTGTGTCTAACACTTTCTTTTTACTTCTAATCCATTCGTTGGTTTTTTAATTACTAAGTTTTACTTTCAACATTGATGTTTCCATCGCTTTTTGTGTATTTGTAATTTTATACATATTAACCTTGTTAAGAGTCCAAGTTTGTGAGCCATAGGAAGGATACATTACATAAACTCTTGCTTTCAAAGATTGTTGTATTTTACTACTTTTTAGTATCCAGCTCAGCTTTCCAAAACCTGCCCAAGCAGCCTTATTCGTCTTGTAATTTCCGCAGTTTGATTTTCCTTGTTTACTTTCATTATTTGTCCTAGGTATATGTATTCGCTTACCGTTTCCAAATTTTTCTCATTAAGTGTTATCTGTCTGAAGTCCTGTGTATTTGTCATCATCATTGTCTTTTCCAGATTCATCTTGAGACCTACTTCTTCCGAAGCTCTCAATAGTTGAGTAATCGTAGTCTGCAATTCTTCAAAACTTGTAGCGATAATAATTATGTCGTCAGCATACCGCAGATGGATCAGTGTTCTTCCATTAATATTTATCCCTTTGTCAGTCCAGCCGATGTTTTTGAACACGTCTTCAAATGCGAGTGTAAACAATTTTAGTGAGATAACGTCCCCTTAGCGAACTCCTCTGTTAATTGGTATAGGTTTAGTGTTATCACCTATCTGTACTGTCATTGTTGTTTTTCGTATACATTGTGTCTGAGAATTCTATAGCGAGAGTCTATTCTGCAGTTGTTCATAGCTCTCTCTATTGCGCAAAGTTCTATGGAATCGAAGGCTTTTTCATAATCGATAAAGCCAATGTTAAAGTCTAGGTAATATTCATTTGCTTTTTCTATCAGCGTTCTTACGATTAGAAAATGATCAGCTGTACTGTAGCTCTTTCGGAATTCTGCTTGCTCTACCGGTTGGTAACTATTTAGCTTCGAAGTTAGTCTATTGATTATTATCCTCATGAAGAGTTTTTAAGTTTGTGACAGCAAAGAGATAGGTTATTGGAGATTTCTCCTTTATTGATTAAAAACGTGTTTCAATGCTTCTTGGATTATTTCTTTTCCTTCTTTCAACATTTCGGCAAGGATTGCATCTGGACCTGGAGACTTGTTATTTTTTAATTGCGATATTATATTCTTTAATTTCATACAATTCCATGTTGGGGAGTGTTTCAGAATTCACACACCATGTTTAAATTTTACAAATATTTGTGCATAATTTTATAACCATTGAACATCCTTCAATGTCGTCTAACTATAGAAAAAAATGTGTGTGTGTGTAGTTCACACGAAGTAGAAATAAAACTAGGATAAATGTACACTCACTATACGACGCTTGCTCTCTCGGTTTGGCTCGGTATCATACAGGCGCACATCTACCTACAATGCTAAGTAGACAAGAGTGGGAAGGCTACGATGCAGCGCACAAAGAGGAGACCGAGTAGTTTGAAACGATAATAATGTATTCTATCTCATTCTCTCGCAGTATTAATCCTATAGATTTATGTGTTTGTCGCTTTTTAGTGTCACTTTTTTGTTTCGTCGAATCACAATGATTCTAAAGAAGTTTCATAGTGTTTAATAGTGCCTTACAACGGGCATATGGACCACTATGATACTGCCCAATTTATACGAAATAGTTTTCTATTAAATCGTCAGGTTTATATAAAGAACTTACAGTTGCTTACGTCCCATTATAAACGAGATATAAAATTATGGTTTGGTACGGCACCAAAGTACGTAACAAAAGCAATAAAATCTTATGGTTGAAGAAAGTTTGGAATTTTAAGTTTTTTGGATAAAGAGATTCGATCACATCATTTATTTTAACTGGAAATTGTTTGATGTGATGAGAATATACGATTTGGACTATTATAATTTTTTTCTTTGAGTAGGTGAACTTCTTCTCATATTACATTTCCTGTAATGTACGTAACAGAGCATTAAATTTATATTTCAAAACGCCCACTTAACATAGTTTGTACCTTATTGATTCCCGTTTTCGTTGGATTTATTACACGAGTTTTCATTACAAAAACTCTACAGGGTGAAGCCTGGGTATAAGTTTTATTAATAACGTTGTGTATTTGCGTTTAAATGTTTGCCAATACGCACACAAATTTTAATTGTGATCATTCGCATTTTTAATTACTCTTGAGGGCGTTGTAAGATGAATTTGTGAGCAATATTTATGACTATAGAATCACCCGACAAAATCGTATTTAAAGAAGAAAACCCATTATATTATTGGAAATAAAAAGTCCATTTACTGCTAATAATTGATGTCATAAACCATCGTTACATATGTTAATCTACAGGATATACAAAACCTGTAATACATTTTGTACGTTTCTATGGCCAGCTGCAGTTGGAAATGGCCCTGTTGAACTAGACAGTCTCCGATTTAATTTTATATTCTGCTTATAACAAATATTTTTTTAAATATATAAATGCCGTTTGATAAAGATTAAGTAAATTGATTGAAACAGATTCTACATATTGCACGTTGTTAGCTAAAGTAAATAAAATTCGATGTGATTTTTAGTTTTATTAAAAACGAATAAGAATTTACTTGTGTAAATAATATATACAGACAATACAATACAATACACAAAACAAGCAATAAATTAATATACATAAATTCACACCTTTTTTCCTCAGGGAAATGCATGTCCTTCTTCACTTGCAAGGGTTATTACATAAGTCTTTCGCTTCTTCTACTTTTACCAGCGCTTTCATACATGCTCGTCGATTGTTAATACTCTTATCTCAATATTCCTCACTTTATCCATCACAGTCACTCCGGCTATACTTCTCAGACTCTCCTTATTGCACTCCTGTATGCACAGCCAGTCGTGCCTTTCTTGACACGTTCTGGCTGCTCATAAAGTTATGCAGGCCCCCATTAATTTGTTTTCCTGCCAACACAAATTTACATAATACAATAATGGATATTTAAATAATCAATATTAGTGAGATTTTTGCTCGTGCCCTTCCTCAAACCATTTTCTTAAGTATGCCAAAAACATTAGTAATAAGAATTATTGATGCATCTTTTTTGGGAAAGGCATGAGTATAAAATCCTGCTTTTATTTTTTCTATAGCAACATTTGTAAACACAGCAGTTTGTATTGTGTTGTTGAAGTGAAAACTTCTTTAGCCGTGTTGGGCACTTTTTGATAGGGGAAAATCTTATGGGTTCCCATCACCGACATGCTCATGACGTAGCCGCGTTGGGCACTTTTTGGTAGGGCTAAAATCTTATGTGTTCGCGTCACCGACATCTGGACGTATTGTGCAGCATTAGCGCTGTAAATATCTTGTTAGTGAAATTGAATGGATTTAGTGAAAAGTTCAATGTGTATATACTGTGCATTGTTGAAATAGTGTTTTTGTTTGATTATTATTTGAATTGTTTAATTTTAGAATAATTGTGCAGTATAATAGTGAGTGCTAAATAAACATACTAATATTTTTAAGATAAAAAATAAATAACAGAAAATTATTTTAAATCTTCGTATTTATTTTGGGGTATGAAATTTTTTTATTATTTATATTCTAATATTTAACCTCTGCAATGCATCACGCAATTAGTATTTCACAATGGCTTGGACGTTTTCTTACTACCGTCGTAAAACAGATTTCTAGTTGTTCAATTTTTATTGAGGATTTTGAAATTAAAATTTTTATAAAATCCAGTAATAATTCAAAATTAATGTGTTGAAGTTTAAAATATGGTTGTTAATGTTAAATTATAGTTTATTACCCTATATCATTAAAATCTTTAGTTTAAAATGATTAAAACGACTCCGACTTTCATTTCATTAAGTAATTTATTTTATTTAAAAATTTAATATTTCGAAATCTTTATTTAATAATTTAAATTGTCAAAAATAAAATGTGTGCTTTGCTATTTTTTGCAAAATGATCATCTATAATTTTATATCATTCGTTCTTATTAGAAATTTACGAAAAAATATTGTGTTTTCACTTCTATCGGCAGTCTCTACAACTGCCAATTTTTTTTGTAAGTATTTTGTTCATTCATTTTTATTTGATAACATTACTAGCCCAAGGTATTTAAGAATCCTTTAGCAACAATGTTAGTTCTGCAATTTGATTACAAAGCACAATTTTCTAACTTTTACTTTAAGGTATATTAATAGTCTTAAGATACGTTTATAAGAAACCAGAGAAGAAACCAACAAAACGAAAAGCATGCTTCGAGTAGCCGAAATGAAAACGCTCAGGACTATAATGGGAAAAACAAGGGGAGACCGAATTAGGAACACTGACATCAGGGAACAGTGCGGAGTGCAAGAAATCGTAAGGTGGGGAAGACAAAGAAAAAGATGCTGGTACGCTCACGTGAGAAGAATGGGAAACCAATAAGGAAAAGAGCACCCGGAAGACCACCTAAGAGATGGAAGGACTGCTGGCAGCCCGTCAAAAACAATTCCATTTTTACAGTTTTACAGCAAACTTACAAAAAAGCAGAGCTAACAGAGCTAAATTATTTTTTCAAATTATGATTACGCACAAACTAGTTTTATAAATTATTCCTCAGGTAGCGTCCAGACTTTTCCAAACGCAAATTCAAAAACTCGCCGGTTTTTAAAAATACAGGAAACTATTTTCTACAGTAGAAATTTGTTCATTTGTTTGTAGATATCATCCGTTTTCGGGTAGTAACAGATTTGTTTTATAATTAGTATGTTTATGTTTAAACAACAGAAATATCCACTTTATCAGAAGCAAGCATATTAAAAAGTAAAATCATACACGCCATCAATTTAATGAAAAATAACAAAGCTTTGGGTCCTCATGATATTTACTCGTAAACGTTTCACTTATTTAACGAACACAATCTTAAAACGATAGTGTAGCCTCTTCAATAACATCTATGACACTGGATATATCTTTGAAGATTGGTCCAATCCACGTTTATCACACTACCAAAACAGCGCAATCTCGTGCGAAGATTATCGTCTCATCAGTTTAATGAGCCACTTTCTAAAACTTCTCCTTCGAGTTCTACACACAAGACTTTATCAAAAATGTGAGGAAGTCAGTGGAGTCAGTCAATTCGGATTTAAGAGCGAAGTCGGAACTAGAGAAGCCATATTTAGACTCTAGACATTGGTCCAAAACTACCAAGATCGAAGAAAAGATGTCTTTATGTGTTTCATTGACTATAATAAGGTATTTAACAACGGTTAAATACAATCTTCTGATAACATAACTTAGAGATTTGGGACTGGATGCAAAAAATGTAAGGTTGATCGGTTATCTGTATTGGTACCAAAAAGCAGAAATTCGAATAAGCAACGCTGGAACAACTGAAGATTTTGAAATTAAAAAAGGCGTTCACCAAAGGTGTATCCTATCCCTAATATTATTCAACCTGTACCTAGCAAAAGCATTCTCCCAGTCAATCTTAGATAGTCCCTTTGGAATTAAAGTTAAAGTCTTCTTCTTATCCATATTTAAGATCTTTCGATCTGTTAGTTTTGCAGGTTCCTCTGTATCAGCTCCTGGGAGGTGGACTGCCAGCAGTCCTTCCATCTCTTAGGTGGTCTTCCGGGTGCTCTTTTCCTTATTCCTTATTTTCTTATTTCCCTTCAAGTGCGATGCGTGGAGGTCTGCTCTGTTCCATTCTTCTCACGTGAACGTACCAGCATCTTTTTCTTTGTCTTCCCCATCTTACGATTTCTTGCACTCCGCACTGTTCCCTGATGTCAGTGTTCCTAATTCGGTCTCCCCTTGTTTTTCCCATTATAGTCCTAAGCGTTTTTATTTCGGCTACTCGAAGCATGCTTTTCGTTTTGTTGGTTTCTTCTCTGGTTTCTGTTCCGTATGTCATGATTAGCCTGATACAAGTCTTATAGATCCTAACCTTGCTATCTTTTCGCATGTATTCGTTCGCCCATATTATCTGCCTTAAGCAGCCTGATATGGCGGTCGCTTTGTTGATCTGGCTTCTTAGGTCCTTCACTGGGTCGTGATAGCTCGACATATCCATACCCAGAGAGTAAAAGTAATCACCATTAACAATATTCGTTATACAGATGATACCGTGATATTAGCAGATAGTGCAAATAATCTTCAAGGTCCACTAAATCGGGTCAATCATAAAAGCCAAAGACTAAATTTAAAACTTAACATCTACAAAACCAAGTTTATTATTGTTAGTAGAAACCATATTTTACACACTTAAATACATATTAATGAACAGAACACCGAACAGGTCACATAGTTTAAATACTTGCGATGCTTGATCGATAAAGGATGTGATTCGGATTAAGAGTTAGGATGCAGGATCGAACAGGCTAAAACAACCTTCCTCGGACTTTTAAAATTTCTTACAGACAAGAACTTGAATTTCAACCTCATATATAGAATGATAAAATGCTTTGTCTGGTCCGCTCTCCTGTTCGGTGATGAGACATGAACGTTGAAGGTACCAATCATCAACAAAATTGAATCCTTCGAAATGTTCATCCTGCGGCGAATGTTTTGGGTTGATCACGTGAGAATCGAGAACAGAACGAGAACTTTTCGAAAATATCAAGAAAGAAAAATATGCTTTCTTGGAAAATGCTACCACTTTTAACGTCTCATTCTTCATGGTAACATTGAAGGAGAGAGAAGACAAAAAAGGCAGAAAAAAATTATATTGGCTGAGAAATATCCGTGAAAAGACGAAGATAAAGGAGTTACAAACTCTACAGAATGCTGTAATTAAAGGAACATATGATAAGAAAACGATAAACGCCTACGCATGAATATGCACGGCACTGAGAAAAGAAGAATGTTTAAATAGTTATGAATTATTTAAATTAAGCTGCTACCAGTACTTTTTGATTCCAAGCTTAATTCGTGGCTTTTCAAATTGTACCAAATACTTCAATATGTCGCAAAAATTAGTTTGTACAGTTTTCTAACTATTGCAAAATTTGTGATATTTAAGGTGTACGTTTAATGCAATGACCCTGTAGGTTTAATTTACTGGCTTAAGTAAACATACACAAACGTTCTAGAAGCGGTAACGTAACACTATCTTTTATTTTTGTATACATAAAACCCACTTGATGGTTTTTAATGAAGACACATACCGATGGTGATCCGATCATTTTTATGGCTTCTGGGTTGTTAAACGGTTTTTAAATTTTCTTTAAAGATGCTGCACTGTTTAGTATATTAAATAATAATCTTTTTGATCAACCCCACGGTTATGATTGAAGAGAAATGATGTAGTTAAAATTTTATCACTAGAAGTTTTATTCATCGTTACATCAATAATGATAATAAATAATAATCTTTTAACTGTTATATTCTTTATAGTGATTAAGTTAACTGGCAATTGATAAAAAAAATCAGAAAATTTTTGGTTCTTTACAAGGTGTCCTTCGTTTGTATGAAAGATCCTTTTTTCAGCTGTTCTTATTCTATGTACTTACTTTCACTTTGCTTCTTACTTACATTAGTACAATAAATTTTATAATTTTTATTGTTTTAAAGTGGCAGTAAACAGTGGCGTTATGCAGTTACATTTTCATTGTATAAATGTTTGATTTAATCCCTAATGAAGACAAATATCATATTATAGTAATTTTTAGATTTGTTTCCTATGTTTAGTTCTATCCCTGTATTGCAAATACCTATCATTCCTTGATCTATTTGACGTTTGTCTAAAAAAAAAGATGACCTGGCAGACCACCGGACGTGAAGCATGTGCACTTGTCTATTCCTGTTGTACAGTCTTTTTATCAAATTATTTAATTGTTTATTTGATGGCGGTAAGTAATAATTACATTTTCTACTTGTGTCTGGCTAAATCACAAAATGTCAAAGCAAAAAAAATCATCTCAGGTAGCTCTACTTGTGCCCAAACCTCTAACAATTGACACTGTTATTTGACATAAAAATTTACGTCTAGGTAGATAAAATGGTCCAAGCTTTAAATTCCTCCTTGAACAATTTTCGGTGCATTTTAATAAACAGCCGCCAAGTAATGCTTTTGTACTGAATATTATAGCCAAATACAGAAGAACTGAAAGTGTACTACCTACGCCAAGAGACAGGTAAAGCTGGACGAAGAAAAAATTGGATACCAACAAAAATCACGAAAGTGTATTGAATCAAATTATGGACTCACCACGTCGTAGCCAACGGGGATTTGCTGTAAAATTGAATATGAACAGAATGACTTCGGAAAATATTAAAACAACTTAATGCCCATTCATTCGTTATTCAGATGAACCAATAATTAAGAGTGGGTGATTTTTAGTTTTCCTACGACTATAATTTTTGCAAGAAATATCTGTTTGAATGTTTCAGTACTATAAATTAATAGCCTTGCTGTAGTTTCAATAACATCCATTGGGAAACTATTTGAATTAAATAATTTTTTGTATGGAAATGTGTGCATCTTGCAGATTGTTTGCGGCAGCGATTTATTTGCCACCGTTGCTAGAAATCGTTAGTGAAGTCCGAGCCTTAACGCGTGACAGAAGTGAGTAACTGCTTTAACATGTTATAATACCGTTAACTAAAATAGGCGGAAATGCATCTATCTGACTGAAAACATATTACTATTACAAAGAAGTTAAATAAATTGAGTTATTTTTCAACCAGCGTGACCGTCGTAAATGTAATATTGGAGAAATCGTAAGTGACACCTTTCAAACATTGAATCGATGGTTTGTCACCAAATCTCATAAAATTTATTTGTTACCTAAACAAACTAAGAGAAATGCGGATGATGAATATAAACTCATGGACAAAATTGATAATTGATAATTTGTTTATATTTACAGTTTTAAATAATTGTCATAAGTTAAACAATTTTGTGCAGTAGGTGAGTACTTGGTAATAAGTTTTTTGTGGTAGACTGTTTAATTTTTGACTGCGAAAAATTAGTCAAGCAAGGAATTTAACTGAACAAGAGGTACTGCCTGGTATCTGGGGGTACGGCAGTGCCCCCGCCAAGACGAGCAAAAAAGCGGCACGGCCGTACCATTTTTTTTTTTGAAGCAGTTCAGGCCATTTTCGACCCCCCTTTAACTTCGTTGTGGATAAAACTGAAATCCTGAATTTTCAGTAACCAAGCAGGCATTGTATTAACACGGTATATTTCAAATTTCAATCAGTTTGAACCAGTAGTTTAAGAAATATAACTAGTAAAAGTTTCTTAATGTTGTCGCTTACCCACTAACTAACCGATTATCAAAACTCTAATGCACTTCTAGTAGCCATAGAAGCTTCAAATTTAGAATACAATAAGTGTTTAGTGTATAAATCTAGCAAAAACTAAAATATTTTGCAATTTCGGTCCAGTTTTGTAGATACACCAACTGCATAAATAACTTTGTAGTCCCATATAAATATATAAGATTACAAAGTTATATTTGCAGTGAATGAATCAGTGTACATGTATAAGTAAAATAAAGGATTAAAGAAATGAGATGCCATCAAAAACAACTTGTGAAAAACACCAAGTCTCGCAACTCAGTTCTTCTACCGTCGTAAAAAGTTGTGAGATCCATGTAATACCAAGTCGGTTAATTTATTCAGTTCCTACTTAAGGGTTCTTCTGTTATAACGTAATTAGCTAACCTAACAACATCTTATAGTGACCATATCAAAATTATACATCTTTTATGTTTTAAATAAATAGATTGACTTGGCAATCGCACTCAACAATCTAATTTAATAAATGTATTACTTGTGAGATACATTGTATTTTCACCGTCTGTCACAGCGTTAGGAAAGATACTACTTACTAAATTATCCAAATACTTTTAAAGTAACCAATGTCAATAAAATAATATTGAAATTAACTCATTGCAGCAATTTGTTTTTATGATTAAATAAGTTTTTGCGTTAATTTTGTTCAGGACACTTATAATATTGGAATAAAAATATCCATGTAACGATTGCAATTATATGGACTAATAAGGGGTAAAATCAATGTTATAAAAGCTACCATGTTCTGTTAGACCTTCAGCCGAAACAGTCTAAAGTCAATTAATAATTGTTTCTTAAATGTAGAATCCTCCCTGTTTAGCTCCATGGACACAAAAGACCATCGAGACGAAGGACACGTAACAAACCCACACACAAAATGTCGTATCTCAGAGCCATTCGCTATTAAGTGTAACATTCACAGTTTAAGGATAACCCCCCTGCACAACCATTATAGTCTATTGTGTGTTCGACGCAAAGCCCAGTTACCATAAAATACCTATTTAATTACTCCCATTCCTTGTAGATTTGAGAACGAGGATAAGATGGAGAATTTCAGTAATTTCAGTAATCGTGTTACCTAATATTTTGGTCCGAATGGGAATAGATTTAATTCTAGGTAAACTGACATTAACCAATGAGTCTTTGTGAAAGTTTAAACGAGAATAATTATTCTCTTAACAATTGTCACCTCCTTAAAACATTCAAATAAAATATTCAAAACACAGACTGGCCATTAACACCGACCAACAATGAAAATGTCTAGACTCAAAAATAACCCATTTTTATCTGATGAATTTAAATATCACTATAAAAAGCTTTGATTAGCTCTAGTTTTAGAGATATATTATATTTTATATTGTCATTATTCAGTATTTTAGGTTTGTTCAAAAAATTTGTTTTTCGATATCGGCACACCTGTTAACTCTCAAATTACAAATAAATCTAGCTGTTTAAAGGTTATTAATTATACTATAGCGGTAAATTTCATAGATTTTTGTTGTTACTAGTACAAAATATCTTGTTTTGGAGTGTTTTAAAGATAAAAAATAGTAACATCAACATGCCGCGAAAATGTGTAAATTCAATCAGCAATTTTTGTTACATTTGTGGAGAAACAAAAAGGTGATTCCAAGCTGTTAAGAGGAATAAAAATTATTCTCCAGAGACTATAATTATATGCAGCGAAATTACTTTGATTTTGGGAACGACTTCGAAAATTGGATGAAACTTGAAATTTTTGGAGAAAAACTTTTTCTGAACAAAGGTGTGGTACCTCACATTTTTTAAATGCCAAAATAGAGAGATAGAAAGCTCAAGGTCTACTGTGAGACTCCACTGACTTTTTCAGGGCTACTCACTAAAAACTCCACCTCCGGTGACACTTGGGCCTGTTGGCCCATTGTATCTTGCCTATGTGTTTTTGTATCATTGTACAATGGAGACCCGGCCAGCAGACCGCCCGTCAAGGACCCAAAAACAGCAAAACACACACTGAGGCACTGGTCCGAAAAATACAAGCAGTTCCCGGAACCTAGAACCACGCTGCACCCAATCCAGTACCTTCGTACCTTGTTCAAGTTTGTACAAGTTCTGTACTGGGTGTGAATAATGTAGTCACCCAAGAACCGCCTATTCCTCCCAGCGTATCGCAGCAGCACAGCAAGCGCTCCACCACCCCCGGATCCCCGCCGCACAACCCGCAGGCCAAGCCTCCATTATACAGTCTTAGCTAATTTCTGTTCATCGGTAACAGTTCTGCCGTCCGTTTATGGCACGGTCCTTTGATGTATTATTTCCCGTGTTTTTTTCCTGGTATACTTTTCCAGTAGTTTTTGTGTTTTTCCGAACCTCTTCTTGCAAGTTCGTCTACTTTCTTATTACCTGCAACTTCCTGGCGTCCTGGAACCCGTATCAGTTTGAGGTGATTACGGTCTACCAGCGTTCTCAGTTCTTCTTTGCAGTCAATGAGTATGGGGGAAGGGGTGGTCCGGCCCTAAGGTTCCCACTGCACAGGACTAAGGCTGTCTACTACAGGATTTTGCCCGGTTTTCTGTGGGCTCCGTTAGCGACGGTGCTCCCCCACTGCCATGCATCCATCAGCACGGGTTGCATAACACTTTGGATTGGGAGTCTTTTAGTCACCTTTTACGACAGGCAGACCATACCTGGGATCTATTCTATTTTCCCCGTATCCCCAGGGGAAACTACATAACCTTATAAACAATCGAAAAAAATTCAAGCATTTTAAAAATCCTGGTAATCCCTTTACTTTATTTTGGTTTTATAAGACAACACGCCACAGTTAAGCAAATTCAAATTGTTAAAAGAATTTAACTAGATTTTGAAAAGAAGAAATATTGTTTTGCTTTGTTTCTCGATATTAGCCGTCGGCAGAGTCTGGCACTTTGGACTGATGTACAAGATGTTACAAGATTGCCATTTACGATTAAAATACCTAAACGAATTTTCATCATTCCACCCCATGAATTCAGGTGTGCCTCAAGAAAGTGCCCTTGGTCCCCTACTATACCTCCTTTACACAGCCGATTTACCAAAGTCGGGGAACGCCACTGTTGCGATTTTCGCTGATGACACATCTTAACCTCACATGTTGATGTAAATATGACTTCACATTAACTGTGTTCATACGTACTCCAAATCCAGTCTTGGCTAATTAAATGGCGAATCAAAGTCAATGAAAGTTAATCAGTACATGTGACTTTCACGAATCGTAATAACGCCTGCCACCGTGTTAGATTAAATAATATTCAAATCCCTCAGCGGGAAGAGGTGAAGTATTTTGGCATCCACTTAGATGGTAGATTGGCATGGAAGAAGCGCATTTTTACAAAGAGAAAGCAGCTGGGGTTAATGTTGCACAAACACTATTGGCTAATCGGTCCCAAATCAGAGCTTATCCTTAACAAATAAACTACTGATCTACTTTCTGATCCACTGATTTATTTTCATACACGTTTGGACGTACGGATTAGAACTCTGGAGTTTAGCTCACAACTCTAACTTGGAAAGGTTTCAATCTAAGATGATCAGGATTATCTCGCAAGGAGCATGGTTTGTTCGTAACAACATAATTTCAAGAGATCTCAAAGAACCAACAGTAAAAGAGGAAATTAGACTCTTCTTATCATGCCCTCTCCTTACAAAGGATGGCGATTCATATGGCTAACATTGTCCTGGATAAATCAGCTCTAAATATCCCATCTTCTAAGGTCCTTCAACCAGGAGTTCTGACGTCTACCTACAGATCTTCCATGAATCTTTCCTTCAATTATCATTCTAAGTTATTCGTATTTTTCGCCTCTCATGATATGGCTCTTGACTTTTTCATTCGTCTTAATACCTCTTCGTTTTTAACTCGGTGAATCCATGAGATACAAAGCATGCGGCGATATACATACATCTCAAAAGCCTTGATTCTTTTCCCAGTTATCGGATCGAGAGTCCAGCCTTCACAACCGTACAGTAATACACTGAAGATATAGCAACTGACCCTGCGCATTCTGAGCTCCAAGCTCAAATCAGAACTGGTGAAAAACTGCTTTATTCTGGTGAACATTTTCCTGGCTTGCTCTATTCTAAAACGTATCTCCCGCTTCGGGTCGCACAGCGAGTTGATTATAGTGACAAGATATTTGAAGGATGATACCTGTTCGTTATTTCTGCCATTAATCAAAAGCGTTTGTATAATATGTGCCTTGGAGAAAACGATCAATTTGTTCTTGGAAATGTTCATGTATAGTCCGAATCGTTTACTGTGCTGTGTAATCGGGTCCATTATTTCTTACAAGTCTGATTTGTTATCGGCTAGAACCACGGTGTCGTCTGCATATATTAGTGATGCGGACTCTATTCACTTTATACCTCCCATATCTTCCATTAGAGCTACTCTAAAAATGTTAAATGTTAAACAGAAGCTGTGAAAAAATTAGACTACAGTATGTTAATTATTTTACGGGGCTAGAAGCTCATCCAAACCCTATCGTTACTTACCTAATACAATTAATACAACATAGACGCCTTAAAGTCACTACCCAGGTGACTCTCTGTACAAGTTTTATTGTAATTTGTGCAGACCTATACACGTTTGCTCTGATTATATTTAAAATATAACTTATGTTATTATAGGAATTAGCTGATGAACTGCTTCCTACAAGTCTCATTATAAGAACACACAATTTACTTATTGTTATTCTGTAAACAAAGTAGTTGGCAAGAAAAAAAAATGTGATTTATACATACCTTAGTAGTTTAGTCCCGTTCCCTAGAATCCATGTCTAAGACGACAGATATTATGCCAGTTAGGTACGTGTTCGAAATGTAGTTTGAAGTGGTCATAAACAACCACCTAATTTGCACATAGAACGGACCTCAACTAGGAATGAATGCTTTAGTGTGGTACTCTGAAGGATCCAAGAAGAAGGGTTGGATTGGGCGATACAGGGCCGAATTTTAGGCTCTTAAAACTCCTTGGTAACACCCCATCCATCTTTCAAGCAGAATTACATGCCATAAAGATATGTGCCCAGGAGTGCATCGAAAGGAACACCCGAAGGGCAGAAATCTATATTTTTTAAGATAGTCAAGCAGCACTAAAAGCTCTGAAGTCATACACTTGTGAGTCTAAGCTGACTTAAGACTGGAAGCAGTTTCTGAGACAACTGGCAGCGAACAATCAGGTTACTCTGATGTGGGTTCCAAGTCACAAGGGAGTTAAGGGCAACGAAGAAGCAGATTGCCTTGCCAAAGAAGGGGCAAATACACAATTTTCCGGCCCAAAACCCTTCTGTGGACTTTTCACGGCCCACTCGAAAGAAGAAGTTCGGCGCTGGTAAACAGATGAAATGAAATCTCACCGGCATAAAGTGCCAGGACAAAGACAGGCGAAAAGGCTAGTAAGCCTTTCGCCACGAATATTTTGGTGATTATGTAATTCTTGGATTTACAACCCTTAAGAACAACCATTTAAAGCCACGGCGCTTGCAAAACCTTAAAAATAATTTAAGTCGTATTATCTCCTTATCAGGACAATTAAAAAGTATTTATTTAAAAAGGGATCTGCAAAAGTTTATTAATAACTTGTTTTACTTTGAAATATAATAAAACAATGTCAGGGATTAAATTGTTTAATACAAATTTAATTTCAGTAATTGCACCTTTTTTATTTTCTTTTTAATATTTACTTTCCGGAATTAGAACGTATACATTTACATAAAATATCAGTTATTTTCTCCATCTTCTTAATTTACATGGTTTCTTTCGAAGATGTTTTATTTTCTTTTTTTTATGTTTTTGTCAGAACTGCGACGTGCATTGTGCAGAAAAACCTCGTATCTGATACGCTCAGATTTTCTTTGTTTAACACAATACGCGAATGTATCAGCAACAACGAGCCATCCAAGAGCAAAATTTAAGCAGCGAAACTTAAATATCCCAGAAAGTAATTATTCAGAAGCTTTAAGAATTACAAGTTTGTACCTACTGCATTTAACTTTGATATCATCTTAGTAGAGTGGGACGGTTTCTTTTTTGTTTAATGCCAGTTAAACATGCAGACAGTTCGCGATTATGTTCATAAAATTTTTATTTAGATACTTTAAGTACGTTCATACGAATGTATGAGGCAAGAGAATTGAATGTAGACTCGAGCCGAGCCGAGCCGAGCCAAACCGAGCCGATCCGAGCCGAGCCGAGCCGATCCGAGCCGAGCCGATCCGAGCCAAACCGAGCTTTTGGGCTCGAGAATTTTATGTTAAGCTCGGGCTCGAAGCTCGGCTCGACCTTCGAGGTTCAGGTCCTCAATTCGCCGTCGTTCATAGTTAGTCTGGACAGGGGCTGGTGATTGGAGTTTGCCGGACGGCCGACTTATCTCTGAATTCTATGAATACCAATATCACCGGTGGTCGTTCGCTCTTCAAGCGCAATCTTCTATTCTGTTAAAAATACTATTCGTGGATATGGATCCACGCGAGTTAAGAATTATTACAACGTAAGTACGAAATGAGTTTTCTCTGACACGATCCAGTCAATTGCGAATGAATGAATGAAGTTCACGTGATATTTTACGTAGAAATTGTCTGTCAGTCTCTTGTTTTTTTTTCTTCGTTACTAGAGATGCCATAGGCGCGAGAGAAATTAGTGCAAGAGTTAATAATTAAAATTCAGCCACTCTCAAACCAAGCAAAATACGTGAGAACTGAGCAGTGTATGTAGCATAAAACAAAAATAACTTTATTAAAATTAAATTAAACATTATTTTTCTTAAATATTTATAAAATCACAATTATAATTTACATACATACATACATATAGTCACGCCTTTTTCCCGTAGAAGTAGTCAGAGACCACTTCCTTCCACTTCCGCTACGGTTCTTACACACATCTTTTGCTTCCTCTAATTTCATCAGTGCTCTCATGCATGCTCTACCGACTTGTCCATTCACACTCGCCTTATAAATTTGTTTCGTCAATCTTCCTTCATTTATCCTTTCTACGTGTCCAAACCATCTAAGCATTCCTTTATCTATCTTTGTAACCACATCTTCTTTTCCACCACAGCGTTTTCTTGCCTCACTATTTCTTACTTTATCCAACCGAGTCACTCCGGCTCTACTTCTCAAACTACTCATCTCCGCAGCATTAATCCTATTTTCATGCTTCTTCTGCCAAACCCAACATTCACTACCATACTGATAAGTTTAAGAACCAACACACCTCTATGCACAGCCAGACGTGCCTTTTTTGACACTTTCTGGCTGTTCATAAAGATATGCAGTGCCCCATTAATTTGTTTTTCTGCCAACACCCTTCGCTCAATATCACTGTCAATCTTTTCGTCTCTCGTAAACTTTGAACCCAGGTACACAAATTCATTTAATTGTTCCACTCTTTCTTCCTCAATAGAAACTTCGCAGTTTGTCATCCTTTCTTCTCTTTTAAAAACTATTGCTTTCGTTTTGCTTAAATTTATTTTCATCGCTTTGATTTTCAGGACATCATGCATAACATTAACCATCGCCTGCAACTCCTCTTCAAATGATGCTCTTATGACTTGATCATCGGCGTAAAGAAAGCATTTGAAGATCAAATCATTCATTTTCAATTCATACGCACTCTCCTTCAAATATTTTAAACAATCGTCCATGTATTAGCCATGGCGAAGCCACGCATCCCTGTCTCATACCTTTTTCGATGTTAAACCAGTCCGTGCAAGCTCCGTTTATCCTGACACAAGCAGTGGAATCCTCTTAAAGTGATTTCAGTGCTCGTATTAAACTACCGCTCACCCCATACATAGACAATGTCGACCACAATTCATTCCTCACCTCTCTGTCATAGGCCTTTTCCAAGTCTTTAAAAGCGCAATAGACCTTCTAACTTCTCGCCAAGCATTTTTCGACTATACCTCGTAATATTGAAAAGACCTAATCCATACATCTCCTTTCTATTTTAAATCCTGCTTGCACATCCCATATTATCTTCTTAGTTTCATTCGTTACTCTTTTAATTAATATCTTTGCATACAGTTTGCCGACTATGCTGAGTAAACTAATATCTCGGTAGTTCTTACAGTCCTGCTGCGAACCTTTTCCCTTATATAGCGGCATTTTAATTTAATAGTTAATCAAATAGAAAATGACTAATATAATTACCAATTTTGTATATTTAAGTTTTAATATAAAAAAAAAATGAGTTTCCCGATTTAGTAGTGGCAATTTTTATTAGAAAGCAGTACAAAAAAAATAATTACAAACAACAACCTTAATAAGACACATATAATTTTTTAACTTTATAGTAAACATATAGAAATAATTTTAGCAATAAAATGTTGGAAAATAAAATTTATATCTTTTCAAAAATTTTAATTCACACCCAAGAGTTCAGACATAAGAAGCTTTTAGCCGATACGTTACTTTGCTAAATCCTTGTTGCTGCTTTTGCTTGGTAAAAAGCTTCCACATCCCTGACAACAGACTATTTAGAAGCACCTTGAATATGATTTTCTACACCTTGATGATTTGCTTTATATGTTTGCAATAGGTTTTTAAACACTGAATTTTGCATTCATAATTACGTACCAAAAAGACCAGTTAATAGAAATAGATATAATCTTAAAGATATTTTTTAAGAAGGAAGAAAAAGTCGCAACAGAAAAATATGTAACTTTGAAATTTTTTCGTTTTATGTAAAAACCCTTCGATAAAAGAAAAGCTCGAGTTTAAGGTAGTGATCAAATATTTAAATATGAATATGAAAGGTTTAATATGCCAGTAGAAATAGACATAAAATTTGAAAAATTTCACTATAATTACAAAAGTTTTTAAACTTTAGTAAAATGAAGAAAAGAACGTTTAAACGATACTTAGTTTAAGTTTGCAACGCTTTATGTAAAACGGAAAATTTTGAAAATCGAGATTTCATGAATTTCCGTAGGTATTATTAGCGTGGAAAAATCTACAAAAGTTCGGCAAACTTTTGATTTTGGTAAAAATAGCAATTTATACCCTTCAATGAATTTTCAACCATTTAAACAAAACGCAAGTGTTTGTGTTTACGAAAAAAAGTTTTTTTTGTCCTAATTTTTTAAAGAAAATTTCAAAACTTTTGCAAACATAAAATATTAACAGATTTTCAAAATTGATTTAATTTGCAACCTCTTAGTTCAAACGTAATAGTATATTACATATCTAGGGCAGTAAAGTAAGAAATGTCTCAGAGGACATGTTTGTTGGCCGAGGCGTAGCCGGGTTCATCATACATGTGTTCTGAGACATTTCTTACTTTAATGCCCGTGGTTTGTATACTATTTTTCTCCCAACTGTAGAAGGAAAGCGGTAACTTCGGTTTGCGTAGGAAATGATACAGAGGCAGCTTCAGAATTAACAGATCGACAGATCTTTAAAAAGTAGAAGAAGAAGAAGAATTTTTAGTCCGAATTCATTACATCGCTCATTTAATTTTTCCGAAGGGTGTCTTTAAGATTGCTCGTTAATAAGACGGAGTCATCAGTACATCTCATATTATTAATCACTTCTCCATTTACAACAATTCCCACTGATTCATCTTCTAGGGCAGCGGTTCTCAAACTTTTGTTATTCACGCCCCCCTGTTTTAATTTAAAAAATGTTGCGCCCCCAATCCGTAGACCTAAGAATTTGGACTAAAATAGGCAACATTGTCTCGTCGAGAGCGCCACAGATGCTGTCGGAAAGTTCGCGGCGTTCGTGCCACGTATTTAAGCTTCCTGATCTTTCTCGAACTGTCTGAACGCGACTATAAATACAGAAGCGCACATACGGTATTCTCAGTCTCTCAGTGAAGGTGTTTTAACACTAAGCAAGCATTATTGTGAAGTGTATAAGTAGATGTAGTATGGATAAATTTTTAAAACGAAAACTTGAGGATGACGGGGCTTGTACATCGACAGGTTCAGGTGGAAATCGTCCGAAATCTAAAACAAGAAAATATGACCCATCATACCTAAATTTGGGCTTTACTAGCCTTGAAGTAGGTGGCGAAGAAAAACCACAATGCGTTATCTGTTTAAAAGTATTGGCTGCAGATAGCATGAAACCAAATAAATTACAGAGGCATCTAGAAACGCTGCACAGAGAATATGTCAATAAACCGCGAGATTTTTTTGTGGAGAAACTCAGATTGTTTAAAAAACAAAAATCCAGCTTCCATAGAGTACTGGCAGTAAATGAGAAGGCTCTCTTGGCATCATATAAAGTGGCATACAAAGTAGCTAAATGCAAAAAACCGCACACTATTGCAGAGCAACTTATTTTACCCGCTTGCAAAGACATTGTAGAAATATTGTTTGGTGAAAATTTTACTTCACAACTCAACAATATTCCTCTGTCAAATGATACAATCTGTCGACGAATTAACGATATATCAGTTGATATGCAGCAGCAGCTTGAATCTGAGCTTACTGGAAACTTGTTTGCTATACAACTTGACGAAGCAACTGGCTCTAGTAATGATTCCCATTTGATTTGCTACATTAGATTCTGTCAATGTTCTAAAATATGTGAAGATTTATTGTTTTGTAAACAGATTGAAGGAAGAACTACAGCCACCGAGTTGTTCAAGATTACAAATGATTCTATTACTAAAATGAATTTGCAATGGAAAAATTGTGTTGCGATTTGCACCGATGGAGCTCAAGCTATGTCTGGTAAATACAACAGTTTACAAGCGCTAGTAAAAAAGGAATCCTCAGAAATTATCTGGACGCACTGCATGATACATCGGGAAGCGTTAGCATCAAAATCTAAGCTAAGCCCTGGACTAAACATGATTTTGACAGTAGTTATTGAAGTTGTTAAATTTATAAAAACCAGACCACTAAAAACAAGGATGTTCTCTGTTCTGTGTGAAGATATGGGAGCTGAGCATCAATCTTTGTTGTTTTATTCCTCATCCAGATGGTTGTCACGCGGTAAGACGGTTAAGCGTGTCTTTGAATTAAGAAGGGAAATAGCGATATTTTTAAGCGAGGAAGGTCACAAGCATTCAACAGATTTTTTCGACAAATTATTTTTACTGAAGCTTTCTTATTTAGTAGATATTTTTGAAAAACTTAATATACTTAATCTTCAGCTGCAAGGAAAAGACGTAAATATATTTGATTTAAGTCAAAAGATTGATGCTTTTTGTAAGAAATTGCAGTTATGGCATAACAAATTGAAAGAAAACAGTTTGGAAATGTTTCCCACATTTTGCGATTTTGTGCAAGATTCCCCATTGGAAGATATTCATAAAGCTGTGATGCTAAAAACCATAGGAAGCCATTTAGAAAACTTAACTGAGAATTTCAAGCGATACTTCTTTGCAGAGAAAGATATCAAGTTGTCAGACTGGAGCTGGGTTTTAAATCCATTCGAAAATAGACCTGTCGGACTATCACTGCAAGAAGAAGAACAACTGATAGATATTTCAACAAATCCCTTACAAAAATCAAACTTTGTTAACAAATCTTTAACAAACTTCTGGACTGAACTTCCGAACGACTACTCCGTTATAAAAGCCAAAGCGCTTAGAATTCTGTTGCCTTTTCCAACGTCCTACCTTTGTGAAAGTGGATTTTCTGCACTTGCTGTCGTGAAATCTAAATACAGAAATAAACTTCAAGTAGAAAATGAACTCAGAGTGGCCATCTCTAACATAGAACCAAATTTAGAGAAGTTGTGCGCCTTAAAACAAGCTCATGTTAGCCATTAGTCCTTAGAATGTTTCTTTGTCATCATTAAGTAAGTAAAATTTCAATAAAGATTTTTTAAAAATCTATCTGTAGCATTTTATCATTACCATTTTATTTTTAATCTGTACTGCGCCCCCCCCCCCCAATCATGCCCCACAGTTTGAGAAACGCTGTTCTAGGGTTTTCCTAAAATAGCTTCGCTATACAGGTTGGAGAGAAGCGGCGATAGGATGCAACCTTGTCTCACACCACATTGACCACACTCTTAACTAAATTAGTCAGGTCATATTTACGTAAAGCCGTTTTTACGTTACATCTTTCATTTTGGGTGTGTATCTAAAGAAGATTTACGTTTCATACGCAATAATAAATTGATGCAGAAATTTAGCTAGATTTCGTTAAAACGTCTTCAAACATTGTCTTAAGTTCATTATATGCTCGCGTTTATGGTCCACGGTGAGTAAACGTAACACCAATTATACCGATAGATCTTTCATACCCAATTGTTTGTGCAAAATTGAAATAGCTATGTTATGCGATACGTGTGTGGCCTCAACAAGCTCGTCGATCAGTCAAAATAATATCGTGGACTTTATCGATGATTTCTGGCGTAGCAGCCTCAATTGGACGTCCCGAATGAGATGTATCACATTTGGATATTCGATCACGTTTAAATAATTAACCCAATTGCACACAGTTGCAAACGCTGGAGCAAATGTGCTAAAAACATTATCCAACTGTGCTTTGATTTCTTCGGCGTTATAGGCCAGTAGATAAAGACGGGCAATCCCCTCTTTAATTCCAAAACCTTTCAAACTTTAATGGTTTGTTAAAAAGGAACTATAAAATTTTGCACAAGTCTGCGATGTTTGATTTTTGCAAAAAACTGTATAATTCTCTATTTCAGTACCAACAATTCAACAGTTCTGCAAACTCGGAATAACACTAATAATGATATTTTACAACATAAATTAAGTTTGCAGCCGTGGAAAAGTTATGGTTTTCTTGATTTTTGAAGATTACTACTGTTATTTGTTAAAAAAATCGGACAGATGAAAAATAAAACAGTTCAACACATTCACGTACATTTGCAACCATTGCTGTGAAACGCATCGTTTATTAATTACAATTTTAGGAAGAGATTTTCAATTTTTTTTTTGATATTCCTACAGGTGTTCGATATATTTGCGGAAAACAGTTATTTTTCAAAGGTTTTGTTCCTTGCTAATTCGCAAATAGTTTTAAGACGCAAAGCTAAAGAGAATATCCAAAAGCAATCGTCATTCTTTAATGGAACATGTTTTTGAAGTTATACTTCTTTTGGCGCGTTAAAAGTAAAATTGGAAGCTGCGCGCGCACACCGTTACGGTAAATACGACAGTATGAAGTTGGCCATCAAATATAATAATTAATATAACTTATATACAAACTTCTTTTTCTTTGTCAGCCATTATCTGTTCACTTCTGAACAAAGGCCTCTTTCATTTGTTTCCATGCTGTTCCGCCTGCTATTGTTTTAATATCATCCAACCATCTCACCTGTGGCCTACCGGCATTCCTCTTTGTTTGCCGTGGTCTCCAGTATACAAGCCTTGATACCCATCTGTCCACACTTAGTCTGGCAACATGTCCAACCCATTGCCACTTAAGCTCGGCAATTCACTGTATTATGTCCACTACCTTCGTTCTTCTTCTTATTTATTCGTTACGGATTTTATCTCGTAAAGCATTGCCCGTTCCAAGGCACTTTGCATTATCTTAAGGTTATTGGTGTACTTCTTGGTTAATTCCTTTGTCTCAAGACCATATGTTGCGACGGGCAAGATGCATGTGTCAAAGACTTTTCGTTTGAGGTTTATAGTGATGTCAGGGTTTTTAACTATAAGACTCAGTTTTCTAAATGCTATCCATGTCATATGGATATCCATAGATATGGGTAGCATATACAGACTAGACGACGTAAAGTATCCACCAAAACACGTTTTTATTTTTGAAATCGATAGAAAAGCCACTTTATGTAAAACATTTCATTCATATTAATACTTAATTGTGAATAGTTATATTATTTATCAATTTTTCTTAAATTGTGTCATAAAAAAAATTTTAGTGATGAAAATTATATAAAAAGTGTTTTAAAGTATTTGAGGTTAATTTTTCGTAAGTATTGTTCTTTATTAAAATCAGAGTTGATAAAGACGTTAATTAAAATAATCACTAATTTAAATAATAAATAATTCAATATTGAATAAGTAACATTTATGTTCAATAAATAATTGAAAACAATTTTAATTATTTTTAATAAGTAATTAAAATTTTTTTTCAATAAACGATTCAAATATTTTTCAATTATTAATTGTGATTTTTATTTATTTACAATTACTAATGGTAAATTATAAATAAATGGCACTCCAATCAATAATCTACGTTACGCTGACGATACAATCCTTATAGCCGAAACCTCACAAGAGTTACAAAAAGGTAACAGATGTCAGCGAAGAATACGGTTTATCGCTAAATTTTAATAATTCAATGAAACAATCATTTCAGTTTTGTTTCAATGATTATTATTTTTAAAGTTTGCAGCACTTTAGCTTTTTTCCATAAAGTATAAATATTTTTTTTTTGTAAACAAATAAGATTGTTAGTGAGGATATCTCCATTTGCAACCATAAATAAAAACTTTTGTTAATATTTCAAAACGTATTTTTATGTAAAAAACGAATTAGGTCACAAAATACTTTTTTCTTCCTACTGTGCAGAAAGCGTCACTTTCGGCCCGCTACGCAAACCGAAGTTACCGCTTTCCTTCTACAGTTGGGAGAAAAATAGTATACAAACCACGGGCATTAAAGTAAGAAATGTCTCAGAGGACATGTTTGTTGGCCGAGGCGTAGCCGGGTTCATCATACATGTGTTCTGAGACATTTCTTACTTTAGTGCCCGTGGTTTGTATACTATTTTTCTCCCAACTGTAGAAGGAAAGCGGTAACTTCGGTTTGCGTAGCGGGCCGAAAGTGACGCTTTCTGCACAGTAGGAAGAAAAAAGTATTTTGTGACCTAATTCGTTTTTTACATAAAAATACGTTTTGAAATATTAACAAAAGTTTTTATTTATGGTTGCAAATGGAGATATCCTCACTAACAATCTTATTTGTTTACAAAAAAAAAATATTTATACTTTATGGAAAAAAGCTAAAGTGCTGCAAACTTTAAAAATAATAATCATTGAAACAAAACTGAAATGATTGTTTCATTGAATTATTAAAATTTAGCGATAAACCGTATTCTTCGCTGACATCTGTTACCTTTTTGTAACTCTTGTGAGGTTTCGGCTATAAGGATTGTATCGTCAGCGTAACGTAGATTATTGATTGGAGTGCCATTTATTTATAATTTACCATTAGTAATTGTAAATAAATAAAAATCACAATTAATAATTGAAAAATATTTGAATCGTTTATTGAAAAAAAATTTTAATTACTTATTAAAAATAATTAAAATTGTTTTCAATTATTTATTGAACATAAATGTTACTTATTCAATATTGAATTATTTATTATTTAAATTAGTGATTATTTTAATTAACGTCTTTATCAACTCTGATTTTAATAAAGAACAATACTTACGAAAAATTAACCTCAAATACTTTAAAACACTTTTTATATAATTTTCATCACTAAAATTTTTTTTATGACACAATTTAAGAAAAATTGATAAATAATATAACTATTCACAATTAAGTATTAATATGAATGAAATGTTTTACATAAAGTGGCTTTTCTATCGATTTCAAAAATAAAAACGTGTTTTGGTGGATACTTTACGTCGTCTAGTCTGTATATGCTACCCATATCTATGGATATCCATATGACATGGATAGCATTTAGAAAACTGAGTCTTATAGTTAAAAACCCTGACATCACTATAAACCTCAAACGAAAAGTCTTTGACACATGCATCTTGCCCGTCGCAACATATGGTCTTGAGACAAAGGAATTAACCAAGAAGTACACCAATAACCTTAAGATAATGCAAAGTGCCTTGGAACGGGCAATGCTTTACGAGATAAAATCCGTAACGAATAAATAAGAAGAAGAACGAAGGTAGTGGACATAATACAGTGAATTGCCGAGCTTAAGTGGCAATGGGTTGGACATGTTGCCAGACTAAGTGTGGACAGATGGGTATCAAGGCTTGTATACTGGAGACCACGGCAAACAAAGAGGAATGCCGGTAGGCCACAGGTGAGATGGTTGGATGATATTAAAACAATAGCAGGCGGAACAGCATGGAAACAAATGAAAGAGGCCTTTGTTCAGAAGTGAACAGATAATGGCTGACAAAGAAAAAGAAGTTTGTATATAAGTTATATTAATTATTATATTTGATGGCCAACTTCATACTGTCGTATTTACCGTAACGGTGTGCGCGCGCAGCTTCCAATTTTACTTTTAACGCGCCAAAAGAAGTATAACTTCAAAAACATGTTCCATTAAAGAATGACGATTGCTTTTGGATATTCTCTTTAGCTTTGCGTCTTAAAACTATTTGCGAATTAGCAAGGAACAAAACCTTTGAAAAATAACTGTTTTCCGCAAATATATCGAACACCTGTAGGAATATCAAAAAAAAAATTGAAAATCTCTTCCTAAAATTGTAATTAATAAACGATGCGTTTCACAGCAATGGTTGCAAATGTACGTGAATGTGTTGAACTGTTTTATTTTTCATCTGTCCGATTTTTTTAACAAATAACAGTAGTAATCTTCAAAAATCAAGAAAACCATAACTTTTCCACGGCTGCAAACTTAATTTATGTTGTAAAATATCATTATTAGTGTTATTCCGAGTTTGCAGAACTGTTGAATTGTTGGTACTGAAATAGAGAATTATACAGTTTTTTGCAAAAATCAAACATCGCAGACTTGTGCAAAATTTTATAGTTCCTTTTTAACAAACCATTAAAGTTTGAAAGGTTTTGGAATTAAAGAGGGGATTGCCCGTCTTTATCTACTGGCCTATAACGCCGAAGAAATCAAAGCACAGTTGGATAATGTTTTTAGCACATTTGCTCCAGCGTTTGCAACTGTGTGCAATTGGGTTAATTATTTAAACGTGATCGAATATCCAAATGTGATACATCTCATTCGGGACGTCCAATTGAGGCTGCTACGCCAGAAATCATCGATAAAGTCCACGATATTATTTTGACTGATCGACGAGCTTGTTGAGGCCACACACGTATCGCATAACATAGCTATTTCAATTTTGCACAAACAATTGGGTATGAAAGATCTATCGGTATAATTGGTGTTACGTTTACTCACCGTGGACCATAAACGCGAGCATATAATGAACTTAAGACAATGTTTGAAGACGTTTTAACGAAATCTAGCTAAATTTCTGCATCAATTTATTATTGCGTATGAAACGTAAATCTTCTTTAGATACACACCCAAAATGAAAGATGTAACGTAAAAACGGCTTTACGTAAATATGACCTGACTAATTTAGTTAAGAGTGTGGTCAATGTGGTGTGAGACAAGGTTGCATCCTATCGCCGCTTCTCTCCAACCTGTATAGCGAAGCTATTTTAGGAAAACCCTAGAACAGCGTTTCTCAAACTGTGGGGCATGATTGGGGGGGGGGGCGCAGTACAGATTAAAAATAAAATGGTAATGATAAAATGCTACAGATAGATTTTTAAAAAATCTTTATTGAAATTTTACTTACTTAATGATGACAAAGAAACATTCTAAGGACTAATGGCTAACATGAGCTTGTTTTAAGGCGCACAACTTCTCTAAATTTGGTTCTATGTTAGAGATGGCCACTCTGAGTTCATTTTCTACTTGAAGTTTATTTCTGTATTTAGATTTCACGACAGCAAGTGCAGAAAATCCACTTTCACAAAGGTAGGACGTTGGAAAAGGCAACAGAATTCTAAGCGCTTTGGCTTTTATAACGGAGTAGTCGTTCGGAAGTTCAGTCCAGAAGTTTGTTAAAGATTTGTTAACAAAGTTTGATTTTTGTAAGGGATTTGTTGAAATATCTATCAGTTGTTCTTCTTCTTGCAGTGATAGTCCGACAGGTCTATTTTCGAATGGATTTAAAACCCAGCTCCAGTCTGACAACTTGATATCTTTCTCTGCAAAGAAGTATCGCTTGAAATTCTCAGTTAAGTTTTCTAAATGGCTTCCTATGGTTTTTAGCATCACAGCTTTATGAATATCTTCCAATGGGGAATCTTGCACAAAATCGCAAAATGTGGGAAACATTTCCAAACTGTTTTCTTTCAATTTGTTATGCCATAACTGCAATTTCTTACAAAAAGCATCAATCTTTTGACTTAAATCAAATATATTTACGTCTTTTCCTTGCAGCTGAAGATTAAGTATATTAAGTTTTTCAAAAATATCTACTAAATAAGAAAGCTTCAGTAAAAATAATTTGTCGAAAAAATCTGTTGAATGCTTGTGACCTTCCTCGCTTAAAAATATCGCTATTTCCCTTCTTAATTCAAAGACACGCTTAACCGTCTTACCGCGTGACAACCATCTGGATGAGGAATAAAACAACAAAGATTGATGCTCAGCTCCCATATCTTCACACAGAACAGAGAACATCCTTGTTTTTAGTGGTCTGGTTTTTATAAATTTAACAACTTCAATAACTACTGTCAAAATCATGTTTAGTCCAGGGCTTAGCTTAGATTTTGATGCTAACGCTTCCCGATGTATCATGCAGTGCGTCCAGATAATTTCTGAGGATTCCTTTTTTACTAGCGCTTGTAAACTGTTGTATTTACCAGACATAGCTTGAGCTCCATCGGTGCAAATCGCAACACAATTTTTCCATTGCAAATTCATTTTAGTAATAGAATCATTTGTAATCTTGAACAACTCGGTGGCTGTAGTTCTTCCTTCAATCTGTTTACAAAACAATAAATCTTCACATATTTTAGAACATTGACAGAATCTAATGTAGCAAATCAAATGGGAATCATTACTAGAGCCAGTTGCTTCGTCAAGTTGTATAGCAAACAAGTTTCCAGTAAGCTCAGATTCAAGCTGCTGCTGCATATCAACTGATATATCGTTAATTCGTCGACAGATTGTATCATTTGACAGAGGAATATTGTTGAGTTGTGAAGTAAAATTTTCACCAAACAATATTTCTACAATGTCTTTGCAAGCGGGTAAAATAAGTTGCTCTGCAATAGTGTGCGGTTTTTTGCATTTAGCTACTTTGTATGCCACTTTATATGATGCCAAGAGAGCCTTCTCATTTACTGCCAGTACTCTATGGAAGCTGGATTTTTGTTTTTTAAACAATCTGAGTTTCTCCACAAAAAAATCTCGCGGTTTATTGACATATTCTCTGTGCAGCGTTTCTAGATGCCTCTGTAATTTATTTGGTTTCATGCTATCTGCAGCCAATACTTTTAAACAGATAACGCATTGTGGTTTTTCTTCGCCACCTACTTCAAGGCTAGTAAAGCCCAAATTTAGGTATGATGGGTCATATTTTCTTGTTTTAGATTTCGGACGATTTCCACCTGAACCTGTCGATGTACAAGCCCCGTCATCCTCAAGTTTTCGTTTTAAAAATTTATCCATACTACATCTACTTATACACTTCACAATAATGCTTGCTTAGTGTTAAAACACCTTCACTGAGAGACTGAGAATACCGTATGTGCGCTTCTGTATTTATAGTCGCGTTCAGACAGTTCGAGAAAGATCAGGAAGCTTAAATACGTGGCACGAACGCCGCGAACTTTCCGACAGCATCTGTGGCGCTCTCGACGAGACAATGTTGCCTATTTTAGTCCAAATTCTTAGGTCTACGGATTGGGGGCGCAACATTTTTTAAATTAAAACAGGGGGGCGTGAATAACAAAAGTTTGAGAACCGCTGCCCTAGAAGATGAATCAGTGGGAATTGTTGTAAATGGAGAAGTGATTAATAATATGAGATGTACTGATGACTCCGTCTTATTAACGAGCAATCTTAAAGACACCCTTCGGAAAAATTAAATGAGCGATGTAATGAATTCGGACTAAAAATTCTTCTTCTTCTTCTACTTTTTAAAGATCTGTCGATCTGTTAATTCTGAAGCTGCCTCTGTATCATTTCCTGAGAGGTAAATTGCCAGCTATCTCTCCATCTTTTAGGTGGCCTTCCGGAAGGTTTTGAGCCGGGCGGGTTGTTTTCTAGGTCTATTTTCGTCCATCCGTCTTATATGGTTGTACCACTGCCTCTTGTCTTTCCCATCTCACAATATCTTGTATTTCGCATTGTTCTCTGATATCTGCGTTTCTCTGTCTCTTCTTGTTTTTCCTACTATTTTTCTCATTGTTTTAATTTCGACCACCCTTAGCTTGTGTTTCATCTTGTTGGTGTTTTCTCGGACTTCTGTACCGTAGGTCATGATCGGTCTGATACAAGTCTTGTAGATTCTAATTTTGCTATCTTTTCGCATATACGGGTTTGACCAGACTATATCTTGTAGGCATACTGATAGTGCCGATGTTTTGTTAATCTGGCTCCTCAGGTCTTTAACTGGGTCGTTGATATGTCTATGTCTAGATATCTGAATTGCATCATCTGTTCTATGGGATTGTTACATGTAAGCTAGTACAACTGAGCGGATCTTTCGCAATTTTCATACATTTGGTTTTGTTGATTGAAATGTTCAAATTGAGTTGGCGGCTTGCTTGGAAAAACTGGAAGAGTTGTCTCTGTAGGTCGTTTTCCGATTCGGCAATGATTGCTTTATCATCGGCGTAACACATCATACCAATTCCTTTGTTGCCCAGTCTGTATCTGAGGTTAAGATCTGTTACTTTATTTATAATTTTATCCATGAAAAGAATAAACAAAAAGGGTCTAAAAATTAACTTTGAGATAACCAAGTTAATGGTGGTTACAAAGTTCCCACGGAATCTGAACCATGTGAACCCGACGGTGGCAAACACTACGATAGAGAATGTGCCGACATATAAATATTTAGGGTCTTGGATAGAACAAACGGGTGAACAAACAAGAGAGATAAGAACAAGGATAGAGATTGCCAGAACAACATTTATAAAAATGAAACATTTATTTAAGAGTCAGGATATAAACAAGGAACTTAGGATGAGGATGCTTCGTTGTTACGTTTTTTCCGCGCTTTTGTATGGAGTTGAGGCTTGGACCCTCGAGAAAAACCACATGGACAAACTGCGGGCCTTTGAAGTGTGATGCTACCGTAGGATGTGGAGGACTCCCTGGACCGATAGAATTACTAATGCCGAAGTGCTGAACCGGATGTGGAAAGAGTGCGAAATAGTTACTACCATAAAATCAGAGTCATGTAATGAGATGACAGAAAACACACTTACACAACTGATAGTACTAGGAAAGATTGGTGAGAGGCGAAATATTGGCCATGTGTCCTAGCTAAGGAACCCAAGGGATTGGTTTAATTGTAGCAATGCTTAACTGTTCAGAGCTGCATTCAAAAAGGTCTGGATTGCTGTGATGATAGCAAACTTCCAATAAGAGATGCACAATAAGAAGAAGAAGTGGTCCATGGATCCATTTGCAACTTACGATTGGTCAAGAAATACAAAGCGTTAGCCTATGGTAATATTTTGTGGTGCCTTGAACACAGCTTGTATTAACTCCTATATTATATACCAGAATAAAAATAAGATAAACATTCCATTCTAAGAAGATTATTTATAAAAGATCTTGGATATCAATTGGTGGAAGCTCTTACAAAAAATCGTGTCAGCTCTAATGATCTTCGCACAACAACTACTACTATATTATGTAAAATTTTCAATTTGCTTAAGTATAAAACTTGATCCCCTGGTATAGTTTTTTTTTGCATATCTTCGGTTAGAAAATAGATATTTAGATGCGATTTTTACCATTTTTTTTAATTCCATTTTCTTTCAAATACATGATTAAAAAATATAGCATCGCATTTAAAGATTTAAAAAAAAATGGAAAAAAAAATAATTGTTCAATTAAATTCAATCTAGCGATCGTTAAAACCACCGGAATAAAATGATGATATAATTTCATTAGACATTGAATTTCTTTTCAAATAATGCTTAGTTTGTTAAAATCCATAAACCGGAACAAAAGTTATAACTGTTTTAATGAGTCAGCTTTCCCACTCACCCCCATCAGTTATTTCGCAAGAAAAAAGTACCCTTACGTAAAATGATCTGAGAATTACGAATATTAAATTTTGTGGTACTATTACTGTGCATTTATTACAGTTGATGTTTATGTTATTATTGTGCACTACGTCCTCTAGCGGTGTAGTAGGAAAATTGAAAATAATTTCCAGCAGTGTCTCATATGCGTATTTGTAATACAGAAGTGATCACGCCGGAAATCGTCGATAAAATCCATGAAATGATATTGGATGATCGGAGAATGAAAGTGCGTGAGTTGGCTCATGCTGTAGGTATCTCAACTGAACGGGTACATCATATTTTACACGAATATTTGGACATGAAAAAACTCTCTGCGAGATGGGTGCCGCGATTGCTCACACTCGACCATAAGCGCAATCGTGTGACCACTTCAAAAGAGTGTTTAGCGATGTTCAGCCGTAATCCGGACGAGTTTTTGCGCCGTTTTGTTACTGTGGATGAAACATGGATCCATCACAACACGCCAGAGACCAAGGAACAATCGAAACAGTGGGTTGCTCGAGGTGAACGTGGACCAAAGAAGGCGAAACAGAGTCTGTCAGCCAACAAGGTTATGGCCACAGTTTTTTGGGATGTACGTGGTGTCAATCACATCGATTACCTCAAAAAAGGTAGAACGATCACCGGCGAATATTATTCAAAGCTTTTGAACAGATTCGACGTTGATTTGAAGCAAAAATGGCCGCATTTGGCGAAGAAGAAAGTGCTGTTCCATCAAGACAATGCACGTGTGCACACTTGTCTAATCACGATGGCCAAAATCAACGAATTGGGATACGAACTGATTTAACCCCCTGCGACTATTTTCTGTTTCCAAACCTAAAGAAATGGCTGGGCGGTAAGAGATTTGAGTCGAATGAAGAAGTCATTACCGAAACAAACGCGTATTTTGAGAGCTTTGAAAAAACCTATTATTTGGAGGGAATAAAAAAATTAGAAAAACGCTGGACTAAATGTATCGAGCTAAAAGGTGATTATGTAGAAAAATAAAATGTTTATTTGCGGAAAAAAATTTGTTTTATTCAAAAAGTCACTGACTTATCAAACCGCCCTCGTAGTTCCTAAGATACAGCGGGTTGCCTTTCTTAATCACATACGGTACAACTCATATTATTTGGACGGCTTTATAAGTTAAAAAATCGAGCACTGATAGTGTATATCTAAGGAGAAATAAAAAAGAAATCCATAAAAAAATGTGTTTTACTTTATTTTCTAAGGAGTTAATGATTTGCCTTGTCGATGGTATCGGCGTATACATTGAAAAAAAAATATATTCTGTTTCGTATCGATGTATTTCGTTGAATAAAGATGAAATCTTCAACTTCTTCCCTAACAATAATATCCTGTCAATTTCGAAACGTCTCCTTTCGGACAGCAACTGCTGCCTGTTGTCAACGTAGAGTCGCAAATAAATAACTGGCGCGTATTCATATCTCCTCTGAAATACGATGTGTCAAACAAATAAAATACAGCTATTATTTGTGTCGAAGATTTTTCAATACCTTGTCAGCTCTTTCGTTCGTGGCAGCTCCGAAGCCCACCGTCTCGAGAGATAAATACGAGTAAATTTTCTCATTGTAACTATGAATGGTAAAACGGGGCCCGAGTTTCGAACTCAATACTCTTGTTGTATTGTAAGATGTAAATGATGGATAGGGCCGAATCATCCGAAACCAATCTTGCAGACATTTATTGGCCGACGACGACGCTCTCTATCCGTTCATTGTTTGGAAGACTTGTTTCCTATCGTTCATTTTGATTTTATTGTGGTTTGATTTAATATACAGGAGGATAGTGGCATTTCCACGATACCAAATATTATCGACGAGAACATTTATTTTAAGGTATTTCCATTGCATTCTACATTTGAAAACTACGTTAGAAAACAGCACAAAACACGCATTCGTATCACAAATTCCATTCTTAAAAATCCACGTCTTTCTTTTTAATTACAATGAAAATCATTCTGCAGAAATTATGAATTAATAATAACTTCCTTGTTTTCTATCGTTCATTTGATTTTAATGCAATTTGCTTTAATATTCAGGGAGAGATTATATATATATATATATATATATATATATATATATATATATATATATCTCCGGGTTCACAGCGTTCGTCGCCTTCCGGTTCCCTGTCTCCATCCTCGTCGGTCATTCCAGTCTCCCTGATGTAAGTTCCTTTCCGACATAGCTTTATGAATTCCGCTCAACCATGTGGTCTTTGGTCGGCCGCGCTTTCTTTTTTCTAATGGGACCCATTTCATAAGTTTCTTTGGTAATCGCTCGTCCTCCATTCGCTGTACATGGCCATACCAGCAGAGTTGTCGCTGTTGTCTTTCTTCTACTATGTTGGTTTCTACTTTCATTTTTTCCCTTATTCGATCGCTTCTTACTTTCTGCATTCTTGAAATACCAGCTGATCTTCGCCAGTAGTCCATTTCCACGGCTACAAGTCTATTCTCAATCCGTTTGGATAGTTGCCAGCTCTCACAGCCATAAAGTAGTGTTGGTTTAAATAGAGTATTATATATTTGGTGTTATCTTTCTCTTGAGACGCTCTTAGACCTTTGGACTGAGTTTAGCGCGCCAATTACTTGCTTTATTTTTATAATGCGTTCTTCAATTTCCTTTTCCGTGCGTCCAGAGCGCTTTATCTCGGTTCTCAAATATTTATAGTCGTCGCATCCCTCTATTTTCCTACCCGTGTTAAGTAATAAGTCTCGGCACTGGCCTTGTACTCAAAGATACTTGTTTTTTTTTAAATTTACTGAAAAATCCCCAACTTTCATATTCTCTAAAGAGTCGCCTGGTTATAAATTCCAAATCGTCGTAGTCTTGTGCCACTACAACCTCCATTTTACTAGCGCTTCATGCAGATATATCTTGAATAAAGTTGGTGACATGCAGCAGCCCTGCCCAAGACCTTTCGACACAGGAAAGCTTTCGGACAACCTATTCCTATTCAACCTATTCAATAATTCTGGACGAGAAGTTTTTGTACAGCTGTTTTATGGCTTTTATAATTGTATTGTTGATGTTAGATTCTTCAAGTACTTTCCATAGTTTTGGTATTGGTACATTGTCGTAGGCTTTTGTAAGGTCAACGAATAGTAGGTGAATTTCTCTATTTGTGGCTATTTTTTTTTCTATAAGTTGGGCAATACTAAATTTGTAATTTGCTTCAATATTCAGAAAGAGATTTAAATAACAACAACTATCAAAGAAAACAATTATTTTAAATTAGATAAGGTATTTTAATTGCATTATAGGTACATTGGACCACATTAGAAAACAGAATAATAAGAAAATCTTTGAAGCACTCTCCGAACACTTTTTTAACTGATGGTAGTGCTGCGCATTCGATTTTCTCTGTTAATGGTAATCCAATTTTATCAGTATTAGGTATTTAGAAGAAGGGGCTGGGGTTGTGAATCTGTATAGAAGCCTGCAAGGAAAATTTTTGCGGGCTGCAACGGGGGTAATGAGCACTGCCCCCACAGAGAGACTACAAATGGCCCTCAACGTACCACCTTTGGATCTCCTGATCAAAGATCGGGCCAGGAATACTGCATGCAGACTAAAGTGTCGGGGTGGGTGGAGGAGTAACGGGATTGATCACACCAAGATCGAGGCCCTCCGCAAACACCCCTTCACAATAAAATCGGACAAGATTCCGAAAAAGACCTTGATAGGAAAAAACACCATTGACCAGCTCAGGAGGGAAACGATGGTACACTGACGGATCAGGGTACCAGGTGTGTTTGGAGCATCCTGCAACCACAGGGAAAGCACTGGGGAAATACGCCTTGGTTTTCCAGGCCGAGGTCTATGCCATACTCAGATATGTCACACACCTAACAGAAAACAGAGTGACCAACAGTAAGATTGATATTCTCACTGACAGTCGCGCGGCCATTGGGACCCTCGTGAGTTGCACCACAACATCATCGGTGGTGTTATTTTGGGTACATTTTAATTATAAATATTTAATAATAAGAGTAATTCTTCACGCGTTAAAACTTTTGCAAGTATTGTTAACATTAAACTTTTGTTTTGCGAATCAAAAATTGCGGGTGGA
Organism: Agelastica alni; assembly: GCA_950111635.1. Classification (NCBI taxonomy): domain Eukaryota; kingdom Metazoa; phylum Arthropoda; class Insecta; order Coleoptera; family Chrysomelidae; genus Agelastica; species Agelastica alni. Next base: position 25,386,980 of record OX467716.1, read on the forward strand.
TATCTAGCTCAGAAATTTTTATTTATGATATGTTAATTATTTACGGTAAGAAAAATGAATCACAAATATTTAGGTCTTAGGTATTTCGTTTATTTACTCAAATTTTTTTTATTAAATTATTGCAATTTGATTGCAATTCAATTTGCAATTTAATTAAAAGCTGATTCAGTACAGATAATAACGATCGGAAATTTAACAACAGAAATGAACTTGCACTTGAAAATTCCTCATTGCTAGTGAGACGTCACACTTCCTGTTCATCTTGTATTATTAATTAATTGTGTTATAAATGAAATAACGGCTCACTTACCACCAATTGAATAATTCAACCAGGCGCCCAGTCAACCGTATTTATTATTGAAAGCAAAAACAGAGAGGAATGTATTAATTTGATGATCTTAAGAAAAATTTTAAAAGTAAAGATAATAAAAATAAACAAAAATTCGATTAAACAACGCTATTTTTTAAATTAAAACATGTATAGTTGAAGTCAGAAATAATAATTTCTGTTTCACTAATTCGGCACCTCAAAGAATTTTTCCGACGGAAGAACCAGGACCGGACCTTACTTGGATATACCTAAATAACAACTCAAAATATTCTTTGCCGATAATAGCAAATAATTCGGCATGAAACCGGCATGTAATATTTCAATATGTTTAAGAATATTAATATAATTTGGAAAAGCATTCACGAAACATTTAGAAGATTGATCACTCCATCCTTTTTTCCCAATATCATGAGTAACGTTCCGAGTTTAATCAAGGTAAACTATGAATATACCTTACCGATGAACTTCATCTATTCTAATGGGTATTCATTACGTAAAATGTGAGCATTTTTCAAATAATATTATTGGATTTTTTGAGAAACCCGATACCAACTTGATTTTATTTTTAATCATATGGAATAAAAAATAAGCTTACATATTTTTTCTAATATTCTTTACCATATAGTGATCTACTCTTCTTCTTAGTCTAACGTCAAGAACGACGTGTTGTGATCACAAGTTAATGTCAGGTTTTATTACTCAGAACTCTTCTTACAGTCTCTCGCCATCTCCCACGGTCAGCAGCCGTTCTAATGGCTTCCACTATTGAAGAACGTTCGGTTACTTTTGATACAATGTCTGTTCATCTAGATAGGGAGTGTCCGCGTTTCCTCTTGCCAAGGGGTTTGCCCTGGACAATCAGTCTCTCGATGTTGCGGTGACGAGTCATAGGTCCGAAGAAGTTCAGTATTCGCGCTGATGTCAAGCTACTGAGACGGTTTGATGGTCCAATCTCGTTCAGTACTGACACATTGGTGCGATGTGCCATCCACGGTATTCTTAGCATTCTTCGCCATACCCACATTTCAAAGGCGTCGACCCGACGGCCGTCGATGGCCTTTATAACTCATGTCTCGGAAGCGTACCAGAAAATGGAGAACACTATGGCATGGACCAGTGATTTTTTTGTATTGATGAATATATGTCGATCTTTCCATATTTTATGTAATTGGCTCATTGCTGTTCGGCCAAGTTGAATTCGACGGCGGATCTCCATCTCGCAGCTGCCGAAGGAGTGGATAGGGGCACCCATATTAGTCGATTCTTAGACCATATTCTTTTGATGCGTTCTCGAGTCGTTGTATATATTCTGTAAGTTCTTTTGCTGAGTTAGCGATCAGAAGAGTGTCGTCAGCATATCTAAAATTTCAAATTTTTTTCCCATTTATGGCAGTGATCTACACTGACCAAAATTCCCTGACTTCGCCTAAATGTCCTGTTTTTTCCAGCTTTTTATTCGATATCCTGTGACGATGAAGTCCAGAATCTATTTGGTGGTCTTCCTGAGGGTCTGATCGTGTTCGGTTTTTTCTTGTATACGGCCTTAGCGAGTCTATCGTTTCCCATCCTGTCGACATGCTCTCTCCACTCTCTTCTTCTTCCTCGTGACCATCTAACAACATCTGGCATCCCATCGCATCGCTCCCGGATCTCATTGCTTCGCTGCCTATCCCTCAGTGTGACGCCTGCGATCAACATGTGTTTGTTTTTCCAAATAGTATTATGTAGACGGCCAGACACTCTTGCTACTTTATTTACTTGTGTTTTCACCTCGTCATATGTATTTCGGCTGCTTAAAGCTTTTATCCCCAGGTATTCAAAGCTCATCACTTGTTCGATTGGTTGGTCGTTTAGTGCCAGCTTGCATCGTATCGGTTCCTTGCTTTTGGTCATAGATTTGGTTTTCGGTATCGAGATGTTATATTTCTTTCCGGCCTGGTTTAGCTCGAATAGCATTCGCTGCAGGTTGTCCCCATTTTCCGCTATGAGAACCGCATCGTCTACATAGCACAATATTTTGAATTCGGTTTGTCCCATTCTGTAGTCTCGTCCCACATCTTTCATCCGGTTTATGATGCGGTCCATTATCAGGTTGAAGAGGATCGGACTCAGACTATCTCCTTGCCTGATACCTATCGAGATCTGCATTTCCTCTTTGGTTGAGGTGCTTGATTGTATTCTTGTATTGTTGTTGGTATTGAGTTGTTTTATTATCTGGGTTATATTGTTGTTGGCTCCTCGTCATGCGGAAGTTTTTATCAAGAATAACTCTTTTGCACAAAACTAATAATAGTTTCACATATGGTGCCGACTTCGTTAGACACACTGTATAATTATAGAAATATTAAAATTTAATTTTCGCTATACAAGCACTACTAGCTTTTAAATTTAAACAAGATTCTGTCAAACACCCTGTATCATACAAAAATTAAAAGAGCTCATATTTAAGCCCCACAAACACGATATTCCAGCTGGGTGTTATATATTATTTCCTTTTGACAGCTAAACATTGAAAAATGTTTGGTAAATCACTACCTCAATTAAAATTAATTTTTTTTTGAATGAAGCACTCACCTTCGAAATATTTAGACGTCTAGAATGGTTTTTTAATGGCCAGATGTGAGACTGGTCGTATATTTCGAATTCCTCTGATTAGCGGTACCGTTTTCAAAGGGTCCAAGCGACAAATTTTTTAATTCGGTTTCTTAATAATATTTTTATGCGCTTCGACTTGATATAGCTTCGGGATGGAGCTGACACAACATACGTTCCGTAAATGCGAGAAGGATATTATACGCCTGTTATTAGGGGTTAGATAAAGACCATAATTTAAAAATTCGTACGAAAATACAACGAATTCAACGTTTTTTGAAAAAGTAAATTGCCGACATAAATAGCTAAAGGAGCTTGGACGCCTAAAAGTAAATTTTTTGGTGCCAAGAAAAAATACAATGGTTGTTGAAAAATTACTGTTTTTATTCCTCTTAAAAAAATACATTTACAAACTAATATATTGTAATTGGAAAATAGCAAATCTGTAACATTTAATTTTTTTTTATTAATACCAGAAAAAAATATATTTAAACATAGTTGAAAAGGTAGACCTTTCTTTTTGTTATTACAAATTTTTAGACAAAAAGCTTTCGTTAGATGCCTTTGTTTGGACGCCGGCTGCACGTACTAAAAAGCATGACTCATTGTCACGTTTCGCCTGAGCCGAGCGTGCAAGCAAAAGTGCACGATCGGCCTAAGCGTTCGGCTTGTGACGCAACTATCTCTCTTCCACTCCACTCCACTCCACTAATGTGGTTTCCATTGTTTATTACAACAATTGCGGCAAAAAAATTGTAATTTTCAAACTTCTTTGTATTATACAAAATAATGATAATTCAGATGAATTCATAAAAGTATGCAATTTTTTATCAATGTTTTCTTATGGCGTTATTACGTAAAATTATTGTAAGTATACCGACTTTGCAGACAGCCAATTTTTTTATTAGGACGAGGTTATATTTTTAAAAGTCATTGCATTGAGTTTATTAGTATCATTGTCGAATAGCAGTAAAGAAAAAGTTGCAATATCTTTCTTGATCCCCTGGTTTTAAAACATTGAGCTTGTTTTAAATTTGTAGCTCGCACTTCTTTGTTCAGTGTTGTAAGAGTGGAGCAAATAGACCAAAAAAAGAGGGAATACATCGGCGCAAAGGAAAATAAAGTGTGCAAAGGTTAAGGCGCTTAAATAAATAAAGTTGCTATTCTGGAAAACGAAATTACTTTTTTTACATAAAAGACAAACTGCATTTTGTATAACTTGCATAACTATGACCTTTTAAAAGGTAGTTGTGTTGGACTGTAAACTAGCATTGGCTTTCAGCAAAACACTAACAATATAGCAGACCACCATTATCAGGCAGCTGCTAGACAATGAAATGGAAATACAATAGCTAAGTTTATTGTGACTTCTTGACCACGTCCAATTTTCTGGCTCTGGCGTATTTCAATTAAGTCGGTTAGAATCTCTTTTAGCTATACGTGTAAAAAACATTTTAAGACTGTAACAGGGTTGTGATATGCACAGCGTTAGGAACATGTGCGCTGATTTTATCGGCCACCTCTGAATCTCAGGGACAAAGGCATGAAAGACAGACCAGATACACATGTAGTACTGACGGTAAATGACCAATTTTAGCATTTTTGGGAGTCATGGCAATCTTGGCTCAATTTGCAAGTAAGTTAATATTATACCTATCAATATTTTTAATAACAACATAAAAAAATTATTGCTATCGTGGTTAAGTTCCAATTTTAATAAAAGTTCAAAGTTTACGAGAGACTGTGATATTGAGCAAAGGTTGCTGGCAGTGAAACGAATAAATTGGGCACTGCATAACTTTATGAGCAGCCAGCACGTGTCAAAAAAGGCAAGACTAACTGACAGAGGAATGCTGTGGAGGTAAGTAGTCTGAGAAGTACAGCCGGAGTGACTCTGATGGATAAAGTAAGGAATAGTATGTGTCGCGACGAGCCAAGAAAAGAGATGAGGAGTGGTGGAGAAGCTGGCTTACGGACATGGTGCCGTCCGCCCCTCTGGAGATCTCGCCGTGCGCCTCGATAGAGATGGTGATGTACTTTGATAGTAGAGGGGTCGCCGATTCAATTGTTCTAACTACTGCTAGTTGCCGAAGTTGTATGGGGGTCATCGTCGTGGTAATCTTGATTTATTACACGTGTATTCTTTTTTATTGAAATAAAACTCTACATAATTGCCATTTAAAGTAAATTAAACCTAATACATAAAGACGCCATTTTGATTCCCACCGAAACATGATTAATTGTACAATTTCCGTCTCGTAATCATTAAAATCTTTTCACTGGTTGTCGACTTGAACTGGTTATAATTCATGGATTCACATGTTACTGTTTAACTGCAGTTATGCAAATTTGAATTAAACTATAAATAATGTGCTACATTGCAAACAGGTGGAGTCACGAGATGTTCTTCGCTCGGGAGTCTAGACGCAAGAGAGAGAGTTTTGAAACTGGTCAAAAGTGGCTTCATTTGTGGCGCTGAATTCAGCGTTTTCATTGGTGCACGCGTAACCGTCTTTTTACATACGGTCTATAGCTGTTTGCTACTAGCACGTGCAAAGCGGATGATAGCTTGTCGGAGTCTGGGCCGTAATAAGGGGGTTTAAATCAAGGAATTTCTTGGAGAAATTCTACTGTTGAAATCACGAATTCAGTATGATACGGCAAACATTAAAGTAGAAGAAGCAAAAAACGTGCGTAAGAACCGTATAAAGTGGAAAGAAATGGTCTCTGCCTACCACTACGGGAAAAAGACGTGACTATATGTATTTATGTATGTGTGCAAAATAGATCCATAGTCCAGTTCAGTAGCGTCTCGTAAACTCGTAATTAATGTTTTCTCTAGTATTATTTTTAGTTTGCTTGATAAGCATTTCTTTCCAAAAAAATAAAGTAGCAATAACTCTTATTAAATGTAACGATTGCAATTTCATTAAATTCGGATTTGAAAAATAACAAATAAAAGTTTCGTTTACAACTTTGTGCTCTAATGAAATTTTAGTAGATCTTAAAGTAAAACTCTAAAAGAGACCCGCAGTAATTAAAGACTTTAATATGCAAGCAACGTTGTTAACGTTTTTATTGCTTTGATCTTCCTAATGAAAATACGTCTTGATTATGGGGGCAAAAAAAAATTAAAAAACACGCACAAACTAGGCATTAAACTTTTGCGAATCGTTCCTTTTTCGAAGAGTGGCGGCCGGTTGAATCTCTTTGGGACTCTATAAACTTTAATTATTTACGAATTCATCAGAAATTCCGAGTTTTAAACTAACAAACTTTATTCAAGCTTTTCGATACTATACCACTTTAATTTAGTTCTTATACATTGTTAATTATAGTTATATGGAAAAGTCTGACGTGAGATTGTTTGAAATATTTTACAAAAATATAAGATTTAACATCGACAATACTGTCATTGAAGATCAGCTGGAAATTTTTTTTGTGGATAACTAACCACTTAAATAAGTCAGTTAATAAAGCTAAAAATATCGTTTTGCCTTTGGAAGTTGGTAAAACATCAGGGGCTGGAAGCTCCAACCACAGAAAGAGCACAATAGAACTGATTCCAAGAAAGTGAATTTCTTAAATCATTCCATCGCAATGTCCGGAAATACCCTTGAATCCAGTCCCTTTATCTCGATTTTGGGAGTCACGGTGTCTAATAATATGTCTTGGCATGACCATGTGGCTAACATCGCAAAGTCAGCAAGCTAGAGGCTAGATTTTCTGTGGAAAGCTAGAAAGTTTTTTACTCCTGATCAACTGTTGACGACGTACAAGGCTCAAATCCGACCTCTACTGGATTATTGCTCGTACATTTGGGGTTCAGCACCAAGGCATTCTCTTCGTCTTCTAGATTTCATTCAGAAAAGGGTCGTTTGGTTGATAAACAGCTCAACTCTCACAGATACCCTTCACCCACTAAAACAAGAAGAGTTGCAGATCAGACATTACTCTACAGATATTTCCATGTCAGATGCTTCAGAGAAATAAAAACTCTTGTACCACCACTGGCCACATTCGGCCGAAGAACTCGGCACGCTGATCAGTCTCACCCATTTATTCTCAAGATTAACACTACAAGTACCAATCTCCATCAAGAATCCTTCTTTTACAGGGCTGCTACAGAATGGAACAAGCTTCCAAAATCAGTTTTTCCAGAGAACTATAACCTGCAACTTTTCAAAAAGCGGGTCCACAATCATCTCCTTTCTATAATCCCTCCCCCTTCTAATAGTCGCAGTGCAGCGGCCCACATGGTAAGTCTACCCTTTTTGCGACTATTTTCAGTAAAAAAAATCTAAGAAGCTAATAAACATTATCAATAAACAATAAGAGAAATAAGAACAAGATTAGAGATATCCAGAACAACATTTATAAAGATAAAACATTCGGGATATAAACATGGAACTTGGGATGAAGATGATTCGTTGTTACGTTTTTTTGCGCTTTTGTACGTAGTTGAGGCTTGAACCCTTAAGAAAAACCACATAGACAAACTGCAGGCCTTTGATGTGTGGTGCTACCGTAGGATGTGGCGGATTCCCTGGACCGATAGAATTGCTAAGTGCTGAACCGGATGCAGAAGTAGTGCGAAAAAGTTAACACCATTAAAAATGAAAGGACATAAATACACTCTTCTATTCCATTTCAAAAAACTTTCTTTTTATACCTTTAAAAATTTAGTAGGTATATTCAGAGATTATAGTTTTATTTCCATGCTAATTTATACTTGACGGCTTCTCTTTCCTATATCTATCTGTACTGAATATCATTACATTAGTTTTCTTTGCATTTAAAATAAATTTAATATCAAACCAGTTTTTTGTATTCAAGAAAAAAATATTTTTTTGGCTTATGAGATCCTCACTTTCTTTTACCCCAATTATTAAATTTGTATTACCTCAATAGTTAAGTATACTCTCCTCGTCTCTCTGGGTAATGCTGCTAAACCTTTATTATAATGTTTCGATATTTAATCATGGGTTCGATGATTTTAAACACTCACAAAAAAAAACTAAACAATTTCTTCTAATCTCTTTATACAATAAATGTTTACTTGACAAATAGCTTAGATATCCACAAACTCTTTACAATATTTTTATAACACTTTATAATTAACTTTAATTTTAAACTAGAACTAAAACCTTGAAGTGTACCTATAGAACCATTTTTTTCTGGTAATGTAAAGAACATTCGCCACCCGCGGTAATAAATCCTCTGTTAAAATGTGGGGCGTTTTAATGCTGCAAAAGAAATATCTTTGTCTTTGTGAGGACGATACGCTGCCTCGGTTAGATAATAGGGCAGGGGCGTATTTATCGGCTGTAGTCCGTAATAAATAGCATAAGTAACATTTTAATTGTCAGTTTGTGTCTACATAACGAACTTTATTGTCAAACCTCGTATCCATTTGACATGAATAAGCCAACATCTGCAGGAATAAAATTTGCTAGCAAAGTAATTGCTTTATAGGAAACCCACATTATGGATACATTTGAAATAATCGGTATGATACACAGATGTTTTCCGGGGAGAGATGGCTATCTATTAAAAGTTTTTGTGTTTTTACAGCGGCATGTTCAGATAGAGAAATGTTCAAACTCTCGTTTACCCGGCCAAGTTAAAGACAAAATTTAGCATATCGAACGGAGGAGAACAATCAGAATTAGCAAATTGTTTGTGTAAACACTAACCGACGGAATGAACTTATGCTAACCAGTCGTAAACATTGTAGTAGACGCTGTCAAGTATCGATGGGGTCTTTGGAGTTAAGTAAACGACGTTGGCCTAAAAAACGATTGGTCCTCTAAACATAACGTTGAATATTTATTGATGTATTGGTTTTAACATACATACATACGAATACATATAGTCACGCCTTTTTTAAGTAGGGGTAGGCAGAGACCACTTCCTTCCACTTGCTACAGTTCTTACACACATCTTTTGCTTTATCTACTCTCATCAGTGCTCTCATACATGCTCGTCGGTTGTTGATTCTTTTGACCTGGCCTTTCTTCCAAACAATGTCGATCTGATCGAGATATATTCGCCGAGGTCGACCTTTATCGACTTGTCCATTCACACTCGCCTTATAAATTTGTTTCGTCAATCTTCCTTTATCCAACCTTTTTACGTTTTCAAACCATTTAAACATTCCTTTATCTATCTTTGTAACCACATCTCCTTTTACACCACAGCGTTCCCTTATCTCACTATTCTTCACTTTATCCAACTGAGTCGCTCCGACTATACTTCCCAGACTACTCATCTCCTATTTTCATGCTTCTTCTGCCAAACTCAACATTCACTACCATACATATTAGTAGGAACCAGCGCCCTCTATGACACGTTCTGGCTGTTCATAAAGTTATGCAGTTCACTTGTTTTCCTCCCAACACCTTTCGCTCAATGTCATTGTCATACTTTTCGTCTCTCATAAACTTTACTTTACTATTTACTTGTTCCAATCTTTCTCCCTTAATCATCACCACGCAGTTTGCCAAGCTTACTTTCGTTTTGCTTTCATCTCTTTTATTTTTAGGGCATCATGCATAACATTAACCATTAATGGTTTTAAAAGTAAATATAACACCATATTACTACAGAATTTCATATTTTTTTGTTTGTAACACTACTATGGTGACTGGAGGATCGGTACTTTCAACGAACCTATTTCAACAAATACAAAGGGGAAATGTCTGGTAATCCACTTAGTGCTCAATTATGAAGTGTACCTATAAAATATCCATGGTTCTTTGTTGGTTTGGATGTTTTTGGTTTCTATAGATCCCGGTTTTAGGGATGGGGTAATCGCGTGAGAGACAGACCGTTTTGGAAGCGAGTTGTAGAGGAGGCCAAAGTCCTTACTGCGCTGTATGGCCAATTTATGGTGATGAGGTCCCATTTTTTTAAATAATTTTATTTATTTATTTGACAAATATTGCAGTGAGAACAGTTTGTTCCTTTAAAATCGTCTACCCTTGCAATTTGTCTTCTTAAAATGAATTTTTAGGTTAAGAAAGGACGAAAAGCATATTTTTTAAGCACGAGCTTATGTAATTATAATTTTATCAAGAGTAACATTGTCGCACATTTTTTCATTGGTGCTATTATATTGCACTGTGCCCTCATTCAAAACCATCAAACACCGCCATTGAATGTCGAATATATAGAGGAACGGCGAGAATGTTTCCAAAAAGGATTACTTTAAGTAAATATGCTAATTTCGTAAAAGTTTGCCTCGTACTTCTATTTGTGTATGCGATTATGTTGTACTTCGCATAGTTTTACAAACTCGTCTTGACAACCTGCCAGCAACAAATTTACAAGGCTCCGCCTCGGATGTCACTTTATCAGTAGATATTAACAGGTCCGGAACGAAATCATATTAAATCATTGTCAAACAATCATCGCTGCGATGAATTTTTAAAGTATCAAACTTTCTAAAATACAGACTGATCTTAAGTATAATAAATATGTCGTGCAATTTTACTTTCATAATTAATTATATTCACAAATATGTCTCTCCAAATTAGTTGGTACAACATGACGACAATTTTTCATTATTAAGCAATCCAACATAGTGTCCTTAAAAGATATAAATTTTAAAAACAATACTGCTAATCAAGAAAAATCTGAGCGAGACTAAGATTGGTATGGTGCTTGTGTGCTTAAAGTAGCATCTCCACTGCGATCTTTACAGTTATGCAGTTATGTTGGAGTTCTATGTCTAGACCTGTCTTAATTACTAGCATCCATAGGCCACACCTTATGTCCTCCATATATTGGGAAGGTTGGGGTTTTTCCTCCCCTACCATAGGAAACCTAAGCCTAAGTCTTGTTAAACCTTCGCAGTAACACAAAATGTGTGCTGAAGTTTCCTCATTTTCTTGGCAGAACCTACATGTCGTTGTGTCTGTTAGTCCGATGTTGTTCATGTGTTTGTTAAATCTACAATGCCCTGTCAGAAGACCAACGATGATCCTGGTTGATCGCCTATTCTGGATTTATAGGTACTACGTGAATTTGGGCGATGGTTCTTTAATGAAGTCTTGGCCTGTTCCATTCCTGGCGTCTTGTTTTACCATTATCAAGACTCAAGATTCATCAAGGTACTGTTATATATTTTTGCAGTGCTTTCGCTATGCCACAAGAAGGTTATGGACGAATTGGGACATATTTTTATTTGGGCTATTGAATCAGTTTTTCATTGCCCTTGTTACCTGAGTGGCCTGGTACCCAGACTAAAGACAGTCTATTTTGACTGCCCAACTCTTGTAGAGAATCTAAGCAATCCCATACAAGTTTGGAGTTTACTTGCATGGAGCTAATTGCTTTTATAGCCGCTTGGCTGTCAGAGTATGTGGCAATGGTCTTTTCCCTAAAATTTTGCCTTAGTAAATCTTCTGCAAAGTGATGTATTGCTGCAGCTTTTGCCCGAAATATCGTCACATGTTTACTAAGCTCAGTGAGACTCTTGTCTTTGGTTTGGCTTTGTATATTTCTGCTACTACGCCTTCATCGGTTTTGGAGGTTCTTCCTTCCATGCCTCTTTGCCTGTTATGACTTTTTTGAAATTTTTTCCAAAGCTATACTTAGGAAGCATCTCATCCGATGGCATTATCATTATGTGGTCGGTTTCTAACTCTTTGTATAGCTCGTTGTACATCTTACCATGCAATCTATTCGAGACTTGAATATAAATCATTTTTAAGAACATAAATAACTTGGAAAAACGGTAATGCTTTAGCTATGCAAGGTTAATATCGACATGTAACTTGTGCATAAATCAGGTCCTGTACAAGCAGCAATTACCCAGACAAACATCAAAACTAAACACTTGTATTGATCTGCGGGGTCTGCATAAATTCCTTTCAGGACAGATCGTTTACATAATAATTACTCTGGTCAACAAAGTTTTTGTCACAAAGCAACTAAAGTAGCATTCTATAAGTACAAAATTTTTATTTGTAATAGAAAAGACTGTTGAAAATAAACCATTGATTTATTCAAAAAAGTGCACTTCACATAATACTAGGTCTTATGTAGAACTTATGAATCGGTCAGGATTTATTTATTTGAAACTTAGATAAAAGAAGGAATATTTATAGGACTACAGATAAGGGGACTAATAACAGATAATCCATTTTTTGCATTTCAATCTAGATTCCTTCCCAAAAAATGTTGGAGCAGTCAGCGATGAACTTGGGGAGCAGTTCCATCGGAGAATTTTAGTGATACAAAAACGATATGGAGAAAAGTAGGATCCAAACATGCTTGCTGAATAATTTTGGACACTTAAAAAGAGGGTCCGGAAATAGAATATAACAGAAAATAGAAAATATGACATAAATTCGATTTTCTAGACTTGGAAATTTGTCATGTCACGAAATTAGGAATATTTACAAATAATTCTAAAAATAAGGTGGAGCCTAATTATTTGTAAACAAACAGGATAAAGTTTGTTGATCCTGTCCTGGTAAATGTCACTGCGGAAATTGGGATGTTCCCTTCTGAGGTTAGGATTTTCGGCAATTGTATTAAGTGACAATAATACCGGTTGTCATTTTAAATACAGGATTACTAGTCTGTGGGTGGCGTAACACCCATTTTTGACGATTCCTTATCTACCGTACAACACACTATCAAGGGAGATTAGTTACTTGTCATAACATTTGTAAGACTGTTTATTTGTATAGATATAGTATTTTTCTGGGAACAAAATGATGGAGAGTTTTTGAAAAAGGGTGCAAGGAAGAATGGCCTTAATCAGTTGTGTGACATTGCTATAGTTAATAAATACAAACATATATTTTCTTTAAAAATTTACCAAAAGATAAGTTTTAACGTAGAATTTATATGCCGTAGGGCATTCGTGCTAAAAAAACTATCTGACAAGTGACTTTGTCTTGAATTTTGTCGAAACAAATAAATCAGAATCCTAATTAATATTATATATGCGAATGTGAGTTTTGTTTGTTTGTTACGATTTCACGTGTAAACTACTCAACCGATCTTCATGAAATTTTTTACATATATTTTCAAGAGTATATTAAAGAACATAAAAAAATTTAAATTTTTAAAAAATTATAAAAAAAGTAAAAACCGGTGGTCAGTTCAATATTCAATTGAGTGTAGCATCCCTAAAACTAGCATATAATTAAATGACATATAGACTAAATTTAAAGGTGCGATCAGAATTTATGACAAATAGACTTACTTACTTACCTACTTACTCCATGGCGTTACAACCCTGGGTGGGTTTTAGCCGACTCGACGACACATCTCCATTTTTTTTGTCCATCGAGACCTCCTTCCAGTTATTTATGCCCATAGCCTCCAGATCTTTTGTTATGTTATCTCGTCACCGAAGTCAAGGTCCTATACAAGCCTCGATAATCTGTCGTCTGGAAGTCTTCTCACGTGGCCGGCCCATTGGAGTCTTCTGCATTTTATTTCCTTTATTATATTAGTGACTTCGAAAAGCTCTTTTAGTTCTTTGTTGGTTCTCCTCCTCCATGTTCCGGTCTCGCCATCGCGTGTCGGCCCGTGACTCGCAGCCGTACATAACTACTGGTCTTATCACCATTACATATAGGTTGATCTTGGTAAGCCTGATGAGTTCTTTAGATCTTATAAGATCTTGAAGAGCGTAGAGACATCTGCTTCCCGCTTGTATTCTGTTGTTTATTTCCTGGGATTCGATGTTGTTTTTAGTGATGGTTGTTCCGAGATACCTAAATTCTTTCAAACTCTTTCAAAGTTGTGGTCTCCGATAGTTATATTCTGATCAATTTTATCTCTGTTCTGGACCCTCCGGCTTGGGTACATATATTTGGTATTATTTTCGTTGATTTGGAGCCCCATCTGCTCTGCCTCCTTCTCGAATCTAATGAAAGTTTTCCTCACCTTTATTCTGATATTTCCCATCAAATCTACATCGTCTGCAAAGGCCAATAGTAGAATGGGACCTTCTCTGACAAATAGACGTTAGAATTTAAAGGTAAGTTCAGAATTCAAATTTTTTTGACCTTTTCAAATTGTTAAAAATTTTGGGGTTTAACTCACTCTTTCTGAGTTTAAGATTATTGTCTTTGCCAGGCATATAATTTTTTATAATCATTATAAAGGGTAAATATCTCGACCGGATTTAGAGCAATAAATAAATCGTTACTTTTTAAGAAAAACTTTAACACCCCCTATCTCTGAAACAAAGTATTTGCGGACGTATGTTTATATAGCAAACTGTCATTATATTTTTATGCATAATCACCCCCTAAAGTTTGACGCACTTATTTACTAACACCCTGTATATCATATCCTTTATACCGGCGGTCAATTCAATATTCAATTGAGGATAGCATCAGCTGTTTCGGATGTACTTTTGAAAATAATAAAGGTAATAAATAAAAGCTTAATCAACAAAAACACTGATTTTTACGGTAAATTTTAATCTTATTTTCTCTTTATTTATTTCCATTTTTATTCTGTCATTTGATCCACTTGTAAAACAAAAGTTTTTATTGATGGACATTTTAGTTTTCTCAGAGATTTTAGCTGATTTTTTGTGTTAAACTATTGGATTTAAGCTGGATTTAAGGTTTGTTTCTGACGTTTTAGTTTTATTGTCGCTGGATTCTCGTTTAAAGACCAGGTGTGTCTAGGTATCAATTTTGGTTTGTTTTCGAAGTTTTTCAGTTCTGTTGTCCCTGGAATTTTTGTTGCAATGCCTATGAAAGTCGAAATAGAGCATTGAGAAACAGAGCATATTTTTCGCGACTTTATCTTCATGTTACCTTTTTTAATCCTTTGCATTTTCGGATTTTGTGGTTTATTAACACCAATTCTTCATACAATATCCTTTTAATATAACACTTTTAATACTTAAATTGCTCAAAATAATATATTACACCCATACAAACAAATAGACGTTAATTTGTTGTTCACACCTCGAGAAGTTCATACGATCAGAAATAGATGTCGCCCACTCCGTGATTTTTCCCTATAGTTAATAGGTTTATATTTTTGAGGTTAGGTGTCTGCATCTGTTTATTTTCTTGCTTACTCTTTTTTCAGTTTTTTGTTTAATTTGCTTTTTACGAAATGCCTCGCAAACCTAAATTCAACCTGTCCAAGAATTCATCACGGGCCCGGGCGGCAAAAATTGCTCGATCAGATAAATCTTCTGTTCATGCAGAATAACCGTAGCAAGTGGAAGGTAGTGGTCTCTGCCTACCCCTACAAGAAAAAGGCGTGACTATATGTATGTATGCTAGTACTTAGTTTTTTAAACTTGGTTGAATTTTTAAATATTGATGATCCCAGTCAAGTAACTAAAAAAGTTATCGTATTATTTTATTTTATTTTTACTGAACTTTGACATTCATTTCAGAACATCAACGCGAGCAAAGCCGCGGGTAGGTTAGGTTAAGTGTCATGTGAGTGTGGCGTAGGGTCTATTGTGGCTCGAGCCGCGGGTAAAAGCTAGTCAATAATATTTGATACACATATTTTAATTCTGACGATTTAAAGTTTTGATTATTCCTATTGACCCCCTTAAAGTAACATTCATAGCTTTAATTTTTAAAGACATAAACTGAGTTAAGTGATAATTTTATATTACAGAAAATATACAAATACAGAGTGAAAGTATGGAAATGCGTCTAGTAAACAGGTGTACATAATTGTATCGTTCAAGAACACTCCAATTCGTGTTCTTTATTTTGCATTGTTGTCAAACTGACCATTTTATTTTATTAACGCCCTCTTTTAGATGTAGATTTTAAAAGTCTTTACGTGTATTGAAATGGAGTTCTATAAAATAGAACAATGACAAACGTGTGCATTGACAAGCCTAATAAAACATACCATACCAGTGCTGACAGTCCGGCAAATAAAGTACATGTAAATTGAATTAATTATTTCTGATTCGACTTGACAGATCTAGCTCGTTTTCCGTCGAGGTTTTATTTTTTTTACGTTTTCGTTCATTTATCCAGTGACAAAAACAGCCAAAAGTGATAACGCCATGAATAAATAATACATTCCATGCATCGGGGGTTGCTTTTTAATTAACAACAAACACATTATCTATTTTGGTGCTTTTTATATATTACAAACTTTGGAATAATGTTTCCATTGAAATTGTTGACCACTTATGATACCAATCGCAACATTAATTATAAAACTTTAGAAAAATCTTAAAAAGACATAAATAATTGATTATTTGTAAACCGGGTGCGAAAAATAAAAACTAAACATATCTCAGCAAAGAATAAAGATCATAAAAATTTATCAATTATTGTTAAGAACGTAGACCATCTCCCTTAAATGTAGATTTGAGATAATTAAGCTCCTGTGATTTTGATAACTTCTCGTTGCTATGAACCGAATCAAGAAATTGATCATAAAAGTCTTGATAATCTCTGAAAAAGTCTATTCTATTTTCGACAATTTACCATCAGACATGGATCATAGTAGCTAGGCTTGTGCATGACTGTAAGCTGCACTAACTTTGTTTTCGTTGTGCATACCTATTTTCGAAATCCTCATTTTTATCTTCATGATTATCAACTTCATCCCGCATTACTGTCATTAAGATAAGCTAAATACGAATTATTTAGAACTATTTCCAGGCTTCTTCTGAATTTCCAGCTTAATATCAATTTCCTCCAACATGTAGATGTTTTCATCCAAGTAATGCACACATTTTTAAATCAATTCAGTTTTTCTTTCAAAATTCTGCGTTCCTTGACTAACCAATCCGGTTCGAGGGACCAAAAATGTTGTGTCAATAAAAAGAAAACCAAAAGGTTAACTGTATGAAGTACTTGACGTTCTAGTGCTTTTTATATATTTTGGATGAAATATTAAGGAATTTGTTATCATGCTGTGATAACTGATTTTTCCAGTTCCCTGAGATTACTAGGTGGAGGTATTTGACGTTTACATTTTTCTTGAGGTGATTAAATGTTCTATTACAATATTCTCAAAATAGTAATAAGCATTCATGCAGAGGCGTACCGAGGGAAGGGGCGAAGTGACGGAGCTTCCCGGGCGCCACCATTAGGCGGGCGGTAAAATTCCCCCTTTTTGTAATCTTCAAGTACTCTTCAGTATTTTGCAGTTTTGTTTCCCGCCCAGCTGCCGTTTTATTAGTAAGTAAGTTTTGGTTTGTTTTTAATTATAAGTGTCACGGAAAATATAAACAACACGAACGCGGCTGCTGAATGGTTTTTCGGGTATTTTGGCCATCGTAGGTCTGAGTTTATACTCAACGTTTCACCATCTCTAGTGAATGGCATCTTCTGGAGATATGTCTGCTTTTTCAATGCTGTCGGTTTGTGACATTCGTATGTAATGATCGCAGGTGTCCTCAAATTTAAGTCTGTGATCATTATTATTAATTTCTGTTATGTCCAAGACGGCAGTTGGCTTTGTGTTCTTTGACCCTGGTGTAAATGGACCGTTTAGTTGTTCCAATGTAGACACTACCACAAGTGCATGGAATAAACAATAAACAATTCGAGGGCACCCAAGTTTTATGCACCACATCTGCATATTACCCGAGGCTTTATAGAGAAGCGATTAAAATACATAAACACCAGCAGAACTTTAATAAATTTGAGGAAACACTTAAAGTTAATAGAACATTGGTACCTGTACTTAAAAATACAACGTGACCAATTTCTGAACAGCCCTCAAATAAGCTTTGCCCACCAAAACGTATACAACCTGCGATCATTACATACGAATGTCACAAACCGTCAAACCTCTACTTCCTCGAAGTCATCGTCTAATGTGCTTACAGTCTGGCAAGAACTAGCCATATTATAATAATACTAATTGTGACCTTGCGTCTACTAGACTCCGCGATATCAATAACTGGAAAATTGGACGAAGAAGGGGGTAAACTCTCACTAAGATATCTGTAAGCATACTGGTTACTAGAAAGGTACACGGAATGACCGCTTGCTATTTTTTTCTGGTGAGGATTGTCGATACGAAAAAGATTTTACGAGACAAAATATGCATAGCCTACTATTCAAATATTCGATTAACTTAACGGACATAAATAGATAAGATAATTTTTGTTGCCAGAGTTTAATATTAGATAATCATATTTTTTAAATAACCAATCTTAATCGATAAGAAGATCTGAAGATCTGAAAGAATTGAAGGACGTAGTAAATATTTAGGCCGAAGGATATTTAAAACAGTATGAGAAAATCAAGGAAGTTTGGACGCGAAGACAAACGGTCCTTGGTGCGCTTGTACAAAATAAATTTCACATCAAAGAATTAGCGTCTCTGTCGAACCATCAAATAACATACCAATATTATCCGCTATCACCCGTTCAAAACTGTCATATAAACAATAACTGCCAAACCGATTCTACAAAATATACAAAGAACCAACCAAGTGAAAAAAAAATATAATATCTATATTTTGTAGTCTGGTTTTTACGGGTCTTTTGTTAACTAATAGCGACAAGAAGGCGAGTATATTTATATACCAAGTTCGTGGTACCCAAAACGCACACACCTGCTTACCTGGATATGAACCATTTTCATGACAGCTGATTTTTATTCGAATGCCAATTGAATCTTTTAGATTTCTCGTGTTAAGGTGCATTTTCGTTTGAAATGGAGCATTTAGATGATTTAAATTGAACGGGAATCTTAAATTTCAAGGTCCGCATTTAAAAGGAGAAAACGATTTTAAAATAGTCGACCACAAATGAAGCAGGTGCTCTTTGTGAATAAATAATGCAACACATAATGTTTATACGGAAAAGGCGTTATGAATAAATAAACGTCAATTAAATGGTATTTTAATTAAATGCAATTGCTTTGTATATGAAATGTTTATAAATTTTATGCGAAGTAGTTTTTCTATTATTGAGTGTACGAAACAAACGAGTTTGTCGATTTTACCATACCAGAAGGTTAATAATAGTTGCTTATGCATTAATCATAAAAACGTAGTTTTTTATATTCTAACCAAAGAATTTATCGTAGTTTTAAGTTTGTTTTTAGTGTATTGCGCATATTCTAAATAATCATGTGTATGTGTGTGCATAAAAATAATTGTAACAGGACGATTCAAAAAGTAAACTAGAATGTTTATTTATGCAAGTAGCTATCTTCTAAATAAAGTTTAAAACTTTTATGGTTGATGATAAAAAACATTTTTGTAAACAATGCTCTAATTTTATTCTTAAATGATCAGACATCGTGGCTATAGCACTAAACATGCTAATACCAACTTAGATCTTAAAACCAGCATCCAAAGTCACAAGTCTATTTAATTATTTTCAAAAAACTATTGAAAAATGGAGTTTTCTGGCTCTCTATCAAGTACATAATGTTCATCAAAATGTACACTTCTACCTGTTTTACTCGATAACTGTTGTGAGTGATTAAATAACTAAAACACTTTTACCTTTTTAAAATGATAACTCTTGTAGGTGATTCAATAACTAGAACAATTTCACCTTTTCTGTATGGTAAATATTGTTGACAATTCAATGACTAAAGCACGTCTACCTTTTGTGAATGATAACTTTTGTAGATGATGCAATGATTAAAACATTTTCACATATTCTGCTAGGCAAATGTTGTTGACAATTCAATGGCTGAAGCACTTCTACCTTTCGTGAATAATAACTCTTGTAAATGATAAAATGACTACAACAATTTCACCTTTTCTGTTTGGTAGATATTGTTGACAATTTCATGACTTAAGCAATTTTACCTTTTGTGAATGATAACTCTTGTAGATGATGCAATGACTAAAACGCTTTTACCATTCTGCTTGGCAAATGTTGTTGACAATTTAATGGCTAAAACACTTTTATCTTTATGAATGATAACTCTTGTAAATGATGCAATGACTATAACAATTTTACCTTTTCTGCTTGGTAAATATTGTTAACAATTCAATGACTAAAGCACTTTTACCTTTTGTGAATGATAACTCTTGTAGATGATGTAATGACTAAAACGCTTTTACCATTCTGCTTGGCAAATATTGTTGAAATTCAATGGCTAAAGCGCTTCTATTTTTTGTAAATGATAACTTGTAGATAATACAATGACTAAAACACTTTACTTTTTCTGCTTGGTAAGTATTATTGCTAATTTAATGACTGGAGCACTTCTACCTTTTATAAATGATAACTCTTGTAGATGATGAGATGACTAAAACTCTTCCACCTTTTGTAATCGGTAAATATTGGTCATGATTCATGGACTAAAGTCTAAAGTACTTTACATTTTGCGAATGATAATTCTTGTAGACGATACAATGACTAAAACACCTTTATCTTTTCTGCTTGATAACTCTTGTAAGTGATTAGATAACTAAACTACACAAAGAGACCAATAATTGAGGGAAAGATTTACATACAACAAACATACATACATGCGCGTATTGCATTTGGTTGTCAAAAAAATAATGTACCTACCTACATAATATAATATTGCATAACAATTAATGCATACCCTTAAAAATTAAATAATCATAAAGTACGTAGTCAACAAATGTACCCGATAGACTTCTTCGTGTTTGCCAGATGGCGCTATAAAAACTAGAACACTGTCACCGAAGATAATTTGGAATCTGTTGTCACATAATAAAATAACTATAATGTATTAGGCCCACGGATGGAACATTTGTTACGTAGTAAATAACTGATATTTATTTTCTTTCGTATTCTGTGTGATTTTGTTACACAATTTTTTTGTGAAATAGTGTTTTTTCGTCGTCGTACATCACATATGGAATGCACCTCTACTCTTAAAGTAATAAATTACAAAACATGAAGGGACAATTAAATTCGAATTTTTTTAAGGAGTTGGAGCCCCATGATTTATTAACACTTTTTTTTTATTTACCAATATGCATGATGTATTAACTACTGTATTAATTAATAAACTCAAGACTATCAAAAATATTAATAAAAATCCAATGCTTCTTAAAAAAAACGTACTAAAAAAAATCCAACGAAATGTAAAATAGTTTACTTTTTTAAGACTTCTTTTACAATTTTTTTTGTTTTTTTAAATATGTTAAAAAAAATTCTATTTTTGGACTCTAATTTTTCTTATTAAAGAAACAGTCATCAATAATCACGGTTGTTAAATAAACTCCCGAACAATTTGTTTAGATTTATAGTTTTAAAGAATTTGTTAAAAGATAAACATTGTGTGTAGTACGTGCGATAGATTTTCGTTAAAAGTAAGTTTATAAATTGTTTCTTTTTTGGAAGTAATACGTTTTTTGTCGTAGACTGTTTAATTTTCGACCTCGAAAAACTAAAAAAATGAATCCAACAAGAAATTTAACTGAACGAAAGATAGTGTGGGTCTCAGTTTTATTGGATGAGGGATGTTGTCAATGTTACGAAAGAAAATACAATTATAAATAAAAATGTCTAAGTGGGGAACAAACATTTATTAAAAGTAAAGCATGTAATAGAAAATGTCATAATTATTTAATGACTAGAGAGGTGACCCATGCGAATACTTCGCACCGATAGCAGTTAGTAATATAATAAAGTAAATGCAAATAAATGTAAAATATTTATTAATTTTAAATATTTTAATTTACAAAATAGTAACGAAATCACTCTTAAATTAACATTATTATCCTAGATATTACCTGCGACTTAGTCTGCGTAAGATTAGTACTTCGTGTAGCTCATTTTTTTCTCCAAGGAGTTCATCCATCTTTTTTTATACCAAAATTTAATACTCATTCGTGTGCTTACATAACTGATGCTACGCACTCGTATATAACTTGCACACTATATTAATGATGCCTTTATCCCATTTATATAGTAAATAACTGAAATGTATTTTTTTCAAATAAACACACTTGACACTGACAAAGAAACTTAAAACTGACAGGTGTCAATTTAATTTAGTTTATTGCCAATTTGAAAGTGTCTAATGCCAGTTAGGAATTAATTTAGCTTATTTGATTTTAGCTAATGTCATTATGATTCTGATTGCTGCTAGCATCCATGCATACATATTCACAAAAATTCGCTATTATAATAGTAGTAGGTTCACACAATATCTCAGTGCCGGATTTAGGGGAGTGCATCCGGGGCTACAGCTCTGGGGCCTCCACAAAAGAAGGGCCTCTACAATATAGAAAATCTTTCAAATTCCGGCTAGAAAACACTAGTAAACAATTTTTCCTTTGATATTTTTTTTCGCTGGTTTACCTTTACCTACAGTACTTTGTACAAACATGATTATATATTTTTTAAATGTTAACAGAAATGAATCATCTATATTTAAGCGTGAGGTTAGACTGTGTGCACGTATCGATATGATCAATGACTTATTTGAGCACACTTAAATATTGTCTTAATGAGAAACTAAATCTCAAATTGCATTTTTAATTTAAATAACAACAATTAATGGTTCACCGGAACAATTTAACCTGAATTATTAAAATCAATTAAAATATGTATACTGGTTTTAAGATGACCTTTATGTCCCACTAGCTCTTCTACATGAATAATATTTTGATTTGAAAAAAATACTGTGACTTTTCTTAAGTTGACACAATGAAAGGTATGTCTTGAAATAAATCACTCAAAACTTATTTTGGAATGTTTTTGGTACGTAGTGTAATTAATTTTTATAATTTTAACTTGAAATGTTACTCGATTTACCTTGAATTTTTATTTGTAATCTTTTTTATTATCCTCCTATTTTTTTCACCTGTTAATTCCTAGATTTTTGCAGGTAAACTTTACAATAGCTTCGCCGGGATACAAAATAATAAAAAAAATGCGCTAACGTGTAAACTTACACAACATTTAATGAACATGAGATTTTGTATGGTTTTTTTTTGGTTTCTTGTACACCTGACGAGTAAGCCCTGATGATGATCTGAGGGTCGAGAGCGCTTTTAATACGATTTTAATAAATTTTATGCATAAAATACAAATTTTATTTCATTGATTATCTATATTTGTTCATTTCAATCAGGCAACCAGTAAAATATCAAAATCTCAAATGGTCCTGATAAGCACTTGCACTACCCATCTTGAGCGAATGTCCCAATGGCTGAGTGGGGCGGTACTTGACCGCAGCCTTGGATAATTTTTGTTTTCGTTTATGATTATACGTTTGTTAAATGCTAAAAGAATCTACTTGGTTCCACAATAAATTATTTATTAAAAAACTTAACTGAAAAAAATATCTTTACAAATTATTTAGTTTTTCTGATGTATAAGCTAAATTATTGTAAAGTTTCGATAAAATCCATTCTGTAGTTTTTGCGTAAAAAGGTAACAAACTTTCATACATACATACATACTCACAAACTTTCCATTCAGAAGTTTTTGCGTGAAAAAGTAACAAACATCCGTACATACATACATATAGCAAAAGCCAAATAAGTTGCGTTCACGTTATTATTGTGAACATTTACAGCGTTGTCAGATTTTTCATGAAGAAAATGCTTTGTTGTTTTATTATAAACTTTTTTTACAAGAAAACCTCAAAATCGATTACACTACGAGTAAAAAGGCCAGGTCAAGAGTACCAACAACCGACGAGCATGCATGAGAGCACTGATGAAAGTAGAGGAAGCAAAAGATGTGTAAAAGAACGGTAGTAAGTGGAAAAAAGTGGTCTCTGCCTACCCCTACGGGAAAAAGACGTGACTATATGTATGTATGTAGGAAGTAAAATTTAATTTTATAAGTGTGTTTAGATAACATTACAAACAAAATATGTTTGTACCAACTTTTTGTTAGATTCCTATTTACTTTTAACTACGAATCGTCTCATTAGTTTTTTTGGCATAAAAAGACCCTCTATGAGCAGCGCATCCATAAATTTTCAAAGTCTGACTGTTTGCATATTAAAAAACTTAATGTATATTCTTTTATACATAATTCAGCAGTACATTATAGCCATAAACTGTTCCATAATCTCCATGAAACCCACTAATCCTATTTCCATATTTTTTTACGTAGACAGGTGATATTACAGCTTAATCTTCAACAAGGAAATTACCGAAGTGTCTAACACTAGACAATAAATTTTGTTCGCTCCGTTTGACTTCACTGTGTATTAGAGTTTTTACTTTATTTTTGGCCCTTAGAGGCCGAGTATTCCATGCTGGGATATTCCCCGAACATAGACGTACCGATTTTTTTTTAACTCACTGATATCTACTGCAAAAACAAAAGAAAAATTGATTATAACATCTCTTGAATGTTCACAACATTTTCTAATTATTTTCATTTAAATACCAGTTAATAGAAATATATAAAAAAATCAAGATACGGTACAACAGAGGCAACAAAAGACAATTATACGTTGGTACCTACAAGTAAGTGGGGAACAAACATTTTTTTTAAATAAAGTTTTCAACAGAAAAAAATATAAAGGAATTTAAACAAAAAATATTTATACAATTCTCGCTGTTCGCACAGCACTGCATTGTGGAGAAATAAGTGGGATACCCCACAGCGTGGAGCTCTAAAGGGACATAAAAAACCCCTTGTAGCTTGTCCTCGGTCCAAAATTCTAGTTAAAGTGTCTATCAATCACTGAAACAAACGTCTTGGTTTAATCGTATCATGACAAATCACTTTTATGTCATTTATTTCTATTTAACATGGTTCAGGTGATGTTCAGTCATGCCAACAAAAAGGGTATTGTCGAATTGAATTGAAGTCTGGAAAATATTTGATATGATTAATATCATCATAATAACTGATTTATTTTGTAAGACGGAAATTATTTGATTTTTTTATTAAACAATTTCCTGCTAAGAAAGCAATTTTCGGAACATTTTATTAATGTATCAATCGAACACCATATACGCAGGTATTTTCTGGGCACTTAAAATATTTTAACAGTAATAAATATGAAATTTTCCCTATCCATTTATATCGGACCAAAAAAAATAAAAAAGGTCCAAATATTTAAAAAAACCAAACTTTAAGAATAGGTGCAATCGAATTACATTTATTCTTGTCACTATAAAAAACAAAATTCAAAAATGCACAAATACACTGAGCTTTACACTGAGCTAAACTTTGTTGTTATACATGGATTAAGGGACATACTAATAGATCATACAATTTCTCCTCTAAAAATCTAACGCAATAAAGGTTCAAAAGGCTCGTCTGTAAATAATATGTTTTGTAAAAAAACATTATTTTCATTTTTTGCTTTTCCATCATGGTTTTATAAAATTCCATGTTTTACTGATTTGGCTATTGTTTGGCACAGCACGGTGGTCTGTTTGAACCTTTATTATATTAAATTTGTAATGTTTTTTTTTTTTAGAGTTCAAATTTTTGGGAAGTTAATATTTATTTTATTTTCGGGGCTTTTGTAGTAAGGGTAAACACATTTTTAGAAGGGAAATTATTTGATCTCTTGCATGTGTCATAAAATTTTGTGATACCATGATGGAAAAGCAAAATGAAAATGATGGTTTTTTACAAAACATTTTATTTACAGACGAGCCATCGTTTTGAACATTTTGTTTGAACAATGTTGGATTTGTGATTTTTCTATGGAGATAAAATTTTTAGTTTATTTTTCAGAAGTTTATGTTCTTTTTCTTCCTTGTAATTAGGCATAATACCTGTTCCTCATCGTAACTCGCTTTATGGAGATTGTCACTTCACCGTTATCGACCCCATAGGGGTAGGCAGAGACCACTTCCTTCCACTTGCTACGGTTCTTACACACATCTTTTGCTTCTTCTACTTTCATCAGCGCTCTCATACATGCTCGTCGGTTGTTGGTACTCTTGACCAGGCCTTTCTTTAAAACAATGTTGATCTGATCGAGATATGTTCTCCGAGGTCGACCTCTACTGACTTGTCCATTCACACTCGCCTTATAAATTTGTTTCGTCAATCTTCCTTCATACATCCTTACTACGTGTCCAAACTATCTAAGCATTCCTTTATCTATTTTTGTAACCACATCTTCTTTTACACCACAGCGTTCTCTTATCTCACTATTCTTGACTTTATCCAACCGAGTCACTCCGGCTATACTTCTCAGACTACTCATCTCTGCAGCATTAATCCTATTTTCATGCCCCTTCTGCCTAACCCAACATTCACTACCATACATAAGTGTAGGAACCAACACACCTCTAAACACAGACAGACGTGCCTTTTTTAACACTTTCTGGCTACTCATAAAGCTATCCCGTGCCCCATTCATTTATTTTTCTGTCAACACCCTTCGCTCAATGTCACTGTCATACTGTTCATCTCTCGTAAACTTTGAACCCAAGTACACAAAGTACACTTGTTCCACTCCACAGTTTGTCATGCTTTCTTCTCTTTCGAAAACCATTACTTTCATTTTGCTTCCACACCTTTGTATATATCTTGTCAGTAGCTGGTCCAATGTTTCCTTACCGATCTGATTAACAGGTATTAGTTCACTTGTTTCTTTTTTTTGGCTTGTTATAAATCGCCACGTCTACTTCTAAAGTCCTTAGAAGTCTTTCTCTACTCTTTTTGAAAAGTTCTCCCAGTACCTATCTTTAAGAAAGATAAAGATAGAAGTTTATGTTATGTTTTTTAATTCGTAGAATATTTATTTTCTCGATCAGATTGACATTGTTTTGAAGAAAGGCCAGGTCAAGAGTACGAACAACCGACGAGCATGCATGAGAGCACTGATGAAAGTAGAGGAAGCAAAAAATGTGTGTAAGAACCGTAGCACGTGGAAGTAGGAAGTGGTCTCTGTCTACCTCTACGGAAAAAAAGCGTGACTATATGTATGTATGTCTGTATGAATGTTTATTTTATTTTCGGGATCGTTGCTGTGAGAATAAACTAATTTTTAGGAGAGAAATTGTATTGATCTCTTGCATTTGTCATGTCTCTTTCCTGATAAGTCAGACGTGCATACGGTGGCTAAAAGTTTCATCAGCATTTTACATTGAAATATTTCGTATCCAAATATGTATTATATTCGTCTTAATAACTCAAAACAATCAAATTTTAAAATTAGAAGAACAAAACCTAAAATTACTTACTGTCCAAATGTACTATCTTTAACTTTAAAATTAGATACTGTCTTAGGTATTGGTTCATTAAAAGAATCAAATTTTAAAATACACATCCTGTTTAAATATACATGTTTTGGTTACTTAAAGAAATCGACCTTTACAATTAGATACTGTTTAAAAACACTTACTTATCGTAGTCACTTAAAACAATGTAAAATCAAAAACATGTTTATTCTTACTAATTAAAAAATTAAGATAGTTACAGGTTAATTTTTTCTTCTTTCAACTTGTATGTGCTGTTCAAAAATACTTGTTTTGCTTGTTTTTAATTATATTGTAATCCAGCTCAAAAATAATCCTCGAATCTTTATTTAATATTCCGCGTACAAAGCAAAGAGATGCAACTTTTTGACACTTTTGCACAACTTTGAAACGAACAAACTCAATTAACATAATTCCATTACCATTGTAATTGCGTTTGTCGTAGAACTTAATATCCAAGTTTGTTTCTCAAATATCCAGGAAAATTGAAAACAGCTATAATTTGCTTTGATGATTATTTTCATTATTTCCAAATTGGAAATAATTACGGTTTAAGCAACTAAGAGATTGCTTTTTCATTTAAGCACTGTTATATGTTTTCGGTGTACCATAAAAATGTTCTGTACCAACCGAGGCATAACAACGTGCTTCTTCTTGGGCTAACAATTCAGCTTATTCGTTAGTCTTGTAACCTGTGTGGCCTGATACCCATGCTTAAGATATTTTGTTTTGATTACCCAAATTTTTGTAGGGTTTTCGAGCAACCCCAGAAAAGTTTGGAGTTAACTTGTATTAAGCTGATTGCTTTTATAGCAAGAGTACATGGCAATGATTTTTTCCTTAACCTCTTGTCTTAGTAACTCTTCTGCGCAGTGACGTTATGCTGCAATTTTTGCCTGGAATATCGTCACGTGTTTACGTAAGCCGATTGAGATTCTTCGGTTTTAGAGCCGCCAGTTTCTGGTTACTAGTTAAGTTGCATATAAAATTAATTTATTAATTGTGAAATGTTAATTTATATCGTTTTTGTTACAGATTCAACTAAATAAAGCATCTGCTGAATTGGTAAGTCTAAATTTCAACCATATTTTACTGTGGGTATTTTGTAAGATTTAATACTTTACTGTTTGTATTAATGCTAACTTCTTAAAAGGCGAGAAATGGTATTTACCATTTTTGGTGTGAAATATTTGCATTAAAATTTATTACTATCAATAGTAATACCATAAGCGCTTCAAAATATTCGAGTTATACAGTTGCATAATTTCAAAGAGTGTCAGTTTGACGGTTGAAATAAACCGACCGCGAAACGCTCCAATGCACCTGCTTTTGTGAAACGGCATTTGCTTTGTGAGAATGATTAAAAAAAATTTTTGTTTGTGATGTCTAAACCGGCCAATTCTGCAGACTTTTTGGTCCATTTGGAAATTTCATTTACTCCAATTGGCATATTTTTGTATCATCCAAGGGTATTTTGCTTCTTCCAGTATGGATTCACTGCCAGAAATAACCTGTTTTTTTTAACATTCTTGTTTTCGTTTCTTTGTAACATCAACTTATTCAGAAGTCTCACTGGGCACCGACTTACCTCAGTATGGTTGGGTACAAGCCACTTATTATTAGCACATGATTTTGCTCCACTGCGTTGTTTTTGTAAAAATGGGATTATACTGTATCCTACCAGTTTCCTTTTGAAAAAAGTGGATCAAGCATGACGCTCCTTTATTTCCTCTTCAAGCAAGTTCTACAGAGGCAATCAAGAAAAATTTTATCTGCAACCCTTCTGGTAACCCTTTTGAAAAAAGTGGATCAAGCATGACGCTCCTTTATTTCCTCTTCAAGCAAGTTCTACAGAGGCAATCAAGAAAAATTTTATCTGCAACCCTTCTGGTAACCCTTTTGAAAAAAGTGGATCAAGCATGACGCTCCTTTATTTCCTCTTCAAGCAAGTTCTACAGAGGCAATCAAGAAAAATTTTATCTGCAACCCTTCTGGTAAATTTTCATCCCAAGCTTTGATCATTGCTTCATATAAATTGTCTGTGAATGCTGATGGTGACCTTCCTCTTATCCGTTAAGGATTGGAGCTCCCTTTTTTTGGATGGGTCAATTACTCTGTTGAATTCCTTCATGTATTTTACTTGTATCTGCTTTGCAGTAACGTTCCATATAGTTTTTACAACATGTTCGTTATAATTTTCTCCATTACATTTTCGCATATTGAAAGCCCAATCTTTCAAAATAGTTGATATCATTTCAGTAGAAATTGATTCTTTCAGTACGTACTTTTTTGTTTTTAATGTATTATGAGGCTCAGTGTTTTGAACACACTCGTCTACCACTTTAATGATAAATCACCGAATCGACTCATTTTC
Organism: Agelastica alni; assembly: GCA_950111635.1. Classification (NCBI taxonomy): domain Eukaryota; kingdom Metazoa; phylum Arthropoda; class Insecta; order Coleoptera; family Chrysomelidae; genus Agelastica; species Agelastica alni. Next base: position 25,416,346 of record OX467716.1, read on the forward strand.
TGACTATCATAAAATAAACGTCAAAATTTTTTGATGCGCATTGTTTGTATGTAACAAATATGAACTGGTTACTATGGAAATTCGAATATTTCTGAATTTATGATTGGTGGAGCTACTCGATGTATATCCAAGAATATTCGAAATGATACAAGGTAGCTTAGCTCATTTGGACGTTCCAATTGGTTGAGAATCGTACGAAAAAAATAATCGATGAAACACAATTTGTGACAACTGCCACCAAAATAATTATTTTGTCATTTATTCTTGAACGGTTCCCTCGGTAACACCTCTTCAATAGCTTCTTAGATTGACATCAGCTAACCCCGTTAAAAGAAAATAAAAGAAATTTGTTCTTTGTGACAATAAATAAAAAAGATTGCCACTGCACAATGCTCACACACTATCGGTACCTAAACATTTTTTTTATCCTATACAATGCAACACGTATTGATTTACCTCGAAAGGATCTGTGTCCTGTGCCTTGTGAAAATAAGCACAGGTAAAAATGTCTTTTGTAACTGGCCGAGACAAATAATATACCCTGCGACAATGGCCGGGGGGTTTGACAAAACCGCATTTAATTTCTCCTTATTCCCAATTTCTGATACTCTGTTGAACTGAAAAATTCTCTCTCTGTTCCATTCGAATACATTAAAATTGCTTTGAACAACTTCTTCGTCGTTGGTAAGTTCCAAACAGACGTTTTCGGCGAACAAATGATCTTTGTCGTTCGCTGCAGAGTTCTAATAAACCGTAAATAATTGGACAACAATAGGGGACTAGTTTTAAATGATGTGTATTGGAAGCTGGCAAAAAATTTTGTTGAATGTGAAAAATGTTTAAATTTTATTTTAATGTTTTATCGTTTAAATGATTTGACCTGGAAAAAAAGTTAGTAATGAATAAACTTTGGTTAACATTTAATTTAATTTAAAAAGAAGTTTGAGATTGCCTATTAAAAAGTGCATGCGTTTTTTAAAAGCTTTCATTTAACTTGCAATGTATATATGTTTGTCCGGGTCAAATCTTGCAACTCAAATTTGAAGCAGATATCTTTAACCGATTAAGCTGAAATTTTGTATACACGTTTAGTTTGGATGACAATGCATGGTTAGCTGTGTGACGTCATTCTAAATCCAACATGGCGGAACACCCAAGATGGCGGACTAGTTATTTTTAATGCACTCCTACAATATGGGTATCAAATGAAAGGGCTTGCTGAGAATAACTAGAAAAAAATAAAGTGACGTTACTCTGAATCCAATATGGCGGACTTGAAAGAAGGCGGATAAAGTTTTTAATGCTTTCTTACAATATGGGTATTGTCGCAACGGGGCGAGAAAAGAGATGAGTGAGGAGTGGAGAAGCTGGACCTGGTGCCGTCCGCCTCTCTGGTGATGGTAAAGTACTTCGATAGCTGATAAGTCGCTATTTCAATTGTTTCTACCTACTGCAAGTTGCCAAGGTTTGTGGGTCATCGCCGTGGTAATTAGTAACAACATAAAAAGGAGAAAATTAGAATATCTAGGACATGTTCTGAGAGGAGATAGATATAATATCCTTCAAGGCAAAATAAAAGGCAAGAGAAGGATTGGCAGAAGAAGAATCTCTTGGCTGCGCAACTTGAGGGAGTGGTTTGGTTGCACGTCGGCAGAACTCTTCAGGCGGACTATTGATAAAGTCCGAGTAGTGGTGATGATTTCCAATCTCCGATAGGAACGGAATTTTAAGAAGAAGAAGCCGAGGTAATCTTGATTTATTACACGGTATTCGTTTCCATTGAAATAAAACACTATATAATTGCCATTTATAGTATATTGAATTTGATACATGGAGACGCCATTTTGTCTCCCACCGAAACATGATTAATTGTTCAATTTCGGTCTCGTAATCATTAGAATCTTTTCACTGGTTGTCGACTTGAGATGAACATAATCGGATTCACATGTTACTGTTTAACTGCAGTTAGGAAAATTTAAATAAAAATAAAATAATGTACTACATTTCAACACGTGGGGTTCCGAGCGCAATGTTCTTCGCTGAAGCCGGTCAAGAGCGGCTTCGCCCTTCCTTTTGGCGCTTTTTCCGCTCTCTTATTGGTCCACATGCATAACAGTCGTTTTGCTCACGGTTTTTATAGTTATTTTCTATTAGCACGTGACTAGCGTGACACGTGACTTGTCGGCGTCAAGAATTTTCAACAGGTATCAAATGAAATTACTTGCTGAGATTCAAAAGCGAGTTAAACTCCGTGCTCAACTCTGTCCGAAATTTTGGTGTACTAGGGTTTTCGAAGTCCTCGATTATGATATTGAAGTCAAATTGTTCGAGTCTGTAGCATCGGTTGGTTAAATTTGATTGGTGTAATTTGGCGAGATAGGCGTCAACAGCATTGGTTTGCAATTAAAGGTCAAGCTTACGTGGCCTTAAGTAGTGTTAATTAGTATCGTTTTCTACGACGGCGCAGATATTAACTGGCCCTCACAGAGACGTCAGGAATATAGTTCAAGTACTTAAGTGACTACAATCGTCATTTCAATTTTTAATGTTTTTGGCCACTAACCGCCATCTTATTTTCGAATATGATAATTCAACGTGTATATATCGTATACATTATTATAGATATGAGTAAAAGTTGCAATGAAAGTAAAATTAGTACGACAGAAAGCTGCTGGGGATGACAGGATAACAGTTGAAATGCTGAAGGCTGGACAAAGCGTGGTAACTAGTTTGCTGTACCGCCTTTTTAACCTTTGGTGGAGGAGTGGTAGCGTACCAGACGACTGCTGCAATACAAGGTAAAAGGTTTGCAGCAGGACTGTAAGAACTACCGAGGTATTAGTTTACTCAGCTTAGTCAGCAAACTGTATGCAAAGATATTGATTAAAAGAGTGACGAATGAAACTGAGAAGATGGTATGGGATGTGCAAACACGATTTAGAAAAGGAAGGAGAAGAATGGATATCTCTCTGAACTTTTGTTCATTGCTAAATATCCAGACAGCTGCCTCGGTAATAGTTGTCGTTTCAGCTTGATACACACTACAGTGATCAGGCAAACCGCAACCTACTCTTTCCTCTTGTTTAGAGCCATCCGTATAAAATACTGCGCTCTGCGTCGTAGGAAGCAGTTGTTTTTTTTATTGTCGCTTTCACATAAAAAATAGTTCCAAGTTAAAGCACTTAAGAGCTTTCGTTAATTTTGTTCAAGATTTTATATTTTTATGAAGTAAATTTAATCATAACGACAGTGCAAAATAGTTAATTATTATTAAATATTAATTTTTTAGATCTAAAATTTTATTAAACACGGCAAATTTGTTTATTGATTTGAGTAAATCAAATTGACCGAAATTTTTTTGATCCGCAAATATTGTTTGATAAAAAATTTACTTTGATAGATATGTGTGCAGCAGGTAATACGTGTGGTCTCTGATGCAGAGATAATTTCGATAAATGAAATGCATTAACTGCCTTTTTCACAAACGATACACAACTGCTACGTAATCACATAAATATTGTGTACATAGATTTTTATTTTACAACAAACATTAACCTTTTGATATCTGCAGTGCCGGATTTAGAGGTCTGGAGGCCTCGGGGCAACAAAGGAGTGGCCCCAAATTATTTTCCAAATAAAATTAACAAATTTAATGTATTACATGTATATTGTTTCTTTAATATAAACGTTATTATTATTATATGATTATTGATTACAAAGGTGGGAACTGATACCCAGTTTCTCGTAAAAAAAACAACAATTGAGTAAGACTTTAAATGAAAATATTTTAACTCGAGAAGCTTAATTCATACTCTGGTTGATTCAAACTATTGATTCATACTGTACTGTTTTTCTAGTGCAAAAATGTTCACTTTGAAAACCAGTCTCTTATCAAAAATGATAAGAACTGGACTGAAAGTTAATTTTACTTCTATTGAAATGAAAACATGAGCATCGCGCTGATTTATTCGTAAAAATATAGAGAGTTGCGAGAAAATTAGCTAATAGCCTAAGATTAATATTTTTTTCTATTTTTAGCCATATTGGTTTTAAAAATTGTAAATAAAAACTAAAACGAAAGTCTAGAAAGCGTAACAAAAAGCTAATTAATTTAGGGTTTAAATATTCCACCCTCTTGTACTAAATAAATTTGTTATTTAAATTTCTCCCCATATTTCCGAATTGATCGTGCGTAATATATTTGCTTAAAAGTTAATTATTTTTTTCCTTAATTATTATAACACACTTTTATCTTTTCCTTCTCATTCGGTTTTTATCGTTCCTTCTCACTTGTAATGGAACTTGTACTACAATAGCCGTAAAATGTATATCGATTACTTCTGGAACATCCCGTGTACGCGGGATATTTTTATATTTCGAACGGTATCCTTCTCGACTTATTTACTGCTCATATAATTGTGTAATTTCCTAAAAAGCCTGTGATCGGAAACGAGATTTGAATGACGGGTTGGTTAATAGTTCAATAAAAAATGACCGTACATTTGTTTACGGGCATATCAAACGATAATAGCCTATTGAAATATTCATGAGCTGCCTTGCTAGTTCGAAATCAAAAATTATGTAGGTCATAATTTATAGCACGAGTGCAACTGTTGCACATACCTATGTAGGTATCGGTTTTGTTAGGCCTCACGAAAATTCTTTAGTGAATGGTAAATTGGGCGGTAATTATGATTTATGTTGTTCGTTAACTGGCTTTCTTAGAAATTATATAAACTTTTTGTTTTAATTTTGAATAATTTTTTAGTGTACAGAGTGGTTTATTTGGAAAAGCGACCGGTTTTTATTAGACAACCAAAAATGGATTAAATTTTAATTTTTATTCTTTTTACGAGTACCAACGTTGTTTATTATTTAAAAAAAATAAGATTTTCATAAGTAAAGTCTACTAACCAAACATGCAATTATAAAAATCAATAAAAAATACACAATACACAAAATCACATATCTCCACATTTCATGGTCTCCAAAGTCGAATACAATAGTTTTTAAGTGGACGTCTGTGTGTGTATATGTAAGTATGTACGTATGTTCGTATGTTCTTATGTGCGTTCGGAATTATTTTTCGTCTCGATTATCTCTCGAACAAAAAATGTTAGTTACGCAACTTAAAACTAATTACATTTTTAGCAAAATCGGTAGAACTGTTTTTTATAGAGAATCATAAAACTGAAAAAAATGGTAAACTTTCGGAATTATTTTTCGTCTCGATTATCTCAAGGACATAAAATGATATCGACGTGGAACCAATTGCATTCGACGCATAATTACGCAACTTAGAACTGATTAGATATTTAGCAAAATCGTTTGAGCTGTTTTTTATGGAGAATCAAAAAACTGAAAAAAATGGTAAACTAGCTGAATTTTGCAATTTATAAATGATACTATTTTTTGTACATAATTTTAAGATCTTTTGAATAATATCATAATTACATGTTTGGAATATTTGTATGAAAAATATGATGACAATATTTCATAAAAAGAGATAGTTTTAGAAAACAAAAATAGGAATTGAAGAATTTAACACTTGTGTCAGTATTGAGAGAATAGCATTGAAAACGCTATAACTTTGAAAAATTATTGTTAGTAATAATCAAGCATTGTTTATAACAATTGAATATTTTTACTAACAAATGATTATTGATCATAATAATTAAAGAAAATTTTTAAATTGTTATAAACAATTGTTTTTTATAATATTTTAATAATAATAATTATAACAACAAAACATATAACTCAGGTGGGGTGTTATAAACCCCACGGCACTTTACAGATGTGTAACTACTTTTTGTAGTAAGTATAATAAGCATTTTAAATTAAAATATTATTATTGCTAACTTTATCTGGTAATACCCATAGCTACACCACTACAGGTAGGAAAAGCCCCTTTTGCTAATAACTATTTTTTGCGGCTTGCTTACAAATAAAAAAAACAAGGTGGCTCAAGTTAAATATAATAATTCACTCTGTAACAGCTGTTGCGGACCATTTAAAAATCAGAAAAGTTTGTTTGACCACCCTGTTAGCGATTTGCAGTCATAAGTAGGATTTATTACTCCGTACCATTTCGAAATTTAAAATAACTGAAGATTTAATACACAAATTGTAAAATTTTAAAATTTTGTCGTACCTAGAAGTTTATTTAATAAATAAACAAAAGTATACGTGTTTTTTTTTAATTAACGCTGGGTAAAAACCTGTTCCGTTATGGTACCTGATTGTCTTTTTGTGTTTTTTTTGTTTTAAATCTACCCCTACGTCAAAATTTTGCGTTTATAAATTCATAAAGGGGTTTAACGAGCGAATGTATGTTTTAAAAATCCCCTCAAGTTCATACTTGTGTCTGTTAATATTGCAATACAGCAAGAGAAGGGCGGTAAAATGTCATCAAATCAGTGCTAAAATGTAATACTGTGACATTCTAGCAATCCTTTAAGCTTGTCTGGTATTAACACTGTATTTATGTCCCTTTGAATGATGACGCGCTACAACAACATACATTTATTTTATTGTTATCTCTACATCGCGAGCTTGAAACTCTCTTTTCTTTAAAATTAACAATTACAAATTTAACTATATTATTCGTGGCTGTATTGCAAAAGTGAAAAGTTTTTTTATCGAAGTTAGCAGTAGGTACACACTAAGTAATAAACGATTTTAAAATAAGCTTGTAAAATTTATTATTAAATTGTTTACAAGTACAATGCTTTAAAACATATTATTTTTCATTTTCTTTGTTCAAATTTATTTTTTTTTTTAAATACGAAGCATTGATTTTTAGGCAGCCGATGAACTGGCAAGAAATGGGACCCTGGTGAAACCAAGAAGCCAGTTGGTCGGATTGCCAATTGCCGAAGCGAAACATGAATTAAAACTAATCCTTGAGCTCAGTGGAATGCAAATACTGGCTGGAAAACATCAAGACAGCTGATGAAAAAACCTCTCCAGAAGAGGGCAGACGCACTCTGGACGATGAACCGAAGTAGGCTAAGCAGCACGCTTGGCCTGCTCACTGGCCACATCGTACTAAGGGTGCAACTCTTAAAACTTAAGCTAACGACTGAGAAAAACTGCCGAGTATGCGGCAAAGAGGAAAAGGGCAGCATACATATTCTGTGTCGCTGCCCAATGCTAGCGGTGTACAGGTATGAAACCTTGGGCCTCATGATAATGGATCCAAGTGATCTAAATGAGCCAGGGCCAATAGAAATTCTGTAGTTTGTCAAAACCAGCGGACTGGAATTTTGATGCCCTAAAGACACAGAGGTAGTCATAGAGGATCAAAAGATCTAGGTGACCTAGGTGCCTATACCAATGGCCCAACCGCAAGAATGTACTGTAATGTAAAGATGATTCACCTAATAAACATTTGATAGCAGATAGGTCAATATTTCAGTCATTGAACAGGATAAAAGTACAACTTTTCACCAGAAAACCAAAAAAATCATATAAATTTTAACAAGCGTCCATAATTTGAGAAAAATAGAAAAAACTGATAACATGTTATTGATAAATTTTAATACAGTGATGAGAGGAATACCCCAAGCTGTTGTTGAGTTGCTGTATCTTTTGTACAACTAAAAACGACAATAATAGGAGAAATTTTTTGCTAGTGCGGCTGTGATTTTAAATCTAAACATTGTTTTAAATTCCAAACGACTTTTTTAAATAAAATTTTTAAAATTCGTATTTTTTTGTTCTTCCCTTTATACCGTTTGGATATTTGAAAATTTGAAAACGCCATTGCAAGTTTTACATAATGCACCAACTTTGATTTAAAGTAAAATTTCCTGAAAAATGAATAACAATTTTACACACACTTTTTGATACTCACAGAATCTTGATTTAACTTTTCTCCCCGTTTATGGTTAGTTTAAGGAGTTGTAACTTAGATCTTAAGGCTCTCCAGAGAATTAACTAAATCCTAACCCACATAATTATTGTCACTATTATTTTTTGTCTAGCAGATAAGCCTAAGGTTGTTTGTCAAATAAGGTCGGCTTTTTAGTGTTTGGGGTTTTTACGGTTTAATGTAAAACTACAGTGTTGTAAATATAACTAACCTAATTTAAATTGTTGGTAATTATATAGTTAATGTCCCCCATCTCTTAGGCGGTTGGGAAAGTGTCCTTAATAAGAATCTTAACGAGTTTGCGTTAGCAACCTCTTAAAAAATTACGAAGGGTTGAAATATTAATATTTTTTAATCGTGCTCTCGAACACTTCACCCCCTTTACCTCCCTCACCACCCTTACCAACTCTACTTTTTTTTCTATTATTTTTTTTATACTTATCAACTATTTACAACATAATTACTTAATGATTATTTAATTATTATTAATTTCAACTAACTTGGCATTTGCAGCCATTTCAAATTGTCGATATGTTACATGGCCCATGGTGTTTGCTTATCAAAGGTTGGTGGTTTTAATGCTTAACTTTGGAACGGCCTTGTTATTCCTGATAAAAAGATCTTGCTAAATACTGGATTCTCGTCATTTCTGGGTGTACTTGGATTCACATTAATTTCTTTGAGTTTACCTCTTATTTTGTTTACCTTTTCATTTAATTTTCTACTAACCTCTTCTATAAAAAAAAGCAAGACCAAGATCAACTGAAGGCTTGCAAGACCAAGACCAAGTGTGCAGGACTTACGCAAAACCAAGACTCTTGCGGTAGTGCGTTCTTTAATTGTTGCCTTAAAGTTCGTTGGTTTGGAAGCCAAGGGGTCGTGAAAACAGTCGGAGTGTAAAAATAGGACCCTAATGGACTGAAAAAAAATTTATTTATAATTTGCATATATAACATTTTGATAAAATTTCAACCCTTTATACAAATTTTTTGAGGTGTGACCGACAGCTATATTCAACGGAATTATGTTTGGAGAACTCCCTGCAACCCCAATCTTTTACGAGAGGGGGTCTTTAAGAAGAACATATTAACCGAATTTTTAATCAAACTCAACCATTCTGGTAGTATCCCCAGATAGCGATTTTTTTAAACACGCCACTGTTTTTCGCGCATCATTCCCAACATTTTTATTATCAATGTCATTCCGAAGCATTTTCGACCAACAATAAAACTCACCCCTCACCCTCCGCCAAAATAACTACTATCTCTTGGTAATTCGACACCCCTATAGTAGGCAATTCGGATTCGGAAACCCAATTGAATTTTCAAAGAAAATTCCCAAGCTTTTTGCGGTCTCGAGGCTGAGCCATAAAATCTCGAATTTCAGTGACGGTTAATGGAATAATTATTTTACCGATATTGTTTAAAAATCGACCAAAATCTGGTTTTAAAACGTTTACAGATTGAATTCTAATTTTAACAACTTTGACACTAGAATTATTATCATATACAACATTTATGTATTGTAACGTTTAAAAACTTAATTTATTTAAAGGGTAATGTACACTTTTAATTATTAACTATTTTTAACTCTCTGCTAATTTATTTATCTGAATTGTTCCGTACGATATCGTGACTATGAGTTCGAGTACCTATCTTGTAAGGCTTTTTGCTCACAACTGTGAAAAGTGGCGCTCTAGCTCGGGTATTTTTATTTACAATCTCGGGCGCCACCTATTTATATTTAAATACCGGAGCTAGATCCCGCGGATATGGGAGACCGTATTGAAAATACCGGACGGTGTTCCCTACCTATACTCTATAAATATTAAAACGTTATGTGGCGGAACCGGTGCTTGACCACGCTAGTTCCAACGCAAATAATCCTAAAAATAATATCAGTTCTTTCTTCTGGCGGTCCTCTCCTCTGTCAGTGTGCTTGCTGCCTGGTCCTGCTGGTTCTCCGTGGTTGGCTGGTCCTTCGCTGAACGGCTACTTAATTTCCAAGTGACTCTCTTCGACGGTTCGACTCCCAGTTCCACCACTCCTCTCGATTAGTGGGGGCGCTTATGCACAAAGCCGTGTGTGCGAACACGGTTTGTCTATTGCAACAAAGACCCATTTTCACATACAATACATTTCGTATTATTTTTATTTATAGAAATAAACAACGGCATACAACCCTTCATAAACAAATTCATAATTCGATGTAAATACTAAACCGTATGTCTCATATAATTACAAAATAATAGTAACTTCGTTACAATCTCTTTAGTATTACTGCCTTAAATCTTTGGTTAATTCCATCTTACTACTTTTATTCGGTTCTCGTAGCTCCTTTTACGTTGTCAATCATGTGGGAACCTTCGAGCCGGATGATCGAAAGCCTTGTGGGCCAAATATATCAGGGAGACTTAGGAAGTTTGAGCAGGTACAATCAGTCCAAATTAAGGAGTAGCACGTACATTCATATTTTTTTAACTGATACTTAAACGCATTTAAAAAAATTTAGAAATACAGGTTATGTCGTAAACCAACAACGGAATTATCAATTGGTATATACATCAATTTAGAATATTGGATTACCTTTACGTCTTTTTACTGTTATTCTCAAAGTGTTTCACTTTAAAACATAAATATTTGAGGAGAAAAATTAGATTTTTTTATGTGTTCAACACACATACACAAACTTTACCCCATACGTCATGGTAATGGTATATCAATATCCAATTTAGAAGATATACGAAGTGTTCTAAGTTTAACCCAGTTGTTTATGAATTTTATTCTTCTTCTTGTGGTGCCTATCCGTTCCGGATGTTGGCGATCATCATGGCGATGCGTACTTGTTCGACGGCCGCACAAAAAAGGCCTACTGTTGTTGTATTAAACCATGTGCGCAATTTTATTAGTTAGGTTAGGTTAGGTTTCATGTGAGTGGGGCGTGGACGCCCCTCCACCGCGACCCTTAGTAGGTCAATTGTGGCTCACCCCTAGAGGCTACAGTTCACCGCACAATCCAGCCCTTATTACGAAGTTCATGGTTGTATAGGGTGAGATTTTTTTAAAATCGGTAGGTTCTAGGTTAGTGTAACCAAATATGTTGAACCTTATTCTTCCCAGGCCGGGGCATGAACATAGTATATGTTCAGCAGTTTCGTCTTCCACACAGCAGAACCGACAGTCCGTTTGTTGGTTCAGATCTATCTCTTTGAGGTGGTATCTTAGACGACAGTGTCCCGTAAGTAGTCCTGTTAGAATACGCAGGTCATTTCTGCTCCATTCTAGGACCTGCTTAGTTGTGTTTCTCGATGGTTGTAACGGTAAAAACGCCTTCGAGTGGGTTAGCCCTGGTATGTCGGACCAGTACGTGAGTATTTTCCTCTCCGCCCAGTCCGAAATAATTGTTTTGGCGGCACTTGTGGTGACTCCAAAAACTGGTCCAGTGAACGCAGATTCGGCCCCCTGTTTTGCAAGGGTGTCGGCTTTTTCGTTTCCTTCCACCCCCTGGTGCCCAGGTAATCACAGTAGGGTCACCCTTTTGTTCGCACCAAGGTACTCTAAGGATTCGATGCAATTCCATACAAGTTTAGAATTTATCTTGTTGAAGCTCAGTACTTTTAAAGCAGCCTGGCTGTCTGATATTATATTTATGTTTTTGTTTGCTAGAGGTCTGTTGGTCAACTCACACACAATTCGATAGCGAATACTTCAGCCTGAAAGATTGTGGCATACCTGCCAAGACTGGTAGATATTTCAATCTTTGGTTTCCTGCTGAAAACACTGGCCCCAACTCCATCTGGGGTTTTTGAGCCGTCTGTATACATTACGTATTCAGTCTCTAGGAAGAGGATTTGTCCCCTCATCCATTCGTCTTTCTTCGGAAAGAGGACTTTGAACGTGTATTTTTGTGGTGGTACTGTTGTTGTATTAAACCATGTGCGAATTTTATTAGTTAAAGATTATATTGCATTGTTTTAAATCTTTGTAACAAAACCTGCAAAGTTCTAACAACTTACAATAGCTTTGTTCGTGGAACAATCCTGACTAGTTTCTAATTAAATTGCCTGTGCAGTTGAGTCCTAAGCTGCGCGGAGCTTTTCTGATTAGTTTGGAGTCAGTCATGGACTACCTAAAACATGTTTAAAACAAAAAACGAGATAATTCTTATAACTAAATTCATCTTCTTCTTTTTTGTCACGATCCTTGAATTTATCGTTCGCGGAGACAACCATCCTGATCGGTTCCTAACTAGTTTCTAATCGCACAAGCGTACATTGTTAATCCCAAATTATAACTCGACAAGCGTAACGAGTCACTTGGAAATGCGCGACCGAAAGAGAGACGCAAGCTGCCCGACAAAATATAGAAAAAGGATCGATGCCGCGATTGTCTCTTGGCGCATCTGGGGTTCAAGTGACTCCTTACGCTTGTCGAGTTATAGTTGTGAATAATTTAGAAATCAAATTCGCAAATAAAGCTAATGATAACAAAGAGGCTGACTTCAAGTCAGCACAATGTGTACTGAAAAGACTAGAGTCTTTAATGATGTATCAAAAACGGTATACAAGCCAAAAAGTTTATTAAGAAAATGTTATCCAATATAACGTTAGAATCTTTTATATTATCTTCTTTAGGTGCCTTCTGTTATACGAATGTTGCCTATTATCATGACTATTTTTATGCTTGATGTTGCAGATTTTAACAAGATAGTGGAGCAACAATTATGTTATTGGCTTAGATCATTTAACCATGTATTTTGCTTTGAAAAATATTATGCAGAATTGTACATATTTTTACAAGATACTACTACTATCTTAATTTGATTGCGCTGCAATGTTTCTATCTATTTGTGCAACTAAACACATTATTTTGGGCCTTGTAGGTAAAACATTTGCAGAGTACATACATCCTTAAAAGCTGTTTTCTTATTAAATATGCCTAACGTTTAAAAAAAAGAACCAAAAATTTCCTTACACAAGAAGTCAACGAACAATGGATATGTATATAAGGGTGGCACTAAAAACCTACAACAAAAACATTGGTAAATATGATCAGTTGGTAGTCGCGATAACCCTATACTTTCGTGTTTTCCTTTAATTTTGACTTGTGTACACGACCGTTATTGAAAATATGAAAGCAACGAAAACAAGTAATATTGAATAGGCAAACAGTAGGCTAATTTCTATCACTAGAGCGTCGTATGCGAGGGGAGAAATTTGGAACGTAATTTACATGAGAATTTGTGTTCGGTGCACGATAAAAGGATTTAGAATTGTAGCCAAGCGGATTCGTTTTGTGGGTTGTAATTTTTTTAACAAACAGTACAGTAACAATGAAAACCACACATAAACAAACAAACATCAAAGTTAATGAAAATGATAGAAGTTAGTACACAATGTCAATCCTATCCGGCGATAATGATCCAATAGTACTTTTTTTTTAAAAAGGTCATTTGATTTTTTTTATAAATAAAATATGAAATTATTCAATTTAAGTAATAGGGTATGCATATTTTGTCTCGTTGTTAATGACATCTATCAAAACAATTCGCGTAGATTTACAGTTTTACAGAATTGTGCAGTATTTTTAAAAAATTTTGTTAAAAGTAAGCTTATAAATTGTTTCTTTTTTGAAATTAATACGTTTTTGGTGGAAGACTGTTTAGTTTTTGCTTCCCAAAAATTAGAAAAATGAATCGAGTAAGAAATTTAACTGAACAAGAGATGATGTGTGGGTCTCAGTTTTATTGAATGAGGAATATTGTTATGTAAGTTATGTTGCCAATTTGTTCGGCAAAAATCGTTTCACAATAAATCGTATGGTAAGACGCTTGAATGAGGTAGGAAATTATTCTGAATGGCCAGGGCAAGGGCGAAAACGATGCACTAACGACCGAGATGAACGTTTTATTAGAAAATACCCTTTAAGAAACAGGACTGTGATCCAAAACGAACTCGAAGCTCCCCGCAATGTCACAGTTAGAAGACAAATAAAGCTGAATTAAACGGTAACAGACCTTCCTCTGCACCCTTGCTTACTAGAGAGTACAAAGTTGCTTACAAATACGATACCGTTTCGTAAAGGCGTACGTACACCCATATCTCTTGTATGGAGCGGAAACATGGACACTAAAGGTGGATACCATGAACAGACTCGAGGCTTTCGAAATGTGGACTATTAAAAATACCATGGACGCCACTTGTAGCTAATAACGAAGTACTTAGACGTATGGAAAGGGAACTACTTACTACAATACTTACTACATTCGTGGCTAAAAAATATACGCGATTGGACTGGTATCAACACATCAGTTTTGATTCATGCAGCCAAGGATCGCAACAAGTACGCCGAAATTGTTGCCGACCTTCATTGAATAGAGATGGCACCTGAAGAAGAAGAAGAAGAATAGTCTACCGCTTTGTTTTACTTTTTCTTGGGTCCATGAAAATCAAAATCTTTTATATTATTTTCTATAAAGTATTTCTGTATTTTTCCAAAAAATCTCTTCGCTATACAAGGCACGCCTATGAATTTGCGGATTTTTATGGTTATATTAGTCTCTCGAATTTAAAAATTGACTTTTAACAATAATTACATGCATACATACATAAAGTCACGCCTTTTTCCCATAGGGGTAGGCAGAGACCACTTCCTTCCACTTGCTACGGTTCTTACACACATCTTTTGCTTCCTCTACTTTCATCAGTGCTCTCATACATCTCTATGCACCGCCAGACGTGCCTTTTTTGACACTTTCTGGCTATTTATAAAGCTATGCAGTGCCCCATTAATTTGTTTTCCTGCCAACACTCTTCGCTCAATGTCACTGTCATACTTTCCATCTCTCGTAAACTTTGAACCCCAGTATACAAATTCATTTACTTGTTTCACTCTTTCTCCCTTAATCGAAACTCCACAGTTTGTCATGCTTTCTTCGTTTTCAAAAACCATTACTTTCGTTTTGCTCACATTTATTTTTATCCCTTTGATTTTCAGCTAAATGAAAGTAAAAACTTAGTAACAATTTTACCAAAAACACATCTTGACTACATAACAGCACGATCAAACCTCGGAACATGTATTTCACGATGTTTTTAGAGAGATATTAATATCAAGAAATCAACTCTAAATGTGTAATTTTGGTTCACGTTTGAAGTTTTGCACAGTGATATTTTCCATTACCATATTATCTTATTGCCATTTTAAACTAGCATTTAAATAAGTAAATTAGTTTCAATAAATTTTGAGCTTTATTTCGCTTTAAACACCGAACACCTTTTAAACGTATTAATAATTCAAAATTAGAACTTTTACCGATAGTTTGTTAACATTACATCAAACTGACTCCCAAGGCTCTTCAAGTATTCGCCGAGGAAAACCCAACGTATATACTTACGAAGTATTTCCAAAGGGGCGCTCACTTCTCATTTTCGCAATACCTCGACCTTTAGGGCTACGAGACTAACCCTTTTACGTGCGTACGTGCTAGAATTCTAGCCCTTTTCGCTCGTTTTCACCCTCGCTTTTTAAGATACCGAGCCCTCTTGTGCGGGTGGCGACTATTTCTAGTACCTTTGTCTGACCGGGATGTTGTTGGCCCTTATACGGGATAAAGTATATCGTAATTAGTTTAATTAAGCGAACATTTTTGAAGTAT
The DNA here is from genome assembly GCA_950111635.1 of Agelastica alni. Taxonomy (NCBI): domain Eukaryota; kingdom Metazoa; phylum Arthropoda; class Insecta; order Coleoptera; family Chrysomelidae; genus Agelastica; species Agelastica alni. The sequence continues at coordinate 25,431,875 of OX467716.1, forward strand.
CGATGCATAAAATGGAAGCTTCGTGTCTGCGGAATTAACAAACTGCTTATAATTAAAGACATGAATTGAAAAGGAGCTAATTACCCGAAAGTAAATTTTTGGTGTGTAAAGTAAAAAAAATAGTTTTTGAACAATAAATGTTTTAATTTTTTAAAAATATTTTATGCATTTATACAGTTGTTCGCGCCACTTTCTTTATTTCTTCGAATAAATCGGCACACACACACAAAAATAGCTTTACGTTCTTATCAATTTTGATAATGAGACCAGCTTGCCCTAGTTGTTTTTTTAGAGCTTCGTTAAGTACTGGTAAACTTCATGCTAGTGATCTTGGTAATTTGTTGTCGAGATACTTTGTTAATGCGTCAAGGTCAAAAAATCTGCACTTCAGGCCTAAAACATAAATAAACATTGCTATTCCAGAAGACAAAATCATTTGCATTCTACATAACGAAGCCCTCTTCTACAAATAAAAAATTATGACCCATTAAAATCTATTTATGTTGGATTATTAACAAGCTACAGTAACCTTCTTCTTCTTCAGCCCTCATTTGTCCACTCCTGGACGTAGGCCTCTTTCATCCGTTTCCATGCCTTTCTGTCCTGCGCTGTTTGGAACCATCTTTTTCCCGGAATCTGTTTGACATCACCCAGCCTCCTCTTCTGGGGTCTACCTACGCTACATTTAGTCTGTCTTGGTCGCCAGTGCGTTACCCGCGCCGTCCAACTGTCATGGTTCGGTCTGACCACATGCCCCACCCACTGCCATTTGTTTTACTAGATACGCTTCATGATGTCCACGACCCTAGTTCTTCGTCGTATTTACTCATTCCTGATCTTATCTCAGACTAATTCCAAGCATGATGCGCTCCATTGCTCTTTGCATTACTCTGAACTGTTCAGCATTTATTTTTGTTATTGCTATTGTTTTCAAACCATATGTTGATACCGGAAGTATAGATGCATCGAAAACTTTCCGCTTTAAGTTTATTGGTATCTTTCTGTTTTTTAATATATAGCTTAACTTGCCAAAAGCTGCCCATGCAAGTCTTTTCCCTACGTTTTATTTCGGCAGTTTGGTTCTTTTTTCCCATTTTGATATTCATCGACGTTTTCTAAAGTCGTGCCATTTATTGTTACAATATCTTCCGCATCGCTTATTATCTTGGTTTTAGAAAGGTTCATTCTAAGGTCGACTTTTCTCGACGCTTTATTTAGGTTGGCTTAACATATCTTTAAGTTATCATCTGCGAATCGTAAGTAATTTGGAGGAGTTACCCTCCCAAGACACCCTCCCAGACATTTTTTAACGCCAAAGTAAACCAATCTCTATCAAGAATCCTTTTTTTACAGGGCTGCTACAGAATGGAAAAAGCTTCCAAAATCAGTTTTTCCAGAGAACTATGACCTGCAACTTTTCAAAAAGCGGGTCCACAATCATCTCCTTTCTATAATCCCTCTCCTTAATTCTTATTTTATCTATTGTCAGGTTTTTATTTATTCTGGCACGAAAGGTGGCATTTTCATGTATGTATTTTAGGAGCTTTTTATATCGAGAATCAATTCTATCATCGTCCATGGCCTGCAGGAAAGCCCATATTTCAATGGAGTAGAATACTTTGCGAAAATCCACGAATGCTAAGTGTAGAGGTATGTTATATTCAGTTGTTTTTTATTTCTATTAATGTTCTTACTTCCTGAAGGTGGACGACGGTGCTGTACCCCTTTCGAAACCCCGTCTGTTCTACTGGTTGGTAGGCGTCTAGCTTGTTAGTGAGTCTGTTAGTAATTATCTCGGTAAGAAGTTTGTATAAGTGTGATAAAAGGACGGTGATTCTCTGTCGGTATTATCACCTTTCTTGAAAAATAAAGCTACTTTTGCGTTATGTCACGCGTCTGGTATTCTTTCCTCTATCAGGCATTTGTTGAGAAGTACCTGCACTGTCTTCTCCACAATTCTTCAACCCATTTTCAGCATTTCGCCAGTGAGTATGTCCTCTCCTGGACTCTTTCTGTTTTTCATTTTTTTTAGTGTTGTACGTATCTCTTGCTTTGTTATATTAGGGATGTCTTCTGACCTATCGTTGCATATTTGGTGCTGCTGTTGCTGTGTTTGAAGCTTTTGGGTTAGTTGCGGTGGTAACCTTAGTTTTAAACAAAATAACAATATATTGGCAGATCATCAGGCAGCTGCTAAACAGTAAAGAAGAAGTGGCAAAACAATATCTGAGTTGATTGCAGCTCTGGATTTTACTGAGCATTTGATTTGCGCGATTGGTTACACAAGTAGGTTATAATGGTCTGATATCTTAACTCTTTCAGCCATACATAAGCATCAGTCCATATATTCTTTAGGTATCAAGAACAGGAAATGGCAATTTTGACTTTTGGCTCCTTTAGTAATTTATGTTTTCAATTATTGTTGTGTTTAAATTGTTGTCCACAAATTATTGTTAAAAACAACTAATTAATTATTTTTTCAAACCATCAACTATTGAATTTGTTTCTTTTTTAGAATCATTTTTTATAGTGAAACCACATAGTTTTTATGTAAAATCGCATTTGTAACTGTCAATATTTTTGTACGTAAATCTAAATTCCCAATAGGATTTTTCGACTGCGCCATGTCGCGCTCATTCGTCGAATGCCAATAAAAACCTAATAAACTAAATTGCTACCAACTTGTTCCGTTCTCGATTCTTTCCTAACGAAAGTAAAAAAAAATCAACACACATTTCTAGCCCCTGTCCGGGTCAAAGCAACGAGGACGGGCGACAAAGTAGTGTATTGTGAAAAGCGAGAACTTCGGTCACACGAATTAAGATTTCAAAAGACACACCTGGGATGTGTCGACTGTATTTAGGCGTTATAGCGAGCAGGTAAATGAAAAAGGAAGGACTCTAAGTTCCAAAAAAAAAACCAAATTACAGAACCGGACTCAACCGAAGTGTAATTTTGTAAAAATAATACTGGTGTGTCAGTTATTCATAATTTTTTATTAAATGGAACGGTATTTAAATAATAAATAGCTTTGTTGTAAATGACCTTTAAGGAGATAATTGTCCATTTTATCCATTCGTATTTTGTACGTAGTTAGTTTTCGAAAAAATCTAAATGTTTAAAAATCAAGCAAACACTGAATTACCTCCGCTTAAGCTGTCATAATCTTCGGGCGTGAGTAAATAATAATAAAATAAAATTCTTACCTGCCGGAATCGTTTTTTTCCTTTTAAAGAACCGACTCTGTGGGAAATAAGGAATAAATCATTTGAAACTTGTAGAAGTGTAAGTTTCTTTGGGTGGTTCAGGTGCCAAGATTAGTTTATTGCTACATCATAAAAGTGTACTTTGCCAACTTTTACAATCTCAATCCTATCCTTTTACTGCGAACTTTATTATTTATTAGCTGTTACTCTGATGAAAAATGTTATGGACTAGTGTGCGTTATATGGAATAAAATTATTCTTGCAGTGGAATGCGACCGATTTGTAGTAAATAATTGAATGATTGTTGTTTAATTTAGTGCGACCACAATAAATCCTTAAAAATATTGTATCTCTCTCATTCATAAAATTTTTGGAATAATGGATTGTAAAAATACAGCTGTTAAAGAAATTTAAAAGCTATCGTAAACCAAGATTTAGGGAACCCTCTTCAAATCGTCTGAAAGTCTACGTTGGAATTTTAAAAACCAGTTATTTTCATTGACAAATTACTGTAAAAAGCTACGAATAGAACAACTTGCAACGAATGAAAAAAGAATTTGTCCTTTTTTTACTCTCCATACAGGGTGTCCCATGGTGCGGTAAGTTCTTTTATTATGAAAGCGATAAATCCTAAAAAATATTGTATCTCTCTCATTCGTGAAATTTTTTGAAAAATGGATTGTAAAAATACAGGTGTTGAAGGAATTTAAAAGCTATCGTAAACCAAGATTTAGGGAACCTTCCACAAATCGTCTGAAAGTCTACGTTGGAATTTTAAGAACAAGTTTTTTCAATGAAATTACTGTAAAAAGCTATTAAACAACTTGCAGTGAATGAAAAAAGAATTTGCCTTTTTTTTACTCTGCATACAGGGTGTCCCAATAGTGCGGTAAGTTCTTTTATTATGAAAACAAAATTATTGTTAATCATCTCAAATCATCCAAAATTATTTATAAACATTAAAGGTATCCTAGAACTTTAAACGTAACCAAACATTTTTTTTTAAAAAACATTACCCATTTTTTATTTTATATAATATACTCGGCTCACTTTTACGAGTCTCCTGATATGATGTTTGCTTTAAATATATTTAAAAGTTATGATCGCTTTAAGACTTAAGCACCCTGTATCTTTTTAAAGTTTACCAAATTAATTATTTTTCGTAACTATTGCAGTCTTTATACAGGGTGAGTCAAAATACGAATCTGTACTTTTCCCACTTTACTTAAATAGAACACCCCATATTTTGTATGCTCTGAAGGCTACTTAATAAACATTTAATTTTAATTACCAATTTTCTATACCTTATAAACAGACTTTTTTTCGATTTGTTTTGGAGACGATTTATTTAAGAAAGAGATCTGTCAAAGGTTCCCACTTTATTCCCAACGAAGCGGATGTCGAGTGCCGATTTAAACCGAATCGGTTACCACCCAACCGTACGTTTACTTCTTCAACATGATTACATATTTTGTTCCGCCTTTGTTTATTATCAAGCAGGGTTATTCGGCAACCGTCGTTTTTTTGACATTATATCGTACTCCGACTGATTTAACCACCAGATGTGGTCCCTAACATTAATAATTCATCTCTTGTACAAATAAAGAAATATATATAAAAATATTTTTTAATTCGTGTCCATTTTATTAGTCTTTTTCTGTTATGTGCGGCATTAGCTCGCTGCATTTAACAAATAATATTCACATAATTATATTAAATTTAAAAAAACTAATAAGTACAACTAACAATAGGAAAAATCCATAACAAATAATGTCAATTATTATGGTATACCCTGTATAAAGAGTGGGCCACAGAAAACAGTCCAACCCCGATATTTGGCAGTATTAATTAGAATTTAAGGAAATGCTGAAACACGTCGATTTTTGTTCCTATGGGATTACATTTTTACCAGATATCTGTCATTTGTCAAACCCCTCCCTTCCACTTTCTCATGATTATCATGCAGCCCCTTTCACGTCCATTGTTGGACATATGCCTCCTCCGAACGTCTCCAGTTCTCTCTGTCTGTTGCAATCCAATTTGTCACTATCCTCTTCAGGTCATCCGTCCATCGAGTGGGGGTCTGCTTCGGCTACGCTTGTCAGTTCTTGGTCTTCAATTCTTGCAATGTGTTCAGCCCATTTCCATTTCCGTGTAGTGATTCGCTGTATAATATTATCTACTCCGGTACGTCTACGTATCTCTTCATTTCTCACTCGATCTCTCAGGATCAGGCCAAGCATCGATCTCTCCATTCGCCTTTGTGTTACTCTAAGTATTTCTGCGGTTTTCTTCGTTAAAGTTAGAAACTCCGCGCTGTAGGTCAAAACCAGCAATACGCATTGGTTTAATGCTTTCCGTTTCAAGCGAATCGGGATATTTCCTTTAAGGATGTCCTTCATCTTTCCGTACGCCACCCATACCAGGGTAATGGGTTATTGGTTGTCTCTGGCTATTCTAAGCTCATGAACCAAATATATATATTTGTCAACCAATTCTACTTAGTTGTTACTAATTTGTATTTGATCACCGGGAACCATGTTAGTCATCATTTTGGTCTTTTCAATATTTATTGTCAGTCCAATTTCTTGTACGGCATCGTTGAGTTCTTGGAGCATGTCTTTGGCCTCTCCCAGATTGTTCGACAAAATAACGATGTCATCCACGAAGCGTAGATGATTGAGTCTCTCTATCGATGAGTATTCCCTTTTGTTGCCATGCCAACCTTTTAAAAGCATACTCGAGGACAGTAATAAACAGCTTTGGCGACATGGTGTCACCTTGTCTAATTCCTCTTTCCATCCTTATATTTTTGGTTGTAGAGTGTAGATTTATAGTTGTTGAGGCATTTTCATATATGTTTTTAACTATGTCGCAATATTGGTAGTCGACTCTACAATCTTGTAATGTTCTTAAGATGGCCGCTAATTCTACTGTATCAAAAGCATTTTTTAAAGTAAAGAAATATCAATACTAGGGGGCGGTTATATTCAATGGTCTTTTCTATCAAGGTTTTCAAACACTGCAGGTGGTCATTTGTAACGTACTTCGAGCGAAAACCAGCTTGCTCCCGCGGCTGATAGAAATCCAGGTTTGTCTTCAATCCAATTGTTATAATTCTGGTGTACAGTTTATAAAGATGGTTAAAGAGACTAATGTATATATGTCTATATGTTTTCAGGTCCGTTATATCTCCCTTCTTGTGCAAATTATAGTTATTGAATTGTTTCACTATGTTGGGATATTCTGATCCCACAGCCATAGAATAGAGTTTTTGAATCATGTACATTAGTAGTACTGGTACTCCTGTCTTTATTGCTTCCGTGACGACACCGTCATCCGCCGGAGCTCTATTTTTCTTCATCTTTTTTAAAGCATTATTAATTTCATCCAGGGAGATTTCCGGAATACCCTCGGAGCCCTGATTTTGAACCCTTCTCCGCAGATATTCCTCTGGACTTAGAGTGGTTTGTTTAGTGTATAAAATGATTGCACAATTTGTAACAAATGTTCTCTGTTCGATGTGACATTTCCATCCTTGTTCTTGAGTTTGACAATTTCTCTTTTCCCATTTGTTAGTTTGCGTCTCATTACTTTCATGCTTTTATCCTCCTCGATGGTTTTAACGATTTTCTCATTCACTTCCCCAACTCTTTTGCAAAAAAAGATTAATTTAAAGTGCAACACCTCTAAAAAATAAAACGCAACGCCTATGTTTTAATAATGTGTTAATTTTTCTGTCACATCCATAAAATAATCTTAACTCGTTCTGCAATTGAATATATCATTTTGAAAGTATTCAAATAATACCTTAACTGATTTACTAACATTAATGTTACACAAACTGTCTTAGTATTAAATTACTAATTTGTTACAAGATTCGTTTTGACACACATGTTACACTTTAAATTAATTAAGACTTTTTTTGCAAAGACGATCATAATATCGAAAAAAAATCATAAATGATCATATGGCTGAATACTCCATCTAAATGCCTTACTAATCATGTGCCACACATGGTACATTCCCTATTTTAAATTATGGGGTTGAGGAAGTGGAAGTGAGGGAGTAAAAATGTGATCCCATTGGAACTAAAATTAACGTGTTTTAGCATTTCCTTCAATTCTAATGAATACTGCTGAATATCGGGCTGGACTGTTTTCTATGGCCCACTCTGTATTTTTAAATAATTTTGGATTTTAACAAGTTTTCTTTTATAATTTTTCGTAGCTTTCGTAATAATGGAATACAACTTTACCCACTACCTATTAATAGAACTACTTCTGATTTTATTTATCTATTTCTTGATAGGCTTCTACTTGGTATATTTGAATATTAAAAAATAAACTAAACTTTTCTAAAGATCTAAAAAAATATGTAGTTGCAAATTAATAAATTTTCTTTTAAGAAATAAAAATGACTACTAAAGTTTAATCAAGTATAATTTGCAAGTGTCTCTCAACGTTGAAATAACTGTCAAAAGAAAAGCAATGTTGTCAAAAAGGTAGTAACTTCGCGAATAAACAAGAAACACAATTTATGTCAAGTTCCAAACTATTAATCAATAAGTTAGCACTTAAATAACATTAATAAAAATCTTTAGGTAAAACTGGATTACTTAGCAAATAATTAAAAGATTCCGCAAGGTAATAATGTATTTTTGACCAAAAACAAAGTATAATAAAAATTTTAAAAAATAAATAATAAAATTATTAATTGTGGTCCTATTTGATGATAAAATAATGAAGAAGTTGGCATTCCTAATAAAAATACTTGTAAACTTTGAACTTAGTTTGTCCATTTTGCAAACTTACACTGCCCTACTTTATTTTATAAATTTTTTTTGGTCAGTTGTTTCCTTAGTTAATTGATCTATTTTTAATTGAGGTCTCTACTGTAAGCTGAATAGTTTATTGAAAAATAAATCTACCTTGTACCCTTCATACATTGTACACAGTAATCTTTTTACTATACGCTGTATTCTGTTCACTGTACAGTATACACTGTAACCTGTATACTTTAATCTATACTCTGTACACTGGAAACTGTACTGTGTTTACTGTACAAGGTACAACAGGGAAACCCTACTGTGGATACCTGGGCACCGTGGTGGGGGGGGGGAGGTATACGAAAAAGCTGACACCCTTGGAAAACAGGGGGCCGAATCTGCGTTCACTGGACCAGAACCGGTTTTTGGAGTCACCACAAGTGCCGCCAAAACAATTATTTCGGACTGGGCAGAGAGGAAAATACTCACGTACTGGTCCGATATATCAGGGTTAACTCACTCGAAGGCGTTTTTACCTAAACTCTGGGAAGAATAAGGTTCAACATATTTGGTTACACTAACCTAGAACCTACCTATTTCTTAAAAATCTCACCCCATACAACCATGAACTTCGTGAGAAGGGCTGGATTGTGCGGTGAACTGTAACCTCTAGGGGTGAGCCACAATAGACCTACTAATGGTCGCGGTGGAGGGGCGACCACGCCCCACTTACATGGTACCTAACCTAACCTAACACTGGATACTGTATTCTGTTCACTGTTCACACTTTTCTTTATACTCTGTGCTCTGCACATTTCCAGGTGAAAGTTTTCTTTTACGCTTTGTGTTAAGAAAGTTACACTTTTAATCATTTAGTCAGTGCTAATGGATACTAGGGAGTGCCTTCGTGGAACGTTAACCATAAAAAAAACCCGTGATGTCACAAAAGTAGAGGCTAATAGTAGAGGCATTTGTAATATTCCAATTCGCCGGTGTCGGTTGAATGTAATAAAATAAATATCACAGGTATGCATTACCTGTTTTTTTTAGGATTAACCAACTTGGACAAACCGTGATTTATTGCAAGTTTAAAGCCTCGAGTGGTCACGTACCGACATAAAATCGAATTGATATGGATTCCTAAAAATTGCAAGAATTTACGTGAAAATTTAAATGAATTTGGTGAGTTGTCGAATCGATAAAAAAGAAAAAAATGTTTTTGAAAGTACCGCTCGTATCGCGAATGCGCTTAAAAAGATGTGTGTGGCGCCTATTCGCCGATTTATGTGAATTCTCAACATATTTTTGACCATTTTGCAGATCTGAGGTAATATTAGTAACTACATAATTTATCGTGTGAAGTTCTTTTTATCTTTTCGGTATTTCTTTTTCAATATGTATTTCACATCTGCTATTTTTAATTGAAATTCCCAGACTAAAAATTTGTTTGACCTAATAAAAATAGTTTTAATCGGTCCTATCATTTATTAACCTTGAAGAACCTCTCCTGAGTAGCAACCATAGTGGGTTAAGCGGTACATCAAAATGGTGCACCAGTTCGCACATCTATACAATTATTGATTTAGATTTGCTTTCCCGCGCTCTTTATATGCAAGATTTAGCCCCATTAGATTATTTTTGTTTCCAAATTTACAAAAATACCTTGGTCCTAAAAGATTGGCCAACATTAAAGGTTTTAAAGCTATTGAGCATCGCTGGGAAGAGTGTATCGAACTAAAAGAAGATCATGTAGAGAAATAAAGATCTGGTTAGGTTAGGAATCATGTGTGGGGCGTAGTAAGGCCGCCTCGCCACTGTGGCCCTTAATGGGTTTATGTGGCTTTCCACTTGAGGTTACAGTTCACCGCACAATCCAGTTCTTCTGTGCACCCGCATGGAAGGACTGGGTAGAAACAGCAAGGATATTAAATAGCGTACAAAAAAAAATGGCAACTAGAATATCAAGCTCCTACGGAACGGTATCAACAAAGGCAGTACAAGTTATTGCGGGAGTCATACTCATACACTTATCGATAACAGAGTGCATATACGAAAAAGAGGGAAACACTAGAGCACAAAAGGCAGGGAAACGGAGGATTATGATGACAAGATGGCAGGAAGCCAAGAAACTATGACAGCACAATGGACATTTTATTTATCGTATGGCACATGACAGCAATTCCATAGTGTACATATAAGACAATCACAAATTAAAATTATTAGTATAGTGCAATAAAAAATAGTCCAATAAAAATAGCAAGCTAACATATACATTGAACATATAAAACACTTAAAGGTTGATGTCTAGCAGGTGAATCCAGTTCAGCGCCGAAGGTGTAGCCGTAACAAACTCATTCCACTCTTCCCTGAAAGCTCGCAATTTACAGTCTCTTATAACGTGGTCCATGGTTTGTCTTTGTGCGCCGCAGTCACACGACTGAGACAGCACATAACCCCATTTATGCAATGAATCAACACATCTGCCATACCCTGTTCAAACCCTATTCAGCCTCACCCACTCTCTTCGTGGTAGTTCTGATCCTCGAGGTAGGGTTGCTCCCATGAAAGCATGCTGTAAGTGGGGTTCAGCAGATTCATCCCACTGGGCGCGACATTGTGCCAGAGAGTTAAAATTGTTCGTTTTCAGGTCTTCTGCATCTCTTATTGGTGGTTGTAGGGATCTGAGTCTATTTGTTCAAAGTGGCGGAGGTTCTTGATGAATGGGTGATTTGTTGTTGTCGATAATCTTGTTATACTCTCTCAGAAGGGCATCAGTTCTTCGAAGTTGTGGGTTAGTGATTCCAGACAGTACATGCAGCCATTGGATCGGAGTGCACTTTATAGTTTGATTTAGTTAAACGTCAACTAGTGACGGTTGTTCAACCAAACGGGGGCACAGTACTCAGCACATGAATAGATAAGGTCCAAGGCAATGGTTCGCAAAGTCGCACGTCGTTCCACAGAACTTTTGAATTATGTTATTTCGCGTTCTTAGTTTTCCCGCAACTTTGGTAAGGTATTTTTTGAAACAATGGACCAAGAAGCTAATACCGAAAATCACACCTTGGGTAACACGTAAACATGGAGAAGTAGGGTACTACTTAACACAATTCTTATCTAAACATGGACGTTTTAGATCATACCTGCGACGATTTAGGATAACTGAAAATGACGAATGCACCTACTGAGGAAAACGGAATACACCAGAACACACAAATATAACAGATGGAACGTAATAAGAAAGAGATAAACAAATTTGGTCGAGGAACTGCTAACAACCGACAACATAGTCAGACAGCGAAATTAAGTGGAAAGCCATAGAAAAGAAGACTACAGATATATTAAAAGGAAAAAAGGAAGAAGAAAGGAGAGAATAGCCTGTAACAGAAAAGGATAGGGCGAAGTAAAGTAATAGGTACTGTAAAGTGATTCCACTGTGCATCTATGGTCACGGGGAGGGGGGTTTTAGTCAGTAAGAGTCTGACAGGCGTATGAAAGAGAGGGTTTCTTCTACTCCCCCTAAGAAAAAAAAGGTAAAACCAAATATGTTGAATCTTATAACCTTATTCTTCCTAAGTAGGGGCATGTGTTCAGCAGTTTAGTGTTCCACGCAGTCCGTTTGGTCGTTCAAACCTATCCTTCCGAGCTGGTATCTTAGACGACAATGTCCTTTAAGTAGTCCCGTCAGAATTCACTGGTCATTCCTACTACATTCCAGTACCAGCGTGATTGTGTTTCTCAAGGGTTTAGGTAAAAACACCTTTGAATGTGACATTTTATATAATTCTTGTTTAAATTTATTTGATATAAATAGAATACAAAAATTGCAAAATTCATGCCTAAGACTAACTTTTGGTATTCGCAAATTTGAACATATCAGCCATACATTCAGAATTACTAAATGGTTACACATGAAAAGTCGTCGAGAATTGCATTCCACCATGTTTTATATTAGGCTACTGAAGGAAAAATCTCCACCATATCTGTATCATAAAATAAAATACAGAACCGATGTACATTCTCTAAACTTAAGACATAGAAATACTCTAACTATACCACGTCACCACACTGAGTCTTTCAAACGATCCTTTTCTTATTGTATTGTTAACTGTCTCAATAATTTACCTCACGATTACAGTAACTCATCACTACATAAACTTAAACGAGCTCTCTTTGACTATTATTTTTCTCAACAATAATTTAATTTTTTGGATTAAAATTGCTAATTTATTGCTAAACTATTATTTTTTTTCTATTATTTTAAATTATTTTTCTATTACTCTATTTGCTGTCTTTGACTTTCTTTTGGGGTTAGATGGAAGAGCAGATGTATGTTAAATACCAAGTATATAGTTATATTGTACCTTATTTATTATTACATACAAACTGAATCTCGCCCTAAATATATGTAAACAAAATGTAATTCTTTTTTAAAATTGGTAATAAAGACATTTATTATTATTATTATTATTATTATTATTATTATTATAATGTGTCAACACTGGTAAATCTGTGAGTCTTTTTCTCCCGGCTCACTCCGAAATAATGGTTTAAGTACCACTTGTGGTGACTCCAAAGACTGATTCTGGTCCTGTGAATGCAGTTTCAGCTCCCTGTTTTGCGATGATGTCGGCTTTCTCGTTGCCCTTCACCCCCTGGTGCCCAGGTACCTACCCTCAGCAGGTCACTCTGTTGTTCGCACCAAGGTACTCTAGGGATTCGATGCAATTCCATACAAGTTTAGAATTTATCTTGTTGGAGCTCAGTGATTTTAAAGTAGCCTGGCTGTCTAAGATTATACTAATGTTTTTGTTCATCAGTCTGTTAGTCAGCTCAGCACATAATTAGATAGCGAAGATTTCAGCCTGAAAAATTGTAGCATACCCAAATAAAGATATTGTTTGTGAGGAAGTTTCTCTTCTTCGTCGCAGAAATTGCAGTTTAAATCATCAGAGTGTCTCAGCAATTTGAGATGCTTTTTATAGTCTGCAATAACTAGTCAGTAAGGCTACTGCTAACTATGCGGAGAGGAGGAGGAGAGCAGTATACAAATTCTGTGTCACTGCCCGATGATAGCGGGGTGCAGGTATCAAACCTGGGGCCGTATGATTATGGATCCAAGCGATCTAAAAGAGACAGGGCGAACAGAAATCCTAATGTTTGCCAAAATCAGCGGACTGGGATTCTGATGCCCTGAAGACACAGCGGTAGTCACAGAGGATCAAAAGATCTAGGTGACATAGGTGCCGATACCAAAGGCCCAACCGCAAGATTGTAATGTAATGTAAAAGGCTGCTGCTACCCTTACATATTTCTTACCCAACCCTATCACTTTTTTTACACGCTTAATGCCTTCATTCAATGAAGAAGATCTTGGTGCTACATTTTTTCCCAAATTCCTGCTTTGTTTGTTTATCGTTTGTGATTTGTCCGTGCATAAAAATCGCACATCTTTTTCGTGTTGTGATGGCATTTCAACGAGCTGAACTCAAAAAAAAAAGATATCTTTTTCTATTCCGTGAGCTACGACAATTTATTATCTATTTTGACGCGTATCTTTTTCGGCAAAAATCTTCATTGAACGTGTGTATATGGATGATTCACTATGGCAATAAAATATCTGTAAATGTTTTCTGATGTAAAATTTTCCTCACGAACCTGCTCAAAAACCGCAACATTCCCATCGACATTAATTTATTTTTATGTCTCCCAACCAGGACTGGGCTTGCCACCGCGAAATATAAATTTCAACCCATTTAGACCCAACTATGCGTCGAATCATAATCTATCACTTATTCTTTTATTATAATTTAAATATTGACAATATTACCCTATTTAAAATCTTAAAATAAAAAAATAAATAAATACATGGAAATGGGGAATATGTTTTCTTATGCTCCGTTCGTTTGGCGTGTATAGCAAGTTACCAAGAAAATTTATTTTTAATAGATTGACGCTATGTAAAATAAATGTATACTCGAATAGACCAATTTTTATCTTATTTTATTCTGACTATCCTATTTCCCCAAAAGCCTCTTCCTTTTTGGAAAAATTTACAATACAACCTTAAAATATAAATAAAAATGAAACTTTTAATTCATATTTAGGGGAGGATAATAAATAATGCAATATCGTTGAATGATGTCAAAAAATTTAATTTTTAATAATGATTGCAATAAAAGTTGCCGAACATCATTAAGTTTAAATGTTGTGTTATGACGGGCCACGTATCCTTCCATTTTTGAACATCATATCATTAATAACGTATTTTTTAAATGCCGGTGTATATTGCCTAGCAACACTAAAAGCTCGTTCTTCAACACTTTTAAGGTAATGGATCACTCACCAAATCCCTTTACTTTATGGAACCCCACATCAAATAATTACAAATGAAAGAAACTGCAATGTAAATAAAAACAAACACTTTTATTATAAAAATTTTAGGAATAAAACACTTCCATACTTCACTTTAACTTTGAATGTAACAAAAGGGAGCAAAGATAGCGCTTTTGGTTACTTCATAGTATTAACTACTAGCACCAACCCAAAACTTGTTCTGACTCAACTGTGTGTTAATGTAGATAAATTCTGAAGATCTATGAATGCTTCGTTATCCAGGACGGGTGACTTCCGATGATAAATGACAAATAAAAAAATTTCGCGGAACCCTAGTGACTTCTCCACGAAATCCTTTGGTTCCGCGAAATCCACTTTAGGATTCGCTGATTTAACATACCATTGTTAATAAAAATTCTCTTTTCAATTAAACAATCTTTTATGCACTACGTTTTGGTAATGGTTTTTTCAACCTTAAATGATAGCTAGGCATTATCCAAAACTGTAAACGAATTAATAGTTCTTCTTAACCATACCATTGTTAATAGTAATACCCTTTTTAATCGACCAGTCTTTTATGCTCTGTTTTTTCCACTTATCTGTTGGTAATGGTTATTTAACCTTGAATGATAGCTAGGCATTATCCGTAACTATTATCAAATTAATGTAAGAGAAACACTCTTTAAATACATCGGATACATGTACAAAACCTTAATCACTCCGAATATGGGTTTGTTTTGTAAATGTCTGGGAATAATCCTGTCATAAAAATTAAAAAAAAAACTGATGAAATCTTGTCATTTTCAGCGGCCTACTGAATATAAAACAATACTTTTATTGTCTTTGCTGCTAACTAAAGTATGAAATATCGACTACAAAAATATCTATATTCTGTAGGTACGTAAAAATTATATGAAAAATAATTTATAAACGTACTAAAATGATTGAATTGTGGGAATCACTCATTTATCCAACAAATAAAACGTTATCTTTCATTGCAACAACGTATGTAATTGCTTAATTTAGATAATACACGTAACAAAAATTGACATGATTTCGTTTGTTGACCAGTTGAAATTTGTCTTAAATATTCAAATAAAATAACGGCTTGATGTCTGAATGCCTCTCTATTTCGGATTTTTTGATACCTGTTATGACTCACTACCATCAATCTTTATAAATTACGATAACCAATATATTTTTTTTGTCTGAATAAAAAATTATTTGCCGTCAAATTAGGTCCAGACCATTTCCAGTAAAAGTGAAGTGCAAGTAATAATAATTATTAATTACTTATTCATTTACTTAGTTACACAACCGCTTTGCTATTGATATTGATAGTAAGTAATAAACTTCGGCTTGGAACAAAATCGATTTGTAGACTTCAAAGGGGCTACACACGTGCAGTTAAACCTGTGCAATTCGACTGCACAGTTTTATACATCTAGTTCTTCCAAAGTCGTCCTTTTTTATAAGTGCTGTTCTACGATTCTGTTTCTCCCAAAGGAAATTTTCCAAAATGTTGCTCTCTTTATTATTGGTAATTTTCGTCTTCGTTTCTCTTTTATTACTCTTTTGGTTGTATCTTCTGGAGAAGACCTTCAGATCACTTATTATATTTTCAACAGATTTATTTTTTTAAATATAAGGATAATATTTTAACATTTCCCTCAAAAAAATTCGAAAGTCAGAGGTTTACTTTACTTTTTTGTGCTGCTCTGCTTCTAGAAGTTAACAAATCAAGACACAGTTTACCACTAAATTAAATTTTTTGTTGAAAAAGTAAATTCCACTATTGCACGTTGTAAGATATATTTGGATCCACCCTGTATGCAAGGTCCATCGGTGGAGTCATAAACGAGGGTTACTTGAACAGAAATATCTGTTTTGCTAAGTACCTAAAATAGGCAGACGAGGAGGGGTGCGGGATATGGCAGGTAGTTTGGGAGTCTTTGGTACGAGACTGAAGGGTAAAGACGCATTTTATAATAGATTGATAGTTTTGACTACGGTTTACGATAAATGTATTTTTGAAATAAAATAGGATTATTGTAATTTTCTTACAACGTACCTAATATTTTTATTCATTAATCACAAACGTTACGATTATGGTTTCAAAGACTTTATCCTATTTTTATTGCTATCGTTCAGATAGCGTGCTATACACGCCAAGCAAACGAAATATAAATATTTAATTATAAAAATTAAATCAGTTTGTAGCATCTCTGCGGTTCTCGCAGAAATTGAAAACTCACTTCCTTAGTATGACCCTGCTCTTACCTGACCGCAAATTTTTTTTTTTTTTAGATAGTAGAAACATTTTTTACGTCTAGTAGTGCGGTGGAAAGATAAATATTTATAGGTAAAAAGGGGCAGGTCCTGGGGTACGCCGGTGGCAAATGAAATATATACGAGGGTTAGTTGACGGATACATGTGGTGTCTGAAACAAATCGACCTTAAACGGTGTTGCTGTTTTTTTTTATTTTTTCTACCGGACGTTGATTCGGCAACTCCTTTCTAGTTAATTAAAGCACACACAAAAAGCAACTGTAATATTTATTACGGAATAAGGATAAAAAATAATCTGCTAATTAAACGTAAATATTTATTTTCCCAAAAAGAGTTGTGTTGGATTATAAAGCTGTATCCATACAAAATTTGCAGCCTGAACTAATAAAATAAATTTTTTTATTTGCGATATTTCTCACCACCAGAGAGAGACCTTTAACATTAATTGATAGTAAAGGGATTTAATGAAGCTTGATAAACTGAAAAGGACTCTCCCAATTCGAGATACCTTTTAAATGCTAGAACATATATCTAGTAAAATTTCTCTTATAAATTAATCAATAAAATAAACAATGTACTACGGTAAAGGAAGACAAACTGGAACAGATAATACCTCTCTATTAACTCCTGTTCTTGAATATCTAATAATCAACTATTGATCTCCATTAACGTAATGCGTAGTGAATTCAATTAAACTCAACATCGATTTACACTACCAAACATTAATATTCTAACAATGTTTGATATTGTTAATAACTGTTGTTACATTGCTGTGTGAATCTCCGTTTGGTCGGTTAGTAGAATAAACTGCAGACGTTAAATCTTGCAGTTAATTTTAAAGGGCACAAGCACCGCATTGTCTTTCCCACTTTTATGATTTTAAACCAATGGAGTATGCAAGTTGTGTACATGCTTCAGTAAAAAGTTCTACCTAGACCAATATATCTTCCATGCAGCAATCTAAAAAAAGGACAAAATGATTCAGAAAGGACGTCAACATAATACTCTATTTCGAAATGAAACGGAGTAATGAATCCTTCTTATAAATGCAAAACGCCAACAGAGTGGTCTAAAAAAATTTTGATTTATAAATAGTCCGCAACAGCTGTTATAGTGTGGATTATTATATTTTACTTGAGCCACCCTGTTTTTGTTTGGAAGCCTGCTGCAAACAAAAGATTTTATCAGCAAAAGGGTCATTTCTTACCTGCAGTGGTGTAACTATGTGTATTACCATATAAATTTAACATTAAAAACATTAATTTAAAATGCTTGTTATAATTATTGTACCGTCGTCAAAAAAATCCGCCGAACTTTCCTCATGTTGACTGAAGGATCTACAGTAAGGTCAATAAGATGGTCTGGTTTCCACGTTTTTTTCTTCTTCTGCTTAACACACTTGCGCCATTCTTTGAAATCGATGTATTCCTTAAAAATAATTTTAATATTTTTTTTATTTTAAACGTCGTGTTTCCTTCTTGCTACAACGCTTTTTACTTGGGCCCAAACGAGTTCAATGTGATTTAGCTCGCAGTGAGACAGATGCAGACGAAGAAATAGTAACATTTCGTATTTGTGCAATTTTGTCAACTACATACTTCGTGAAGCGAGCTTTATTTAAAGAACAGTTCATTTTGCTTTCACCATACTTTTGTCGGTATTTTGTCAACTTTCCTGGAATGATAACTCGCATTGCGCATCACTATCACAGTAATAGGTGGAATGAGGTCTAAAATATGTTCAAAATGATGATTTGCCTGAAACATTAACAAACCGCCCTCAATAAAACCGTCCACACTTCCAATGTGGGTAATATACAGTCGCTTTCCTTTCACAGATGGCGGCTTTAGTTCGGTGGATCAACCTTCTAAGAATGCTTGACAAAAACTTGAAATATTTTTGTCTTGCCACATCTTTCCAACGGTATATCCTGCATTGATCAAAGTTTCGTCCAAATAATAAAAAATATTTCTATTCTCACTTCGAAACTAATTTCTTTTTCTTCCTCTGGATAGCTTTACAACCCTTTGTGGGACTTGGCTGCGTTAAGGATTTGCCTTTGTCATATATTCGTATAATTTGTAGGTCTCTTAGGGTGTTGTCCCTCCCGGTCCCGGTCGCCCCAGCGGTC
Source organism: Agelastica alni (assembly GCA_950111635.1). Taxonomy (NCBI): domain Eukaryota; kingdom Metazoa; phylum Arthropoda; class Insecta; order Coleoptera; family Chrysomelidae; genus Agelastica; species Agelastica alni. The sequence goes on from OX467716.1 coordinate 25,450,606, forward strand.
TATTTCCCTACCGGATTTTCTTTGACACTGTCTTGATTAGTCGGTCGTCAGGTGCTCTCTGGACATGTGCACCCCACCTCGGGCGCATTAATTTCAGGGATTTAACTATGTCCGGTTTTTGGTATAGTTCCTGGACTTCCGCATTTGTCCTTAGATATTGTATGGCGTTTGGGTCCTTGACGGGGCCAAATATTCTTCTCAGGATCCTCCTTTCAAATTGGATTAGTAGGAGCTCGTTATGCTTCGTAAGGGTCCAAGTTACGCAGCGATAGCAGATGATCGGTTTGATTACCGTCTGATACACCTTCAGTTTTGACAGTCTTGACACCATTTTTTATTGCAAAAGAGTCCGCATCTCAAAGAAACACCTATTGCCATAGTGTTTTCGTGCTTTAATTTCTTCGTTGCTGTTATTGTCCGAGCATATTGTGGCTCCCAGATTTTTACACATTCAAAGTTATAGGTGTCCATCGTTATGTTTTAACCGATTCTGTCCCTGGTTTGTTGGCGAGTGATATGCATGTATTTGGTTTTGTCCTCATTGATGATGAGGCCCACTTTTTTACATTTCTTTTCAATTTTCACGAAGCTCTCCTTCACTCTGTCAATACTTTTACCGATCGCACCAATGTCGTCGGCAAAGTCCAGGATCATCTGGGGTTCTTGGTTGGTGAATAATTCCGTGCTGATGTTCGTCTTCTTGATAGCCACATCTAGAACTATGTTAAAAAGTGGCGGCGACAGTCCATCTTCTTGTTTTAAACCACTTATGACTAATTTATCTGTCATAAATAATGTCTCCTTCAGCAAATAATTTTATCTTTTTCGATTAAGAGCGATTTTCTATTTTGATTTTTACCGTTGAAATTAATTTTTTTTTAAGTTTTCTACAATTTTTTTTGCTTATCGTTGGAGACATAATTTATTCTTCTTTCATGGTTCCTAAAATTTTGCCAAGGGTTGGTATTTCTTTCTTGAAATAAAACGAATGCGCTGTTCTTCTAATTCCAAGTTTGTAGTCTTCATGGATATGCACAGTTTGTCTTCCTGGGGATGGTGTAGGTGGTTGCGGAGCCCCACTTTTTCCTTAACTCCTTAATTTATATATTAATGATTTTGAAACTCCCGTCATCAGCGAACACATTTCCACCACAGTATCAACACTATACAGAGGATTTTGGGCGTCACGTACATTAAGAATAACAATATTTTTTTTAACGGACAGTGGGCATTTGCTCACTCGTTTCACTGAAACTAAAACTAAAGAAGCCATTTTAATTAACACTCTAGGTTTCCATTGACGGCCAGAGTCACCAATGAGGAAGAGCTGAGAATGGTGGGTCGATAGAAAAAAATTGTTAAGAACAATCAAAGTACGCAAGACAGCATACCTTGGACACATATTGCGGAACGAAAAATACAGGCTATTGCAGGTCATCATGCGGGGTAGAGTAGAAGGAAAAGGGAATCGGTAGAAAGAAAAATTCATGGCTGCGAAATATTCGAGACTGGACAAACATGAATGTGGAAGAATTATTCCATGCGGCTAAAGACAAAATTTTTTTTAAAAATGTGGTCGCCAACCTCAGTTAATGGGGACGGCATAGGAAGAAGAAGACTAGGTATAAGTGACGACACAACACTCAGCACGAGGCATACAGGGTTTGACACTGATGTATATTCTTCAGGTAGTAATATTTGGTTTATTTACACGGGTTTTACTTCAAAGATAAAAGTGCGCATCACATCCTCCTACCATTTGAGATCACCCTTTCACCTAAGTACTGGACAATAAACAACATTGAGCATGCAAAATATGCAAATATGAAAAAGTTTCCACTTTTATCAGCGCTTTCAAACATGCTCGTCGGTTGCTGGTACTCTTGATCTGGCCTTTCTTCAAAACAACCTTGTTCTGATCGAGACCTCTACTGACTTCCCCATTCACACTCGCCTTATAAGATGTTTCGTCAATCTTATTTCATTCATCGTCTCTACGAGCCCGAACTGCATTTTTTTACCTATTTTTTTTACTACATCTTTCACATCACAGCGTTCCTTTATCACACTATTCCTAACTTTATTCATCTGAGTCATTTCAGCTATACTTCTCAGACTATTCATCCGCACAACATTGATCTTACTTTCATGCTTCTGCCAAACCCAACATCCCTTCCATCTTGATTTGTACATAATTCAAGGAAAATTTCTTCTTCTTCTTCGTCGTATCTTTATGTCTGAAGCATCGTGACACTATGGCTACCTGCAAATCGCAACCTCGACCTCGCGGAGATTCGTTTGCAATGGTTGACCTGTGATGTTCTTTATTTGGTCCAGCCAACGTGACGGAGATCGGCCTCTGGGTCTTCGGCCTTCTACTTTGCCCTGTACTATAAGTTTCTCTAGGTTATCCTCATTTCTGCGAGTGATGTGTCCAAAATATTGGAGGATTCGTCTCGGGCAGACGGTAGTTAGTCGATCCGTGCTGCCGAGTTCATTAAGAATTGACAAATGTACTCCTAGAAAAATATATCTTCCATAAAGTCAGGGTAGCAGCAATATAAAAAACTGAAAGATAGAATAAATAAAATAAAAAAGTACATCAATACTCTAGTGGGGCAGTTAAACGAAGTATTTATGTTGGCTTTCCAATTTTATTAATTTTTTTATTTCTAAATAGAAATGTGTTGGTATATAAAATAATACTTTTTTCTCGCTTAAGAAAAAGCAACCAGGCGTTAAATTACTTATTAGCATTCATAAAAATGTAATGTAATTTTAACAATGGCATATTTCCATTTCTCCAAATAAATTATGTAAAATAATATGACCAAAATTTATAATATAATTCAAATCATCAGCTTTACAAATTCGCACACAATAGAAATTAATTAAAAGCAAAACATGAAAAAGTGTATTATGTCCGTATTACAAATTTAATTTCTTATTTTAATAGGTTATTCAGCGAGATACGATAATTCTTTTCTGTATAAACACCGGATTCAGAAATTTGAATTCGTAAAAGTAATAGTTAGAGCTTGTGGATTTTCTTACCGTATATGACCTTGAAAATATATGCGCGTCGCTTGCAACTAAATAATTAAAATGAAAATCAAAAACATTGACTCATTTAATGGATTAGTGAAAGTGTAATAGTCCAGTCAAAGTTCACACTGGTCAGGTGGAAGATAAGTTAGATAAAAATTATTATTAAATAACTAGATATACAGGGTGTTAGTAAATAAGTGCGACAAACTTAAGGGGTGATTATGCATGAAAAATAATGACAGTTTGCTTTATAATTGTATGTCCGCAAATACTTCGTTTCAGAAAAACGGGGTGTTAAAAGTTTTCCTAAAAAACTGACGATTTATTTATTGTTCTGAAACTGGTCGAGATATGCAAAAGGTCATAAGCAACCAACAATTTCCTGGACGGTACAAAAAATAAAAGAATGTTTAACGAACGAAAATATTTCATTTTCACAGTATTGCTTTAATCCGGAATTATTATCGATAGCAAAAAGGCACGAAAGAGAAAACATTTACAAAGTGGATCAAATTATACTCAGTTATGGACATCGTGTGCTAAGACTTCCGCCTTATCATTGCCAAATTAATACCATTGAGTATATTTGGGGAATCTACCAAACTTATTAAGACAATCACATTGGATTTAATGGTTACAGGGATAAGGCTGTTTTGGAAACCTGGCAACGAGCACTTAATACTGCCACTCCTGAAATTTGGAAAAAATGTGTCACAAGATGTGAAAATTTAATAAGGGAATGGTTCCTTGTGGCAGTATTATGTGCTCGTTGCCAGGTTTCGTAAAAACCGCATCGAAGCAGTTAATCCTGCTATCATTTACACATTTCGAATGAGGATAGCGACAACAGTGATTCCGATTATGACCATAAATCTGATGTTTGATAATAACGTAAGTACTACATGATTAAACATATTTATTAAATTTGTACCGATAATTTATTTTTCATTTCATTCATTTTTTTAACATAATTAAATATGTGCCTCTTTCTAACCAAAAAACTCATCAAAAGCTACATCAACGGTTTCTGTTCACAATAAAGCAAAAAATAAAAATAAAACCTCTTAACAAAGGCATAATAAACAAAAAAATTTCGGGTTTATCTCTTAGGGGAATTTACTAATGTACCTCTCAACACAGTGCCCGTTATATTAAGTCGATGCCTCGGTGACTATCCGATACCGTTGTATATTGGTGAAATAAGCTATATGCTACATTTAATATATATTAATTAAGAAAACTACTAAATGACCAACATTAAAATTCAATCACTTGGTATATTGTAAGTACAAATTAAAGTAGTTCTATGAGGTTAGCTTAATTCCGGTTGAAAGATCTTTTTAAGGTTAACGGTTTGTCTCCAGGACTGCATTTCATGCTGTACATTTCAAAGCTTATAAGGTCAATAAAGAGACCGAATCACTAGCCCGAAAAGGACGAAGAAATACTCTATTTTTAGCAGACCCACTTTACAGAGAAAAAAAAACAGTGATAAAAAAATAAACAGATTATTCATTTATATCAGTTTTTATTGATCTAGGTAACTAAAATTAGTCTTACAGAAAACTGCTTAAAAGTATAAGCTATTTAGTAATGCATATACTATGAGGTATTGTCAAGTGTTGATGTATCCAACATATGAATAAACAAGATCGCTAAAAACGAATGTTAATTTTTCCCTTGTGTTTGGACGACTTTTTTGCACCACTTACTTACCAATGCAACCTCGTACATGTTTCGGTGGCAAATGAAATATATATATATATATATATATATATATATATATATATATATTGTGTTGGATCCAAATAGTCCGATGATAAAGTCCCCTAAAACACGAAGAGTTAGCTGTAAATTCAGACAATGGCGCGGCGGCCCTAACACCTTTGATTTAATGGATTTTCGGACGGCCTATATCTCATTCTGATTAATAGAGATAGGTTAGGTCTTTTTGCGGTTTTTCTCACAGAACAATTGCGTCACGTCCAATGCTCTTCGATTTGCATTATTAAAAAATATGATAACCCTTTGCATACCCACAGAAACTGGATTTGGCTCTAAAGAGCTCCATAAATCCTTCTAAGCTTTGGAAAATGAGTCAGCAAGTAGCTCTATTCGTACACAGTACGTAGCTTCTCATTTTGACGCTTATTTTTAAATGTATCCTCCAGATTTTTAAACTTACTTCCCTTATAATAATAAATGTCCAATACAAACAGTTACGTAGAGAGATCATAAAATGAATGCTTTGGAGCATGTGCACCTAATCTTCCGATTAATCAACATTTTGTATTTGACCTAATCTACTACTATAGTGTCCTAGGTATTCCCAATTCACTGAAGTGACCTTTTACTGTCACTTTTCACACAAGTTTAAAAGATTTGTCTCATTTTAGCCTGCGTATTGGATCTTGATTGTCTAAAAGTTCTAACACTTCGCTGTTTAAATAAAAAGGAGACATTTTTCGTGACTCATCTCGCTGTAGGTCTTTATTGCGAACATACCACGGGACGTACTAACGGACCAGGCAAACATTGCCCCGCCTGAACGTTGGCTTTCCCGCTTTGGAAATATCACTATCAAACTCAGCGACCCCGAAAACTATAAATTTGACACTAATATGGGCGTTTTCGTTAGTTTTTATATTTCATCTTCTTCCCATCCTTTTTGTATGGGTGCTAACCTAATTTTTTTTTGGACTCGTAAATCCATGTCCATTCAGTCAGTATCTAGGACAAAGATGAGTAACTTAAGTGTTATTATGTAAGTTAAAGCTTCCCTTATCGATTATGTCATAAAAAAAAAACAAAAAAATGTAAAGGATAAATTTGGGCCACAAACTTCACACCCAGGGGCCGGTCGGGGTGACAAACAGACAGGTCAGGTGGGCCTCGGTTAGGAGGGATATGGGTGTATATAATGGGGTTTAATTGGAACAAAAACAAGACTAAGTGCACTATAACTTACATAAACATACGAAAGATGTAAGCGAGTCATATACGGTTTTATTGTTTAACGAGAGTAAATGTGAGTAAATGTGTTTAAGGCCTATCTTGTTAAGGTGCAAGGGATAGCAAGCATGTCCAAATTTTAGACAAGAGATGGTGACAATTTGGTGCCGATTATAACTGGTATTTTTGTGCCAAAGTTCATTGGGTATGATTTGTTGGATTAAGGTGTAGCGTATAGGGTGGTTTCTTTTATATTCGGTGCAAACATAATTGAGAATGCCACTATCAAACTCAGAATCCTCGAAGACTATGAATTCGATACTAATATCAGCCAATTTTAATAGTTTTTTTATTTCATCCCCTTTTGTTTATTCGATCGCTACCAAACTTCACAGGAACAACCGCTTGGTTAATCTGAAGATAGTCTGATAATTTCATTAAAATCGGTCTTGCGGTTTACAAACGCATCAAGGACAAACATAATTTGATATTTATATATTGTTACGATATTAATTTTTGGGTTCGATAATTTATAAAACTCAGTACAAATACTAAACAATTTATTAATCTTTTTATACAATAAATTCTTGCTTGGTAAATCACTTATATATTCACAAAACTTTTTTTTACAATCTATATCACTTTCCAAATTAATTTACTAAAAACTTCGGTCCACGATCTTCTTATATACATGCAAATCAATTACTCTAGAATGGGGACGTCTACTCCGGAAAAATGAGGAATTATCACGAAAATTCTTGCCGCCCGCTGCTATAAATCATTCGCTAAAATATCGGGCGTTTGTTGTCACCAAACATAAATATATCTCTTTTTTTTGTGATCGACTTGTCGTCGCTTCAAGGCAAATAATCGGACAGGGACGAACCCTATTGACCGCATTCCGTAACAATATATAAAAGATTACTCGGGTTTTGGACTCTTTGGAAGCAAGCATAATTACTTTCACTAGTACAGCCCCATCGTTAAAGACCATAAGTCCATTCTGTTTTAAAGATTTGCTTGTATACTACTTTAACTAGTGCCTTATTTTTGATTTTAAGTTGTGAGGTTATTTCTAATAACTAATATAGCTTTTTATATTTTAGTTTCGGTTCCTCCGTTTTCGTTTTGAAATTTTCCTGCCATTTTAGTTTGCTATTCTTGCTTTCTTGCAGGGGATAATTTTATTGTTTAGTATAACTGGCTCATTGTTAATTTTTTTAAGATAAAATTAATATGGGCGGATTTTCCTTCATTAATTTTGATAAACCATTTGCTAGCAAGGTATCTATTTCTTTCATTGCATTTTGGAGATTATTTGTCGTCTCTTCAAATGATCTCCAATAGTTAGTATGGTCAAGTTAACAGGGATATAACAAGTATAAGTACGGTATTGGTCCCAGAACACTGCCTTGGGGGACACCTGCTTTGTTCTGAATATTCGCTTTCTTGTTTGACCCTGAAGGTTCTCTCCTTCAGATATGAGTGTATTAGCTGAACATAATGAGTAGGTAATTAATTATCTTTCGATATCGAAAGATGCAGTTTGGTTGCTACGTTGCTAGTAATAATATTTGCATAAAAAAATAGTTTACAGAAATATTGGACTGCAAATCGATTAAAGTAGTTCACCTTTTGTTTCATTAAAAGCTACTTAAATTTTATTAACAACAGACATATAGTTAATTAATAACATACAATAAAAACACTTTCAGAATTACGGACTTTGAGTTTTTGAGAATGATCTCTCTTTTTAAATAATTACAACTTATCCTTTTGTAAAAAACTAGCTTGCAGCTACTGATTTCCATTAGATTTGTGCCACAGCACAAAGAAAACATTAACGCGTCAATGAATCCGACTATTTTTTTTGCTCTGTCGCAGAAAATTCCCTTTGATTGAGGCATTGAGGCAAATTTCCCAAGTTTTTGGCAGTTTGTGGAAGTATGGTCATTCGGTGATAATATTTTTCAGGATATTATCCCGAAAAATATTATATTATATTGACTCGTCTGCGCGACGTCGCGGTATTAATGATATTTTGTGTTGAAATAGACTGACTCTATTTTGAATTGTAAATAAGTTGTATTTATATTTTGTTCGATACGAATTTAATAGTATATTACGTAACAAGAGTTGTAAGTAACCCATTACGCAATTGTAGTTGTTTTGTCAAAGAAAACCTCTTTTCATCGCAATTATGTTAGTTCTATGTTTTAAAATCGGTGACCACGATATCTCAAACACGAGTAAATGGCGATATTTTTTGTTACCTACTATATTGGAGTGATAAGAAAAACTATGCCTGCTGTTGCTTAATATTGTTTTCGCTTTACATTTGGAGTTTAAAAAAAAATCATTATCCTGCAAAGAAAGCAAGCAATTTTATAAAGGTAAAAAAATTTTCAAGTGGTCTTTCCATTTTAAATTTAAAAAAAAAAACGTTTTAAAAAATGCGACCGTTCTGAAGGGTTAAAAAAAAACAATATTACGTAACGCCTCCCGCCCCTATAACGCATCGTAACGTTTTACAAGACTCTCTCCCCAAATTCGTTACGTAATACTTGAACGCTCCCCTACTCGAAATAGGCAGATTTTTTCTGAACATTACTTTTCATATCAATTAGTTACAAACGAAATGCATATAAATAAATATTACATCACATAAATATTAAATCTGTCCGTGAAAAGTGTATAATAGGGTGGGTCAAAAAAATCGATTATTTTTTTTTACAAGTGACACGGAAAAATGGGTTGCTAGACACCTTAAAAAAATTCTCACCAACCATGAGCTCTTAATTTTAATAGGAAGATCCTCCGCATCGCAGTTTTGTATTTTTTTCTCAGTCCAATAGAAAAAAATTCATACCTCATCATTTATCGATTGAACAAAAAAATGTTCCGAGAGAATTTTTTAGGAAATTTAATGCTCTACAAAAAAGGTATCTTATATTTTTTCGGTAAACCTCACCATTTGAAAGATATTAAGGATTTAATTTTGATTATTTTAAGACAAATTTCATTTTTGTTTATGAATTTTATAACTCGACAATAAATGACTTTTACAAAATGCGCAATACAAATTTTTGTACAGGTTTTCCGATCAAATGAATTTCCTTATCCATATTTTCGATAAATATCAAGTTAATTCACGTAGTAACCGCAATATTTGTAAATAATCGTTCGATATACGAGATCATAAATTTTGGAAACACTAAAAATGCTGTAGAAATAAATGTATACAAACCAACGACAACATAACTATAAAGGAAAAAGTAGGTGGCGCTAGTTCACAATTCAAACAGATGAAATAAAATACAAAACAAAAATTCCTACCTTTTTTGTAGAGCATTAAATTTCCTAAAAAATTCTCTCGGAACATTTTTCTGTTCAATCGATAAATGATGAGGTATGAATTTTTTCTATTGGACTGAGAAAAAAATACAAAACTGCGATGCGGAGGATCTTCCTATTAAAATTAAGAGTTTAAGGTGTCTAGCAACCCATTTTTCCGTGTCACTTGTAAAAAAAAAATAATCGATTTTTTTGACCCACCCTAGTGTATAACCATTGATTTTTAATAATCTATGACTAGACTACCGAAATATACATGTGCGGAAAACTTTTAAATATCTCGACCATCTCCATTATGACATAAAATATTATAAAATTATTTTTAATAAATCAGGATACTCGTTTTGCACAGTGCCACATTTGAGAGGAGGTTTTGGGGTTTAACTAATCCCTAACAAATAAAATTAATTAGTACAGTCATGAGTAAAGCAGTTCAACTTCAAGTTGGCCCAATGGCCACATCATAAAATATTTCGTAGCAACTTTTTTAGTGATTTGTAATAAATATAAAAAACGTGTGCTTTTATAATTAATTTTATTTATTTAAAAAAAGTAACAAAAATACAAAAAACTTGGTGGGATGTTTGCGAATGTTGATTTTCACTAACAATCGAAACAAGTAAGTGACTTATTAGACAGGAAACATCTATATATTTCGACTTTACTTTCATGTTGGAAAAGCTGCTTTCTCAAAGGTACGTGCTTTCTAGCATTGAGCCCATTCTCTCTCTCTCTCTCTTTCTCTCGAGTCGTATACTTTATGACCAAAGTGTCGTGATCTTATGGTTTCCATTTAAGTTGTGATTTGGGCAATCTTTCTCCATTTATCCCTGTCTGAGGTATTCCTGATGTTTTCGTGAAAAGGAGCACCGGTGAATTCCTTAACTTGGTCGATCCATCGTCTTGGGGAGCGTTCTCGAAGTCGTTTCCCTTCCAGCTTCCCCTGCACAACCAGTTTTTCCAGATCTTAGTCCTTCCTTGGCCCCTTATAAAGCCTAAATTTCGCAAGCTGTAATTGTAATCTCCTGGGAGTAACTTAAAAAAGTCCAATACACTAAACTCATGGACAAAATTAACGCAACATTCTGAATCATAAAAATTGCTATAATAAAAATTAATTTTAATTTTTTATGGACATATGGACATATGGAAAAAACGTATTTGAATACTTTAAAAGATAATTAGCTTCAATATTTCTTTATTAGATTGTAATTAAAATTATTCTTAACACTTAATAACAAAATTGTAAGGTTGAAAAACATAAATTATGGTATAAATAGGTCACTAGTGGCGTGTGTGCCACCTCTACTTCGGATCACAGCATTTATACGTCTAGGCATTTAAATTTTGGATGAAATCTTGATTAATGCATTTTCAAGTTCACTCAGGTTTATAGGTGCAGGTATTTGACGTTTAATATTTTTCTTGAGATGATCCCATAAATACTCGATCGGATTCAGATACAGGTTTTTTGGTGGGATACCAACTTGATTAAGGTAATCGAGTAACTTCCCAGCTAGGTGAGGTCAAGCGTTGTCTTGTAAAAATAGAAAATTTGGTTTCAAAAAGAAGCAAAAAGCATTACATGTTCTATTAAAATATTCTCATGATGATAATTAGCATTCATGGATCTCGTAGCGACAGGAACTAATTATGTGCGAGCGTCAAAGTATATGCCACCCCAGAACCTAACAGAGCCACAGCTGAATGGATCCATATTGCATGAAGCAAACCTCTTTCCTGATCTTCGCTAGACTCGTTTACGACCTGGATCTGAATCTGAATGTTTTAGGTTTACCCTGTGAACCATCTGTGAATACAACGTTTTTCCAATTATCCACAGACCAATTTTGATTATTTCGAGCAAAACTTTACCTGGAAATTCTGTTCTCTCTTGTAAGCAAGGGTGCAGCAGCGGCTGGTCTCCTACTGTTTAATCCAGCTTCATTTAACCGTCTTCTAACTGTTTTAAAAAAAATTGTGACATTACCGACAGCTTCCAGTTTGTGTCTGATCACAGAACTAGTTATAGTCCTGTTTTTTAAAGCGTATTGTCTAATAAAACGTTTATCTCGGTCGTTAGTGCATTGTTTTCGCCCTTGCACTCGCCTTCTAGAATAATTTCCTACCCCATTCAAGCGTCTTACCATACGACTTATTGTAGAACAATTTTTTCCTAACAAATTGGCAACATAACATTGACATTATCTCTCATCCAATAATACTGAGACCCGCTTCTTCTTCTTCTAGTGCAACTTTCTATCCATCGCCAGTGTTGTTTTATTTCTTTGTTGGTGTAGGGATGACTCGCTCGCATATATTTTCGTTCATAAGGCTTATTTATACGACAACTCAAGAAAGCCACAGGCACATTAGCTGTATCAACATCTTCGTAAAAAAGATCATATTTAAAGTTTAAAGGATTTTTTGTACAATTTATTCGATGAAAGAGGCGGTTAACAGATCTTCTTTCTTTGAAACCTTCATGGAAGCATTCAAATTAACACTATAAAGGTCTCAAATCGCTTTTCAAATGAAAAATCTACGAACATAATTCTTACATTGCAAATTGAATGATAAATATGATTATGATAAGCCAGTTTTATTTTTCATTAAGAACTATATTTTTTATCTGCAACTGTTTTAAATTTATTGCTTCAAAAACACAGCATTGCTTGTAATTATTCCTATGCATTAGATTTTTCTTCTCTTATTCTTTAATTCTTTAAGATTAGTATTGATACTTAATTCTGGTATTACCAAAAATTTATCTTTATTTATCGTTCTTTATGTCGTATTAGGATAGGGTACTGTCGGCTTACTCATATTGTATTAGGGTCACACCTTGCGGCTTTATGCCGAATCCTAAATACTAAGCGAAAAAACAAATAAGCATCTCGTCCTAATCTTGTAGTTAAGTTCTGTGCCGTCGCGACTGACAAAAATTTACCCCCACCACGCTTGTGTTGTTTTGTCAAAAAAAACATCTTTTCATCGCGGTTATATGTTAATTCTATGTTTCAGAATAAACGGAGCTTACACGGACTGGTTTAGCATTGAAAAAGGTGTAAGTCAGAGATGGGTGGCTTCGCCATGGCTTATACATGGACGATTGTTTAAAAGATTTGAAAGAGAGTGCGTATGGATTGAAAATGAATGATTTGATCGTCAAATGCCTTCTTTACGCCGATGATCAAGTCATATTAGCGTCATTTGAAGAGGAGTTGCAGGCGATGATTAATTATATGCATGATGCCCTGAAAATCAAAGGGATAAAAATAAATGTAAGCAAAACAAAAGTAATGGTTTTTTAAAGAGAAGAAAGCAAACTGTTAGGTTCTGATTAAGGGAGAAAGAGTGGAACAAGTAAATAAGTTTGTATACTTAGGTTCAAAGCATGACAAACTGTTTTTTTATTAAGGGAGAAAGAGTGAAACAAGTAAATGAATTTGTGTACCTGGGTTCAAAGTTTACGAGAGATGGAAAGTATGATAGTGACATTGAGCGAAGGGCGTTGGCAGGAAAACAAATGAATGGGGCACTGCGTAGCTTTATAAACACCCAGAAAGTGTCATAGTGCATAGAGGAGTGTTGGTTCCTACACTTATGTAAGGTAGTGAATGTTGGGTTTGGCAGAAGAAGCATGATAATAGGTTTAATGCTGTGGAGATGAGTAGTCTAAAAAGTATAGCCGCAGTGGCTCGGTTGGATAAAGTAAAGAATACGATGTTGTTTAAAAGAAGATGTGGTTACAAAGATAGATAAAGGAATGCTTAGATGGTTTGGACACGTAGAAAAGATGGATGAAGGAAGATTGACGAAACAAATTAATAAGGCGAGTTTGAATGGACGGAAATCGGTAGAGGTCGACCTCGGCAAACATATCTCGATCAGATCAACATTGTCTTAAAGAAAGGCCAAGTCAAGAGTACCAACAACCGACGAGCATGTACGAGAGCACTGATGAAAGTAGAGGAAGCAAAAGATGTGTGTAAAACCGTAGAAAGTGGAAGGAAGTGAAAATGGAAAAAAGTTCTTGTTTTTTAAAAGTGTCGTTTCTAGACATTTACCCATTTTTATTAATATTAATTATACCAAGAAAGTTCTTTATTGTTTATTAACGCACGACCAGTTTTCTTTTTAGCTAAATTAAGCAGCATCCACCGAACCAAAGTTAATATTTGATGAACGAACTAAATACTTTTTAATATTATTTAAATAAATTATCAATATTTATCTTAATTTTGGTCTCCGATTTTCCCAACTAGAAATAAGCGGTCATTTAAAATAAATTAACGCCAAAGAGGCAAGCACATTCGAAGGAGAGACGAAAGAAAGTCGGCGTGGCTTTAGCCACGGCGCGCATATTTTTAACTCGACTCGCGAGGATTCACCGATCCACCGAATCCGCTACTTCGTATTTCGCTTCGAGTTTACCGAGTTTCGAACTTTGGGTTTAGTTCACGTTGAGCTGTCGTAGGGTGCGTGTCGCTAGTTTGTAAATCGAGTCGGTTTTTGTGTAAACGCGTATCGCGCAGCCTGATTTTCACGGGTGCGAAATGATTTAACACACTTCCGAAGCGATTGGTGTTTAGTTTTTATTTATTATTTGGTGTTTTTTCTTTTAATTTGTTTTTTTCGTTTCACTTTGGAGGATATGCCTTGTGAAGATTGTTTAAACTGTGCTGAAAGTTTAGAGACGGTACGTAGATGTGTTTTGTCATATTATCGCCGATTGTTTCTTGAACCAGAAATATGTATGTTCATTAAAATCTATCTAAAAAAATTTAGACGAAATACCGTTTGTTTCTCGACGACATTTATCAACGTTTTTATCATAGAATTACGAATATTTAATTGGTTTTTTTTGTTAGTAACATTAAAAACTTCTAATAAGTTAAAATAAATTTCAAGGATTTTTACAATTATGAGATGTGTATATAAATAATATACCAATCTGACTTGAATATGTTTGAACGGTTTTTTAACTACAAAACTTTGATTTATTTTTTGTAAGGAGGTTGAAAAGCGAGGCGAAAATAATGAAATAAATTTAAAATCATTTTTGTTCATTAGATTTTTTAATAAAAACTTTTTCTGTAATACATTTAAGGGTATTTAGTAAGCTCAATAATTTATAAATCTAATAATACTGTTACATGTAGTCTTATAGAAAACATGTCAACTCGACATACAATTGACACATTTTGTTTTATAACGAATGAACAAATAATGTCAGCTGTACAAAAATTAACTATGTTGGGGCATGCATATTTCACAATTATTTTAAAAAAATTTCACAGCGGTTAGGAAACTTTTGATTAAAATAAACATTTTTAATTCACTAATTTTATTTCATATTTTACTCATTAAATCATAAAGTTGGTGCTGTTTTTTAATTTTTTTAACTATTTACTTTAATAATGATTGAGAAATCGTAAATTATTATACATTTTAATTTTGTTTTTTCGCCCAAGCTTGAACACCCAAAAGTTTATCCATCAACTTTAAATAATTTAATGAAATAATCGATTTATAATAAATGAATGATTCAGATTTGCATTTATTAAAAAAATTAATTTATTATTTTTATTAAAGAAAATTGATTCCTCCAAATAAAAAGAAAATATGTTTCTTTAAATTTTTCTTAATTACGCTGCGAGATAAAAAAATCTAAATGGGGCAAAAAAAGTTCCTTAGTATCTCTGGAAATCGGAGACAATGTTAGTAAAACCATTTTTTCAAATTTTAGGCTCTAGTAGTTACACTAAATCAGTTGCGTAGGTCCTCGCGCCCGGGGCACAATACATTCTAGCGCCCCCCCCCATTCGAAAACCATATAATATGAAATTTAAAATATACTAGCAAATTAATAAATAAATAAAGTCATAGGCTCAAGCTCGGCTTTAAATTTGAGACAAACAATGTAGTTAAGCAAACCAGACTAGATTTTGAAATGTATCTGATTATCTAGAATTAGTTCAAAAGATACCTATTATTTATTTTACGTATTTATAAAGAAATATTTTAAAAACACGTAGTTTTAAAACAAAAAAAAAGTAAATATTTATTATCTCGACGGAGATACATATATTTTATAATAATATGATTATAATACATTAATAAAACTAATTACTATGCATAAATTTTCCTTGCATTTGATACAGAAAATGTATCATTATTATCATCAAAGTTGATTATTTTAAATTTTTCTCTTTCTGCACTTAAAATGCTCGATCACTTACGCGATCTTGTCCTATCGTTGATCGTAGATATGTCAAAATTATTTTTAATTTGCTGAATGAACGTTCGCAGCTAGCAATTGATACTGAGATAGCCAGAAGTATTTGAAGGTTTGGAAAAACATCTTCTTCATACGAGATTAAAATAGTAAGAAATTCTGATGAAGTTTTAGGTTCAATTTCTTCATTTTGCTGTCATATATTTCGATAAAGAGTTCTATTTCATTGAAATCTGTATTAAAAAATGCATCCAAATTTTTTTCAAGGTCGTTATCAACATTATCCTTGTTTAATAAATCCTCAACATACATACACACATATAGTCACGCCTTTTTCCCGTAGGGGTAGACAGAGACCACTTCCTTCCACTTGATACGGTTCTTACACACATCTTTTGCTTCTTCTACTTTCATCAGGGCTCCCATGCATGCTCTTAGGTTGTTGGTACTCTTGACCTGGCCTTTCTTCAAAACAATGTTGATCTCATCAAGATATGTTCGCCGAGGTCGACCTCTACCGACTTGTCCATTCACACTCTCATTATAAATTTGTTTCGTCAATCTTCCTTCATCCATCCTTTCTACGTGCCCAAACCCTCTAAGCATTCATTTATCTATCTTTGGAACCACATCTTCTTTCACACCACAGCGTTCTCTTCTCACTATTTTTTACTTTATCCGACCGAGTCACTCCGGCTATACTTCTCAGACTACTTACTTATCTCCGCAGCATTAATCCTATTTTCATGCTTCTTCTGCCAAACCCAACATTCACTACCATACCTAAGTGTAGGAACCAACACTCCTCTATGCACGGCCAGACGTGCCTTTTTTGACACTTTCTGGCTGTTCATAAAGCTATGCAGTGCCCCATTCATCTGTTTCCTTCCAACACCGTTCGCTCAATGTCACTGTCATACTTTCCATCTCTCGTAAACTTTGAACCCAAGTACACAAATTCATCCACTTGTTCCACTCTTTCTTCCTCAATCGAAACTTCACAGTTTGTCATGTCATTTTCAACGTCTAGTAGTAATTCAAATTTGAAATTAAGGTTACTTAATCGTGTAAATCGTGTACATATTCCTTGTTGGAGATGATCAAGAACGCTTTTCATAACGCGAGAAATTTCACTTTCTGCGGAAAGACCAACATCTCTAGCCAATTTTGCGGCGTCTTCTTGCACGTATTTTTGTATCAATATCCTATTTTTTACCACATATTTTTTTATCAGACAAATCAAGACAGGAGATAATTTATGTAACTACAAAGCGTGGATGCCATAAGATAGTGCTGATAGACACAGGTCGAGCCAGTAGTAAAGACGTGCTATTTCTATTATTAATATATTATTACAGTTTGATTTAGACTATTAGTTTTCCTTTTTTTTCTTTTTATTTACGTTTTAACATTTATTATATTACACTGGCACTAAATTTAAAATATATTTTACAGTAATCAATTATAATAAAAATAAAAATTATCCAGCTATCGTTGTTTTAGCGCCCCTATGTAAGTAGCGCCCGGGGCATGACGCCCCCCCTCGCTAAGCCACTGCACTAAATTTATACATTAAGAAGAATCCAACTCGTTTACGTATTTTTTTAATTAGCGGTATGTAGTAATATTTTATTTTTATTTTATTTACATAAAAATAAATTCTTATCTCTTTAATTTTTGGGTATTTCGTGTAACCCAGATTTTTGGAAGGATATTATTTGTGGAAACTATCACAACTCGGGAAGTTTTATTAAAACGTTATGCAAGAATGACATTTCCTGTAAATTAATCTCGAATGCGTCGTTCTAACCGACTAATAAGGATTTAATTATATTTGTAAGTTTAAAATAAGTTGTAGGTGTTGCGAAAATGGGCACACTAAATTTAAAGGTGATCTTCAACTTGAATAACATTTTATGATCGATATTAATAAACTTTGTAATCGAACTAGTAAAAATTAAAAAATATCAAGCTTGACTTGATAATTAATTAGAAAATTTTACCAAATCCACGATTTTAACCATGTTTACAAATTGCACCTTATATAAGCAATTAAAAGATTAGTAACAATTGTGATTGTACACAAATTTCATTATAAATTTTATAACTACAGTACCTACATATGTTTAAAAATAAGATTTCCTTCTAAATGTCTATGTAATATACGACTGTTATAAATCAAAATTTCAGTTCAAAAATTGCACCTTCTTTTATCATCGTAAAATAAATGTTGATCTTTAAAAAATTTTAACTCGCACTTTATTCAAAGTCAATAAGTATACTGTACATTATAGTAAAATCTTAACTAACTTTATGATGAATTTGTTCCTAAAGTCATTTTAAACAAGATATTCAGATTAGTTAGACTAAAATTTCCCGCAGCATTTGTATAGGTTTAAGTTTGTACGTAGTTAATTGTTGGCTTTCACTATTCAAATCATTTAAATAATATTTTACTTGGTAAAATTCTTTGTTTAAATGATCCTTGTATATATATATATATATATATTTAATTAAGCCATTAACACTAACATTTCTAACCTTAAATTCCTCGTGTATCTTACTTATTGGAATGGGAATGTGTTTAGTATTAAGTTGCAGTTATGCGCAACAAATGAATATTTATCGAGTTATTAAGGTCAAGGCTTTGAGTGAATCTATCAGTTTACGAAACTTTTATGTTCCAAACTAAAATTAAGTGTTTATTAAATTGCACCTTCTTTTATCATCGAAAAATAAATGGTGATCTTTAAAAGATTTTCCCTACAACCCGAGAGTTTCTGGGTGTTGTGCTTTACGCATCAGATATGTTCTTCTGTCATGACAATGCTATGCCATTAAAAACATAACTTGTAAAAAACACCAAGTCGCGCAACTCGGTTCTCCTACCGTAAAAACTTGTGAGATCCATGTAATGCCAAGTCGGTTAATTTATTCAGTCCCTACTTTAGGGTCCTTCTGTCTTAAGTTATGTCGTGATTAGCTAACCTAACAACATCTTATAGTGACCATATCAATATCTTTTGCTTTAAATTAATAGATTGACTTGGCCATAGCAAGAAAACACAATGTATCTCACAAGTAATACATATTATATTAAATTAGATTGTTTAGTGCGATTGCCAAATCAATCTATTTAAAACATAAAAGATGTTTGATTTTGATATGGTCACTATAAGATGTTGTTAGATTAGCTAATTACGTAATAACTTAAGACAAAAGGACCCGGACTTCGTATTACATGGATCTCACAACTTTTTACGGTAGAAGAACTGAGTTGCGAGACTTGGTGTTTTTTACAAGTTATGTTGTTGATGGCATCTCATTTCTTTTTGTAAATATTTCTACTTTTTTTTCTTTATTATACATACACAGGTACACTGATTCATTCACTGCAAATGTAATTTTATAATCCTATATATTTATATGGTATTACAAAGTTATTTATGCAGTTGGTGTATCTAGAACACTGTACCGAAATCGCGAAATATTTTGGTTTTTACTTGATTTATACACTAAACACTAATTGTATTCTCAATTTGAAGTTTCTATGTCTGCTAGAAGTGCCTTAAAGTTTTTATTATTGGTCAGTTAGTGATTGATACAATTAAGAAACTTCGACTAGTTGTTATTATTAAACTACTGGTTCAAATTAAATGAAATTTAAAAAATATCGTGTTTATACAATGCCTGATTCTTCTTTTTCTTTAGGTGCCCTGTCCTCCTCGGACGTTGGCAATCATCAGCGCTATCTGAACCTTGTCTACAGCTGGGCAGAACAATGTTGTAGTGCTCACTCCATACCATTGTCTTACGTTTTTTAGCCAGGAGATCTTTCTTCTACCCGGGCCTCTTCGTCCTTCGATCTTCCCTTCTATAATAAGCTTTAAAAGTCGATACTTGTCATTCCTTAAGATGTGACCAAAATACCCCAGTTTGCGCTTTTTTAGTGTAAACAGAACTTTCAGCTGCTTGTCGAGGCGTTGAGGTACCTCGGTGTTACGCACTCTTTCTACCCAGGAGATTCTTAATTGCTTCTGTACGTCCACATTTCAAAGGCCTTCAATTTTTTGCACATCGCATCTGTCAGTCCAAGCTTCCATTCCATAAAACAGTAAACTGAACACGTAACAGCGAAGCATTCAGACGCGCAGAGGCTAGCTTAAATTTCTGCTGCAAAGTACCTTACGCATCTTCAGGAACGAAGCACAAGCTTGTTCTATTCTGGCACGAATCTCCTGCCTGCTTGTTTACTGAAAATTCAGGCTTCCAGTTTTATTTACAACGAAGTTATAGAGGGGTCGAAAATGGCCTGAACTGCTTCGAGAAAAGGATGTACGGCTTTGCCGCTTTTTTGCTCGACTTGGCAGATTCATATTTTAAGTAGTATTGCTTGAATCCATTTCCATAGATAATACTATCATGTTTCAGGCAATAAAAGAAGAAAGATAGCTGTTAGGTATATTCGATTCTTCGCGCATCTAAAATGGGAATGTATATTTATTTATTTTACACTTTGTCATAAATCATACTAATAAACTTGCAAATTAACTTAAATTCCAAGTACCCGGATTGTATTTTGTTGGTAAGCGTCTACCTCATTTAAATAATTAGGCAATGGAGTAAAATATAAAGGTACCGGCTAGATTAACCGATGCTGATATGTTTTCAAAAAAAGCGGAGAAATTTCTCACTGTCACCCACACACCGAACAATGGGAGTTTCTAGATAACGTTTTTGGTGTGAATAATAATGTAACGTTTGGTAGGATAACGGATGTAAAAATTATGTACTGAATTTCAGTAATGATCACAATTTTTGTTTTTTAGTTATGAGCGTTTCAGGTGACAATCGTTTTGTTATTCTTTAGTTACTCAACTTTTATTTATTTTTTATTTTATTTATTGTATCTTTCGAATAAAAAAAACCTACCTACGTTTAGTTAAGAAGTTCAAAGCGAAATATCGATTTTAAAATTCCACCTTTGGTGGCCCATACATCGACAACGAAGCATGTTTTCATCAAATACTAGTATTACATATTCTTAACATAAGTATAAAATTACTGGCGAGAAAGTTATTGTTATTGTTCTAAAAGCGTGGGGTGCTTTCATTTCGAAACGCAGAGTTAGTTTAAAAATGTCATACAAAGTACCCAACGCTTTTAGAACAGTGACATTAATTTTCTCGACAGTAATTTTGTTTCTACGTTAGGAATTATTTTTTACTTTGATTAACTCCAAAAGCGTGTTTTTTAGTTTTTTTCACTATAATTTATTTTTCGCTTTTTAGTTCGATTTGTTTTACTCACTAAAAAATTATGTATTAAATGGTAAAAGCGAAAAAGAATGCATCTGCCGGGAATCGAACAAATTTATGAATCCTAGCGAAAGTAATCAGGATAATCAGATATTTTGATCAAGTTATTGCATTGTCGTCGGTCTTTGACAAGTGCGCATAGTTTAAATTAAATCTGATTGCTTGAAGTAGGGCAAAATCGAGGACAAAGAGTCAGTTACAAACATACAAGCAAACAAACAAGATACAGGTGAAACTAATAAAAGCATGTTAAAAATTTAATAAGCTCACGCTTTTTGTAATATTAGAGAGATATTGCAGCACCCAATAACATCAGCACTAATAAAGTCGACGTTATTTTGATATGTACGCAGGCGCAGTGTGAATCTGAAATACGGACAACTTTATTAAAATACGAGCCTGCCTTTATTAGTGGACGTTTACAGGCGAAGATAAAGTTAGGTTAATGTTTCTTTATTTTCTTTTAGGACTAGATCGGGCTTGATCTGTGGATATAACAAATTTGATATTTTCGAAAGTGGTCTGTTGAAGAGTTCAAGTTGTAAAAGTTTTTTGGCAAATCGAAAAAAAGTATGGAGAGAGAAAAATCCAAGAGACTGAGATTCAGTTATGATGATGATATTTTTTTACTCGGGGAGATAATTGCCCTCAACCCACTAAGTTACCCCGCAGGATGGGAGATAATTCAAGAGGATATGGAAACATCCCATCAAATAGGAAAACAATATCTAACGATTCAAACTAAAACAATACAATAACAACAAAAAAACAATATAAAATGATTCAAAATTCAAACGTAAACATTCAACCACCCAGAATGATGTCTAATTAATTAAGGTTGTTATGATTGTTATGAAAATAAACTCCGGTGTCATAAAGGGACGAACAGACGATACTTGCAATATCTCTGTTTTAATCACAGTATAGTGCCGGTCACTATTAAAATAAAGTCGCCTTTAATACTGCCCGGCGTTATTGCATTATCTCTCTATTACGTGGTGCAAATGAAGCAAGTATTTTATCGAGCCCTAACGATTAACAATGATTATTTTATTCATATTAATTGTTAGTAAATTGATAACTTAATCTACTTTTATTGTCATTATAATCGAACTGTGTTGAGTTTCTTTTAACGAATCGAAAAAGCAAACAATTTGCACCGGTTTTCAGAAAAGTTTCAGTATTGAAAAGTATTGAACGTCCCCACTTAACCTTTAATAGAAGCGCTTCTCCACTGTCGGATTGAACCGAATCTTGTAAATATTTTTTAACCAAATATTTATCTATCAGAAAATGTGTTGTAATTGAAAGTAAATAAATGATATTTGTCTTTTCGACAGTGACACAATAATAAAAACTGCACGTATTTATGTTTTGTTAAACGGGGTTTGTGTTTTAATGTAGTTTCGGTTTTGTCATTTTAAAATTATGATGTTTTTCTCCTTATTCATTTTGCCATTTACTCCTTTTTAAAGTTATAGTTGAAATCTGAAATATTTTTTTCCATACTGTTACGAAATTAATTTTTTCTTGGGTTCCGTGATTTAAATTCTCGATACAGTAACAAAACAATGTTTATTCCAATACTTTTACACAATAAACTTAACTTTTACAAATCACTTAGATACAACTTAGATATTCAACTAATTACAACTTTTACATCTATTTAAATTTCATACCTCATAAACACTTTTTAAAACTGTCTTTTTTTTACGACCGGTGTCCTTTTTATATTTCTAAATCATAATTCCAGACTATTTCGCGAAAGCGACAGAACCATCTCGAAGTCTCTAGACGCGGTGAGAGTTTATTAGACGGAGGCCGACAAAGCGCTTCATTAGTATGCACCCTAGTTGTGGTCGATTCTCGGACGCCGACGAATAACAGGACCGGGTTATAACAATACTTATATATCCGTATTATTATTATATCTATATACAGAGTGAGTATTTAAGTATAGAACGCCTCAATTATTACGGAAACGATTTTTACAAAT
This sequence comes from Agelastica alni, assembly GCA_950111635.1. NCBI lineage: Eukaryota > Metazoa > Arthropoda > Insecta > Coleoptera > Chrysomelidae > Agelastica > Agelastica alni. The sequence goes on from OX467716.1 coordinate 25,473,515, forward strand.
TTTGGATGGTGTGGGTTCTGCGATATGGCCAAACCTTTGGTGGTATTCACATTGTTGTCAGATCTTTCGTTTTTTTGTAAAAATAACGAACTTTGTTATTATAAATTAAATTTTTTAAAGTGAAACCTTTTTAGGCGTCTTGAGAGTGAAATTTCAAGGTCGCGTCACGGTAATACCGTCATGGCAATATAATAATATTAGCGTTATGAGGCCGTCACGATTTTGGATTTTAAAAGACGGAGAGAGCTGCCCATTTAAATCGCCAGCGAGAAAGAGACAATAATAGTAATAAATACCATTTATTTTAGGTGGTGGTTTAAATGTCAATTTCGCATCTGATAATTCATTACCTTTAATTAATTTTTTAACACGCAAACTTTGGTCTGCTAATAAAAATATCCCCGTGAAATTCTCGACAGAAAACCGACATACGCGACAAAAATATTGAAAATTGAAGAATAATATAATATGTATATTATAAAATAATCTCACCGTCGTTTACCATAATAAACAATTATTTGACGAAATAAATTACGCAACAAAATTAATAAAAAAAAGACATTATATTTTTATTACCAAAACAACTTTTAGTCACTAATGATTTCCATGAAGGGGAGCAATAGAGTCTATTAATTTTGGTAATAGTGAATATTTTACTAAAGATTTCCATGAAGGGGAGCAAATAATGTCTATTAATTTTAATAATAGTGGTGTAAAAAAACATCAACAATATAATATTGCTCAGAACGATAAATACTAGATTATCGATAATAACCTAACCTAACCTAAACTAAATTATTAAATTCTGATTGCCACCCTTCGAATAACCCAACAAAATTTGATCGTTGCGCCATCTTTGGTAACTTTTTAAACTGTTAGTTAGGATTTATCGATTATTGATATCGATAATCTATTTGTACATGCGTAGTAATATGATTTTTGTAATTTCACCTGTTTATCTGACACAAGTCTGTGTTTTTGAGGTTATTTGCGTTATTTTTATTAACTAAATTAGTGAAAATGCCTCTTCAATTTATACGATCACAAAAGGGTCATAATCTATTATTATTTGAAAAGATGACGTATTGTAAGAAGCGTACCAACAAAAATGATATTTCCTGGCGGTGCAATGTTGATCCAAAGTGTCATACTATCATACATTCAGAAACTGAGAGCAAAAATGGTTCGGGGATATTTGGTGGCGGGAATATTTTGTCCAAGGATATTTTGTCGGGGATATTTTGTCAAATAGTGTAAATATTAAACTAAGAAATAAGAATATAAATTTTAATTTATGTTGAATTTTTTTATACAAATCTTTTCAATACTATGCCTCAATCCTTTGAATACCTACAATATCACACTTTAATTTTTATCACAGTCTTTAATTTTTATCTCTGACTATTGATTTGAAAATCTTATAGATTTTTATTAATCTTGCCAAAGAAGTTTTACTTCGGACACGCGTACTTTGTACTCACGCTCTTTTTTTGAAGTGATAACTTTTTATGACACGCTGTGAACTTTTTTTGTAATGGGTAAAAAATGCTAAACTCGCGTCAGGACACGTGGCCTGATCGAAAATTCATAAGACGGATGTATTTTACTGGAGCAATATAAAATGCGACTTTTCTTGACTGGTAACTTGGCAACCTTATTCAACAAACTGACAAATTCAAGTACATTTTTTATGTCATTTTGACAAATTAATTTAGTAGCTAAATTCAAAATGTAAGTGCTTTTCATTAGTTTATTGATTAAGTTCTGCTTTTGCTGCATTAAAATGGTCCAAGGAGAGGTGTCGTTTTTAGCAGATGTTATGGACACCATAGCGTGTCTTAATGACTCTAATGGTTCTCCCCTCGACAAAATTTTAGATCAAATAATTTATCAGTGCAAGAAGCCGTTAAAAAATGCATCAATTTGTGTTAAAAAAACATTAAAAACTGGACTGAAAGCTGGTTTGATCAAAGAGAACGGGGGAAGGTTTAAATTAGGTTTTGGTTTGCCGATAACGGAGGCTCGAAGACGAAGAAAAAATAGAAGCAGAAGCCGTAGACGACGTAGCCAAAAGCGACACAACCGAAAACGAGGTAGCCGAAAACGAAAAAGTCGAGGTAGGAAGAAAAGCGCCATATCGAAAGAAGATCAAGCAAAAAGCGGAAGAAAGAAATCGAAAACATTCAAATCTGGTACTGATGTTTAATATATGATTTATAATAAAGCGTTAATAAAAATAATGCATTATTCATAAACTATGGAAATCTGGAGAAATTATTTTTCAGATTAAAAATAATATTTTCACGCGCGTTAATACTTAAGTTTTTACTTCTGCCGGCACTCCCAGAGTGCAACCCGTAAAATTTTTTTTATTTAGTTAATGTAGAAATTATTATAAAAAATTGTTTATTACTATTTTAGTCGGTATACCTAGGCGTTTATAAAATTTATATTTAACAAATAACAACACACTACCTAATGTTAAAAAAAGGGGACAAAAAATACCATCAAATATAGAGGAATAAACCTAAACACTGCTCTAAAACTAACAACGCAAGTAATTACGAACAAAATCGACAATCTTACATCATTGGCGGACGAACAACAGGGATTCCAGTCGGGAAGATCTTGTACAGACGCCGTTTGTATGTTTTGTCGATTTAACTAGAGCATTTGACCGTGTCCAGCTAAAAGACATCCTGCATCACCTTTACAACAGGCAAATCCCATACAATCTCACCAAAACCATAGAGAACATATACACAAACAATAAAATACGAGCACAAATGGAAGGAGACCTCACAGAATACCAGCGGGTAGCGTTATTCGCCGGGACTGAGTCGTACCCTTTTCAATTCAATAATAAAAGAAATTATTCGAAGTAGACTAAAGGGATACAAAATGGGGGATGCAGAAATCAAAATAGTGTGTTATGCTGACGATGCCGCTCTCATTGCAGAAAATGAAGATGACTTAGAAAGGTTATTACACTTATTCAACCTAACAGCCAAGTCTCTAAACATGGAAATATCAGCGACCAAAACAAAGTGCTTAACAACATTAAAAACCACTCTAAGATGCAGACTTATACTTGACGGTAAAGTAATCAAACATAAAATGAAATTTAACTACCTTGGCATAGAACTTTCCGGCTTTAGTGATATTGAAGCAAGAGATCAAGCAACAAAAGCAATTAGAATAGCTGGCTGCCTGAATACAATATGGTGCAATAAGAGTACGGGAACGGACACTAAATCGAGGACCTACAAAACCGTCGTAAGACCGGTGATGACATATACCGCAGAAACCAGGCCAGAAACAGCGAAAACCAAAAGACTCCTAGAGACAGCTGAGATGAAGATACTCCGTAGGATCACCGGAAAGACACTGCTGGATAGAGAGAGAAGCGAGAAAATCAGAACAGCCTGTAAGGTCAAGAACATAAATGACTGGGTAGCAAACAGGAAGAAGGAATGGAACGAACACATAGGCAGAACGGACAACCGCGGACTTGCGAGAATTGCCCGCGACAAGTTCCCATTGGAAACGATGGAGCGACAGCTTCACGCAAGTGGACAATAATTAAACAGGCAACTCGCCTAAAATCAAGAATGAAGAAGAAGAAAAAATATTAATAATTGTTATTAATGAATTATTAAGATATCTTTAGTTTAAAAAAAAACCAGTAACGCTGAACTGGCACCTCTCAACTTTGGAAAATCACCCTCTTCAGTTTCTTCTAATTTTGAGATAAATTTGCGATAGTGGGACTTTAAATGTCTAATCCGGTTCTGTACGTAAGTCGGTACGAATCTCCTTTATGAGTATAAGTACACACGCACGTACCGGTTTCGCAATTAAATTTATTTATGTATAAACAAAGTCCAAGATCAAGTCCAAGTTAACATCGTCGGCGCACAAAAGTAATTAATATGAAATTGCGACGCGGTCGACCTTTTATTACAACATCAGGTTTTCTCATCGGGATTCTCTCTTCCTTGCCTCGCTTAACCAGAACGAGATTCTCGTATTTAGGCGATCGAAAGGAAAAAAATAAAACGAGAAACTTTCACACCTGGATAAATACCGACGTCAAACCGGACTAAAAGAAAATGGATTTACATATTTTCTTTTACGCGCAATTTGCGGTATAAAAAAATTTGAAAAAAAACTGTTAACGATTCATATTTTCGCCCGATATTTATCCGCGTATTAATTAAAATTTTGAAAGACAAAAAATGGCATATTCCCGCGTTTCATCATCTTTATATAGTCCAGTCAAAAAGACTGTGAAATTTGGTTTTTGGCAGATATGGCTGAAACTATATGAAAATAATCAGAAAAACGCGTACAAAACTGTGGGTAAAGTTAAAAAGTAAAAAGTGAAAAAATTTAAAAACTACCCCGAATTACGATTTTTGGGTTATATTTTAAAAATATCAAAAAGGGTTTCAAATAAAAGTTGTAGAGCATAAAATTTTAGGCTTACCTCTTTCAGACCATTTTTTCCCTAAAACGCACCCTTTTACCACTACGACGGTTCAGAGTAATAAAAAAAAAGAAAATTCAATAAAAAGTATAAAAATTGGGCTTTTTTAATTTCACCTATTAAATTTTAATGGAAGGGATGTAAAAAAAATAAAATTTTCCTCTATCATCGTTTGTAACTTTTTTAAGAAAATAAAAAAAAAATTAAAAAAGCCCAATTTTTATATTTTTTATTGAATTTTCTTTTTTTTATTACTCTGAACCATCGTAGGGGTAAAAGGGTGCGTTTTAGGGAAAAAATGGTCTGAGAGAGGTAGGGCCAACATTTTATGCTCTACAACTTTTATTTCAAACCCTTTTTGATATTTTCAAAATATAACCCAAAAATCGTATTTCGGGGTAGTTTTTAATTATTTTTTTCCGCCTTCCAGGGGGTTGAGAATTTTTTACTTTACACACAGTTTTGTACGCGTTTTTCTAATTATTTTCATATATTTTCAGCCATATCTGCCAAAAACCCGATTTCACGGTCTTTTTGACTGGACTAATAAAATAATTCTTTGGGTCGACTTTAAAATTATCCCAATTCATTATTATTTTGTGCGGTATAATTACAGCGAATGTTATCGTGCAATAAATCAAAAAGCATTCGAAGAATCATCAAAGTATCCGCTTCCGACATACGAACGATGTCTAGCCGAAACGTCTGTCTTATAAAGATAATTTTTCACATGATAAATATCCTTTGCAAAGCTAATTTTAAATACTGCACGTAATTCTAAACCATTCAGAGTTAAAACTAGTACGTGATTCAGATACTGCAGCTTGGTAAATGGTTAATTTTTTTTATTTATATTTTTTTATTGAAAAATCGTGTAATGTGTCTCGATTTAAAATGAGTGAAATAGCATATCAACGAGAATCGACAAAAGCATGTTGTAAGCAAACGTGCATGAAAAAAATATGGTGTACATAGAAAGTCCGCCTATTGCAAAAACCGGCTCTTTTGATCTTCCCCTTTGAACAAACAATCCTCAAGTGTCACCGCGCAGGTTAAATTTTTTTTTTTAATTTTTATATTTTCTGTCAATTTAAAAATTATTGATATTTAAATTTAATTTGGTATTATATACTATGCATTTATTTTTAGTATACATTTTCTTTATTACATTGGAACGTTATGAGTGGTAGTTACATTGACTCAAACAAAATTGACGGCGATGTGGTTCGCCAACCGTCACGTCTTATTTCCCATGGGGACGAAAAGTGAACTGCACATAGTCACTTTGCTATTTTGAATGTTAGAGAATTAAATGTTAAAATTGAATAGTATACGAGATTATGAGCGAAAAACAACTTTGTGAAAAGGATGCGACACCACTACGCATGAGACCTATACAAACAATAAATATAAAAATGATTACCTAATTACCATGATCACCTTGGTTATTACCATGATGGACCTATGAACTCATAAGAGGAAACGGATGGCTGTCTTCAGTGATGCACGTCCACAATTCTCGATCTTCGGCGTCTCTTTTAGAAGCTTTTCCAGCTACTTTGACGATTGGTCTCATTGGTGACCGACCTGCAGATCTTTTAAAATCTTTTGGACACCAGTTGATTCCACGAGCTTTTCGTCTTTGAATCTGGCCCACCATCTTTGCTCTTATATAGTGTTTCGATTATATCTTTGATTCCACTTCTTTCTGTGATAATTTCACTTTCTGTTTTTTCATAAAGTTATAATATTGGTATTGATTTTTACGGCACAAATCACCTAACATTAAAAACAGTGAAAATTTTATGTATATAATTGGATAATGGATAATGTAGCAAGACACTATTATAAAACTAGCAAAAGTGTGTCTTTACATTGAAGATATTTACTAATAAAAGTTAAGATTTGGTGTTTAAGAGTCCCTGACTTTTTTTTTCAAAATACAACACGATCATCATCTAACCATATACTGTATAGAAAGAAAGTATTACCTTTGGTCTACAGTACAAAAGTTGTTTGTAAATGAGCCTCAGCTAATAATTAACAGCAATATTTTTCCTTTTATGTTTTCCTACTTGATTTCCATCCGTACAGAAACTACATTTTTATATTTTTTAAATACGTCTTTCTCTAACAGATTATTTTAATTAATATTTTATCAAAAAATATTTATTCTGATGATAAAATCGGTCGCGTACGAAACGTACCATCGAAATGTTTCTGACACACCGCCATATCGTCTACCAAGAACAAAAATTCACTAAAAACCCCCCGGGTAAACGAAAATCATGTAGACGTAAGACTTGCTCTTGAATTTTAAATTTATCATTTACTGTACCGTTTACAGCGTACGCCATCTACATAAAATACGAATTTATTTATTTAGTCCGCACAACTTTATATTATAAACACGCTTTAAGCAATAAACAAAATAATTTTCATCCTCGGGGTCTTTAAATCCGCGCGTGTGAATAAAATTTCGTAAATCACAATTTACATAAATGTGCTGGATTCAAAATTTCCGTTCTTATTTTAAAACTAATATTTATGTTTAACTCGTAAAAATTCGTAATAACATAACATAACATTCGTAACATTAATTAAAGCTAGTTTTTAAATAAATATAAAAATTTAGATTCCAGAAATTAATATTAGTAATTTTGTTTTTGTACGTTATCGTGCCGATTAACAAAGAAAAAGGTTCGCAGCAGGACTGTAAGAACTACTGGGTATTAGTTTACTCAGCATAGTCGGAAAACTGTATGCAAAGATATTGATTAAAAGAGTAATCAGTAAAACTGAGAACATGATATGGGATGTGCAAGCAGGATTTAGAAGAGGAAGGAGATGTATGGATCAGGTTATAGTCAAAAACATTTTGGCTAGAAGTCGGAAGTAAAAGAAGATGTGGTTACAAATATAAATAAAGGAATGCTTAGATGGTTTAGACACGTAAAAAGGATGAATGAAGGAAGATTGACGAAACAAATTTATAAGGCGAGTGCGAATGGACAAGTCGGTAAAATCGACCTCGGCGAACATTTCTCGATCAGATCAACATTGTTTTGAAGAAAGGCCCCAAGTCAAGAGTACCAACAACCGACGAACATGTATGAGAGCACTGATAAAAGTAGAGAAAGCAAAAGATGTGTGTAAGAACCGTAGCGGAAGTGGAAGAAAGTGGTCTCTGCCTACCTTCTACGGAAAAAAGGCGTGACTATATGTATGTATGTATGTTTTTGTACACAATTATTTTTTTAACTCATAAAAATTCGTAATAAAAAGCAATATCAGTTTTTAAATATAATAATTAAATGAATACATTTAATTTTCAAAAATAAATATTTTAAAAAATTTCATAACTCGTTGGTTGTACTTTACATTTATATTTATAATTTTTTCAAGTTTTCTTTATTTCCTGTTACACAGAATTATTGTTCTTTACATAAATCATGAAGCACTATTCATATATTTGAAATTTCTGGTCGTTTTGCAATCGCATGACAAAATGTAATGAAATATCTCGAACCCCCTTTTTTTTTATTCGTCTGCAAATGTCATCGATAATGGCTGCGTAAATAATGCGTCCCCAAAAATTCGTGTGTAAAAACTAGTAAAATATGTATAAAAATAAATAACCTGACAGCTATAATATTCCCGTTTTTCGAATAATAATGATAAATTTAGCTGATCGTGCGACTGTATCTACCGTTCGTAATTTGTGTGAAAACGATTTTAGCAACACGAGAACGTAGCTATCGCTATTTTTGACATTTGTATGAGAAATCACAGTTATTTTCAAAATTCGCGCACCGTGAAATCGCGCCCCTTGTTTACTTGGTATAAATAACACTTAGATACACAAATTTCGTTGACTATGATCTTACTAACTATTGCCTTCCGAATCCAAAAATGACCCCAGTTTTGGTCTGCACGTCTAATTTTAAAGCTACAACGTACCCTCTCTTTGCCCTTTCTTGCTACGTTCTTTTACCAATCTGCAAACGTACATAATAGCTTATCTCAAAGTGTTAAAGTGAACAATCTTGCCTAGTGCTTCATCAACAGTCAGCTATCATTGTATATCCCGTCCAGACTGATAGGTGCATCCAAAATCTTGGTTAAATCGCTTTGCAGAAAGTGCACCTTGATGCTGGTGCTGCTAACACATTTTGAAGCTTTTCAGGAGTCTTTGAAGACAAGTTGTCAACAAGTAGCTAATATAGAAGGTTTAAATTATCAGGTTTGAGCTCAGATTTTAGCAACCAATTCTACTGCACCTAATGCTCCTCACGAGCTCTGCTTTCCCACATAAATGAGAGGTAGTCTTAAGCATGTTTCGGCATTAAGAGGTGTAGGTATCTTCCTCTAATAGCATCAAGCATTTTTTGCGGAGGTTGGGATCTTCGAGAACGCGACTGGTTTCAGGTTTCTGGTTAATGGTAACGCAAATGTCTGCGAAAAAACTCGTGCCCATCGTGACCATTCTCGGTTGGGCGATTACTTAAAACTATCTAAGAGGTTATCTTTGGCTATCATTAGAAACCGGCTAGTTACTTCCCTTATAAGAGATAGGTAGACAGACCATTCCTCCTCCGCCTCACAGGTGCCGTCTCTGTTGAGATTAGCGACTTTTATGGCAAATTAGTCTCTCTCCTGTGCTTGATGGATTAACATATTTCTGTCGGTTTTGGTCTATATTTCGAATTATAGCTGTCCTGTTTTGATGACATCTATTAGTTTTTCATGCTGGATACGGTTGAATGCTTTTTTGTAATCCACAAAGCAAACATACAGCTTTCTCTGCACTTCCAGGTATCTTTCTGCTATTAGTGTTAGACTTATAATTGCTTCCCGCGTTCCTGCTCCCTTTCTAAATCGTTACTGCGAGCGACTCGGGTAATCTTCGCGTTTATTGTTTATTCGATTGAATATTATCTTTATAAATATTTTAGCTGCGTGGCTCATCAGGCATATTGTCCGGTGATCTCCGCATATCTGAGCTCTGCATTTCTTAGGTATGGCAATGAAAGTGGAGTTGAGCCAGTCATTTGGGAGAGTTTTGGTTTCATATATTCGGTTTTAAATTATTGTTAACCCTGAGATAGCTTTCTCGCTTAGATGTCTGAAGTTTTCTGCTATAGTGAGATCTTCTCACAGGGCTTTGTTGGTTTTTGCTTCCCTGATTGCTCTAATGACCTCAGACTTCAGTAGGCTATCATTTTTTTTTACAGGTGGATATTCCTTAGACCGTTCATCTCCAAACAATTCCTTTAAATAATTTTCCCAAATTTTCTTTTCCTTTTCTGGATCTAATTCGATTTTCTTGTTGTTTCCTGTTATCATGGATGGATACTGTTTGGCTTCCATAGGCCTGCTCCTTCTTTTATCTTCTGGTGGAGTTCTCTGTCTTTATGTTGACGCTGTAGGTCTTCTATTTCATTGCATCTCTGCTCTAGCCATCTTTAGACATACCATTAGGGGTTGAAATATTTAATTCAAGCCCCAGTTGTTTTACCAACCTCCATAGGCTGTTGAGGGTCCTGATGTAGCTAGAGAAAAAACACGAGATAGATAAAAACTTAGTTTTAAAACTATCAGCACACCTATTCAACTTTTAAACAGCTGGGAAATCGAACTAAACAGAAATTGTATGGAAAATTGTTCCCCAACGTAATTTAACTGCAACTGAATGTGCTTAGTTGCTGTACAATAATAATATTTTAATGACGGAAGAACATAAAAGAAAACAATGAGCGCAACCCTGAAAAATTCCCTTATATTTCACATACAACCCATAAAATGAAAATTAAAAAATATGGGAAGAAGGAAGTGAACCCGCCGAAAAGTAATTTCGTCAGAAATTGCCCATAAAGTCTAAATATGGAGGGTCGGACATTGCCAGTTTTACGCGATATATATATCTATATATTTTAAAAGCAGTTAGTAAGACGAAGACGTAGTACACAATTGCATTGTGTAATAAATGTATGTTATCGGGGGGTTATCCTCTCATTTTTTTTGCCAAAAGTTTACAACGACGGCGAATTTTATTTTACTACTTGGATAGGACTGAAACTTACATCTTTCCTATTTGTATAGCCACGCAAAAGTAGCTGCAAATAGGCTTAAATTTTGTGTATGAGGACAACTTGAATATTAATTAGTATGATCCCTCAGGAATTTTTATTATCCAATGGAAATGGCAAAATGTTTCCCGTGTATTTATTAGGGGGGTTAAAAAAAACTTTTTAATTTTTTTTTCTTTAGTTACCATAAAAATATCGTCCAAGATGACGAAAAAAAATTCTGGTAAAGTTTGAGCTCTTAATATTAATATTTAGAGGTCGCTCATCGTGATTTTTGATTTCCCATTTAAATCACACGGAAAAAATTGTTTTTTTTAATTAGAATTTTATTGCGCTCAAACGAATTATTGGCCAGTGGAATTGAATACATATACTTGTAGTGAATTAACGATCTACTAAAAACATTTGATGATTTTTTGCTTACTCGACTCGTTTAAAAGTTATTGAGGTTAAAGTTTAACCTCAAATTGTAAATGATGACTTTTAAAATTTGTTATAATCCTATTACAAAATAATAACTCAAAAACATAAAATATCATATTTACCGTGAAGTTTATCGAGTGTTTTTCGGTAAAACAATAACATTTGTACGAAATATCAACAATCGTTGGATTTTTTCCTATATCTACTTAATTTTTGAAAAAATTCGCAATTTTTTATTCACCAAGTAGTTACTTAAAATATTTTATCATTCCTTAAAAAATTCCCTACATATTCCACTAGCCAATAATTCGTTGGAGTGCAGTAAAATTTTATTTAAAAAAACAATTTTTCTCGTGTTTACATGGGAAATCAAAAATCACGACCTCAGCGACCTCTAAATATTAATATAAACAGCTCAAACATTACCAGAATTTTTTTTTCGTCATCTTGGACGATATTTTCATGGTAACTAAAGAAAAAAAAATTTTACGGGTTGCACTCTGGGAGGTCCGGCAGAAGTGAGTCCGGCGAGTTTAACATTTTTTACCCATTACAAAAAAAGTGTACAACGCCGCTAAAGAAGTTTTCACTTCAAAAAATATTATTTTTAATCTGAAAAATATTGTCTCCAGATTTCCATAGTTTATGAATAATGCATTATTTTTATTAACGCTTTATTATAAATCATATATTAAACATCAGTACCAGATTTGAATGTTTTCGATTTCTTTCTTCCGCTTTTTGCTTGATCTTCTTTCGATATGGCGCTTTTCTTCCTACCTCGACTTTTTCGTTTTCGGCTACCTCGTTTTCGGTTGTGTCGCTTTTGGCTACGTCGTCTACGGCTTCTGCTTCTATTTTTTCTTCGTCTTCGAGCCTCCGTTATCGGCAAACCAAAACCTAATTTAAACCTTCCCCCGTTCTCTTTGATCAAACCAGCTTTCAGTCCAGTTTTTAATGTTTTTTTAACACAAATTGATGCATTTTTTAACGGCTTCTTGCACTGATAAATTATTTGATCTAAAATTTTGTCGAGGGGAGAACCATTAGAGTCATTAAGACACGCTATGGTGTCCATAACATCTGCTAAAAACGACACCTCTCCTTGGACCATTTTAATGCAGCAAAAGCAGAACTTAATCAATAAACTAATGAAAAGCACTTACATTTTGAATTTAGCTACTAAATTAATTTGTCAAAATGACATAAAAAATGTACTTGAATTTGTCAGTTTGTTGAATAAGGTTGCCAAGTTACCAGTCAAGAAAAGTCGCATTTTATATTGCTCCAGTAAAATACATCCGTCTTACGAATTTTCGATCAGGCCACGTGTCCTGACGCGAGTTTAGCATTTTTTACCCATTACAAAAAAAGTTCACAGCGTGTCATAAGAAGTTATCACTTCAAAAATTAAAAATTTTTTTTTGACCAACCATAGTATTTATATTCCTTTTGTATGTTCTACCAGAGGTTCTACCTCTCTATTTACCTCATGTAAAATACTGTTATTGACGTTTCTACCCATCACCGGACAATTATAATATATTATTGTTGTCCAAATTGTGAAATTACATTTTCATTTATGTATCGAAATGTTGGTAGAAACTGTGAAATCAGTTTTGCAACCGAACATTTACTCCCATTGAATTAATTTACAAAAAATGCGCAGTTAATTTGAAAGTATAAATATTAAGTATGCAAATTTTTTATAACGATGTCGTTACTTGCGACTATTATGATATCATGTAGCCTCGCCATTAACTTAACTATTCACATGTACGCATGAATTAAAATAAAAATAATTAATATTAAAATTAATCTTGTCATCTATTTCAACATAATTACGGGTAATTAATAAATATTACCGACAGGTCAAAAACAACTTGAGTAATTTGATGAAATACAAGCATCAAATGATTTATTTAAACAAGATTTATACTAAAATAATGACCTCACTTATGATGGGGTAGTTACACGATGCAGGAAACGGTTGTTATACAAATTTGATCTGACAAAAACCCAAAAGTTATTTGTAAATATATTAACCTAAAACAAAAACGAACACTCGGTGAGAATTTATCAATTTAAATAAAATTTAAAATTTTATTAAACGTGAAAAGTGTATAAATTTTCAAACTAAAATTAAATAACAACTCTATTAAGCTAGCAGAAGAAAGTCAGGCAAAAATAAAAAAAGAACGCGAGAATTCGTTGCGTATTAGTTGCTAATACGTGGCAATACATTTTGTTACTTTCTGGAATATTGACATCAGATTATTTTAAATTTAATTAAAGGATGTTGTTAATGCTAAGGTATATTAATAAGAAGTACGCTAAAAAAAAAAAAATCAGAAAATTACAATATCTGGGCCACACTATGAGAGGAGAGAGATACCGAATGCTACAAGTGGTGATGCAGGGAAAGATTGCAGGGAAGCGCAGCGTGGGAAGAAGACGAATGTCGTGGCTCCGCAACCTGAGAGAATGGTTCAATTGTTCATCAAATCATCTTTTCAGATCAGCAGTCAACAAAATGCAAATAATCATGATGATCGGCAACCTTCGACGGAAGACGGCACCATAAGAAGAAGATGCTAACGAAAAGCAGATTGCCTTGCCAAAGAAAGAAAAAATACACAATTTTCCGGCTCAGACCCCTTCTGTGGACTTTCCAAAGCCCATTTGAAAGAAGAGGTTCGACGCTGGGGAACAGATGAAATGAAATCTCACTGGCAATAAGTGCCAGGACAAAGACGAGCGAAAAGGCTAGTAAGCCTTTTCGCCAAGAAAAGCTAAACAGCTTCTCGAGTTGGACAAGAAAGACTTGAAACTGGTGACGGGGCTCCTCACTGAACACTGCCCTCTGAGGTATCACCTTAAAAAGATGGACAAAACAGAGAGTGATAGTTGCCGCTACTGCGAGAACTTCGCTGAAACTGCAGAACATTTGCTTTGCGAATGCCCAGCGCTTTTCTGCAAGAGGATCAAGTTTCTGGAAGGGGCCTACCTAAAGCCCTCCAATGTTATGAACTTAGCTCACAGGAAACTGTTAAACGTTGCTCGAAGTCTCGGAATCCCGGGCCTTGAATAGATTAAGGGTTATGCACAAAAGATCTTATAGGTCGAGGTGCTTGAAAGGTTGCATAGCCTTCACGGCCCCCCCCCTACAATCAACAATCTACAACTAAGAACCAGCAACAAAATGAATATCAAAGATATGCTGTTTTTTCCAACAACAATATTTTTTTTTCAACCAGCTTTTCACCCAATTATGTTGAACTTAAAGAATAAAGAATTTTTTGCTGCTTACAATATTGATTAGAAGTATGCTAAGAGCCAGTAACAAAATGAAAATCAAAGATATGCTGTTCATCAATAATTTTTTTGTTTATGCTAGCTTGACACTTGATTCTTCTGATTGAAAAACTGGCTTACCGCATAATGATTGTAATTTATTTTGTAAACCTTCAAATTGAAGGTAACGCAAATTTCAAAAGATACTTTTTTTAAAACAACAACAGAATATAGAAAATATTACAATTGGAGACTCTTTCTTGGTGTTTGGATTATTTTGAAACACAGTGTATTTTGACCCTTACATTTCCAATTTGAAAATAACTTTTATCGATGAAATATTTGAAAATATTTTAAGAACTATCTTACATTAATCTCGTCCATAAAACTAGAAAAACTGTCATGCCCCTAATACCTACAGAAGTCTATAATTTCGCCATAAAAAGCCTCTTTTGTCCAAAGTAATGGAGGGTCAGCTACCACTAACCTTACGAAATTCACATTTCAAAAGCTGTTAGTGCGACATTGATGCACAAGTTGCATTGTATGTTATCAGACCTACAACGTTTCTCCACACACTTGGAATTCGAACTACCCCTTACAGCTGTTTGCCGATACATCGAGTAAAGGAGTATAGAAAACGCGGATCGATCGTCGACCACATTAAACTTTATACATTCCAAAAAAAAACCTGTTTTTTTAGTTGCCAAAGAAAAATGTCCAAGTACTTTCTATTTTAATTCACAGATTAAATTAATTATCAAGAAATTTTTTTTCTCGGACTCGAACCTCGGTCAATTTTAACCGTTAGTCCGATTTTCATGAAATCTTCATTCGATTTCTCGTCAAACACTACAAAAAAAAACAATTTTATTTTCATAACTTACTGGGATGACATGTCAGCTATAAATTGAAAATTCCATGTAAATTCTTGGGGTGCAATTGGAAAGTAGACACCCTACATACTTTTATCAATGTTGTACGCTAAATCCATTTTTCTCGAATCCTTGTAATTGTCCCCTCCGTCCTCTCTCCCTTTTCCAACATCTATCGCCCCCGGGGTAGCGCGACCCCTCTTCGTGAGTCAAAAAGACCGTATCTTATCGCGGCTTGAAACCCTAATCCAACGTCTAAAATATGATTAATACCCGCGTTAACCCCCCGTTTTGGAGGCAGATTTTATCAGAAAACTAGCCGGAGGTTAACCTCCGCATATTTAAGCTTTTTATTTTCCATTCTTCGCTATTGTCTAATAGAGACGTTTTAGGTAATTGGTAGGTACGCTGTTAAAATACGTGTACTAGCACCTGACGCAATTATGGCTCAATCCCTGCTGGGGTGTGTTATTATTTGAGGGGTTGCACGATTCATTTCTCAAATCATTGCGTTATTTGTAATAATTATCCTCGCAAACAATCTTCCTTTAATAAATCGTGTGGTAGTTACTTGCTCTTCTACACATCCCTCAATGGACAAAGTAGCTTTTACATTTCTGGCATTTTGCTTTTGGTTTTAAAAGGTCGATATAAGTCCATTATTATTCCATTGGACCCCTTATGCATACTACCCTGATAATCAAAGAAAATAAATAAATGTAAGTAAAACGAAAGTAACGGTTTTTGAAAAAGAAGAAAGCCTGACAAACTGTGAAAGTTCTGATTAAGGGAGAGAGTGAAACAAGTTTGTATACTTGGGTTCAAAGTTTACAAGAGATGGAAAGTATGATAGTGACATTGAGCGAAGGGTGTTGGCAGGAAAACAATTAAATGAGGCATAGCTTTATGAACAGCTAGAAAGTGTCAAAAAAGGCACGCCTGGCTGTGCAGAGAGGAGTGTTGGTTCCTAAACTTATGTATGGTAGTAAATGTTGGATTTGGCAGAAGAAGCATGAAAATAGAATAAATGCTGCGGAGATGAGTAGTCTGAGAAGTATAGCCGGAGTCAGAGGTCAGGAGGCCAGGTCAAGAGTACCAACAACCGACGAGCATGTATGCGAGCACTGATGAAAGTAAAAGAAGCAAAAGATGTGTGTAAGAACCGTAGCAGAAGTGGAAGAAAGTGGTCTCAGTCTACCCCTACGGGAAAAAGGTGTGACTGTATGTATGTATTTCTGCAATTGAATAACTAGGCACAATTTTCTAACTTATAAATTTAAGGTTAGTTAATAATAATAGTCTTTTAAGATACGTTCAAGTTTTAAAATACCTTTTAACGAATCAGAGATATCTAGGAAATCGTCAAATACAATCATATTTCGGTTGTTTTACAATAACTAACAATGAATACAAACAGGGCACGATATTCTTTGCAAAATTATGATTACTTACTAACTAGCTTTATAAATTATGCGTCTCATGGCGTTCGAACTTTTGCAAACGCAAATACCTGCTGAAAACTGTTCTCAATCAGCATTGCTTTATCGTTTCAAGTCTCACATGCAAATTGATCGTTACCTCTCCCAATGATATTTCACTGGAGAATAACTAGGGGTATTTCAAAGTTTGACATGACTCTGCATCAATATTTCATATAATTTCATGTTTGGCTGCTCAAGTTGCATACTTGTGTGTGTTAAAATTTCACTATGAACTAGAGACGTAATTACGGTTTCTCACCTCGTATTATATGATCAAACCTGTAATAATCTGGTTTTGCCATTCTTTTTTGCTAATAGATATTCGTAAGCGAGAATATGATAGTTTTCCTTAACATATTAAAGGCGAGTTTATACAGCAAATAAAATAAAATAAAGAACAAAATAAAATAAAATAAGAAATATAAACATGCCCAAAACTATGAAAGCGTTTATACAAGAAATAAGATAAAATAAGAAATAAGAATAAGAACAAAAAATGGCCAACTTTTATCTCTTTGTCTTATTTTATTTTATTTTGTTTAAAAACTGATAGTGCGCGTGACCCAAATCTTTTCTGTTCTAAATGTTCCGAGTTTACAATCAACCTAACTTAACCTAATGATATTATTTGTGGAGGTATTTTTAATTTTCCTTCTATGGCTCGTATATTTATTTCTTAAAAGCTTTCATCTGTGTTCAGAAGCTTCAGCTACAGAAAAAATGATTTAAAAAACGTTAAACTCTCTGATTTTTTGGCACTTACTTGCTTTCTCCATTATGTTAGCAATTGTAATCAAAGCATTTTCTTTCAGTCTGCTGTTCTTGTATTTTCCATCAGCTTTTGCATATAATTGAGGAAAGGTCGATACCTGCTCTGTCAACATGCCATCATCCATTATAATATTTTTTAAAAGGAAATGGATGGTAAATGTATAGTTGGATAATTTTAGATAATGATAAAATTTAAAAAATTCGTATTTGAAATAAAATAACAAATCAATTTGGAGATTATGTACCTACTGTTGTGCACAAAACACAAAAGTCATTGTCAAAAAAGCTGCGATATGTTATTTCTTATTTTATTTTAGTCATCTGTATAAACCAATGTTTTTTGCACTCATTCCTTATTTTATTTTATGTTATTTCTTATTTTATTTGCTGTATAAACTCGCCTTAAATTGAATTAAAAATATTTGTTAACTTTTTCTTAAAAATTCTCCATTTCAAAAAACGCTACTTCTTCTTTCCAAATACAGTTATTCTCGTATTATTTATAAAAATTACTAATTTCGTTATTGTGTGTTTAAAAATTCCTATGTAATTACCATATATTTACATATTATCGTTAGCAGTGTATCGACGTTTTTCCATTGGGGTATTCTCCATGGTGCCATAAAGACGTTTTAGATAACGGTAATTTGGGTAATTTGTAGGGCCCAAACTACGAAGTTATTGCGATTGTTAGTGGAGTTTCTTCAATTGTTTCGGGGCATGCTTGATTAGGGTTAGGATTTAATTAATAGTTGAGGAGCGCCTACCGTTTGAGTTTTCGGGAAAAAGTGGGCGTAACAACTTTCACTTGGGCAAACATCGTTAATTGTTTATATCGGCAACACCAGCTTTTTTCCCCAGGTGATGACCAAGGGCGGAACATTGGAAACAAACCGGGGTCGATTGCTTCGTTAATATTGTGTTAAGAGACTTACTCTTATTTTTTTTACTTTTGTTACGTAAACAACCCCCTTAATCGTACAGCCAGGGAAGGAACTAAGAAAGGCAGTCCGAGGATTGGAACGCAAAGCAAATTGACTCTCTTTTCACAATGACGAGAAGTACAGCGTCATGTGTCAGCTGGCAGTCTAAAGTAAAATGTTGTTACGATGTTAAACGATGTTCGATAAAGATAAAACATGGGCCAGATTGTACAATCCACAACTAAATCGCCTATCGAACAAATAGCGTTATACCGGGGTCATCACGAAGCTCATAAGTTGGTCAAAATCACAGCAATTTGAAAACCATGGTGATTATTGTGTACGATTTTCCACAGTAGTCTGTCAATGCGCATCGCTACTGGAACACAACTTGCGACCAGAATCGAGAAAGTAACGACGAAACTTTTTGCAGAACAAACCAATCATTTTGCAAGAAATTGCTCAATTGCAAACATCACAAACTGTGTCTAATTTGTTAGATCGGTGAGGCTAGGAAATGCTGTACCACCATCTACGATACTCTCTAAAATGAAGCACTTGTGACTTTAACTTGATTCCTTGATTCTCTTAAACTCTTCCAGCTTTAGTTCAGGCTGTATACCACATCATTCGAATTATCAAAAAACAGACGCTGCTAAAGATATCCCACGACTTTTATATCGCAGGAAAAGGGTTGTACACGATACTGGTGACTACATTAAAGGACAGTAAAACTTGGTAACAGTTCCAATATTGGTATTTGTAAAAATTTGAAAGAATCTTTGTTGGGCTAGCTATAAGGGTAAGCTTCCTAAATAATACTTAAATAAAGGGGTCTTCTTTTTTAAAAAATAATATTTATTTAATTTTTTAAATATCACTTCCGAGATAATGTTATCGTGTACACTAACCGCATTATGCTCTGCTTTTTTACCAATACAATACACTAAATCGTAAGATTTGGTCTTCTGTTCATACCCACTTTGTCCAGGAGCTGGATGGCCTCGACATTAGTGTGATGTTTGAGGCTAACTGCAAATTTCTTGATGGTTTCCCTATACATATAATAATTCAAACTATTAATAAAATAGACTCTGCTAAAGATAACATCCTATCTAAATCGCAGGCAACAGGTTGTACACGATGCTGTGACTACATTGAAGGCTAGAAGAACAGTTCCCAAACTGGTATTCGTAAAGCGTGAATGGAATTTCGATGGGCTAGCTAGTAAAGAGTTGGATTCTAAAATAATACTTAAAGAAAGGAATATACTTTTTTTATAAACAATGTAAGGGTGATTTATAGATCAGGATAAAAGGACAAATAAGAGAAAATTATTTATGAAAAATTTAACAATTAAAGTCTCTTAGTGGTTTTTGTTCTATGTTCCCATTTGTTGTTATCTTAAACTGCGAAATAAGTTAGACTTTCCTACGATTAGAACAGTTCATACATTAGCGACCAAACTTTCTACTGGAAAGTTGTATTCCACTGACCGTCTAGCTCGTCCTTTGGGATTGGCAACGTAATTATCCTTTGAACAGTTTGTATAGTTGAACAAAACAAAATTTAATGTTCATAACGATTTGTTCTAACTGACTAACGGTTTGTGCTTGGCACAACATTAACTCGAAGGGGACAAATTTCGAATTGCGCATTTCGGTTGTAAATCTTTTTTTAACTACATATCTGCCTTTTTTTTTCTTTCTTTCTTACTGCGTGTTTCGTTCACCCAACTGGCGACTTTTATTATGAGAATTAGATTTATCATCGCCGAACATATTGTTAAAAAAAACTATTATTGCCCATAAATTCAGCAAGAATATCTAATACTTCATTTTTATTGAAGGCCAGCGAAAAAAATTGCTATTGACGTAAGAATAATTTCACAAAAGTTTTTTATGATAATACAGTAGGAAGGATTTACGCACAGCGGTCAGAATTTTTGGGAAATTTTATAATGAAGGTTGAGTTACAAGCTATATCAGTTGCGCAGCACGGTCATAAAATCACTAGGATCAACTAGGTAGTAACACCCAAGTGATTGAGATAATTTAAAACTCCATAAAAAAAAATTATAATAAATTGTTGAAGAATAAAGAATTCACATTAACGAGGTTTCTACGTCGATCCCAAAAATGAAAATGAAAAAAACTGCAAATCTAAGAGCTCCATAAAACTGGCGGTAATCGATTTTGTTGCTTGAACCGATCCCGAAAAATCGCCAAGTTAAGCAGGCGAAAACAACAAATATCAAACGATCTGAAAAGACCAAAATTTATTGCTGATTTGCTGCTGAAAAACTATTCTAAAAAAATTAGAATTTTTTTTAAAATTTCCACCGAACATGCTAACTTAATACGATTTCTTGAGTCCGTCTCTGTTGACCCTTTCTGTCGCGACAGTGTGTCAGCCACGATTGGGAGACTATCGGCGCGGAAAACAAAAGGAAACCTCCTGAAAATTCTCGACGAGGTGTCTAGTAAATATTCGAAAAGGGGTCTGTCGCCTTTGCGAATAAGGTCGAAGTATGGTTTACAGGTATAAAAAGGGACAGCGGCCGCGGTCAGAGTCAGTAATAGTTTTAAAAGTGTTTATGATTTAAGAAATTTAAATAGGTATAAAAAGTTGTTTATCTAAGTGATTTATAAAGTAGAATTTATTGTATTGGAATAAACATTGTTTTGTTACTGAATCGAGAGTTTTAAATTGCCGAACCCACGGAAGAACTAAAAATCGTAACAACATTATTATTAAGAGCTCTAACTTTCACAGTATTTTTTTTTCACTATTTTCAACAATATTTTCGATATAATTAAGAAAAAAAAATCATCGATTTTCGATTTTTTTTAAACAGTCCAATGTACACACTGAATAAAAATAGATAATTCTCAACCGCTTTTACGAAAATGGAACATTTAGGGTAGATAGGATTTGATACCAAAAGCGTAAATAAAATTTGGTAATTAATTAAGAATATTGTTTTTTTTATCACTTAAGTAAAAGTTGTCCACCGTACGTAACTAATTATTGTCTTATTTTCGTTTGTTGCTGGCTGCTTGTTGTGCGAACAGACCTTGTAACTGTAAGTTTGGTTATCCTTGTTGCACGTATTTGTGCCGATTTAGAAAACTATTTAAACATAGGTATACCATAAAAAAAATTGATATTAATATAGTTATTAGCGTTCAATCTTTAAAAATAGTCGCGACAAAGAAAATCACGAACGAGCTTTGTTCCCATCATTAATCTTAAAATGTGCTTGACCTATAACAGGAATTCAACATCGAAAATACGTGAGTTGACTTTACTTTGCAAACTATTATAAAACATTCTTTGATAAAAAATTTAAAATGCATCGTTGCATAATAAAAGGTCAGAACAAGTGTTCAGTGATGTGATTCAGATATAAGTACGTGTAATTTTTTAATTAAACCTAATACACAACAAAATCCGATGCAAGCCGCACGATTTGGTAGCGTCACAGGTCATTGTCCGAATTATAAGAGAATCTTTAATTTGTGGGAAGTGTTTTCATATGAAAATGAACATAACCAAAACACACAGAGCTGAAAAAATACTAATTGAAGCGACAACAACGTATTTTGATCGAAAAGACCGCCAACTGCGTATGTTATGAGTAGCATGAAAAGGTTCCTGAAAATATTATTTTACAGTTATAAAATATCGTCTTTTTACGCTTATATAGGTATTAACCAATACATCAAGTTGTGATTAATAAAACAGGAACGTAAATTCGTTATGAAACAATGTGTTCAAAGTACTTTTAATAAATAATTTTAATAGATAGATAGATGGATAATAATAGTATATGCAAAGTATATATAAAATTTGTTGGACACGTAGAAAGGATGAATGAAGAAAGATTGACGAAACAAATTTATAAGGCAGGTGTGAATGGACGGAAGTCGGTAGAGGTCGACCTCGGCGAACATATCTCGATCAGATCAACATTGTTTTTAAAAAAGGCCAGGTCAAAATGACCAACAACTGACGAGCATGTATGAGAGCACTGATAAAAGTAAAGGAAGCAAAAGATGTGTGTAAGAACCGTAGCGGAAGTGGAAAGAAGTGGTCTCTGCCTACCACTACGGGAAAAAGGCGTGACTATATGTATGTATTTAGCGCAACGAAAGTGGGCTCTTTTTTACGGTGCACTAGTGTCATCGGCTGCCTACCTGTATGTCAAAATAAAATAAATATTATTGACAGAAATCGCAATTTTTTTGTTTATTTTTTAGCACCGGGGTATATAAAGCTTGTTTTTTGACAATTTTTTCAGGTAGATATAATAAAAAATATCGTTCATTACAAGTTCATAAATACTTTTTACGTGCTTGCACGACTTTCCTTGTTCGGATACACCTTCCACGAAAACTTGTCGCTCGCGCACGGAAAAAGCCTATTTTCTCGACTCCTAATGAAATATACTATTTTTATTGTCAAAAACTTTTCCTTGAAATCTTTATTATTCTGTCAAATTATACTCGTATTAACCTACAGATTCATTGTTTACATTGGAGAGATAATTCTCGAACTAATAGTTTCAATAAGCGATGTTGCAAAATGTATTTTTTATAACGCTATGACCTTTGCAAAATATATAAATAAATATATAACACAGTTATAAAAATAAATATTTGCTTGGTAAAATTATTGGCAAGATGCTTAAACAAACTTACTAAATTGTTCCTAAAAGAGAATCTAACGTTATAATATAACTCTTTAATAGTCTGTATGTAGGTACTAGTAAAAATAAGGGTTTTTTTAAGTATTATATAGCACTGAATTTCAGAAATATCAGCAAAAAATGTGCGGGAACAGCTTACTACATCACAGCTTCCGCATCATAGACCCACCCTGTTAAAGCTCAACACGTAGGCATGGTATCGAGTCATTTACACTCTTATTTTTGTATAAATAATATTTCACTTATTCGTAATATGCACGTGGCGTTTAAATATCATTCTCATTGTTTAACCCACATAATCTAGCCCACATTGAGTCGTATAAAGTAATAAACAAGTCAGTAATCAGTTTTATAGATCAATGTCGAACAGTAATCATACACGACGATCTGATGTCGCTAAAATCGTTGGGAGGATGTTGTGAACCTGAATGATAATATTTTTCATTTAACAATGTCGTCATACATACCAATCAATATCACTGTTGCCAGTTATATCAACTCTGGCCACATGACCCGCCCAGTTCCACTTTATACGCAGAATGGTCTCGACAGCAACTCTTACTCCTGTGTTGTGTCTGTTGGTTCTATTTCGGATTCTATCTCGGAGGATTATTTCCAGCATTAAACTCTGCATCTTACGTTGCATGACTTGTATTTTCTGAATGTTATTCTTGGTCATTGTTAATGTCTCTGAGCCGTATGTTAAAACCGGGAGAACTTCTTCTTCTTCTTCTACTTGGTTGAGATCATATGATCTGTTAATTCCGGGCTTGCCGTTGTATTAATTCTTCAGATGTGGACTGCCAGCTGTCTTTCCATCTCTTCGGTGGTCTACCGGGCGGTCGGCTTCCTACTGGTATTCCCTCGAGAGCTATGCGGGGTAATCTATCTTCGTCCATCCTCTTGACGTGGTTATACCATTGCCTTCTTCCCTGCCTTCCCCATCTTACGATATCCTGTACGCCGGGAGAACGCGTTGGTTAAATACTTTCTTTTTAAACACCTTCGAAGATTGGATCGGAAAACTGTTCTTAATTTTCCATAAGCTGCCCAGGTTAAACCTATTCTACGCTTTATGTGTTTGATTGTACCTTCCAATACTTATCTCGTGTCCCAGGTATTTGTATAGGCCTATTTGTTCTATGTTATTGTTGTTAATTTTGATGGAATCACTCAAGATGAGATTAGTCATATACTGGGTTTTTGAAATATTTATTTCTAGCCCTACCCTTTCTGCCTCCTCACAAAGGTTTTGCATCATAGTCTATGCTTCTGCCATGTTGTCTGTTATTAAGACCATGTCATCGGCGAAGCATAGATGGTTTAATTTCTCTCCGTCAATGTTAATTCCAATGTTGTTTCAGTTTATTTTGTTTAACATGCTTTGTAACAAGGTGACGAACAGTTTAGAGGAGAGCGCCTCAGTCCTCTTGATTTTAAATTTATTTGTGAATTGTTCGTTGGATAATTTTACATTCGCTGTTGCTGTCCTGTATATATATATATATATATATATATATATATATATATATCTAATAGCTGTAGATTATATATGGTCTATATGGCATTCGACCAGTACTTCTAATAGTTTCTGCTGGTCTATTGTGTCGAATGCCTTTTTAAAATCTACGAAAATCAGCATAAGCGGCTTATTGTATTCTATGCACTTTTCGATAAAATCTTTTATTGTGAGAAGGTGGTCGTTTGTTCCATGTTCTGTTCTAAATCCTGCTTGTTCTTTTGAAGGGAAAAACTAGAGTTTGTTTGTTAATCGTGTGGTTAAAATCTTAGTGTACAATTTGTAGATGTGACTTAATAGGCTGATCGATCTATAATTTTCAAGATTTGTATTATCTCCTTTTTTATGTAAGATAATAATTTGTGCGTTTTCCCACTGAGATGGTGTTTCCCCTTCGAGTAGACATAAATAAATCAATTTATGTAAATTTTACGAATAATCACACTGAACAAATACCAATAACTATTGCCAATCATATTAATCGACCCCCTTAATCTCCGGGATTAGTAACGTTACAAAACTAAAAAGGCTTAGGGTTACCAAAAATACAATATTTCATACTCTTTGGTAGAATAGCTTCCACGTTCCAACGCATGCGTTCCTTCCTAACAACTAGATATTTACTGTTAAAGGATTTAATAAAACTAAAAGGAGGGTCCTTGATCTTTAAAGAAAAGAAATCGGACGTGTATGTTTGACAATATGGCGTATTTTTATCATGCAAATGATGCGTACGAGTAAGGGTAATCCCCCTTCAGCTGGTGCTGGTTGGAAGGGAAGAATAAGAAGATTTTCTAGCATACACACCAAAAAGGAGTTTTTAATGTGTTCTAAACGAAAAATTCATAGTTTCGTTTGGATTTTAGCACATAGCACTGCGAATTTTGGGTCTTGTACAACATAGAAAATCTTATTAACACTTTTTCATGTATAATCGGATTAAGTGCGAACAAAATTGTCGTGGGTGTTGGGTGTTTTAATATGTTTCGTAAAAGACCAGATCAACGCGTAGGCAACAACACTTTTCACGTGTCTGACAAATTTGCAAGAAAACTTGGCTAAACCGGTCCGGCAGGACACCGGTTGATAAAAAATTAACACAACGGTATAATAATACATTTCTTTTAGTTGTTACTTTAAGTTTAGAAATTTGCCTAATTAATAAGGCTGGAAATTTATTATGCACTTCACTAAAGCGACGAGCGAAATTAACTTACACTTAGTACATGATTTAGTAAATTAATTAAAGTTGAAATTTAATAGACAGGTTATGCGAGGTTGTTGCAGATTACCTACCGAATGAAATTAAAACAACGACAATTTAGTTTCTCTACGAGATGAAGTTGTACGGCGTTAATTTCAAATAAACAGGATTATTAAAAAAAAATGTGTGTGGTGCAGTTCACACGCAGTAGAAGCGTAACTTTAGAAAACTAAACTTCGAGAGAATGAGATGAATACAAATTATCAGAAGTAGGATAGAACGCTCGGACCAGAGCAAGTATTAGACAGTTTGCAATATACAGTGCGGCCATAAAGTAACGCATAAACTCATTATTAGTTATATAAAAAGTAGGTAATATGAAAAAATACCGAAACATGTTGATTTTAATTTACTATTTTGTAGATCAAACACCTTTTTTTTTCAATTTGCGCATTTCCCTTGCTAAGCTGATTCCAAAAATGTATCACAAGTTGATTCAAATTGGTACAGGGTGGACAAAAATGCAAAAGTTGTTTATGGAAATTTATTATATACAAAATAATTAATGAAGACTAAACATACACTCTAACAGAAACAAACCAAGAAAAATTTTCAGTAAATTTTTAAATTGTTCTTCATTGACCACTAAACGATGACAACCTGGAACAAATTCGTCTTTAACATTTTGTAGCATAACGGGTGTTACGTTCTGCATTTCCTGCCTAATTCGGGCTTTTAGTTCACGGATATTGTCAGGTCTGTTAGTGTGGACTTTATTTTTTAAATAACCCCATAAAAAGGAGTCTAATGGGGTAAGATCGGGTGATCTAGCGGGCCATTCCACTGTTCCCCTTCTTTCGATCCATCGATGTGGAAATGTTCTGTTTAAAAACCGGTGCACAGCTATAGCGAAATATGGCAGTGCGCTATCCTGTTAAAACCATATGGCAATTTGGATATCATCAGGGAAAAGCTGAGTCAAAATATGGACCAATAATTGCATTTCTCACAATACCAGCCCAAACGTTGTTTTTTGTGGTCTTTGCGTCTGGCATTTTTGCATCCAATTTGGATTTTCATCAGACCAATATCGGGTGTTTTGCCTTATCCAAAAATAATATCAATTAAATTTTTATTTAATTTGTTATCATTTTGATTCATCATGTATTCGCAGAATTTTGTTTTGCGATCACAATCATCTTTAGCCAACTCATGGACGAGACGTAGTTTATAAGGATGGTATTTTGCCTTTTTTAAAATATTTGATACTTAAGACTTTCCAATATTCAAATCCTTAGATAATCCCGCACTGTACATTACTGCCGACAAAATAACATCTTGTTGAATATTTGCTTCTGTATATCCCCAATATATCCCAGTTCTCTGTATTTTATTTTTATTCTGCTTATTTTAGATTAAAAGATACGTTCACGATCTAGGTGCATTTTATGAAATAATGTGCATACCGCTTGTTGGGTCCGCATCCTATCGCCAACACCAATCATTAAAATTTCAATTATCCCACTATCAAATTTTAGATTTGGTGTGTCTAGCAATTACCCAAGTTTTTTTATTTTCATTTCCATATGACTTTACCTTCTTTACATATTTCATTTTCCATATCACTACTTCATCTCTATGTATAAGTATGCTGTGCCTACCACGTTTTTCGTGTTTAAAATTTAATACTTTCTGATTTCGGATCAGTATTTACATCTCTAAACACTGTATTAATAGTAAGTGATTTGTTTCTGAAAAAATATTGATGCACCTTATTACATTTCTGTCAAAAATAATCTACTGATTTAACAGTATGTTTTTCATTTAGATTTTTTATTGGTGCTAAAAATTCATGTTTTGTTTTATATTGTTGCAGCACCAAGGTTGTGGCAAAGTTTACAAAATAAATATATTCTGTAAACTTTGGTTGTGGTTGGTTTCTGGTGTACACCTTTTCCTTTAATTACTTCCGTAGTAGAAATCGGGAGAAGTTAAATCAGGAGATCGTGGGGGCCAGTCGATAACATCACTTTTTGACGTTTTTAGTAAATTGTTACAATGGATTCTCATTTGTTTTATAAAAATCCATTGTTACAGAGCCTTGAGGATGAATTTAATAAAATTCGAAAGGTTGGCAAAAAAAACAACAGTTTTTTTAATTCCATAGTATTCCAAATTCCAACTAACGGGTTTGTTTAATAATTCAACAACTTTCAGAAGACAAATACGAATCAATAAATTATTAAGACGTAGTGAAAATATGAAAATATGTGAAAATATTAAGCTAAAAACTAAAGTGTGTTATTGTTTGCCCAATATAATATTAATTATAATAAGTTCAATGCAAATTTTTGGTAAAATTGCGATAGTCCAAGAGAGACAGACAACTTTTGAGTTTTTTAATAACCTTAAAAAACAATTAATGATGATATGTGAGATGATATAGGTGGTCGTTCCAATATGTTGTTGTAAATTAGTAATGCATTTAGAAAGTTTTTAATTATTTATCTTACAAATAAGTATTGCTTTAGCTGTCCTTATGGTTTGAGGATAATTTTCCTTTTATAATTATTCAGGATCCATTAGAAAAGTTCATTAGTATGTAAGGAATTTTGATAAAATAGTTGTTGACAAAAAAAAGTAATAAACGCATTTAACAAATATACCTTATTGGTGTCGAGGGAATGTCGAAGATAAAGTTGTTGAAAAAAACAGTTCGTCTTTTTTCATAGATTTAAATGGGTCATTGTACGATAAACGATTGGAATTCGATATTTTTATCTAAGCAACACTAACATTGACTCATAGGTGTAAATAGATGTAGCGTTTGTGTTTATATACAGTGTCCTCTCATCTGTATCGCATGCGCGGTCAAACATTTAAAAAAATAAAATTCTCTATTTTAGTAATCACATTTTGCTTACACCCAAGCACGATTTAGCCCACTTCTTTAATAAATATATTTAAAAATCTTTGCATTACAAACATGATAATTTGTTCAATCTACACTATAATAAAATAAATTCTTTGTTCATTGAAAATATTTACAAAAAGGGTCACGATTTGATGTTTTAGTGTAACCTAATCATGATTAGTCTAATGCCACATATCCTTAAAGTTTTTCTGAGAATAATTCCCACTCGAATATACAAGAAATGCAAAGAACAAATAAGCGACACTCAATTTGGATTCCAGAACGGACTAGGCACTTGAGAAGCCCTCTTTTCCTTAAATAGATATGAAGATAGTTGTCTGCGCTTGCTTTATTGACTATAGAAAGGCATTCGACCGTGTCAAGCATCAAAAGATGGTGGAAATATTATCCGTAACCGGGATTGACAAAAGAGATATTACATTGATAGCGAATCTCTGTTGGAACCAGATTGCCGAAGTAAGAATAGACCGGGCTGTATATTTTCACCACTCCTATTTAACATCTATTCGGAGGCAATTTTCAAAGAAGCTTTAGCGGAAGACATGGAAGGTATCAAAATAAATGGAGTATGTATGATCAATATTAGATACGCAGACGACACCGTAGTCCTTACCGACAACATTTCAGACCTACAAAATATGATGAATAGAATAACTGAATATAGTGAGCATCATGGATTGGACATAAATATATCAAAAACCAAACTGCTAGTCTTCTCCAAGAGACCCACTGCTGAAACAGTTTTGATTAACGGCAATCAGATTGAACAAGTCTCGTGTTTTAAATATCTGGGAACCACAGTCAACGCGTGGTGCGATCCGAAACGAGAGATCCAATCCAGAAACGAACAAGCCAGGAAAACATTCATAAACATAAGAAGATTTTTTACTAGTCCTGATCTGAGTTTGGAGCTCAGGGTTCGCATGATTAGATGTTATGTCTTCAGTGTGTTGATGTGAATGCTGGACCCAGGACCCTGCAACTGAAAAGAAAATTGAGGCGTTTGAAATGTACTTATATCGCCGTATGCTCCGCATCTCATGGGTCCAACGAATTACGAACGAAGAGGTGCTTAGACGAATGAAAAAGCCGAAAGAACCAATTGCCCTTATTAAAGAAAGAAAAAACTACATACACAGGTCACATTATGAGAGGCTGAGAATGTGCTGAGACAGATTCAAGGAAAAAAACTGTTGGTGGAAGTCAGAACTCCTGGTTGAAAGACCTCAGAAGATGGTTTGGGTGCACTTCCATTGAAATCTTTCGAGCTGCTGTGTCCAGAACAATGTTAGCTATGAGGATCGCCAACCTTCGAAGCGAGAGGGCGTCACAAGAAGAAGAAGAATCAAATCCAATTGTCTGTCTGTTCATTCTAGCATAACGCCAAAACTACTGAATCAATTTTGTCAAAACTTTTTGCGTTTAAAAGCTTATGATTAGCCCTAAAAACTGATGTGGATTGTGGATTATTTAAATTAAGATATGTTGCAATTTGTTTTGGCATATTACCCAGATTTATTTCGATTACTTGTTTTGTACATTTATTTTTTTGAAAATTTATAAAAAAACTATTAAAAAGGATGTCTGAAGGTCTCAGAGCCCAATATTTTTTTATAATATTAAAAATATCCAGTAATCATGAGCTCTTGCTTTTGTGTTGGGAACAACAATGGATAATAAGGATTCCAAATCTTTAATATCTTGAATTTTAGTAAGTAAGTAGAAACACCAATGATAAGGGCAACCTAAAAGTTCATATATTATCACAATTGATACCTAATTAAAAATGTTTATTACGTTTGTTGCTAAATTTATTTCATCTGGAGCATTTTTTAAAAAGTCTGTAATATTTTGTTCAGTTAAAATCTTTAATTTCTTAGGTATATACTTTTCGGAAGAATGTTTTAACAAAATTTTTAATTTTTGTTTTTAAAAATATCGATATTTTGTTTTACGTCTAAAGTGGCTTTAATAATGTATATTTTTATATATGGTGCATGATTTCCATTTCTTTAATAATTCACCAAAAAATGCAATCAAAACGTTTTCTGAGAAGGATTCTGTCCTTTTTTGTCTTTGCCAATTTCTTAACATGGTAAAATATTTTTCAAGTTCCTGTTATGATTTTTGAGGAAGTAGGTTTTGTTATTTTATTAGCGTAATTTGTAATCTCAGGAGGAGTATTTTCAAATTCTAAATCTGATTCACTTAAATTCACTTGTCGCCAATTTAATTTAAAACTAATATTTACTTCAAAGAGTTTATTTGACATCCATGGCAATTGCTATTGTTTCAAACAATTACGGAATATTCATACCGTAATAAGTGATGGAATGAAAATACGTGATAACTTCATGAGAAACAACTGTTACGGATTGAATATTCTCACTCTAGAGTGTGAATGTTGTCATTATGTTATAAAAATAATTTTATAATGATTATATTCCAAGTATGGAAAATAATTTTCTGTTATATTCGATCAAACACATGCGAACAAAGAAAAAACCTTCGATTTTCAAAAAATTACCGAAAATTATGTGCGTGACTAAAATTGCTACGATAAATAAATCAGCTAAAGTTCCAATAAAAATCGAGAAGATATTTATATCTACAAAGAAATAAGCATATTTACGAACACGGTCTTATTTTTTATTATGTTTACGAAGCAGGTAGATAGATGTCTATGCATTTAATAAAATATATTAAGAATGGTAATCAAAGCCTGTTTCGCCTACGTATTACCTCACCTTCTAATATCCGTGATTATAAATGTTTTTATTAGTCATAGAAGTTTAACAGCTTACAATTAACATTAAATTTTGATATGTCTATATTCATAATGTTAAAGACGATCAAACCAGTCAAGATTGTTTGTATTTAAGTATTAAAATGAAAAGGAAAACTCTTTCGTGAAAAAGAACCTGTTTAGAGATTATTATTGCACCTCATGCACAGGGTGTCAACACTTACAATGCCCACAAACGAATAATATTAGTTTTTTTAAATTAACTAAAAAAATTCAGTCAAGATTGTTTGTATTTAAGATTAATATCGAAAAAAAATCCTCTCGTGAATAGAAACATGTTAAGAGCATATTATTTCATCGCATGCACGGGGTATCAATACTTACATTGCCCAAAAAGGGATAAAAGCAGTTTTTTTATTTAATGAAATGTAATAATTTGATTGGGCTATTTATCAAAACATGTCGAATGTTCAAAGTGCATCGGTCATTTCTGGATGCAGCTCGTCGACGTAAACTTCCACAAACTTATCGAACGCAAAGGATACACGAAAGTCGAGACAATGTGCAAACTATGAGTAGAATAATCACAAATCACTGCGTGGTTATGTAAAGACAACCCGCCATATTGGATGGAAGTAATCTAACTTTGGGAACAAGTTTCGCCAAAGTTCCAGAGGAAATCCTTTACTAACCCATAAGTTACATTCAATAATTGAAAGTGTTGACGTTGTACGATTGATGAAGTTGTCGGAAGTCTATCGAGAAGCATAAAAGAAACATTTTCATTCGTCATCGTAGCATAACAAAAGCGCCCTCTCTGGTCAGAAACTAGTATTATCACCTTCCTATGATTTCTGTTGTGATATGGTGTTAAAGTGTCCCTGACTCCGATTTTTAGTTTTTTTGTCTGTCTATTTGTTTGTTTGTTTTTTCAAGCATCGCTTAAAAAGTACTGGACCGATTAGACTTAAAAAACTGGTTTATGCTTTACCTCGCTACATTAATGAGAGTCAAAAATGTAACAATAAAACCATATTTTTTACAAGCAAGAGCAATCATTTTATTTGTAGTTTACCATTTTTGTTAAACTGCATTTTCAAATTCCCTCAGGTTTCTAGGTGCAGGTATTTGACGTTTAACTTTTTTCGTGAGGTGATCCCATAAATTTTCGATCCGGGATTTTTGGTGGCCATTGCTTAGCTGGTATACCAACCTAATAAAAATAATTGAGTACCTCCCAGACTCGTTCACGACCATAAGCTAACCCTAATTTCATCTGTGAATAAAACTTTTTCCAATTACACACAGACCAATTTTGATGATTTTAAACAAAACGTAACCTAATTAGCAATGGTTTAGTGGGTGGTCTTCTGTTTAATCCAGCTTTATTTAACCGTATTCTAACTGTTTTAGAAGAATTAACTGGTTAAGAATTGGGCTTCTAGTTCGTTTCTGATTACAGTCCTGTTTCTTGAAGTATTGTCCAATAAAACATTAATCTCGATTGTTAGTGCATCATTTTCGCTCTTGCCCCGGCCTTTTAGAACATGATTCAAGCGTCTTACCATACGGTACGCTTTTTTCCTAACAAATTGGCAACATAACCTTGAAAATATCCCTCATCCAATAGAACTAAGGCCCGCACTAGTACTACCCTTCTTGCCTTGTTCGATTAATTTTACAGAGCCTAAAATTAAACAATTTACCACAAAAAACGTATTTATTTTAAAAAGGGAACAATTTATAAACTTACTTTTAACGAACATCTATCGCAAGTACTGTACAAAATTGTTTATCTTTTAACAAATGCTTTAAAACTGTTAATGTTAAACGAATTATTGTTTTGATAGCTGTCATTAGTGATAAATAAAGCAAAAACAAGATCAAGACTAGGACAATCTTGGTATTTGTCTTGCATCTTGGTATTGGTCTTTCTTGTTCGGTCTTAGTCTTGCTTATTTAGTCTTGGTCTTGCGTTTTAAGTCTTGGTTTTACTCATTTGACCTGTTACTTGGGATTTTTTTTATACACCATCCTTTAATTTTCATATATTTTTATAATGTATATATCTTTATATAAAAGAAGTAAAAATTTAGAAAAAAAATTGGTTCGGATGTATATAGTAACCATGTTTTGTCCAAACACTAGGACAAAGAATACTTACTTCGAGAACATTCTTGTAGATCCTATTTTTTAAACAGTGGTAAAGTTAAGTGTTTTCTATTTTCAGTGATAAAATGTAGTGAAGCAAATTGAAAATTTCAAACTAAAAAAATACTTTGTTCCCAGAAGCATTGTTCAAGCAATGACAAATAATTTAACTCATAATTTTAATGCAATTTATATTTTATCGTTTTGTCTTGCATATTGGGTCTTAGTTTTAGTCTTGGTCTTTTTCGTGTAAAATTGGTCCTGGTTTCATTTCATTCACATTGTTGCGTTATTAAGAAAATTTACAAAAGATGTACGAGTGCGAAATATAGTAAAGTCGTTCTTAATAAATGCAACATCATTATAAATACAGTCTGGTGATAGGTAATAATATAAATTTATAGACACCCTTTATAGATACTCGATGTTGTCACCGGAAAAGACGTATTAAATGGGAAATGCAATAACGGTATCAGTGAACTGTTGCATTTCCCGTAATGCTTCGAAAGAAAATCCATCTTTTCCTACAAAAGTTTTGCAATTAATTCTGATTTGCGATGTGCCAGTAGAATGAGCGCTACTTGGAATTTCCTCCATTCGAGAATTAATAGAAAAGTGTTGAAATGCGCCAGAACGTGAGAATGCCATTATAATATCTGTAAAATCTTACTGTCGTCGTATTAGAGGTCTTGAAAAATCTTCTGAACTTAAAGCTCACAACACTTACAACGTTGCAGAATTAATTCTAATTCATGAAATTATGATTGCAATTAAGAATTTATATTGGGTATATTTTTAATATCATAAAGAAATTTTAAATATAACGATATTTTCACAAATATTAACTAACTTATTCAATAGCAATAATTTACTTTATTATTATAAACCAAGTTAAAAAAAAAAACAATTTTATAGTTTGTACACAAAAAAACACTACAGCATATTACACGAATATACGGTGTTTTCGGATTATCGTTAGAAACTCGTTAACTAGTATTCAACTGTACGTCTAATAAGTACGAATATAAATTCCCCTAATATTTTTAAACAAATTTCGTAGGTAACGAATTTTATTTTATAAGGAACTTCTTGTTTGGAAAGTAAGGGTCAATAGGGTATAAGTTTAAAAATGAGGACAACCGAACGGCATTGTGTGAAAAAGCTAGAGTCGTGCACAAAAGAATTGAATTTTCGAGAAATTACTCACTGTAAACAAGAATGCTCTTCATTTTTTTATTTGAACGAAACTTGGATTTTTGCTAAAGGTGGAACAAAAAACTTGGCAGGACGATAACATAAAGTCTATAAAACACACCGACGGTGAAGAAAAAAGACACATTATTGTGCATGCAGGTGGAAAGCATGGTTTTGTTGATGGGGCGGATCTTTTATTTTCGTCAAAATCAAAATCGACCGATTATCATGACAATATGGATACAGAGATGTTTGTAAAATGGTTAAAAGTGAAACTATTACCTTCGTTACATGAACCATCTATCATTGTATTATTGTACCATTCGAACATTTTAAGTAACTAACTAACAAACTCCTGAACGGTACAGAAAATAAAAGAATGGTTAACGAACGAAAATATTTCATTTCCACAGTATTGCTTTAAGCCGGAATTGTTATCGATAGCTAAAAGGCACGAAAGATTACAAAGTGGATTAAATTATACTTAGTTATGGACATCGTGTGCTAAGACTTTTGCCTTATCGTTGCCAATTTAATCCCATTGAGTATATTTAGGGAATATGCAAAACTTATTGCGACAATCCCATTGGATCTAATGGTTGCAGTGATAAGGCTGTTTTGGAAACCTGGCAACGAGCACTTAATACTGCCACTCCTAAAATTTTGGAAAAATGTGTACATAAAATGTGAAAATTTAACAGAGGAAGCAGTTAATCCCGTTATCATTTACAATCCGAATGAGGATAGCGACGACAGTTTCATTGCCACTAACTGTTTTAAAGGTAAACTTCGGTCAATATTATGACTGGAAAATGCAATAATACAGATTATAATAAATAATAAATATTTTTTTGTGAACGGGACTATTCAAACTAGTCGATGAGTTAGCCCCACTTTTTATGTCTCAAGTCACAAATTTTTATATACCGCATCCTAAAGATAAAATAATTATAAATAATTTCAGCGCCTACTTCATTTGTTTTTTTGTTACCCCGATGTTATTAAAATACCAGTTGACCTTCGGTCGGTAACAAACTTTTAATTAACAAAATCCCCGCTGGTTTACATTCCAGTCTGTAACTGGTTTTATTTTTTAATAAAAATTATATGTAAAACTTAAAAAATAATGTATTCCAACGGTAATTATTCATAACTTGAATAAAAGAATGATTGTTGGATATTTATAATTATTTGTATCAACATAGTATTAGGTTTGTACTCAAAAACAACCACCTACAGTGAACAGTCACAATAGATTAAACGATTAAACGCATAATTTTAGTACATGGTTAAATGTACAAACTGAAAAGTTTCTTTAGGAGCTCGAAAGTTTATACATTAAATGGAATTAAAAAGGGTTCACTATAGTAAGTACAATTAACTTTGAAAGTTGTAAATGAATACTAAAGCATTAAAAAAAAGCATCATTGTTTAACTGTGACAAAATCCTTCCACTTAACGAAGAAAAAAAAACAAGAATTGCCCGCCACTTTGTCTAGCTGTCTTTTAAATTGATTAAACTCATTTTTTTGTTGAAACGCCCTTTCCGTTGAGTAATGGCACGTATTATTGCTGTTAGTGTTGCCATCTATCGGGGCGAGGTTAATAAAGTGATTTATATATATATATATATATATATATATATATATATATATATATATATATATATATATATATATATATATATATATATATATATATCGCGTTAAAACGTGCGTCGGCGTCTTGCGATTCCTAATCTCCATTCCTCTCTATTTGTCCACATGTCCTCTCTCAGATCTCTCTCTTCCATCTCTTTTTGTATGCCTTCTCTCCAGCTCTTTCGTGGTCTTCCTCTTCTTCTTCTTCCTCTGGGGTACCACTGTAATATTTTCTTTGGGATTCTGTCTGGTGGCATTCTTTGAACATGCCCGTACCATATCAACTGTTTAGTTCTTATTTCGTCTGTGATGTCGTGCTGTACTCCCATTATTTGTTTTATCCTCTCATTTGTAACTCTTTCTAGTCTTGATTTCCCCGCTGCTCGTCTCCAGTAATCCATTTCTGTGGCTCTAATTTTTCTTTCGATCTTTTCTTTCAAAGGCCATACTTCGCAACCGTACATTATTATGCTCTTCACTATCGTGTCGTAAATTCTTTTTTTGTTGTTGTTACTTATTGTTCTATCCCACAGTACTCCGTTTAACATTGATATTGCTCTTCTTCCTTTCATATTTCTGTCCAATATTGCTTCTTCGAGTGTCCCATCCTTTGATATTCTCATTCCTAAGTAATTGTAAGCTGACGTGTGTTTGATTTTTTGTCCATTTGATAATTGTAAGTCCTGTTGCACTCCCCCAATACACATATATTCCGTTTTTTCTACATTAACCTCTAGTCCCCAAATTTTATATTCTTCTATAAGTTTTCGTGTCATATACTCTGTGTCGTCTATGTCTTGGCCGACTATAATTTGATCGTCTGCGAATGAGAGTGTGTATAATGTTGTGTCCTCATCTAAAGGTATGCCCATGTTTTGGCATTTCCGTTTCCAATTCGCTAGTGCCCGTTCCAAATATATTTTAAATAATGTTGGTGACAAGCAACACCCTTGTTTCAGCCCTTTTGTGATATTAAACCCTGTTGTTAGGTTTTGTCCAACTTTAATTCTTGATTTGGTTTTATTGTATAATGACTTTACTCCTTTTATCAGTTCAATATTAATGTTGGAAGTTTCCAGAGTTTCCCAAAGTTTAATTAAGGGTACGCTGTCGTATGCTTTCTTTAGGTCAACGTACAGTATATGGATCTCTTGATTGAATGCTAGTTTTTTTTCTATAATTTGTGTTAGTGAGAACAGATGGTCAATCGTTGATCTTCCCGCTCTAAATCCGGCTTGCTCTTCTGCTTCCATTTCCGTGTATTCCCTTTCGATTCTGTTTTTTAAGATCTTGCCATATATTCTACTGATTGTGTTTGTTACGGCAATTCCTCGATAATTGTCGCATTTGCTTTTGTCCCCCTTTTTGTGTATTGTTGACATATGTGATATTTTCCATTCTTCTGGGACTTCGGACTGATTAATACACCTTTGAAATAGATCTTGCAGCATTTTATATAATTTATCTGTTCCGTATTTAAATAATTCTCCTACAATATTTCCTGGGCCCGGGGCTTTGTTATTTTTTAAAGATTTACATACTTCCTTCACTCCTTTTGTATTAATTCTAATAGGGGATCCTTGCGTATTAATTCTATCATTCATATATTCTGTGTTCTTAAATTCTTCTCTGTCTTCAGTGAACATTTTTTCGAAGTATTGTTGCCAATTTTGTGCTGTTATTGGTGAGATTATGTCCTTGGTATTATCTTTCCTCATGTTTTTTAGTATTCTCCAGCTTTCTGTACTTCTTCTACCTCCCAGATACGTATTTATTCTAGAACATGTTCTTTCCCATTTCTCATTCTTTTTTCTGCAAACTAATTTTCTAACTCTCGCTTGTGCTTAATAAAGTGATTTAACGGGCATTAAAAGTAAAGGATTTTGTTAAAAAATCTTTCTTCGTAATCCGGTTGAATTTTTTTTCTAAAATCCGCTCGTCTTTATTACTTTATTTATTTTTTCAAATTGAATAAATTTAATACAGCTTATTTCATCAATATACAACGGTATCGGATTAATCACCGAGGCATCGACTTGAAGCAATACTGTGGAAATGAAATTATTTCGTTCGCATCACACACACGGTTACGTATAGATAAAACTGGTAGCAACGGACTTCCATTGTCCTTTTCTGTAGTAAAATAAGCGTTTACATTTAATATTATTGCATCTGCATCTAAAACACGTCGCGGCATTTTCGCGGTCTATTAGGTATACATACACTACTTAAAATCACAATCGGTACTATATGATTTTTATGTAGGTACCCAACTACAATGATATTCCAGGATTACTAATTACATTTTCAAAAATTTAATTGTTGTGGTTTTGATTTGGGCTAGTATACATAAAAACACAAAATGAATCAACAAGCCAAATTAGAGCTTAATAGCATTGTTAATTAGTGATATTTGTTTGGATTACTTACCTACCTCTCTTATTATGTACAATAAATTCTTTACCTACGAAATTTGTTTAAATAGTAAGTTTTTCATCTTAATAAATTCCCAAGTATTTGACAACTGGTTTTATTGGACCGGAATATTATTAATAGAAACTTGTGTGCAAATAGATTTTTTTGTGGTGATTGTAATTTGTACAGATTTCCATCCTTATTTTAAAAAATAATTAATCTGTCTGAAAACTAGTTTCAATTCTAAAATAAGAAGAATAAAGCATAAGCTAAAAGATTGGAGCAAGGACTAAACACACTGGAACAACCTAAAACAGGCCAAATGCCTACTAAACTGACAATACTTAGTGGGGACAACAAACTTTTACTCCTAAATAGAGAAGACCTTAAACTGCTAGTTGGACACACCTAGTCAATGAACGTCCAAAAAGGTGAAGAATGATTCTTGCAGATTCTACGGCAAGAACGTACACCATCTTCTGGTAGAATGTGACACATTATAACGAAAGAAGTAAGATCTTTCGATAAGGCAAGTCCTACCTACGGAGATCTTTGAAATTATAATGCAAGATCACTTTAAAAGGCTCGGATGTGACTCAGAACAATTACAATAAATAACCCAAGGGATGGTACAAAGATATTAAGGTCGGGCCTGATAAAAGCCTTTAAACACCTTGACCTTATTGTTAAATAATAAAAATAGAAGGTGTCCTGGGATATTGTCTAAAAGAAATTCATTCAGATCAGTTAGGAGTGGCAATATTTTTTCTCTGATTAAAGTGACGATAGAACAATCGCAAAGCCAAGGATTCGATTGTCTCGTCTTGTTTTGTATGAAGAGGCTTTCGTAGATTTGAGAGTCATGTTACTGTGCTAACTAAGCAGGTCTGTAGTTGGTTGTTTCATTCCACCGATCTTTGAAGTTATTGTGGGTGTTCTTTTTGTTCCTGTCCATTGTTGCCGATGGCATAAGTAGTAGGTTTACTGTAGAGACCAGGTTCGAGGACATTCTCAAACTAAATATATATTTATTTGGGTGTGAACCTTTACCGGTTTGTTTGGAAAATTCTAGGTATAAATCGTGCGGCAAAAATCATAGCAATTATAACGGTAATGTTGGTATTGTAATTGTCGTGATTTAATTTTCTCATTTATATGCATAAAAAACGAGCGTAACTTAAATTTAGTTCATCAACTATATTATGTAATTACCTCTATTAATCATCATTTCTAATGTCAAAAGATTTAAGTCAGATTTCCAAGCACATATCCATCAAGTTAAATCGCAAAGTTCCGTGTAAACAATTCCAACACGTAACAAAGTCATTATAATAAGTGATAAGAACTTCCTTGCATTTTTTTCGTTATCCAGTAAGTATCCCCCTTTAGGAATAAATCACCGCGTTGTTTCCGAATCGCAATTAACATGCAAAAAAGTCCACACGGACACACCTCGGTGCATGTTGCATATCGAAAATCTCATTAAACATGGGGTACATGTTTTGTTAGAACGACTACAATTTACTTGAATTTAAAATTTAAAGTGGTACCATTAAAGCGCACACTGTTTGTGGAGCGTTCGGCGCTAAGTGCCGGAGTCTGACTAAAAAAGAAGTCGTTAGTCATTAGCAGCAAAAGCCGTAATGGATTTTGTTGTTTTTGTAACTTTCAATTTAGTTTTGGTCCATAGAATCTCGTAAAAATATGACCTAATATTGTGCTTAGTCCAAGATAGTGTTGTTGGGCCTTTCCTAACACGAACAGGGGCTAAGTATAAAAATATCACGTAGCACGTTCAAAAGCTTTAGGCGAACAAAAAAAATACTTAGAAGCCCTAAATTTAACGAGATTTACAACATTCTAGAAACTGCAGCCATGTTTCTTAAGCTACCTACGAAAGCTTAATATTATCATCAATATATTGCTCAATATAAGATACAATGTTGGTGTGCAACGGGAAGAGGTTTGAAAAAATTATAAATTTATGGGGGTTTCATCCCTCAACAGATAAATAACTGTGTAGATTTTTGATACATCACATTACATTACAATCTTGCGGTTGGGCCATTGGTATAGGCACCTATGTCACCTAGATCTTCTAATCCACTATGACTACCGCTGTGTCTTCAGGGCCTCAGAATCACAGTTCGCTGGTTTTGGCGAACCGCAGGATTTCTGTTGGTCCTGTCTCATTTAGATCGCTTGGATCCATTATCATGCGGCCCCACGTTTAATATTTGTACACCGCTAGCATCGGGCAGTAACACAGAATGTGTATGCTCCTCTGTTTCCCTTTTCCGCATAGTCGACAGTTTTTCTCACCCGCCAGCTTAAGTTTAAAGAGGTGCGCCCTTAGTGCGATGTGTCCTGTGAGCA
Organism: Agelastica alni; assembly: GCA_950111635.1. NCBI lineage: Eukaryota > Metazoa > Arthropoda > Insecta > Coleoptera > Chrysomelidae > Agelastica > Agelastica alni. The sequence goes on from OX467716.1 coordinate 25,514,751, forward strand.
GACCAAGCGTGCTGTATAGCCTACTCCGTTCCATCGTGCAGAGTGCGTCAGCCCTCTTCTGGAGAGGTTTTTTCATCAGCTGTCTCGATGTACTGCAGCCAGTATTTGCATTCCGCTGAGCAATAAGTTCTTATTCAAGGATTAGTTCCAATTCATGTTTCGCTAGATTTTTTGATAAACTGTTTATATTTATCGATGGCTTTACTTTAGTATATGCTAACGACTTAACATATTTTTTATTGAGTACAAAAAGCTTTGTTCACTACAGTTGTGATAACTGGCAACAGTTTGAGTTGAATACAATTTTAGCAGCAAAATATTTCGTTAAGCTCTAGTGGTCCTTTCGTGTGAGGTAATTTGATAGCCTAATAAGTATACAAGGTGTTCCAACGAAAACTTAACCCTTCCCCCCGAGAATCTCAGATACCAAGAGTTTCTTCAAAATTTAAAAAAAACACGTCGAATTTAATTGGAAGGGGACGAATTTTTTTACAAAATTCATAACCAAAAATGCAACCGCTTGCAGCCCTGCATAAACCCTTATTTTTTTGTGTGAGACATCATTTGAAATTCTCTACACAACATTGTAATTTTTTTTTTTTTTTATGAAATAACTTTGAAGATATTTTGGATTTCATTTTTGGGTATAAATGTTGTATAAAAATTCGTTCCCCTTCCAATAAACTTTTACGTGTTTTTTTTTATTTTAAAGAAACTCTTGGTTTCTGAGTTTCTGGGTCAAGTTTTCGTTAGAACACCATGTATATTGTAGATTATTTAATAATTGTTTATTAGACTGTGTTTGTCGAGACTAGGGTTTCTTAAATGGTGGTAAAAATCAAAAACCTACGTCGAAAATACACAGTAATTTTGTAGCAATGACAAAGATACATAAACTATTATTTGAATTTTTTAATAATTTATATTTTTTTTTCAGGGTTCCCAAACCAGCACTATATGTATTGGAAAACTCTACAGCACTGTAAGTTTTTATTTAATTCACTAATTGTTTACTTAGCCGTCGAAATAATTCGGTATTTAATCTGAACAAGTCCTAAGTTTGCTCAACATTAATTAACCTTTGTAAAAATGAACTGTATTTAATAAAGGGAATTGACTTGAGGATTGCAATTTGAAGAAAAAAGATATAAAAAAATATCGTCTATATTCTCGGCTTATTTAATCGCGACTGAGTTTGCGTCGAGCTTAAATATCCTCTCTTCGTTTTGCGGAAAAAATTGAACTTTAGTTCACTTCTAATATTAAGCTTTGCTGCTTAAAACAACATAAACACAAGACGTCTTGAGCTTATAAAATCATGAAATCACCACACGCTAACAGCATCTATACAAATATGGAACATAAAACGCTTTGAATAGAAGCTAGATTACGAATGAAAATTGGCCGACCCAAGATGCACCTTAATTTAGCGACCAAACTCTGGTAGATACGAGTGATAGGGGGCTTTGAATCCAGCCAATGACAGTGGATGTCTGACTGTGACAGTTATGCAACACTAATATAGTATCTACATGTAAAAATCAAGTAGACTTGACTTTCTCATGATCACATTTCGCCACAATGTTGCCAATATTTATGTTGCATATAATTTTGATTTTGCAAAATTTGCATACGTAAATGGTTCGACTCTCTCTGGATATTGGGGCTAACGATTATCAATTAAACATCAAAAAACAAAAAAAATCTTAAAATAAGTAACCGTTAAATAAGTACAATTTTAATTTAAATGATGAAAAAACAACGCGTACCGTGAACGAATAACAAAAATAAATTTACCGGACAATTTGAATCAACAACTGCTCAATACTGTTTATTTTCTCAAAAACAGAATCCTCCGTACATTTAACAATCATGATTCCTGTAAATCAAGACGTAAAGTACACGGAAAACGATTTGAAAACATCATAAGAGCACAGTATAAGCGAAAATAGAGCAGACAGCACCTGCATTGTAAAAGTAAAATCACTTGCAGAAAGAAATACTCGCAACATCACGAAAGGCCGTCGGAACAATAACAATTACGAGAAATAGAGGTGTGTTTTTCGTAACTGTTTTTTTTCTTTCATTTAAGCGTTTTAAGCTTATCGAGTTTTTCTACAGCTACAACAATTAGAGCAGGTCACTTGGAAAATGTTTAGCTTTTCTACCTCGGTTTTTTGATATCAATAAACAAATAGTTTAATATTATTGGTTTAAATAAATTATTGTAGGTAATCACTGCAAAGAAAATGCAAATAGATTCTCCTTGATAATGAAGAAAAATGTATATTTTAAAATTGATTATATACTAACTGATTGGTTGTTCATAAAAAAAATAAGTTTTGAAAAAATGTATTCTTCTACAAAGTACTAAAATAAAATATGTCTTATAAAATTGAAAACAAAAATTCCATAAAAAATTTAAAATAAGTGAGAAAACTGTTTTTAATGAAATATATTTTCACCTCTGGCATCAATGCAAGCTTGAAGACGTCGAGGCATGTTTCAAGGTTAGCAATCCGTCATTCCGCTATTATTTTGTAGCAGCTAGGACATGCTCTTTGATAATTTCTTCGAGTTCAAATTGTTCTTCAAAGCAAATTTCTAATATACCTTTCACGAGTCATTGAGCCTTCAACTTAAACTAATTCAGAACATGTTCAATAGATATAATTCGTGCCCAAATCATGACGTTGTTTCCCCTAAACGGAGGTGCAGGGTGAACACGGGCAAGTTGGGCAGCTCTGGTTGGTTTTTCCCAAACACAAATTCGGGCGACTGTTACTTATCAAACATCCTGGTTTTATCAGAAACATGACGTAATTCCAAAATCATTTGGGTAACTGCATGTGGTCTTCAGTCCATTGCAGTAGACGAACTTGGTGCTCATATTGTTACAGGGAAACTCTTACTGGTGGTGCATCTATGGTAGTAAATCTATGTGTGTATTAAAAGATAGCAGACATAACTTAAAGGATGTATACAAATAAGAACAGCTAAAAGTGAGTCTAATATCTTAAAAACCCTGTTAGCGAATGATCCTTTTACTTAGCAGGTGTGGTCTAGGTGTGTGTTGCCCACCTTTATGTATTAATAATGTTAAAAACAAATGAACGAGGGTTCTTTAAACGGTTGCTTTATTAGATGACAACGTGACATCTAATTCCAGTCGCGGTACCATAAAACAAAAAAAAAGAAACATAAATTAGTATTAGATTTAACCATTTTTTGAAAACCCTATTGCACTTTTTCCCAGCACCCTAACTAATAAAAAAATGGAAGAGGAGTATGAAATAAAGGCAATAATTAGGTGATGTTGGTCTAGGTGAGTGAAGCTAAACGGTGTTAAGCTGGCCATTCACGATCGCTTCGAACGGATGAAATCAAATAAACGTCATCCGTTTCGATGACATCCAAACGGTCATGCCTTGCTGGTTGTGGTGCTCAAGTAACTTCTGTTTAGATAAGATTGGTTTATATTATTTTGATTTAAAATCCGGAAAAATTATACGTTGATTTACTGCTCCATACGGCTGCTGCCTTGTATTGCACAATATCGGTATCGGTTTACTGGAATTTCCCCATTCACGATCAGATGCCGATCAATTGGATGGTCGACAGAACTGAAATTGGGACCGATTGGGTATCCAACTCAGTCTGTGTTTGGAGTGACACCGCTCCATTTAGACGTATGGAGCAATCGTGAATGGCTTGCATTTGGATATGACGGTTTTTAATGCCACAGGATCACCTCTAGCCCATGTCCATCCACTCCTGAATGCAGGCCTCTTCCAGTAGTTTCCATGTCCGCCTATTCTGAGCAGTTTGGGACCAGTTTGTCACTGCTATCCTCTGAATGTCGTCCCGTCATCGTTTTGGAGGTCGTTTCTCTTTGTAGCGCCAATGCATTATTTTGTTAGTCCACCTGGATGGATTCTGTCTTATAACATGACCCATCTCCACTTTAGTTCGGCCACTCTTCTAATAACATCCGTTACCCCTGTTCTTCTTCGAATCTCATCATTTCTAATGCGATTTCTTAGGCTGATTCCCAACATGGCGCGCTCCATGGCTCTCTGCCTTGTCCTTGGCCTTTCTGCACTTCTCTTTGTTAGTGTTATAGTCTCCAGTTCGTATGTTGTGACGGGTAAAATGCAAGTCTCATAGACTTTCCACAGGATAGGCAACTTTTAATACCCAATTTCACAACTTTCGTGCCAAAGTTTGTATTGTTTCTCCACTGTGGTTAAAAGGTGTTTTTCGTACGTATCGCTTATTTCCATCTCTATAAAAGTAACGCGGTCACGCTGATACCAGCAACCTGAAGATAAGACACGAATATTAACAATAATAATAGAAAACGTCGCAGCATGTCGCCGTGATCTTATTCATTAAACGATCCCTTTTTATGCGGCGGTTGACTGGCAAAAGGATATAATCCGTAATTGCATTTTCTTGCGTTTAGAATTATGCTAATATTGTTTTCGTACCAGCGCTTTTCTGCGTTACATGTTGAGTAGAGAAAAGGTTGGTTGTTGGTATATTTTGTAAGATAAAATAAGGACGAAGAAAAGCGATGTCAATATTCAAAGACCAAAAAACGAACGATTCAAAAAGTCGGACGCGTTTTTAAATATTTTTAATTGGATAATACTGAAGATTCTTACAAAGAGCACCCAATTACTGCCGTTTTTAATAATCTTAACTAATTATTTGTGAATGTGTGGACGGTATTTTGCAACGTCTGTACCATTTTCTTGCAATTAAAAGCGAGCGATATGCCATTCCTTCCAACTGGTTTGCTAAAATAAAAAAAATAAAACTGAGGTCACTGCTTCGTAGTTAAGCATCGTCAACATAGTTTGCGTCTGCAATCTTCGTAGGCATCTTCTGTATACTTTACAGGGTGTTACAAAGTTGTTGTGATTGGTAATTGATTATATATACAACTAGAAATGAACTATACACTTGGAAAAGGCCTATAACAGAGTGGTAAGGAGTGAATTGTGGTCCACATTATTTATGTATGGGGTGAGCGGTAGTTTAATACGAGCAATTAAATCACTTTACGAGGATTCCACTGCTTGTGTCAGGATAAACGGAGCTTGCACGGACTGGTTTAACATCGAAAAAGGTGTGAGACAGGGATGTGTGGCTTTGCCATGGCTGTTTAACTTATACATAGATGTTTAAAAGATTTGAAAGAGAGTGCGTATGGATTGAAAATGAATGATTTAATCGTCAAATGCCTTCTTTACGCCGATGATCAAATCACATTAGCGTTATGTGAAAAGGAATTGCAGGCGATGGTTAATGTTATGCATAATGCCCTGAAAATCAAAGGGATGAAAATAAATGTGAACAAAACGAAAGTAATGGTTTTTGAAAGAGAAGAAAGCATGACTAACTGTGGCGTTTCGATTGAGGGAGAAAGAGTGGAACAAGTAAATGAATTTGTGTACTTGGGTTCAAAGTTTACGAGAGATGGAAAGTATGACAGTGACATTGAGCGAAGGGTGTTAGCAAGAAAACAAATGAATGGGGCACTGCATAGCTTTATAAACAGCCAGAAAGTGTCAAAAAAGGCGTAGATAAGTAGTCCGAGTATAGCCGGAGTGACTCAGTTGGATAACGTGAAGAATAGTGAGATAAGAGAACGCTGTGGTGTAAAAGAAGATGTGGTTACAAATATTGATAAAGGAATGCTTGGATGGTTTGGACACGTAGAAATGATGGATAAAGGAAGATTAACGAAACAAATTTATAAGGCTAGTGTAAATGGACGGAAGTCGGTAGAGGCCGACCTTGGCGAACATATCTCGATCACAGCAACATTGTTTTGAAGAAAGTCCAGGTCAAGAGTACCAACAACCGACGAGCATGTATGAGAGCACTGAAGCAAGAAGCAAAAGGAAGTAAAAGGAAGTGGTTTTTGCCTATCCCTACGGGAAAAAGGCGTGACTATGTATGTATGTAGAAAAACAGTAACAATTTTTTGTAAATTTGTTTTTATTCAGTTGTGTTGTTTAGTAATATTACACAAAAAGTGTTGTGTGTTTTAAGTATTAATCTTTGTGTGAGTGCTTTATTTTTTTAAGTATGATTAATACATTACAAAGATAATCTAGGATTTAATGTTAAGGAAACTGGATGCATAGTTTGTGACAAATATCTATGGCAAGGGTATTGTTAGAATCATAGATTAATTCCAACACTTTATTTATTTTTTAATTTAGTTCTAATTAAATTAGTCTCGAGCCGTCCCCGAGCGCCAACGTATGTAAATCGCAAACGGCTATTCGCGATAGTTCCCTCTAGTATAACGGGCTCATGTCCCTCTAGCGAGCTGGTCTCGAAACGACGTGATTGTCAGTTGTATCATTTCAATCGCCGTGACAGACGGTCGTTTTTCTTATTTATTTACAGCGATCGATCTTTCTAATTGAGGCACTCCTCACGGCCCTGCGATTATTAAATACATCCAACCAATATTTCTGTAAATATTCGCAATTCGTGAACGACATTTCTAGATACATCGGTGGTTTTCAATTAACGCCCACGGCTATAAATCATTCGCTAAATGTTTAGTGTTTAAAAAAATCATAAATATTTTATAATTAAATTGCCGCTGCTTCGGGCAAAATAATCTTGTTGACTTGTTGACCACAATCCGTAATAGTATTATATAAGGATGTTTCCTACCAATAAAGAGTTCATTCATTTTATTCAATCATTCATAGCAGTTAGGTTAGGTTAAAACAGTGGTTCGGAGGGAACCCACTTATGCCTTTTGGCCCGTTGTGATACCGTGATGGTCGGCGTTACCTTCCCTCTCTGCCGTGAGAACCAGTTCTTAGCAGTTAGTACTGTGTAATGTCTTTTTCCTGGTGATATGTTCATACCTTCAATTACCAAGAGATATTTGGGAATGCAACCACAATTCTATTTATGCAGTTTTTCAACAAACTATTAAACAAGCAAGCACTATTTTCTAAGGTGACCCAAAAGAGACTTGAAGCATTTGAAATGTGGGTATACAGGAGAATTTTGAGGATCTAATAAGATGGACAGAGGGTGTCTAATAAATCTGTACTAGGAAGAATGAACAAAGAAAGGGAAGTGATAAATACTATAAAAAAAAAGAAAACTTGAATATTTGGGCCATATAATGGGAAACGAAAACAAATACCAGCTCCTTAAGAAAATTCTTCTGGCAAGAGAGGATCCGGAAGGCGTAGGATAATCATGGCTAAAAAACTTAAGAACATGGTTTTCCAAAAAAACCACTGAATTATTCTGAGCAGCCGTAAATAAGGTCGTCATAGCCAGGATGATCGTCAATATTCGGAAGGAATAGGAAGAAAGTGGCGTCCAGACTTTTGCAAAAGCGAATTGAATTTATCGATTTTCACGGTTAGAGTAAAGGACTTTGTCGAAGTGAGAAAAGGAAGAAGAATGTCGGCACTTCGTCAGTAGAACACTTTGAGTTACCATACACTGTTCGTTACTTATCATCATAATTTAAATATTTTTTAGATAGTGTGTATATAAAAAGTTTTGGTCTTTAACTTTCAGGAAGTAATAAAAAAAATTGCATAAGAGTTGGAATTAGGGTAAGCTCTCCGATGTCAGAGCTAATTGATGAAATATTATGAAGCATCGTATTTAAAACGGTGCCAAATTATTGCTACTGATATATTCGGCACACCCGCCGCTGGTAGACACCGATACACTTTCTTCTCTCTTTTTTTTAATTCGCATTCACGCTTGTCAATGAAAAAAAATAATTCTATGTATATAGAAGGCAGGCAGCAAGTGTTGAACGCAAGCAACCTTCCTTCTTGCGATTGTTCGGTGCTCAATGAAAGAATCTTCAGACTGGATTTGAATAAGAACAATGAACTTACTGAACGACGACGATTGTACGTAATATCGCACACGAAAGCCATTTATTCGATAATACAAAAGGTGTATCCTTACATATAAACTAGCTAAACGGGAATTCAAAAACTCCCAAACGAAAAATTAACCTACAAAGACACAACCATTTTAACAGTCACTAAGAAACAAAAAAATGATAACAAATACATAACAATGGTCGTAGCTAATGCAAGGATAAATTGGTTTGGAAAGTAAGTTATATGTCAGTATTGTTCGCGAATGGTATTAACTTTTTATAATTCTTCACTCAATTAGTAACTTAGTTGTTAATAACAATGTTTATTGTAATGAAGCCTGAGCTTCTGTAATTTCGGTTCTGTTTCTAACGTTAAATATATGTAGTTTTTGAAAATAGCTGGTGGATATCCTGACGTGATTCTCATTAGGCTCAATGTTTTTTTATTAATTTCTTTCACCGAGCACTTGTTGATGATTTTTAAATAATTCCCTCTTTAGAATCATAAACTGCATTTAATACCTCACGTGGAAAATCTCTCCTAATTGTGTCCCGTCGTCGGAATTTCAAGCTCGGAAATGGAGTTAATCTCCATAATGGAAAGTTCATCACCATAAAAACCGAAATTACCCGCTGAAAACCGATCGAAAAAAATGACTTCCAAACACGTTTAGTGGTAAAACACTTTCGTGATTTTAATCTCGAAATTATTGGTGGAAAGAGATGGCTAACCCTATTCAAGGGTGCTAAAAATGTAGTATCAAGCTATCAAGAAGGCAGACAGGCTAGTAAAAGCTGGAGAATTGCAGCAGCTAATAGGCTCGAAACCAACCTGATGCATTGCTTACAGTAATGTAAATAAATTTAAAGTTGGTTATAAAACAACAAAAGACATTGTACGAGTATTGACAAACTTAACAAATTAATGGAAGGAAATTCATAATGTAAATATTGCTAAGAAATAGTTAATTATTGATAGAGAAATTTAAAAAGAAAAGAAAATTTATCGAAGATGTCAGACAACACGAGAACCTTGTTGTGATGAAAACTTAAATAGGAGTTAACTTATTTGTGAGGATAGATTTTCTTTTAAAATGAAACGACAAAAAAATGTTGCAAACTTCTGTTTTATTTAGTGTAGTAGGCTTTGCCAATTGTTGGTAAAGTTGCCTTACCAGTTTTTTTAAATTTTTGTATTAAAAAGAAATTTTTTTGAGTTTATTCTGTATGTCATTGCTAGTGAGTTGTCTTATCAGTTTTTTTAAATTTTGATATTAAAAAAAGCAATTTTTGTGTGATATTATCTATATAATTGCTACTGAAGATGCCTCCCCATTTTTTTTTTAAATTTTATATAAAAAAAAGCAACAATTTTTATAAAATTGCTAGTGAATTTGCCACACCAGTTTTTTTAAATCTTAATATTGAAAACATTAATTTTTTAATGTTTTTTTTAATAAGTGATAAAGAAGCCCCTTAGCAGTTTTTTTAAAAGCAATTTTTGTATGTTATTTTATATATAATTGCTAGTGAAGTTGCCTCACCAGTTTTTTTAAAAATTTTTATTGAAAAAAGCAATTTTTGAATGTTATTTTTTACATAATTGCTGGTAAAGTTGCCTCACCCATTTTTTAAAATTCTGTATTAAAAAAAAGCAATTTTTTGATAATAATTTTTATGAAATTGCTAGTGAAGTTTCCTCATCAGTTTTTTTAAATCTTGATATTAAAATAATTAATTTTTTTTCGTTATTTTATATATAAATACTAAAAAAGTTCACTTAGCAGTTTTGTTACAAATTTATAATAGAAAAAGCAGTTTTTGTATGTTTCTTTTTATATAATTGCTAGTGAAGTTGCCTCACCAGTTTTTTAGAATTTAAAATAAAAAAAATCAATTTTTTAATTTTATTTTTTATAAAATTTCTAGTGAAGTCTCACCAATTTTTTTATACTTTGATACTGGTAAAAGCAATTTTTTAATGTTATTTTTAATGTAATTGCAAGTGAGAAGTTGCCTTACCAGTTTTTGTTTAAATTTACTTTGACAAAAAGTAATTTTTATGTCTTATTTTATGTAAAACTTCTTCTCCTATTATTGTGCTCCTGCTAGAAGATCGTAGCGGTTAAAAAATTAGTGTTAATAAATCTGTAAAATTTACCATAGTTGACCGTACATATTTTAATGTGTACGAATTTTAAAATTATGTACACTTTACGAATTTCAAAATTATGATTCACAAGCTTCTTAAAATAAAGCCTTCGTAAATCGTTGGTGGTCGCGCCACAGGTAAACTAAATTACAAACAAAAAATACAAAATACACCGTGACAATGTGTTACATGCTTTAAAACAGTGTGTCAGGTAATACGATATGCAATTAGTTAAAAGCGGTGATGTAAGCATTTTTTTATTCAAAAATGTACTACCTCGATATACCTGATAGGCGAAAAGAATGCGCTGATGATCGTCTATATATTATATTATGATAAAAATACTGCACCATGTTTTTTTTGTCTTACTAGCTTTATTCGTCGTGGTAGGGCCCACGAGAAAGGTTAACTTGATTTATTTAGTAAGAGTGCTAAAAGAAATGTATATTCTTTGGAAAGAAAATGGCACTTTGTTAGTTCTTATACTTGCTTATTCTGCGAATTCAATCATTTTGAACAACCCTGGTAACTTAAAAAGCTCAAAAAAATATCGAGAAATATTTTGAAAAACTTATAATATTTAATTAAACACTTTGAAATTGATGTGTCATTCAAAAAAGTGATTAACTGTAAATCAAATAGTGTTAATACAAGTATTAACTTTTTTTACCAAAATGTAAGGCGAAAATTCTCACTTTTATATTTTTTCTAAAGTTTTTAATTTGTAAACAATCTCGTCCGATGTTCCAATAATAATCATATATACCTACATCCCATCTGCTTGCTCTCCATTATCTTAAAACGTGAAATCGCTCACCCTAACTGCTTTTAGACTTTTCGTCTGTTTTCAAGAAAATCCTTAACAATGTTTTGTTTTAAAGGTTCGTCATTGTTCCAATGAAATGTTCATGTTTAACGTGCTGCCGAATCTATAAACCCTCAAACACACCGACCTTTCTTCTTAATGAACTGTGTCCGGGTCTCCCTGACATTGGTGATCCCTGTTCTCTGCTGGTGAAAGACTTTCCTCACGATTCCTGTACCTATCTATGCTCTTACAGCTGTCGTCTTCAGATTCCACGGCGACCCTCAATTTTCGCTTTAAGGATCAATTGGAGCAGCCCTGGATGTGTCCAAAGTAAAAAAGTTTTGACACTTGATAACACTAAGGAGCCTCCGATGCGTGTTGGACTTTTCCAAGAACTTGTGGACCGTGCTGATTATATTCGGGATTATACTTCTCTGTCCAGTTCAGTTGAATGTCTACAGAGCAGCCGAGTTACTTGAACGGTATTAGTTCTTTAAATTGCTTGTTAGCGAGGTGGATAGAGCCGTTTTCTAGTGATAGCCGCCGAAATTCCAAAATGAGATAATTAAAACTTTCTTTTTCAGTTGGCAATGCTTTAGCTAATTACCTTTCATGCAAAAATAAAAATATAATGTTCTTTCTACCGACAAAGTGTTTGGATTAACAAGTTTGGAGTCAGATTTTGACAACTAACTAGACTGCACCTAATGCTATCTCTCATGCACAAAAAACATGAATGGATAAAAAACTTGATGTAATAGAAAAAAACTTTTAAAATCAGCATGCCTGTTTGGTTTTTTAGAAATCTAACTCAACCGAATATCTAAAAATTGTTGTTTTAGTGTTTTGAATGTTACTTCGATACTTACTTGAACATTTTTTCATGTCAATGAAGCACCGTTTTAGTTTCCAGCTCCTGTACCAATATTATTTTATTTTGCTTGCGAGATACCTTTTTAATTTTCGACATCTCTTGCGAACAAAAAATCTTGTTTGGGTCGAATCAAAACATGAAAACTAAAAGCGGAAACGATGATTCGGGGATTCTCGAAAAGAAAGATAACAATGGGCTTCTCGATATTAAAGATGCTCGACGGTTTTTGTTATACATACATCATATTTCCCAACCGTGATTTGAGAATTGGCATGATTTTCAAAAGTACATAGCTGGGATAAAAGGGTTTTCTTCTTCATTCTGTGCCTAAAATAAAAAAAAATGTATATGGACCATGGAAATTGCTGCAGAATCAGATATTCAAAAAATCATTTGGGTTATTGGAAATATAAAAGAGGCACCATCTTTTTACGTCATTCAAATAAACCATAAAAAAATTTGAAAGAATTTCCCTAAACCGTTTAATATACGGGGAGCGTCGCTGATGTTTAAAAACTGAAAAAACCCTTTTTATAAATTATTTTCTTCTATAATATGTCTGGGAGAGTCATTTTTACGATTATTAAAAATGGTCCGTCTCTGGCTCACTTGTAATAATGTAGATCTTTTTATTTCTCCAAAATAAGTAGACGCATTTAAAACTTTATGAATATCAAAGCCCTTTTTTAAGTTGGTAATAAAATCCAATTTATTATTGTTTAAATAGATGTACAAGTAGGTACATGGTTAACCCAATTCGTTTAGACCTAATACAACCCTTCAATCATTAAAATATATGTTGCGAACAAGAAACCAGCAGTACCAAGCAGTACCAGCAGTAAATTCGTTAAAACCAGTTTCAGTTGGCATAATATTGCCTCATAATGAAGTCAGTATTGATTCCCGGATTCATAGACATTAAAAAAAAATTTTAGGATTCGAAAAAAAAATTTAAAATTTAGAAAATTTGGTGCATTTTGAACTTACAGATTATTGCTCTACAACTTAAAGGAAAGGGAGGTATCTATATAAAATTTGATGTTATAAAGTTAGAGCACATTGAAAATGTTAATATATGAAATGAATAATTGCGAAGTAAATATTTGTTGCTAATGTAAATTGTTTAAAGTTGCTGGGATACTTGAAAAACAAAAATAACAAATCAGTGGGTTTTTTAATAAATTTTTTTGTTCTGTCTGTGAATAAAATATAATGTTCCACTTAAAAGTGTTATTTAGTTATAAACTACTTACAGAAAATGGGTAAAATACAGTTTTTGGCAAAGTTGAAAAAATTTGCTGTTTTTTGAATCTCCATAAAAATCGAATCGATTTATTTTGTATTTTTTTAATTTATTATGGTACGGTTATTTACAAAATTTGGAACGTTTCGGTTTATAAGCGAAAAACTGAAAAAATTCTGAAAAGTTTTTCGGCCACAAAAAATTGTCCCCCCCCCCCCCACTGTCGAAGGCGAAAACTTAGATTTGCCAAACCCAAACCATACCAAACGATCCTAAAAAAAATTTTTTGCTGAACCAATTTTTGAATCCTGTATATATTAGGCTAATAGACAGGCATAATTTCAAAGCAAAAAAGTTTTAAAATCCCAACTTAGTGGCCGGAAACTCAAAAATGTATACCTTAAATACAAAAGTTATTTAAGATACATGCTTCTCGGTATTTAATCTTAACTTTAAGTAATCAAATAAACATTGTCGATGAATACGACTAATTTATTTAAAACTAATTTCTTACTATTTAACATTATTCACTAATACCGCTCAGTTATTTAAGCATGTATCTTAAATAACTTTTGTATTTAAGTTATACATTTTTGAGTTTCTAAATCGTGCGTGCGCCCGAGAATATTCTTTTCTTGCTTATTAAAGTTGCCTTGTCGACACGCAAGCAAGCAACTAGGAGAAATAAGAAGAAGAAGAGAAGGTGAAGTAGGATGTTGAGAAATTCCTGCCTCTGCTAAATCTCGCCGTGCCTCGATGGGATGTTGATTCTTCGATAGCTACGGTTGGTCGCTGTTCTAGTTGTTCCTCTTTACTGTAAGTTGCCGAAAATTGTAGGTCATGGTATGGTCATCCTGCCCATTACACGTGGATTTGTTTTTTAAGGTTTTTTTTACCCTGTTTAGTATATTAAAATTTTATACATGGAGGCGCCAATAAATGCCTATCTGGGGATGGAAAATATGAGCCTTATGGGCTCACAGGCCAACTTGGGAATTTTGAACGGTACCAGATTGGCCTAAGCTAAGAAGTGCCTCACAAGACAATATTTTAGAATGCTAAAGTCAAATTCTAATATTAAAAATATCTCGCTTAAATAGTTGTAAAAACTTACTATCTCGTCAGATCGACTAGAAAATGTATTTTCTTCTAACATAATAATGCCATAAACTAAAATTTTTAAAGGTTTTATTTAGAAATATGCGGCAAGCTTATCGCCATGTTTTTCGGTCCTAAATAATTTACCAAAAACGTAAAAAAAAACAATGTACGACACTGCCGTGTTATTTAGATGTTTCCGTGCTCTCGGTCTGGTCTTTGATAAATGCCAGCTCGTATTTTTCGGAACACGACCTGCATTTTTATTTTATATTGTTTATAATAATAACTTCGACTGTGTTCCGCTACGGTGCTGCGCTCGAGAGATAGACGTCCGACGTAGAAGTAAACTAAATCAAATAATAAAACAAGCATAAAAACGGTAAAAAATATTATACTATCTCCAAAGTACCACGTACTGACGAAATGTTTGTAAGTAAACGGTTTGCATAAATTTATGGCGAGAATTTAAAACCAAAAAAAAAACGGAATTTGAAATTTTGTAAGTTTGTTTATGCAGTTTTTTTTTTTATGAAAATAGTCGTGAAAATAGTCGTGTGGGCCGCGAACGGCCCGCACTGCGTCTATTAAAAGGGGAAGGGATTATAGAAAGAAAATGATTGTGGACACGCTTTTTAAAAAGTAGCAGGTCATAGTTCTCTGGAGAAACTGATTTTGAAAGCTTATTCCATTCCGTAGCAGCCCTGTAAAAGAAAGATTCTTGATGAAGATTGGTCCTTGTAGTGTCAATCTTGAGAGTAAATGGGTGAGACTGATCAGCGTGCCGAGTACTTCGGCCGAATGTGGCCAATGGTGGTACAAGAGTTTTTATTTCTCTGGAGCATCTGCCATGGAAATATCTGTAGAGCAATGACTGGTCTGCAACTCTTCTTTTATGTTCTAGAGGGTGAAGGGTATCTGTGAGAGTTGAGCTGTTTATCAAGCGAATGGCTCTTTTCTGAATGGAATCTAGCAGCCCTGTAAAAGAAGGATTCTTGATGAAGATTGGTTCTTATAGTGTCAATCTTGAGAGTAAATGGGTGACATACTTCATTTGGTCTAAATCCGCCAAAATCATATCTAACCCTGATGTCTACCAGCGCCACCTTTATTTACTACATTTTGGTGTAGACACTTTAAAAGTCATATCGTTGGTGACAATGCAAAACCGCGTAACAGCCGTCTGCAATACCGCGTATCTATATTTTCGCATATTTACAGGAGGAAGAAAAAACTGATTATCTTGGCTATTATTAAACATTTTTTTAACTAAACGTATTCGTGATTTCCATGACTATTATTTTATACGAATGTGACTTAAATTTATTAATATCTTTATTAGAATTTGAGAAATATTATTTAACGACAAATTATTATTTTAAAATCAATAAATGTCCACTTACACTAGACTTAAGCTTAAAACACTGAAAATAAAATCTCATAGTCCTTAGCTATAATGACATTAACAATTATGACAGTCAATCAATCTAGCATTCGGTAAATACGCGGCTTTGCTGCCAAACTCTCGCCAACCGTAACGCCAACTACTGATACGCGGAATTGTTTTAAACGGCTAAATAGACATACGAGCCAATAAACACTCTGAACCCACTGGCGCTAAATCTCAATTTTGCGACTTTTGTAGATACGCGGTATTGCAGAGTGCTGTTACGCGGTTTTGCAGTCTCACCGACGATATGAGATTACTCTCCCTAACTCTTTCCTTTATAATGTAGACCTATTAAAATAATATATAACCTCGAACCTTTTAATTTGGAAACAGACTGATCTGGCTGTCATTAATTGCTTTGAATATCAATTGTCTACGCTGCAATAACGTCCAACATTAAGTCAAAATTTGGTTCTTTTGGTGATTTTCAATGCGTTTGCTCGCTACGTTTGGAAACCGCTTGCAAAAACAAAACTATCAACACCCAAAGTAAGTTGATCCGAAAACTCTCGTAAGGTGGATATGATGCTTGTATGAAAAAAAAACTACAAGATACTAACTAAAAATTATTTAAATGAACTTCTACCTAACTACTCTTAAAAAAAAATTGGCAGTTGTAGAGACTGCCGATAGAAGTGAAAACTTTTAGTATTAAAATTTGAAATTCCATAATGATAGAATAAAAATTATCATCATCAATCTGGTTTTCACATTTATTGACACCCCGAGCAAAAATTATATGCATGTTTATATGGTTTTTAATATTAATCTTAAAAATATTAGTATATTTATATAGTACTCACTATTGTACTGCACAGTGATTCTACAATTAAATAATTCAAATAATAATCAAACAAAAACACAATTTTAACAATGCACAGTATATACACTTCTTCTTCTTCTTACGATGCCTTACAGGGTTCCTGCGTTGGCGACCGTCCATCAGCTGTTTCTATTTATTGCAGCTATTTGCAGTTCTTGGAAGTTATGTATGCCTGTCCACTGTCTATGTTTCGTAGCCAGGATAATTTTTTTCTACATATTCCCCTTTTTCATTTCATTTTTTCATTCAGCATACAACCCAGGTATTTGAACACTGTGACTCTCCCAATAACTTTTCCATTTACATGTATTCTAGTGTTTGGGGGATTGTTTTTACTCACTACCATTACTTTGGTTTTATTTATGTTAATTTTCAACCCTACTCTTTCACTTGCTTCGTTAATCAGATTAAGCAGTGTCTGGAGATCATTTACATTATCTGCTAGTATCGCAGTGTCGTCTGCATATCTCATATTGTTCACGGGGATCCCGTTTATTTTAATGCTATAAGCATGTCGGTGACGCGAACGCACGAGATTTCACCCACCCAAAAAGCGTATAACGGCCGCTGCGCCAGTTATGAGCATGTCGGTGATGCGAACCCATAAGATTTTCTCCTACCAAAAAGGGCCCAACGCGGAAGATTTAAATAAATTCATCGCCGTTAGACACCAATCATGTAAAATCTGTAAAAAAATTTCTAGACAACTTTTATTTTTTTTCTGGTTTGGATTATCTGAAAAGTGTTTATTCATTTTTACTCGATAATTTAATTTTTTTTAAATATAAATAAATATTTCAATAACTTAATTAATTAAAATTTCTCGAATAATTTTAAACGAAAATCCCCCAAAACCGACACGAATTACTTCGTTTCCGTATAGAGAGAGAGAGAGAGGGGAAGAATAAATTACAAACAATTTTTTTCCTTCAATAAAACGAAATCGTTCCACAATTCTCAATTCAAAATAAACACAAGAAACATCTCCAGAACTTTCTGTTTTCTCCCTACATTTTCATGGTTTTGCAGTGCTAAATTAAATTCCAGACTTTCGTGATTTTCGCAGTTTTCAGGCTTGCAGCATTTGGCGAAAATATTCTGTTTCAGGTTCACTGAACACGAGCCTCCGAATACATCGTCGTGAAAGGTCAGAATTTAAACGAAAAAACATACAAACACAAACTGTGTGGAAATAATGTTATTTGTAAATACAAACTAAATTAACTTTTTTTTACACGATTAATTATAACTGTGGTAAATTGCAATACTAACACGATAAATTTGTTGAGCTGCTTAAAAAGTGCCCCTGGTGGTGTAACCATAATAACCAATACCATTCGTAGCCTCAAAATTGTATCTTCTTGCAGCATTGACAAATGATTCAGATTACTTTGCGTTTTATTTCCAAACTTTAGTTTGTCGCATGCGCGATTCAACATTTTGCTAACTGCTGTCTCTGTTTACATGTTGAAGGGTGATTTTATTTGTGTTAACATAAAACAGAATCGAAGTTTTATAACTGTTCTTGCAGCAGTCAGTTTTTAAAACCATTTGTCAATGGTACACAACCGCACATGCGCATTCTCAGTAATTTGTTAACCGTCTGACACTGCTGCATAAACAAACCTATTAATGTATATTCAAGACGACGAGGTACTTTAAGGGCACATCATTTTTAACTTGCTTACATTAGTTTCACGTGTATGTTTGTAACTGACCAAAGGCCTCGATTTTGCCCTACTTTAAGCGATCAGATTTAATTTAAACATCAAACATTTGTCAAAGACCGACGACAATGCAATAATTCGATCAAAATATCCGTTTATCCTGATTAGTTTCGCCAGGATTAAAAAATTTCTTCAGGGATCCTTTGCATGAGAGTAAGAGAGATAGAACTAGTGCGTGAACTACGCAGGCGCGCAGAACAAATATTTACACAGTTCATCGTTTTGGTGGTTCAGTGGTAGAATGCTCTCCTGCCACGCGGGTGGCCCGGGTTCGATTTCCGGCCGATGCATTCTTTTTGTGCATTAACCATCCAAAACATAATTTTTTTAAATTTAAACTAAAAAGAGAAAAATAATTCTTAACATTAGAATAAAATTACTAACGAGAAAATTAATGTCACTGTTCTAAAAGCGTGGGGTGCTTTCATTCCGAAAAGTTTAAAAATGTCATACAAAGCAACACACGCTTTTAAAACAGTAACATTAATTTTCTCGTCAGTAATTTTATTCATATGTTAAGAATTATTTTTTACTTTTTAGTTTGATTAACTCTAAAAGCGTGTTTTTTAGTTTTTTCAAACTATAATTTATTTTAGATAAAACTTATGATATGATTTAAAAATAAAGTCCCAGAAATCAAATCAAACTTTGCGATTTGAATGAAATTTGTCGATTTTTTTTTGAGATAAAGAAATTTACCATTTCACTTTTTCGTTATCAAAATCTCGAGTTAATTTCGATTGTGTTGCATGCTCGTCTACACATAATCCCACACGAAAAGAATTCTTTCTTTTTCAGCAAAAAAATATGTTTTTGCTTTGTCTCAGATTTGGCGAACTCTTATTCCGTCGGCGAATTTTCTATCGGCAAAAGAAATAAATTCGGCTTCGGATAAGTCTGGATTCCAGCAGAAACAGAAAAAGAGTTCATATATCTTGTGAAAGCAGTAGTCGGGGGAAAATGACCAAAAACCGATTTCTCGTAGAGGAATCTTGTATAAATGCATGGAAAACAAAACAATACCGGCTGCTGGAATAGATAAGCGTTATCAGTAGCGTAGGTGATTGCAAAGTGTGAGCATTTCCATTTTCCCAGAAAGTGGAAAACCAGAAAATCGCTTTTTTACGCACAGATCACATTCGAATTCATTTTTTCCTAAAGCCGGATTTTACCAAAAATGACTTCGGCATGACAAGATTTACACTGATCAAAATTACAACTTTGAGGCAATAGCTGTGATGCGAAAGAAGATGTGGTAACAAAGATAGTTAAAGGAATGATTAAATGGTTTGGACACGTAGAGAAGATGGATGAAACAAGATTGACGAAACATATTTATAAGCCGAGTGTGAGTGGGCAAGTCGGTATAGAGGTCGACCTAGACGAACCTATCTCAATCAGATCGAAATTCTTTTAAAGAAAGGCCAGGTTAAGAGTGCCAGAAACCGAAGAGCAAATATAAAAGCGCTGATGAAGAAGCGAAAAATGTGTGTAAGAACCGTGGCAAGTGGAAAGGAGAGGTCTCTGCCTACCGCTATCGGAAAAAGGCGTGACTATATGAATTTACGTATGTATCCAGCACGTCCAACCTTTAAAACAAATTATAGTTTAAAAAAAACTAAAAAACACACTTTTAGAGTAAATCAAACTAAAAAGTAAAAAATAATTCTTAACATATGAATAAAATTATTGACGAGAAAATTAATGTTACTGCACGCATGCGTAGTCCACGCACTAGTTCTATCTCTCTTACTCTCGTGCAAAGGATCACTGAAGAAATTTATGTCGTCGGTCTTTGACAAGTGTGCAAAGTTTAAATTCAATCTGATCGCTTAAAATAGGGCAAAATCGAGGCCAAAGGGTCAGTTACAAACATACATACATACAAGATACAGGTGAAACTAATATAAACGTGTTAAAATAGAAACTAAATGCAGTTATTATTTAATAAGCTTCATTTTGATACACAGTAACTCGAATCTGGATTGTTCTTGTGATCAGTTAGCTGTACAGTTTATCAGATTCACTGATTCCATTGCACCACAGGCGAAACCAACGTGTTTTTGTGAATTTATACAAAGCTGGCTGATCGCTTAATATCTTCCGTCACGACACACTCGAGTGATCAACAAAACTAATTGAATTTTTTCATTAATCTCGCCGTATCACAGGTTACAACGCGCAATATCATGGTAATATTTCAAAAGCTTATTTTTTTTTCGTTGAGGGCTCACTGTGATTTATATACCCAATCTGAAGGGCGATTTACTCGAACGACATTAGAAAAATTAACAAAACAATCTCGTTTCCTTAGAGAGTAAGCGATAATGGACGCTTCATTGTATGATTTTTTTTTAATTTTTTCCTCCGCAGCAAACCGAGCAGCCGCGAAAGGAAATTGAATTTTTTAAAAAATAATTGTTATTTACAAAAATATACGACGCCGTTATTATCCGCATAATGGAATCCTCTTATTCGATTATTATGTTTTCTTCAGCAGAGTCTAAATTTATTCACAAATTCAGTTACGATACTCTTTTAGATTACTATTTTATGTTTCACAATATTCGAAGAAAGAAAATTACTGTTTGATGGTATTTCTTAATAGCAGTTCCCGTCAAACAATAGATTATTTCGAATAAAAGATAAATGAATATTGAAGTATTTTTTTGATAGTCCCATTTCACCTGATTCTTATCGCCTTAATCAATATTTCCGAACCAATAGTTCAAATTTTTCATCGCGTCCCAAAAATTCGAAAAAAAATGCATACCACTTCATGTCCAGTACACAGCTTCGCGAATGATAGTACCCTCAATACCGCTTTTTTTAAGGGCTCCTATATCTGCCCGTGAAACCAGAAATAAACGAGCAAGAAATGTAAACAACTTAAATATGGACTTGGCAACAATTCTCGAATGGGGATCCAATAACTTTATTGCAAATAAAACACAAGCATGTCTAAAAAAGCCGATCTCACTGTGCCCATCATAATATTGTCAGAAGTAACCATACCATTGAAGTTATCCATCTCGATGATAGTTATTACTATCAGCAACAACCTTTCTTGCGAGGTCCATTGCCAAATGTGCATCCCAAAAACTTGACTTTCTGTTTCGTGCCAAGAGCTATTTCGCACAGATCCGACATGTCGTAGAATACTGTTCCCATATTTGAAGTGCGTTTGGAGTGCGGCACCTAAACATATTCTGAAACAATTGGATTCCGTCCAAAAAAGGGCAATTAGTCCGGTCGGTGATGCCTTGCTGACAAACTCGTTCACTTCTCTGGAACACCGTAGAAAAGTTAGCAATTTGTCTCTATTTTATAGATATTTTCATGGGCGATGCTCTTCTGAAATATCAACAATCGTTTCTCCTTTAGCTGTTTCTTCGTAACTAACTCGTCAAGTTCAGACTTCACACCCCTTCGTGGTCACTTTGGAAACCTGCAGAACAACAATCTTGTTCAGTTCAACGCCCAAAAAACACAAAGTGCCACTTTTTCCAAGAAAGTGAATTCCTCAAATCATCCCATCACAATGTCCGGAAATACCCTTGAACCAAGTCCCTCCATCTCGATTTTGGGAGTCACGGTGTCCAATAATATGTCTTGGCATGACCATGGCAAAGTCGGCAAGCCAAAGGCTAGGTTTTCTGTGGAAAGCCAGAAAGTTTTTTACTTCTGATCAACTGTTGACGACGTACTGGAGTATTGCTCGCATATTTGGGGTTCAGCACCAAGGCATTCTCTTCGTCCTCTAGATTCCATTCAGAAAAGAGCCATTCGCTTGATAAATAGCTCAACTCTCACAGATACCCTTCACCCTCTAGAACATAGAAGAAGAGTTGCAGACCAGTCATTGCTCTACAGATATTTCCATGGCAGATGCTCCAGAGAAATAAAAACTCTTGTACCACCATTGGCCACATTCGGCCGAAGTACTCGGCACGCTGATCAGTCTCACCCATTTACTCTCAAGATTGACACTACAAGGACCAATCTTCATCAAGAATCCTTCTTTTACAGGGCTGCTACGGAATGGAATAAGCTTCCAAAATCAGTTTCTCCAGAGAACTATGACCTGCAACTTTTTAAAAAGCATGTCCACAATCATTTGCTTTCTATAATCCCTTCCCCTTCTAATAGTCGCAGTGCGGGCCGTCCGCGGCCCACACGATAGGTCTACCCTTTTTGCGACTATTTTCATAAAAAAAATCTCTTTCCCAAGACTCGTTCATCCAACGAACAGCGAGGCTTTGGAACACATTGTCTAGGGAGACAGAAATGTAAGAAGTACACTAATTCCTAACTTTTTTCCCATGATTCTTACGATGTTTTCTGAGCATTACAGGATATTCCTTTTCGTGTTTTCGTGGGAACTAGAACATAAAAAAATATAATTACAGGTATGAAAAAACATTTGTGAAACTTGGAAATTTCAATGCAGAACTTTGAGGTGCACGGTATCCAGTCGACCAGTACAAAATATAATAAATATTCGCGATAAATATTCAAGTGATTAACTACACGACTCCAATTTGAATTGTCCCCACTTCGTCGACATGTGTTAGCGACGTAACTAATGAAACTGTTAGCGACTTCACGTATGCAAGAGATTAAATAATTTCTCTTTTAAAATGTGTTTATTTTTACCATAATGGCTTTGAAAATAAGATAAATATCTAACGATTTAAAAAACATTAACTTTTGAAGAGTAAACTAAACATTTAAACTCTAAAAAAACATTTCAAATCTTATAAAATAAAGGTTATAAACCACCCTGTTGTGCAAAACAATAGCCATATCTGTAAAACATGGAATTTTGTGAAATCATGATGGAAAAGAAAATGAAAATGTTTTTTTAACAAAACTCATTATTTACAAACGAGTCATCGTTTTCTTTACACAGGAAACACAATCCATCCATTGTATATTGGTCTCGGAAAGATTAGAAGATTTTAGAAGACTATTTATAGGTCCCCGCTTTATCGATGGTAACCTAAACGCTGTAAAATATCTACAGCTTTTACAAGATCTAATTATTTCGACAGTTCAGGTACTTCCTATTAATTTTGGGGACATTTGGTTTTAACAGGATGGTTGTTCCAGTCACAATGCACGAGCAGTGACACAATTTCTCCAACGTTTCCTAAACGTTTAATATCTACGCGTGGTACGATCTCGTGGCCTCTCTGATTTCCAGATTTATCTCCAAATAAGTTTTTTCTTTGCGGGTAACTGAAAGAAACCGCTTATCGACACGAATTTGAGAAAGATAAAAATCATAATGGATTAAGGGGAAAAACTATCCAACTTTGTGCCAACATTACACCAAATCTACTCAGCGATATGAGATTATCTTCGTTTTTACAGTTTTGGCCATTGTTTGACAGAAGGTGGTTTATTTAAACCTTTATTACTTTAGATTTGTACTGTTTTTTTTTTGTAGATTTCAAATCTTTAGTTTATTTTTCAGAAGTTAATGTTATCTTTTTAAATCGTAAAATATATTATTTTCAAAGCCGTTATGGAAAAAATTTTTATACCTATATATATATATATACATATATATGTTGTATTTTGTAATTATTTCTTATCTTTTTTGTTCACAACACTTGTACAAATATATACAAACAACAATACAATCACCACCTCGACAATCTGTCGAGACTTTTGAAAACCATAGCAGGAAGAATTATTTATCGTTTTAAATTTAAAACGTATCTTATTTCCTCCGCATATATAATCGATTATAACCCACAAAAAAAATTATATATTGGCTCTGAATTTTAATACTGACACACATCATCCGAAAATGAATTCCGAGTCGCTGAAATGGTGGTAGAATACTAGGACGCGCATAATAAATCATCCACTATTGAGAAATACAAATCAAAACGTCCCCAGCATAAATCGACTGCGGCAGTAAAGTCGTGGACTAAATCTGTTTGATAACGTGCCAAATAACTCGAACAATGCCATTGTAAAATAGTTTAATTGCCGATAAATTCAGTGTTTTTTTTTTCAACCAAGTCGACAATCTAAACCGCGCCCGCTTGCCTAGTAAGCGTTTTTCTTGGTCGATGCCGCTGGCCAGAAATATAGATACTGATCTCGATCTGCAGGTGCTTGTAGCATATAATCGGCTGTCTTAGAAACTCAGTACTATCCCTTTAAAACGCTAGGGGGTCAGATAAATATCGTTGACTGTTCCATATAAATATGGGGGTAGATTACAGGGTGCATAAATGCATTTTAAATTTTATTTGCCTCATGTCGTTTTGGAATACAGAATTTTAAATATTAAAAAAAGTGTTTGTTTTAACTTTCATTTATGGAATTTAAATAATTTTACATTAATATATCTTCCATAGTGCGTAAACTAGGCATGCGCGCAGAACAAATATGAACACAGTTCATCGCATCGGTGGTTCAGTGGTAGAATGCTCGCCGATGCATTTTTTTTGTGCATGCATTTAATAAATAATTTTTTTAGTTAGTAAAACAAATCGAACTAAATAGCGAAAAGTAAATTATAGTTAAAAAACTAAAAAAACGATTTTAGAGTTGGTCAGACTAAAAAGTAAAAAGTAATTCTTAACATAGGAATAAAATTACTGCCGAGAAAAGCGTGGGATGCTTTAGCACCCCACGCTTTTAGAACATTGGCAATAATTTTCTCGTCAGTAATTTTATTTCCATGTTAAGAATTATTTTTTTAGTTTTTAGTTTGATTAACTGTAAAAGCGTGTTATTTAGTTTTTTTAAACTATAATTTATTTTTTGCTTTTTAGTTCGATTTGTTGTACTCACTAAAAAAATTATGTATTGAATATTTTTTTTGAGGATAGATGCCTTATGGAATAAAATAAGTAAAATACATTTGTAGTTGTAAAATAAAAAATAATGAACATCTCTGATAAGTAGTTGCGATTTACATTTACACAATTCGATACAGCAACAAAATAACTCGTACCATATTAGTACAGAGGCTTTTATCAATCATATTTAGACAAAAATACGCCCCTGTTGGGTTTCACAAATCCTTTCCGAAATGCTGATTAAGTTAACAAATATTGCGTTGAAGTGAAATATTGAGTTTTTTTCGCGAATAAGCAGATAGGGGGCTTGTATAGGAAATTTTCAATGTAATCCGATTTGTTTACGTAGAAAAAATTTCTGTGCGTTTGCCTCACACATTAATGACAATCCGGGGTTTTTTTTATATAAAATACAACCGACTGGAAGTTTGATAACTGTATTTTATAAAACACAAAAAAAAAAAAACAAAAACGGGACCTATCTGACGATGAATGCTTCGTGATTAGCCGAATGGAAAATCGATTTTCATAATATGGTATCATGAAAGAAATTCCTGTCATCAATTATTTAATAAAACAATAAAATTTATTACACAGAACAGAACAATGTGCATTATTGGAAAAATGTAGAATTATACTGTAAAAGTTTCGCTTCGACATGTTTAAAAAAAGAGGATTATCGCTCTTGTGTTATTAATCACAACCGAAACGTATTTCCAACGATTAATGGACCGCTTGACGACTGTAGAAGTTGTTTTTCGTTAAAGCACATTTAAATTAAATGAGAGTTTTACAAACCCTTTAGATTCCTGCTGTGATATGTTTGGGGGTCGCCAACACACCCCTTCGATAAACATTGTTACCACCGGTTAATGATTTATCTTTTGGTCGTTACGTTCGTTAAATAACGTCAGAAAATGTAATTAAAACTGCGGGAGATAAAAAAAAAATTTGGTCATTAGAATTAAAAGTAATTAATAATCTCT
Source organism: Agelastica alni (assembly GCA_950111635.1). NCBI lineage: Eukaryota > Metazoa > Arthropoda > Insecta > Coleoptera > Chrysomelidae > Agelastica > Agelastica alni. The sequence goes on from OX467716.1 coordinate 25,540,633, forward strand.
TATGTTTTGGCCATTACCTCCCGAAAGTTATTCCTGCTTACTTATTTTGCATATTTGTATTTCCTGTTGGATTTTATGAAAATTCTTTATTGCTTTCGTCCTTTAAACCACTTCGCTCTATCAGGTTGACGAATGCGATCGTTTGGTTCTTCAGTACTTTTTGTAGATGTTGCCAAACCAATAATACTTCAATGTGACAAGCCAAATAAATCAAACCATAAACCAAAGACAGCTTTAATCGATATTTAATAGATTAATGTAAACACTTCTTATTGCTACCAGAGAGGCACTGGTCGCAACCCAAGTGTTGGTTCAGAACTGTTACGATCAGAGAAAAGATGCAGTGATGTGTTTCATAGATTACGAAAAAGCATTTGATATAGTGCAACTTCATAAACTCGTTCAAATGCTGAGACGACTTGACGTATATCAAAAAGACATACGCTGTATTGAAAACTTGTGCTGGAACCACTTAGCTGCAGTTAGATTTGACAACGAAGTTACAAAGGCACAGAAAATCCTTAGAGATGTAAGACAGGGATGTGTCCTCTTCCCACTTTTGTTTAACATTTACTCTGAAAACATCTTCCAAGAAGCTCTCGAAAGACAACAAATAGACATCAAAGTAAATGGCACATGGATCAACAATATACGGTATGCAGATGGCACAGTCCTGATAGCAAATAATATGAATGACCTCCAAAGGCTCCTGGACATAGTTGAAATGCACTACCGACTTATGGGAATTAACATCAACATAAAAAAGACAAAATTCCTAGTAATCACCCGCAAATTGGATGAGTTCCAGATTGCGAAACTCTCATACGATAGTGAAGACATAAGACGAGTAAAAAAATTTAACTATCCGGGGACGTGGTTATGTGAAGACGGGTCTTCAGACGTAGAAATCAAATGCCGGATAGAGATTTAAAAACGTCTTTACGAACTCTGACTTTGCACTCAATCTCATAATAAGATCAACAAAATGTTACGTATGATCAGTACTGTTGTATGATATGGAAGGTTGGACATTGAAGGTTAGCAGAATGAAAAGACTGGAAGCATATTGAAATGTGGATCTAGTGAAGAATCTTGAAAGTCCCATGGACAGCAAGAAAAACCAACGAAGAAATTTCGAGGACGATAGGAAGAGAACGCGAATTGCTGGACAACTAAAACTCAGGAAAACAGCGTACCTGGGACATGTGTTACGCAACGAAAGGTACCATTTGCTCTAACTATTAATAGAAGAAAAAAAAGAGAGAAGAAGGAGTGTAGGCCAGAAGGAGAGGATGTCGTGGCCGAAATATCAAACATTGGACAGGGATAGGAACCACAGGAGAATTAATTTACACCAACAGAGATAGGGAAAAATGGTCAAAAGTAATCGCAAACATCCATTTATGGTTAGCAGCGGAAAAAAAAAAGAAGAAGATTGCTACTAGAAATAAAGTCAGCTTGGTCGTAGCAGTAACATACATTTAGTTTTGTCCAAATTGTCGCGTGCTAGTCAAATTGTTCGAAATCGAATTATCGCTTATTTTTTTTAATTGTTTTTATCAAAAAATGAACCTGTCGTGGCTCTTCGCAGTATCAGAAGAAAACATTAAGGGAAAAGGCTTTCCTTCCACTATTCATTCGATTCAGTATTTTCCTAGCCTTTTACCCCCTCAATAAATCGATACAGTCCGATTTTATCGAACCATTGGTCGAAAACATTCTGTATTATTTCTTGTATCTGCTTCGTAAGTTCTCTAGTGCATATTTTAACCTGCCCTATTGAAACGACTTTCATAAGAAGATAAAAATCGGCCAACGCACGTGTACAAGTAACTTCTATTTCCGAACAAAAATCTTCTCTCATATAATATAAATAGAGAGCATAATGGTGTCATTTTTTTATTTCAGTATATATTAAATTTAGACGCAATTTTTTGTGGGAAAAAAAGTGTATTTTTGCCCCCCAAGCGTGATATCAAGATAGTGTTTGTTTTTATATATATTTTGTATTCGGTTATTATAGTAATAGCGCGATTTTACCCTGTAAAAAATGAGGGCGTTATGGAGATTTATACCAGGGAAAAAAGTATGTAGGGCGCGCAGGCATTTTTCAACTTCTGTCCTAACCATTCGCATGCGGTTGGTTCAGACTTGATTTTCCGTAACAAAAAAAAAATAAATAAAAGCCAATGTACTTCCTCATACTGAATTCTCGGAACGTATACTTTCGAAAATACTCGGGGGCAAGCGCAAAAAGACAAAAAAAGAAAAAGCTGGATAAACTGGGATACATGTCCTGGCAGAACGGGACTCGAAGAATAATTATGACCGATATGAGGATGTGCGAAAAACATTGATTTGTCTTTTTTTGGGGATTTTACTGAAAAATATGACACGAATATTTTTTTTCCTCAATAAACTCAAAACAAGTAGACAAATGCGTTTTCTTACAATAATTAATTTACTTTGATTTATCATTAAAATAAAATGCGTTTATAAAAAACGTTTTTATTTCTTATAACTTCACCTTTGGAAAACCCTGTACATTTTTTCCTGCATCCTATTGATAATAGAATATTTTTTTTTATTATGTATGACGGTTATTTTTCCTATAATAAATAATATTAAACCTATTACCAAATTAATAATTTATTTAACGATAGTCATTTTAAAAAAAAATTTGACATCGTTGTTTACATCTTCACGATATTTACATAATGAATTTGCTGGACAGAAACAATTCACGGGGGTTGTGTTGACAGTTCTTGGATTCCCAGGAGATTTCAGATTAGTACAAACATATTCGTGGGAATTACCAAGACGAATAAATGACTACTAAACATTTTTGTTGCTCACATTGAATACTAGCAATAATTTTTTTTTAGTTGGCAAGACGGCTTAATATGTTTGATGTATATTTTACTAGCAGAACCCGGTGTACGTTGCTACACCCCATTATTTTGTTTAATTTTTTCTGGGATGCCCAATCCATATTGAAATTTTATTTATTTAACAAATTTTTATTTTAATGCCAGCTGATAAACAATATTTACAGTTTTTTCCGTAGGTGTGAACACGTAAAGATTTTTTGGTGTTCCAACTCCGGAGCAGGCAACACATAATTGACCGTGCGAAAAACAGGAACTTCGTAAGATCAAACCAGTAACACTTAGAGATTGGCCTTGAGCCTTGTGGATGGTTATAGCGAAAGCCAGATGCACTGGAAACTGTAATAACTTAAAATTAAATGGCAAATCTATTGAAATAATTGGAATTCGTGGTATCAGCACATCTTCTCCTTTAAATTTTCCGCTGATGATTGTGGCTTCGATTAAATTCGGTGATTATTTTTTAACAGCAAGTCTCGTTCCGTTGCAAAATTTCGGGGGATTTAAGTTGCGAATGAGCATCAACGGTGAACCAAATTTTAAATTTAATATGTGTGGTGGCATTCCAGATGGTTTCAAAGAACCAAAATCAAAACCAGCTAATTCAGTCGATATAAAAATTCTTATCCAACAGTCCGAAATATAAACCAAGCCAATCCAGTCAATATCAAAATTGTTATCCAAATCGTAGTCAATCAAAATAATTCTTGTATCACAAAGATTTTTATTTTCACAAAGATTTTCGATCACAAATGTTTTCGCTCAAATCGAAATAACTCAAATACATAAATGTTTGACAGCTTCAATATTTTCGAATAAAAAATTTGAAATGACAGGTATTTGGCTACGAATGTTTCATTTGCATTGTATGGGAGGTACCATTACCACTTCCTACGCAGAAGTTTTTTTCTCACTAAAACCACCCCTGGTATGTATAAAACAACTTCTGAAAATTTAATCCCAATCGGTCCAGCCGTTTGGGAGTTTTTGAAGGACATACATGCAAACATTTTATCATTTATATATATATGCAACTGTTTAATTTCTGTTACCAACTTAAATGTATAAAAATTCTTCTGATTGTGTTAATTTTTGTTTCAGATAACCTCATCTTTATGTAATAGACAGCCAAGAAAGAAAACGGTAAGGACCATACTTTTCAGAAAATTATAAACTAACAAATTGTAACATCAAGAATGTATAAAATGATAATTTTCGTCCTAAATTTACTATATTTATTAAAAAAAAATTTGGCATACAGACATGGCATGCTTTAAGTCATAACATCATTAATTGTGTAATACTGTATGTTTTGAATTTTGGGATGTTTTTATGACAACTGTATCAAAAATACAGCTTTTTTGGCAAGAACTGCTCAAAAACGTGGTTGTTTTAACTGCTTCGGTAAGCAACTGTGTTTTTTAACGACAAGTAGCAGACTGCTCCGGTGATTGTATCGTAAACATAGCAACCCTTTTGTGGATAAGAATGTGGGGTTCGACTTTAGTGGATAATAATCCTACCAGAAACGTGTGTGGCCTGTAGAATACTAACATCCTTATAATAGTATTTAATTTTCTCAATATGGCATTCATTATCGCATTGTTCCTGGTAATATTCGTGATTTATAGTTATAGTTATTACTCTCCGTAGCCTTTCATACGTAGTCGTTTGTTCGTCGAAAAAAAATTCCAGACTAAGCTTATATTAAAGCGTCAGGCGAAGTCGGAAGTACGCTTCGACGATCAAAGTTCACCATATTCCGTATGATATTACGTTCAGCGTGATGTGACGTTATTTCAATTACGTTATTAAATCACATATGTCCGATTACTCGTTCTCTGGAACATTAGAAAAAAGCTCTCTTCTCTTTTGTTCGCTAAAAGCTTTCAAAAACCGAGCTTTTAATACACGGAATGTAAAAACAGCCAACGATGGGTAGCACGATAATTTAAGCTTGATTTTCCCGGGCTATATTTTTGTTTGAGACTCAAATAGGAAAAAGCTGTTGTTTATTTTGTAGGATATTTAAGTTATGAAATTAATTGTAATATCCAATTTATTTACATTTGCAATATCTATTATTCGTTACTTACATGGTATTGCTGCAAAAATATACTATCTTTAATAATAACAATAAATTGCTCGTACGCTGGCTAAAAGTCTGCAGACACAACCAAATATTTCGTTAATAGTAATAAAAAATAATTTTATTGTCGTTTAATGATTTATTTTTGACGAAATGTTCGATGGGTAAAGGGTTTTCGACAAATGTTTTCCCATCCTTCACAGCTTTTTAAAATATTCAAATAATATTAAAAATCTTAAATTATAAATGTCTGCAAATAATTGGTAGTTGCTCAGAAAGTGTTAATGTTCAAATCGTACAATTTTTAAATATTAATACAACAAAATGCAAAGCGTAACGGCTTTAAACATTTATGCAATTTATTGAAACGCACTAAGGCTTCAAACGTTTTTAAAAGAAATACAATTTAGAAAAGAAACAAGCTTTAAACATCTGTAGAACTAAATCCAAAACATACAAGATTAATAAAACTATACAATTTAATACAACACATATAAGCTTTAAATATCTAAACAACTAAATAAAAAGCTATAAGTTTCAAAGTTTTATACATGTACATGCAAAGAGTACAAGTTTTTAATATTCATACAACTAAATGAAACTCATACAGGTTTTAAACAAATAAGTGCAACTTAATGCAAAGCTATAATTTTTAAAGTTTTATACATTTACATTACATTTAAAAGTGATATAAGTAAATGAAAAGCATACAAGTTTTAAACAAATAAATGCATATCGTACAATACTAATACTATTATATAATTTAATACCAAGCAAACAAGCTTTTAACATATGTACCACTCAATGCAAAACGTACAAAATTAATACAATTTAATACAAAGTAAACAATCTTTAAATGTCTAAACATCAAAAGTTTTATATATTTATACATCAGAATACAAATTATACATGCTTTAAACATTTATACAATTAATAATTGCAACACGTTCATTTTTTTAACATTTTATACAAGCAAATGCAAAATATACAAGCTTTAAACAATTATACAAAGAAATGCGAATTGTACAATCTTTAAAACTTTATACAACAATGCAATGCATATAATTTATAAATTTTTGTACAGTTAATTGTAAATCGTTTGATTTTAATAATATTTAAAAATATACTTTAACGTTTAAACGTTCTAGAGTCGCCCGGTGTTGTAAATTTAGCCAGAACGGTTTTATGCACGATAACGCTCATGCGAGTGTGCGCAATAGTTTCTTTAAACAAGGTTAAGTAAATAAATGCATTGTTAAATCAGTTCGCTCCAATTAGGGTCAAGATTTTTGTTTTAATTTCCTTTATATCTTATATTATTTAAGCCAATATTTACCATGTGAGTCAATGTTAAAAAATATCATCCGGTTATGTTACACATATACTGAAACTTCTTTATTTTTATTGTTGAATAAATGAATGAATGAATAAATAGGAGTTGTGGAAGAGGTCTAATTTTTCCTTAGGCCTTTCGGCATTCTCTTTTTTTTGTACCTTTCCAGCTCCTTAGTTTAATCCCATTTCTTTAATTCTGCTGTTAAGGAGTAGAAGCTCATGTACTGCTATTGCCCCAGGTGGATCACTCCCTTGGTCTTGTATACATCCCAGGTAGTGCCTCCACTGGGCGGTGGCTTCACATTCGGAGATAATATGAGTGGCTGTTTCATCCATAATCTGCAAATAGGTTCTGTGTCAGACATGCCTATATTGTGCAGATGTTTCCTCAAAAACCAGTGTCCGGTACAAAGCCCTACAACTGTTCTAAGTTTGTCCCTACTTAGCGAAAGCAGCTTCCCTGTCTGCTTAGGTGAGGGTTCTTTCAGTATTAACTTGCTATGCCTAGCTCCCTCTGGCTGTGCCCACTTCAGCTGATGCTGAGAGTGGACCCAGCCATTGATCGCTGCTTTAACTCTGGCATTGGGTATCTCTATTGATTCTGGCCCAATAAATGGTGTTCCAGAGCCCCACTTAGCTAGTTTGTCCGCTTCTTCGTTACCAGATATACATTTATGCCTTGGCACCAACAACAGAGTGACTTTGTTAAGGTTAGCCAAGGTTCCTAGGTTTCCGGCACATTCCCGGACCATGATTTGATTGTCAAATGGCTTTTTTACGCCGATGATCAAGTCATATTAGCGTCATCTGAAGAGGAGTTGCAGACGATGGTTAATGTTATGCACGATGCCCTAAATATCAAAGGGATGAAAATAAATGCAAGCAAAACGAAAGTAATGGTTTTTAAAAGAGAGAAAAAATAACAAACTGTGAAGTTTCGATTGAGGGAGAAAGAGTGGAACAAGTAAATGAATTTGTGTACTTGGGTTCAAGATGGAGAGATGGAAAGTATGACAGGGACATTGAGCGAAGGGTGTTGGCTGGAAAACAGATGAATGAGGCACTGCATAGCTTTATGAACAGCCAGAAAGTGTCAAAAAAGGCACGTCTGGCTGTGAATAGAGGTGTGTTAGTTCCTAGACTTATGTATGCTTAGATGGTTTGGACACGTAGAAAGGATGGATGAAGGAAGATTGACGAAACAAATTTATAAGGCGAGTGTGAATGGACAAGTCGGTAAAGGTCGACTTCGGCGAACATATCTCTATCAGATCAACATTGTTTTGGAGAAAGGCCAGGTCAAGAGTACCAACAACCGACGAGCATGCATGAGAGCCCTGATGAAAATAGAGGAAGCAAAAGATGTGTTTAAGAACCGTAGTGGAAGTGGTCTCTGCCTACCCCTACGGAAAAAAGGCGTGACTATATGTATGTATGTCCCGGACCATTTTTGAGTCACAGCTCTTAGTGCCGGTAGACTACCTGATCCAAATGTTTTTGTTGCATTTTGTAAGCATAGTAACAATAATATTTTCATTGTTACTATGCTTGTGATATATTTTAACTTCTTAATCAAATTGCATATATTTAAAAAATTATAATTTAAGTTTGGATTTTTGTTGAAATTAAACTATGAGTAAATGATAAAAAAGTAATTTATGGTAGTTTGGAGATACAAATTTGCATGATTATATTTGACAACTTTGCCTGCTCAAGGCGAAAACCATGATCTCTAGAGAGTTAACAAAATAATCCTCCACAGAGAAACATGGCTGTCCAACAAAAAAAACCTCTCGAAATTCCCCAGAGGACAATTAAACATACAAAATTCACCCTAATTACCACGTTAACAGAGCAACACGGCGCTCCACTCCAGAAAAAAAAATAAAAACACAAAATAAAAAAGACTGGCGTTAATTCCCCAACCGACTTACTTAATTCCATTTTAAACAATCGCGCGCGATGGCAAACCGGTTAGCATTATCTAGTCGGCCGTTATAATTAATAACCAGTAATCCGGACGAAGTAAATTTTCGCGACAGAAAAAAAAGAAAAAATAACGACCAAAATAAAATTTTACGACCTGCGAGTTCCAGAAACGTGGGGCACATTCAAATGGCATCAAATGCGGGGAGTTAACTATATCGGATATAGAGGTGAAACAAATTCGAATTTTTGGCACGAACATCACATCTGTTACTGAATGTTTTGTATCCTTGAAGTCTTTTCTACCTTTCTCACCACTAATCTTAAAGACCTGTTTAAGTTAACTTCTTTAAACTCTATACGAAGCTTGGATAACCAATATTGGGAGTACTGTTTTTTATTTGATATGTTGAGCCTCTGTTATTATCCATTCAAAATAAACCCATACCCTTATTCATTAACCTAGGTCTGACTGGGAATCTTTCTTCTTTGACTCATTTAAAGCGGCAATGGATCTGTTTCCAATGACTAAAACCGATGTAATTTCTTTGTATATAGGTTCTATAGTTTCTACAATTTCTATATAGTTTCTATATAATTTTTTACAGATTCTATATATAGTTCTTCCATTATGAACTGCAGAACACAGTTATGTGAGCAGTAATCAATATTTATTACCTACGCACTGCACTCGTGCCAAATTCAGAAACAACAAATAATGTTAACTACCCGAATAAAATCCGGTATAAATCAAAGAAAGCGTCTGTCCACGTGGAGTTGATTGACGTGCGTCAAAATTCACAAACTAGGTTATTCAAGCAATGGAAACAGCGAATCTTGAGGTTAAACTCACTGAATTTGCCAAAGGGTGTAACGCGGTTGAAAAACTATAAATAATCTTGTTTATGTTTGCAAACCTATGAGAGGATATCAGTGGGTAGTGTGGTGTGTTGAATTTATAAATTTTAATAAATAAATAGAAATATGGCGATTTGGAGACCATGAGCTAATAAAAATAATGAAATTGCACGATGTAGTTAAAATAAAAACATACATAAATTTAACAATAAAGATTAAGACATAGGTATTTTTAAAAATAATAAATTCATAAAATTAGGTATCTCCGCCTATGGCAGATCAAACAATACTATTGGTAAGGGTTCGTTACGAGTTTTTATCCACCTTGGGTGGAGAATGACCATTGACACCATTGACTGGGTGGTGACCTATAGGGATTTGAACTAGCTTTTTTAGGTTTTTTACTATTTGGGAGTAAAAGGTTAATGTCCTCATGGTATTTCCAGTATAAAAGGCTTTGCTGTGACTGTACAAACCACCAGGTTTTAACAGAATGCACTCTTGTGTATCTCCAGTTATATGTGATTTTCCAACTATAAACAATACCTCATCTGCATAAGACCTCTTTATTGGAAAATTCACATCCATAGAAAGCTTTTACTGTTTCAAATATTTAACACTTCAAGAAACATATCAGAAGGAATCGCCTTGGATTGCTAACCATATAACAGCTATTCTTTTGAAGTGACTAGGGAGAAGCTTAAGCAACATCAAAAGATGTAGTTGATCTTTCTCAACCAATTTGAAATCTTCGTTAATAAACTTGCATTTATACAATGTGCTTTTTGTGTTTTTAAATTTAATTTTATTTTTTTTCGGTTTGTGGATTGTTTTTTTATAATTTATTCTTATTTATATATTAGTTCTCGTCATGTCTCTGTCGTGTTTAAATTATTCTTCTGATTGTCGGTTTATCATCAATTCCAGATAAAATAATGCTGTAATTAAAAGCATTACTTGAGATTTAAAAATAAACTATTGGTAAACGCGTAGTTTTAGTATGTTTAATATAAACAAGTCAATAAAACCAAAAGTGGGTTTTCGTTAGCATAAAATCGTAAATTTAAAAAAAAAATAAATATTGCAAATTTTTATTATCTTGCTGATAAGAAAATATTCTATATTGTGTCATGGACATTACTAATAAAATTATTGTTTACATTCTTATTATACATGAGTTTATTTTTAATATGATTAATACAGTGATAAAAAGAAATATTATTGGTTTGCGGAAATACGTTAATATTAAAGCAAGACCAACCGTGAAGTTTCAAATGAGAGTGGAACAAATAAATGAATTTGTGTGCTTAGGTTCAAAGTTTACGAGAAATGGAAAGTATGACAGTGACATTGAACGACGGGTGTTGGCACTGCATAGCTTTGTGAACAGCCAGAAAGTGTCAAAAAAGGCACGTCTGGCTGTGCATAGAGGTGTGTTGGTATCAACAATTATGTATGGTGGTGAATAAGGGTTTGGCAAAAGAAACATGAAAATAGGTTTAATGCTGTGGAGATGAGTAGTTTGAGAAGTATAGCCGGAGTGACTCGGTTGAATAAAGTAAAAAATAGTGAGATAAGAGAACGCTGTGGTGTAAAAGAAGATGTGGTTGCAAAGATAGATAAAGGAATGCTTAGATGGTTTGGACACGTAGAAACGATGGATGAAGGAAGATTGACGAAACAAATTTATAAGGCGAGTGTGAATGGATGGAAGTCGGTAGAGGTCGACCTCGGCGAACATATCTCGATCAGATCAACATTGTTTTAAAGAAAGGCCAGGTCAACAGTACCAACAACCGACGAGCATACATGAGAGCACTGATGAAAGTAGAGGAAGCAAAAGATGTGTGTAAGAACCGTAGCAAGTGGAAGGAAGTGGTCTCTGCCTACCCCTACGGGAAAAAGGCGTGACTATATGTATGTATGTTAATATTAAGTGCAAATTTAGTGTTTTATCTTTATTGTTAATTAACAAATTTGTATGAAATCATTCGAAAGGTAAACAGCAATTTGCCGTCTATGAATTTGGTTATTAGGTAGCAATGAAGATCAATTACATTTACATTTTCGTGTACGTTTAAATCTGATAAACGAAATAATGACTAAAGGGTTTCACGACCGCGTCCCCTAAATCGTTAGTCAATGGTGAATATTACGTTCGTTTCTATTACGAAAAAGGGGTTAGACGGTACGTACGTAATTGTTAGTTATGGATTAAACACATAAAATACGACTCGCGCGATTAATCCGTGTAGTAAAATTAGCGATAAAATAATACACGAATAAAAATGAATCCTGAATTATTTGCAAGGACGAGATTTAAAAAAAAAAGATACCAACAACGTCCTATAAATAATACCGGATTATTTATTACGGTTTGATCTGAAACTCCTGACACATTTTGATACTATTTTTTATTATTCTGATAACCGGGACTCGGGAATGGGATGTTTTAGATTTTTTTTAACTTTCAAACGGTACATTTAATATTTATTGTCGTGTTATAAGATTACCAGTAATACTGTCAAAAAGTATATTTATAACACCAATTTCTCGATTGTTTGAAAGAAAATTGCAACACGACTGTTAGATATGGCTACATAATTTATTTAACCGTGAGAGAATATTGGCTATTACCTATGAACGGAGGTATGCAATTAAAAAATTTCAAGAACCTTCCAACGCCATTTTCTCCGTCCGATTTGATTTACAAACTTTGTGTTTTAATCGGCGTTGTCGGTATTTGTGTTATTCTTTCATAATTCAATGAAATTATTCGAAAATCGTGACCGATTCTGCAATTTTAACACCAAATAAGTTTAAGAAAAGTAGGAAATATCCAAATAATAGTAATATTAGCCGGACGTCATAAGAAAGTCTTAAATTTTTAAAGAAAGAGACCTGTCAACGGCACCCACCATATTCCCAAAGTCAGCAGATGTGCAGTTGTGATTCATACCGAATTGGGTGCCAGTGGCGTATCGTAAGTATTTTGTAACGGTTACCAAATATTAATGCAACAGAAAATGTATTAAAATTGAAAGTAAATACATAAACTGATAGTTTTGAGATCATGGCTCTTTTAGCCAATGACACAATTAAAAACTATATTTTATTCTAAACGCTTTTATCTTACATCGTAACTTTCCATTCTTCTCTAGGTGCCGTCTCCGCTTCGAAGGTTGGCAATCATCATAGCAATTCTTATTTTTGAGACCGCAGCTCTAAATAGTTCATTATTACTGCATCCAAACCAATCCATAAGGTTCTTCAGCCATAAATTTCGTCTTTTATTCATAGATCTCTTGCCTTGAATTTTTCCCTGCATAATTATTTGTAACATTTGATAGTTTTCTCCCCTCATGACATGTCCTATGTACAGAAGTTTTCTTCTCTTCCTTGTCGGAATCACTTCTCTCTTCTTATGCAAACGTCTCATCACTTCCACGTTGGTTATTTTCTCTACCCATGAGATCCTCAATATTTTTCGGTATATCCACATCTCAAATGCCTCCAGTCTCCTCATGTCGGTTACCTTCAGTGTCCAGGCCTCCATCCCATAGTATAGTATAGACAACACATAGCATTTTATCAGTCGTATTTTTAAATCAAGGTTTAAATCTCTGCAGAAGAAAAGCCTTTTCATTCTTGTAAAGGTGCTTCTCTCCTGTTCTATTTTGACTCGTATTTCTTGGGAGCTGTCATTGTTCTTATTAATAATCGTGCCTAGGTATTTATATTGTCTTACTCTTTCAATAGACTGGTTCCTCACATATATCTTACGATTAGTCTTGAATTGTTTTTGTTTGCCACGTCTTTTTTTGTTCTCTAACGAGTACTCTGCTAGCGGTTTCTCTACTGGCAAATTATGCCTGAGCTCAGCCGTAGAGGGTAGAAGAAAAAAAATATAAAAGTGAGCTGCGCCACCGACTTAAACGGTATAAGCCGGAAACCCCTTGATCTTATAGGCACTAGCAGAGCTACAAGATAAACAACTATGATTATGGTGAACCAAATAAATAAAATTATAGCAATTATATGTTGGATACTTTACTCACACAATAGATAATTAAGGTACACAGTTCAATAGCAACATCATAACAAATATAGTCAAAATTAACAGCTATGGTAAAATTTTCTTGCTAAAACAAACCAAAAATGTAAAATTTACAACTTTATAAAAGAACCAGAACAGAAGTAAGAGTAACAGACTTTACCAAGTTACAAAAAAAAGCAAAACCTATATAAATCAACTCACTAATAACACTAATTCAAACGCTTACATAAAGGCAAAGAACAAAAGGTAAAACATATATAAGTTAACTCATTAATAACACTAATTCAAACATTTACATAAAGTCAAAGAAAATTCACTATTTAACCGTTTACATAAAGATTTTCACTGCCAAAATAATCGAGTTCATTTAAAAATATTTTTACAATGGTTGTCCTTTAAAATATCAAGATTGTAGGATATTTACAAATAAGTAGGAAGAAAATATATTTTTATTTGGACATAAAGAATTATTGAGAAAGTTATTTTAATCCAAGTTTAGTTTTGGCGTATTATCTAATGCAATAAATAGTTTCCAACAATGTACTATATTAATAAACTAAAACAGAGCGTAATAGTGGTGTCAGAATGAGTCACTGCCTAATGTATTTAAAAATAAATCACTTATAACCTTTGGGTATACGAATTCACAAAGTACTATATTTATAAACTAAAGCAAAACTTACTCGTGATGTCGAATGAGACACGGCGTTATATATTAAAAAAAAATAAATCACTGATAACCTTTGGGTATGCGAATTCACATGTACTCCTGTGGCCTATTCCTGTGGCCTACTCCTGGGCTACTCCTGTGGCTGGTTAGATTATGGGGCGGCACCGGTTAGATAACAATGGCTTCCCTCAAATAAATCCCGATAACGGTTATTTTAACTTGACGCCAGAAATCCAAAAAAATTTCCACAACAAAGGCAAGACAAAATGGTCAAGTTAAAAATCAAATGGTTTTTCTTCAAAATCCAATTAAGATGGCCCAAATACAGCCAGATATGAAAGAAATCCCATAGAGGTTCTGCACACGTGCTAATAACACACCGTCCCCAACAACTTTTACCGACACCTGGCCTCCAAGACTCTCAAAACACGACTCCGCTCCTATCCCGGAAATCAAGAAAAATGGCGCGGAATAAACGTCAACCCACAATCTTCTCAAATCTGTGCCTCGTCCGTGCGGATATCCAGTCCCATCCACACAGAAATTGCAAACCAAACGATAATCCTACCCCTACAAGTTATGCAACAAGGAATACGAAACTCATCTGAGACAATTATAATGAACGGTAGAAGTGAAAAAATAGGCACGTGACATGTTATCAGCATATATTTTGTTTTGATTATGTTTAGTGATAGTCCATGTTCTTTGCTTACTGTGACCATTCTGTTAATTAGCGTCTGTAGGTCTTCGTGTGTTCCAGCTAAAATAAGTGTATCGTCAGCGTACTTTCCATTAATAAATCTCTATTGTCAAGTGTGTTTTACCACTGAAAACATAATTTAAAAAGTACTTTTCTGAAAGTTGACTGCTTACCTTCAAAACCTATTTGTGCATCGCGTACTTCTTGTTGCTTCCGTATTTTATGAAAATTATTTACGATTTCTTTAATTCTTTGTCCCTATCCTTCCGATATGAAATTTCTGGAGCAACGCCGTCGTGTGTTTTTGACGTTTCTGTCTACTCCGACTGATTTAACCGGAAGTGGTTCCTACCAATATCCAATAAATCAATTTTATTGATAGTGATATAAATGGTGTTGAATTTTCTTATTTTAATCCAACAATTTTAGTACCTCTGGTGACATCTTGCTCACTGGGTGTGAACACGTTTTCGATGAAAGTCATTACAGCTATTTGCATGCTGCAATACTGATTCCTGTGGACAGGAAGAAAGGAAATCCTAGAAATTTAAAAATGTACACATTTTTGGTGAAAGTCATTACCGCTACTTGCATGTAGCAGTAATGATTCCTGTTAACAGATAGAAAGGAAATAATAGAAATTTGGATATAACACTAAAGAGATACACATCACGACCGTAAAAAGGGAAGATAGCATAAAGATAGAACAAACTATTAACAGGGAATAAGTAAAGGAAGCAATGCAAAAAAATTGGGAAAGCATTTGGGGGAGGCAGCAGTATAATAATGAAACCTAACGGAATTACAAAAAGAAATACCAATCTAAATACAAAGTTGCAGACCCAGAAGAAAGCAGATGGAACGAATTTAAAAAAATAATAGAAACGGGAGTGACAAATGAAATTAAACTAACAGCGAGAGTCAAAAACTGGATACAGGAGCAAAGATCATCATCCGTCGCCCGAACACAGGGCATTAAGGATTAGAGAAGAAAAAGTAGACATGTTGGATCATTTTAACTATTATTTCATGGTGACAGTTAAAAACTTTAACCATTATTATATTTTACAATTCCAACAACGAAAAGGATTACATAAATTTTTAAAATTATTCGTGCTTCATACTCTCCTGACTTTTTGATAGACACGTTTATATCCTTGCTACCGCACTAAGTAAAATGCATTTTAAAAATGATAAAATCATTGAAGTATTCTTGAAACGTTCATTTAAACTTAAAATATACTAAAATTGAATTGTTTGTAATAATTTGGGCGAGTCACGTTTTCCATTTAACTTTAAAGACATCCTGTACGTATAACTATTACGTTACATTACATAATTATGTCTCGATAGTAATACGATGATCGTTACCAGTGTAATAAGTTAAATTTTTTTTCAATTTGTGAATAATTAACGAGAAATAGGAAGTTGTAAAACAAAATTGACTTGACATTATTTATTCTCGAAGAAGTAATGTTTATGGTTGCATTATATTTCTGTCAACGCGGAATATCGCTGTGACATTAATAAATAATATTTTAATGATACAATTACTATTTTACAAGACACACACATTCACGAGATTTTTTAAACGACTTATTAAAATTCCGAAAGCGAGAAAGTTTTATTTAAGACTTATTCGTCACTTCTTTTTTAGCCGTTTGTACGTTTATCATTAAACTTCCCATTATTTATGTGCGAATGTTTTTTGGGGCATATTTAATTTTTGTTTGGGTGAATTTGGGATGTTTTAGTGTATTATCTGATTAAAGTTACGCTTTGCGTTGCTGATTCTCTACACATTAGTAACTTCAAAACTAAATAACAAGAAAAGTAACTTGTAGTCCTTCATATTTGTTTAGGTCTTGCAGCGCCCTCAACGGTAATTAAAAACGCTAATAGCTAGGTTTATCACTTAAGGGAACGTCTATATCACATTAATATGCCTGAATATGAAAAAGAGAATCATATTGGAAAGTCAAAAATGAAACTTTAATCAGCAACTCAACGATTTAAAATCTGTAAGTTTTAACACGAAGTCTGTTCGTTTAAACAGGAATTCCCATAATATTTTGGAAAGAGACTCCCTTTCCAAAATGAACTAATTTCTTCAGACCCCCATAGCCAAATTGCGGTTGATTAAGTAAACTTCACATCATTTTTTCATCAAAAGTTTACAAAATAGACATAAAATTCAGTAAATATCAAGTGTAAATAATAATTATTAATACAAATTACGTAAAAATACTTAAGTAGTATTTTGAAAAAACAACATTAAAATCGCAAAGTAAGGATAAAAAATTTAAAAATTTAAAAATTTCATTGTGATGGATGAAGCTGGTGACTTTCTACCCCAATCTAGCTAAATTCGGTTCAATATTGGTAAGTTGCAGCCTTAAATCTCTGCGTTCGTTGATTTTCAAAAGGTTTCTTTGTTTTGTCAAAATGTTTGTAACCACACTGAAGCCTGTTTCGACTAGGTATGATGATGAAAAAGCGATAAGGTATTTTTCAGCAATGTTCCACAATGCAGGATACTATGTTTCAATGTTGCGTTGCAACCAGAACTTCTGATAACCTTGGTTGAACTTCTGCTTAAGCTCCTTGTCTATGCTGATGGTAATCAACTCTTCTTGCATTATTACATTGGCTTCTTCCATGGCTGTGATATTGTACGGATTTATTATTCATTGAGGAATTTGTAAATTTAAGAGATCCTTAAACCTTTTAGTAGATTGTAGGTTGTAGGGGGGGGCGTGAAGGCTATGCTGCCTTTCAAGCACTTCGACCTATCGGATCTTTTGTGCATAACCCTTAATCTATTCGAGGCCTGGGATTCCATGACTTCGTACGAAGTTTATTAGTTTCCTGGGAGCCAAGTTCCTGATATCGAAGGGCTTTAGAAACTTGAGCCTCTTGTAGAAAAGCGCTGTGCATTCGCAAAGCAAATGTTTTGCAGTTTCAGTGAAGTTCTTGCAGTAGCGGCAACTATCACTCTCTGTTTTGCCCATCTTTTTCAGGTGATACCTCAGAGGGTAGTGTCCAGTGAGGAGTCCCGTCACCAGTTTAAAGTCTTTCTTGTCCAAATCGAGAAGCTGTTTGGCTTTTCTTGGCGAAAGGCTTACCAGCCTTTCCGCTTGTCTTTGTACTGGCACTTTATGCCAGTGAGATTTCATTTCATCAGTTTTCCAGCGTCGAACCTCTTCTTTCAAGTGGGCTTTGGAGAGTCCACGGAAGGTTCTGGCCTGGAAAATTGTGTATTTGCTCCTTTCTTGGCAAGGTAGTCTGCTTCCTCGTTGCCTTTAACTCCCCTGTGACCTGGAACCCACATCATACCTTTTAGTAAAATCCTTGTGTAATACGTCCAAGTGAGTGACATATGATAAAAGAACATCGTCTTGAAGCATTTTTGGTAATTTTGACAAATACGGAAACTGTGAACATTCTTTTTTCATCTTGTACGAACTTGTGCACGACTTGTTAAGTTTTTTAAAAATACAAAAATAATACTACTAATACTAAAATATTAGTCATTCTTATAACAAGTTCGTACACGTAACACAACTTATACAGTATTTTGAAAGTTTCAAAAAAGAACTCGTTTTAATTAATAGGGGTCGTTTTTTAGACCTCGTCGACCCCCAAAATCAGTTTTCGTTTATGTCGACCACTTTGTGAAAACCTGGTTTAAACTTCTTTTTCTTAGTCTAACGTCAAGAACGACGTGTAGTGATCACAAGTTAATGTCAGGTGTTATTACTCAGAAATCTTCTTACAGTCTCTCGCCATCTTCCACGGTCATCGACAGTTTTAATGGCTTCCACTAGTGGACGCTCGGTTACTTTTGATACAATGTCTGTCCATCTAGATGGGGAGCGTCCGCGTTTCCTTTTGCCAAGGGGTTTGCCCTGGACAATCAAACTCTCAATGTTGTCGTGAAGAGTTATATGTCCGAAGAAGTTCAGTATTCGCGCTGATGTCAAGCTACTAAGACGGTTTGATGGTCCAATCTCTTTCAGCACTGACACATTGGTGCGATGTGCCGTCCACGGTATTCTTGGCATTCTTCGCCATACCCACATTTGAAAGGCGTCGACCCGACGCCTGTCGCCTGCCTTTACAACTCATGTCTCGGAAGCGTACCAGAAAATGGAGAACACTAGGGCATGGACCAGAGATTTTTTGGTATTGATGGATATATATATATATATATATAATATATATATATATATATATCGATCTTTCCAAATTTTATGTAATTGACTCATTGCTGTTCGGCCAAGTTGAATACGACGGCGGATCTCCATCTTGCAGCTGCCGGAGGAGTGGATAAGGGCACCCAGATAAACAAACTGATCTAACACTTCACAGTTGGCAATGTGATGTGGTCTGTTTGCTGTCTTATCCGATCTATCAACTATCAATACTTTAGATTTGGCATAGTTGATTTTTAGACCATACTCTATCTATCAATTCTGTAAGTTTTTCTGCTGAGTTAGCGATCAGAAGAGTGTCGTCAGCATATCTAAGATTTGAAATTTTTTCCCATTTATAGCAAAGCCTCCTTCCCACTCATCAAGTATCTCTCTCATTAAACATTCTGTATATATATTAAACAAGCGAGGTGATAAAATACACCCTTGTCCAAGTCCCTTTTTGATATCTGCTGTTCTGGAAATACGATTGTCAATTTTGACGATTGCTCTACTTTGTTCATTAACCAGATGAGTAGAGCATTATTTTGCTGGCATGTGAGATCAGGGAAACCAGACGATAATTGTTACAGTCCATCGTTGATCCCTTCTTATGAATGGGTATTATAGTGGATACAGACCATTCGTTTAAACTAACCTAGATAAAATTAATTTAAAAAATACTACAAATACTTGGTATATCCTTTCCTGGCATTAAAAGATAAAAACTTGACTTATTGTTCTCCAGCGTCGAAATTGTATCCGTTGGTATTTCAGTCGTCATGATTATTGATGAAACTTCGTAAAAAACGTTCACGCCTCCTCTCAAATGGTTGTAACAACGAAATCCATTTAGCAATATCAGTTCGAACATTATCCGGTAATTGATTTAATAATAGTGCAAAAGCAACTTGTGCCTCGAGCCTTGACACTACGTCTGCTTTTTTTTTAACCGCTTAGCCATCTGCTGTTATTATCAGCATCCTGCAGAGTTGATGGACAATTAGACTAATCTTTAATAAACTGACGTAAATAAGACGTTTCCTGAGATCGCAACAATTGTGTGTTTTTTTTTCTTCGGACGTGCCTCTGGCGCCTGGACACAATTCTACGAATCATTACGAAAATCATGTTTTATTTTGTTAAGTCGACTCCAATTTTAATTATCCATTATCTTTATATGTTGACAACGTCATATCGATAATTTATTAAAGAATTCATCGAGCATTTGCATTTTGTGATAATTAATTTCTAAATAACAAATTTGTAGTTTATAGTTTACGATTCGGTGATCCAATATAATCAAGAGGAAATAATCGAGACCGTTTTGATTAAATCATTAAGATTTATTAACGCTAATCAAAATCACTTTTGAAATGGGTCGTATTCTGTTAGTGTTAGAATTTAAATCGTTTTTTATCGGATGGAGTATATATAATTAAATAAATTATTATTTGCAATTTGAGTCTCGTACATTTTCTAAGCAGCTGCGTTACTGTTATTAATTATTAACGGCGCTACTAAACTCGACGGGATTTCAAATAGGTAGAGTACAAATTTTAATTTATTAATTGTACGTCCTTTAATATTATACAGGGTGGGGCACCCCATACGACACGGTCCCTGTAAACCAAACCAATAATGTTTTCGGGAATTTCCCCATTTCATTATATGTATATTGATTAAGGCTGCAAAAAGAAATTATTTTGGAGTCTGCAGGGTGGCTTAAAAAAGTTGTGTTTTTTAAATGGAGCACCCTTTATTTCGTTACATTTTTAAATAGTTCAGGAAAAAATAATACGATTTCATTAAAGGTACTATGTAACTAACTATAACCGTTCTCGAGTTATTAATTCTTTTTCGAATTCTGACCAAGCTATTGATTTCGATAAAACCCGTATCTCAATATTATACAGAATGTTTAAAAATCATCTAAATAAAATTGAAGAAAAGATTTATGGCATTTATTTATCTGATTTTGATATTGTAAATGCGATGAAAAAATTTCGATAAATAAAATTATGTTTTTTTGTTAATAAAGATTGAAGTTCCAGTTACGTAATAAATGCAATCAAACACCGACATAATTAATACACATAAAATCAAAATATTTATGCAGCTTCATGTTTAACCCGAAATATCTCGAAAAATAATAACTTTATCGCCACGGAGAAAGAGTACAATATTCACGTAGAAAAATCGAAAAATTGTAAAAATATTGCACTTCCGCCAGTGGTCTACAATTTTGGAGCAATCAACCAGTCACTTGCCCCTGTCGTACGCATCTGGTAGTTGCCAGAAACGTTCATTCAAAATAATTTAGTAGGGTGTATAGTACTTACACTCCCCACTAAATATGACAATAATTCTTCGAAAAGTTTTAAAGAACTTGGCACAAATAATTTTTTAATTTTCAAATAAAACACCTTGTATATATATATAATATATATATATATATATATATATATATATATATATATATATATATATATATATATATATATATATATATATATAATCGACCCACACATATATACCTATATTAAAATAAGTATTAAACAACGAAAGTAAGCTGGTTTTTAAACAATCACTTACACATTTTTACACCTATTCACGCTGTCGAGACTTAAAAACCTTTTATAGTTTACTGAAATAACACTACAGTTTTCTATAATTTTTACATTTATATATATATATATATATATATATATATATATATATATATATATATATATATATATATATATATGTAAACGTCCGAATTGATGTTCATTTAGAGCTGATTTTCTTTACCTATTTTAAACGCTGCTACATTGCTACATTTTTTAGTTTTATCAAGTATTTTATTTAAACTTAAGTCCTTAGTTTTTCTGAATAGGCTCCGTTATTATTTGAAAAAAATATTGATAATTCGTTGACATAAAAATGCAGCTAGATTACGATGTTTCAAATTAAAAAAAAAATGTCGCGCCCTATTTTTGAAAACTAACTTAAATAAATTCACTGTACGAATAATGTATGCTTTAAAACTGTCTCAATTAATTAAACATTCAATACAGTCTGGAGTCAGTCACATATAAGCACCCACTATAATTGCATCCAGCTCTATTTAAACCCGTGTGTGTTAAAAAAGCTACCCACATTTAATAGGTATCCTGCGGTTGGTTGAACACGAGAAAGATATAATTAAACTTTATTACCAATTAAAAAAATATACAACAAGATCTTAGCATTTTTTAATTCGTCGTTAATTTACTTAAAATGCTGGGAAACAACGGAAATAAACTGATTAAAACCGCGTTATTTTTTTTCGATGACGTTATTATTTTAAATATTCTTTATGTACATTTTTTTTTAAAATTATTCAGCAACAATACTTAAACACAGGTTAGATCTATATATACTTATAAATAACATTTGATGATCCGAGGGCAGTTTGATAAGTCAGTGACTTTTTGAATTTCCCGCGTAGTTACTCCAAATGCAACAGTGCTGTTGTCAACTATAATCTATCAGTGGGCAACTTTCTAATTTTGAGCAAGCTACGTCGTGCAGTTGGTGTTTGATAGCCGTTCAAAGCAGACAACCTCTAGAATTTTTACGAAAATGGAAAAAAGTGAATTTCGTGAGCTGATAAAGCATTACTTTTTACGTAAAAAATCCATCACTGAAACTAAAGAAAGACTTGATAAATACTACGGGGACTCGGCACCATCAATTTCAATGGTTAAGAAGTGGTTTTTTGGAATTTTGGATTTTTGCGCCGTTTTGTTACTGTGGATGAAACATGGATCCATCACAACATGCCAGAGACCAAGGAACAATCAAAACAGTGAGTTGCTCGGGGTGAACGTGGACCAAAGAAGGCGAAACAGAGTCTTTTAGCCAACAAGGTCATGGCCACAGTTTTTTGGGATGTACGCGGTGTCATTCACATTGATTACCTCAAGAAAGGTAAAACGATCGCCGGCGAATATTATTCAAAGCTTTTGAACAGATTCCACGTTGATTTGAAGCAAAAATGGCCGCATTTAGCGAAGAAGAAAGTGCTGTTCCATCAAGACAATGCACGTGTGCACACTTGTCTAGTCACGATGGCCAAAATCCACGAATTGGGATACGAACTGCTACCCCATCCAGCATATTTTCCAGATTTAGCCCCCTGCGACTATTTTCTGTTTCCAAACCTAAAGAAATGGCTGGGCGGTAAGAGATTTGAGTCGAATGAAGAAGTCAATACCGAAACAAACGCGTATTTTGAGAGCTTTGAAAAAACCTATTAATTGAAGGGAATAAAAAAATTAGAAAAACGCTGGACTAAATGTATCGAGCTAAAAGGTGATTATGTAGAAAAATAAAATGTTTATTTGCGGAAAAAAATTTGTTTTATTCAAAAAGTCACTGACTTTCCAAACCGCCCTCGTATTCATCTATTCGGGGTTGTGTAGTATATCCGCCTAAACCTACAAAGCTTGTGTTGCGGTTCTATCTACTTACTAGCTCTTAGATTATAGTCTAAATATCTAGTGTTCTCAAAGTATTCGAAAGTTAGTTCATAATAAATAGTTGCCTATACGTAAATATATGACTATAGGTGAAAAAGTTGAATATCCGTGAAACGTTGGATGAAGATGGAGTACATATTATGCATACAAATATACACATATAAATATTTCTTTTATTTGAAATTATAATTACCAAAAAAATCTACTTTGCAGCTGATTTTGTATGACATGTATTTTCATAATCCTTTTAAAAACTCTGAAATTATACATACATACATACATATAGTCACACCTTTTTTGATTAAGGGAGAAAGAGTGGAACAAGTAAATGAATTTGTGAACTTGGGTTCAAAGTTTACGAGAGATGGAAAGTATGACACTGGCATTGAGAGAAGGGTGTCGGCAGGAAAACAAGTGAATGGGGTACTGCATAGCTTTATGAGCAGTCAGAAATGATGTACAAACCTAATTTGAACTGTCTAATTATTACTGTAGCTTATGGATCACGTAGCATATTTTTTGTGATTATAAAAGTCCAAAATCCCTTTTTTATGCTTTAAAATAAAAAAGGAAAGTTGAAATAAATTTCGTTTAAAACTTTTCGCATTTTGATTATCGCGATTGACTAGTCTATAATTTTAAATGGGTATTGTCGGTGGAACTGCAACAACGAAACATTGAATTCTGACATTCCGTCGACGAATTAAATTTCTAGTTCATGGAATTTTAGTCTCACTTTGAATTACTTTTACTTTGTTACATACTCTAACCAGACAAAGTTTGATGGCGTCATAAACAATGCACATAAACGTGCTTTCTACTACGTTTAAACTTGTGTGAAATCTGGTCGATGGCGTTAGAATTGCTTGTCTGTAAACGAGCACTTTACAGAACTAGGAGTTGCTAATAAAGTCTTAAAAATTCTACCGAACGATTAATTTTTTGTGTTATAATTTATGCACTGTCATGGAACTTGTGTACATTAATGGGAAAAAATAATGTTCCTGTACTAATTTTGCACAAATGAGAGCAATTATATTCATAATTTCAACATCTTGTTAGATAAGAGTGGACTAGCAATAATGAATGGATTATAATAGTCCAAACTTGATGTAATTCTGTTCTCTTGTTTGAAATGAGAGCTCAAATTTTTGATCCTCTTCGTTGGATCTTCAATAACACTGACTGTCATTTTGTTGACTAATTTTTTATTAAAAAAAAATGTTATTTGTGCTGGAAATAAGAATTGTTTCTATATTTTTTTTGTTTCTTCTTCTTCCTAGCGTGCCCTATCCGTCGCGAACGTTGGCAATTAACATGACAATTTTAATTTTATTGACGGCATTTCCAAATAACTGTATAGATGTAAGTCCAAACCACTGGCGTAAATTGTATAGCCATTCTTCCTTGTTCTCTTTTACTGTTGATCCTTCCTTGAACTATCAACTGGACTAGACGATATTTTTGATGTCTCATTTTGTGCCCGAGGTATTCCAGTTTCCTCTTTTTAATTGTGAGTGTAATTTCTCTTTCTTTCCTAATTCGCTGCAGCACCTCTTTATTAGTGATATGGTCAGTCCACGAAATACTAAGGATCCACATTTCAAAGGCGTTTAGTTTTTTCATTATGGCTTCCGTCGTTGTCCATGCTTCTGCTCCATGAAGTAGAATTAAGAACACGTAGCATTTTACTAACCTTATTTTTCAGAGGCAGGGATAGATCCTTGCTTGAGAATATAATTTTCATGTTATTGAATGATCAAAGACCTTCTGGTCTTTGGCTAAAGCCATAAATAAGAATTTCACAACTTCTTCTTTACCACCACTCGAGAGGTCTGACGGCACGACAGCCGTATCTTCCAAAGAAAAAGCGTATCTGCTGGCCGAAATGTTCAGCTCTAACTCAACCCTCGATACCAATGGAAAACAACCCCCAACGATACCTAGAATAAATGCATCAATGCCTGAGGTCACTATTCGCCATCACACTATCAGCAAAATCCTACGAAATCTTGACTCTAATAAGGCAGTAGGACCAGATGGAATTCCGTCAATTGTCCTGAAGACCTGTGCTCAAGAGCTCACTCCAGTTCTCTGTAGACTCTTCAATTTATCATACAGCAAAGGAGTATTTCCGTCCATGTGGAAAAACGCTAAAGTCCAACCGATTCCGAAAAAAGGAAAGAAGACTATTCCTGCAAATTATCGCCCTATTGCATTGCTCTCAGTCATATCCAAAGTTATGAAAAAAGCGATTAACACAGAACTTATCAAATATCTGGAAAAATTTGAGATAATCCATGACAGACAATATGGATTTCGACAACTTCGGTCTACTGGAAATTTGCTGACTTATGTCACTCAGCTCTGGACAAACACTATTAAAAAGTTTGGTGAATCCCGTGCAATAGCCTTGGATATATCTAAAGCCTTTGACCGCGTTTGGCACCAGGCATTGTTAAGTAAATTATCTGCCTACGGTCTCCCAACCAAACTGCGCCAATGGCTCTTGAGCTTCATGCAAGATCGCTCCTTACATGTGGCAGTTGACGGTATTTCTTCTGATACGTTTAAAACTAATGCCGGGGTCCCCCAGGGTTCCATCCTGTCCCCCACCTTATTTCTTTTACACATCTACAACGACCTCTTGAAAACCACCACGAACCCCTTTTACAGTTTCGCAGACGATAGCACACTTGTCTCAACTTTCACATCCTATCGATCACTTTCGGTGAATGATACAAATATACTCAGGCAGGAACAGGTTGATTCCATCAATAGAGATCTTAAAGCAATCGTTGAGTGGGGAACCAATAATCTTGTTCAGTTCAACGCCCAAAAAACACAAAGTGCCACGTTTTCCAAGAAAGTGAATTCCTCAAATCATCCCATTACAATGTCCGGAAATACCCTTTAACCAAGTCCCTCCATCTCGATTTTGGGAGTCACGGTGTCCAATAATATGTCTTGGCATGAACATGTTGCTAACATCGCAAAGTCGGCAAGCCAGAGGCTAGGTTTACTGTGGAAAGCCAGAAAGTTTTTTACTCCTGATCAACTGTTGACGACGTACAAGGCTCAAATCCGACCTCTGTTGGAGTATTGCTCGCACATTTGGGGTTCAGCACCAAGGCATTCTCTTCGTCTTCTAGATTCCATTAAGAAAAGAGCCATTCGCTTGATAAACAGCTCAACTCTCACAGATTGGCAGACCAGTCATTGCTCTACAGATATTTCCATGGCAGATGCTCCAGAGAAATAAAAACTCTTGTACCCCCATTGGCCACATTCGTCCGAAGAACTCGGAACGCTGATCAGTCTCACCCATTTACTCTCAAGAATGACACTACAAGGACCAATCTTCATCAAAAATCCTTCTTTTACAGGGCTGCTACGCAATGTAATAAGCTTCCAAAATCAGTTTTTCCAGAGAACTATGACCTACAACTTTTTAAAAAGCGTATCCACAATCATTTCCTTTCTATAATCCCTTCCCCTTCTAATAGTCGCAGTGCGGGTGACCGGTCTACCCTTTTTGCGACTATTTTCATAAAAAAAAAACCTCGAGCTTTTTCAATCCCTGATCGGATTTCGGTGGCCTGGTCCCAACTTGCATTGATCAGCGTAGCAAAGTAGTTGTATGACTCAACACGTTTGATCATCTGGTTGTTTAGTGTAATGCGCCCATTGTGTGTCTGATTTTTGATTATTACCATCCAATTTGTTTTTAATATGTTTAGGCTAAGACCGTGGTCTTCACTCACTTTCTGTATTCTTTCCATGACGCGCTGCAGTTCGTCTATGCTGGTCTAGTCTCCGACGCTTGGTTTAATAATAATAAACATATAAAATAAATTATTCTTACCTAGGCCATTTAGATATCTCCCTGGAATGCATCCCCTTTTAGGGATCCAATCGATCTATTGTTCTAAAATAAGTGGTAATGCCTAGTAGAGATTTCTTTAGGTTGTTCATCATCGGCCACCTTCTTGACAAGTGTATCAACTTTTATGTTGCCAGGTCACCCCCGTGTGCCTTTTGTCCTTGATCGGGATTGTTTGAAAGGCACTGATCCTGACGCTATTTTATGTTTGCATAGGGCTTGTCCAGAAATTAGTCGTTTTTCCTGGAATAAAAATTGATTAGAAAAATATTTCAATACGAACTATGTTTTAACTAACTTTTTTTTATTGCCTCAATCGAAATTCGAAATGCGGTTCTTTTTTTTCTTTCATTTTAATTACGGTTTTATGCCGAACATTAGCCATTTTATATTTTGATTTATGATAAAAAGCGTTTCTGTATACATAAAAAAAAATGCCAGAAAAATGAAACAAGGTCGTATTTTTGTAGCTTTTCGCTTTATCGCGAAATTAGAAAAACGAAATGTGGACTGTTTATACCGATACAAAAGACATGCACAACGTTGAAACATTATTCCGCATATCGAATCTTGTAAAATACACGGCATTTTTCCAAAACAAAGTTATTGTATTTTGGTGGCGTATCCGCCAAATTGGTTACGTCGACTAGAGATGTAACACTATTTTAGGAACGATTCCATTAAACAATCACTATGCATTAATTAAAATTTTTTAAAATTATTCAAACAAAATTTCATATTAGCGTTATCTAAAGAGGAGTTTCGGGCGATGGTTAATGTTATGCATGATGCCCTGAAAATCAAAAAGATGAAAATAAATGTAAGCAAAACAAAAGTAATGGTTTTTGTAAAAGAAGAAAGCATGACAAACTGTGAAGTTCTGATTAAGGGAGAAAAAATGAAACAAGTAGAAAGTGTCAAGAAAGGCACGTCTGGCTGTGCAAAGAGGAGTGTTGGTTCCTACATTTATGTATGGTAGTGAATGTTGGGTTTGGCAAAAAAAGCTATAAAAATTAAGAAGAAGTTAGAGGTCATGGATATTGTAAAGACCAGAAAACTAAAATATCTTGGTCACATTATGCGCAACGAACGTCGATACGGAATTCTACAACGGATTCTCCAAGGCAAGATATTGGGAAAAAGAGGACCGAGAAGAAGACTTATCCCGTGGCTGAAGAACCTGAGAACGTAGTTCTCCACTACCACGACCGGGCTATTCCGTGCCGCAGCAATCAAGACAATGATAGCCAGAATGATTGCCAACATTCGGACCGAATAGACACTGTAAAAAGAAGAAACCGTTTATTCTTTGGTTTGTGAATTTAAAACACTCACTACAAAAATTAAACAATATATTTTAATCTTTTTTCTGATCATACAATAAACTCTTATTTTGATAAATCGCTTAGAAATTAACTATGCTTCGATTTGATAAACGTTCTTTCTGGAAATATTACGCCAGGGCGTACTCGATGACCACAATCCGTAACAATAGTCACAAAATTATTTAAGTGATAAACCAACGAAAATGTAGCGACTTCATTACATCACGTTTGTTTAATTGTACACCTTATGTATTTGTACATTTGCTTCTATGAGGAATAGAGCTAGTGTTCTTAATAAACATTCCGCGGTGATCCGAAAATTTTATTCCCATCGCTATCAGTTGTTGAATGCGTATGGCAGATTTTACCCTAAATGGGTGTATACTGAAAACTATAAATAATGGAACAAGCATAAATAAATCCATTTATTTCGACAGTCCGCATAAAGGTCGAAGGATTTATTTGCTCTTTATCGCCGCGTCGGCTTCGTCGTATTAGAGAGGGTGGGAGGGTGAAAAGAATAGTTTTGTGTCGAGTGTCAAGTTCACCGTGTCGATGGATATTGAATATTTCGGAAATCTAATACCCCCCTTGAATGCTAATTTGGCGGTATATATCGTGAACAGAATACAGACTTAGTTGTTTCCGATTTTGGTTTACTTGATAAAAATTCTTAATAGATTTACCAAAAAATAACAGTAGTTGTAAATTTATTGAACCTCGTAAGATAATTTTTATGCATACAAAATTTATAATCGATACCTTGATCAAAAGGAGTTTGCCTACAGTGCTTTCATTTTAAAACCAGCCAATCCAAAAAACTTTCGATTTTGCGTAATTGTAAGAAAAACAAAAAACACGTTGAATTTTAAACCAAGGAGGAGGTTTAAAAATGTTATTCTGCTGTTTTTAAGTGGCACCCCTTTAAAATATTTATTTACTGTCATCAAAACAAGTGCGCTCGAGGAACAGGTTACATTTTTAATGAAAGGTATCCTGATAGAAATGTAGGCCACCAAACCATCATAGAGTTAGTAAGAAAATTTGGAGAAACAAAAAAATAAGAAGATGCAAATTTGGTTAAAAATATTTGTTTTAGTGATAAATCAACGTTTTATTTAAATGGCCTTGTTAACAAACGTAATTGTAGATACTGTGATGACGAAAATCCTCACGTGTTTCGACAGGATAATACTCAGTTTCCAGCGAAGATCAATGCATGGGCCGGTATTCTAGGAAATTAAAATAATTGGACAACTTTTTATTGATCAAAATCTAAAGTGAGAATTGTACCTACAATTATTAGAAAATGAAATTGATCCACTTATTACTCAGTCACTGGAAAGACCAGTTAATGAATAGGAAAATATGGTGCTAGATGAACGAAATAAATACCTTCAACAGGACGAAGCTACATCACATTACGCACTAGCTGTAAGACAATTGTTAGACGAACGATTTCCAAGACATTGTATTGGCAGAAGGGTTTTATAGAATGGCCATCAAGATCTTTAGCTATAACACCACTTGACTTTTTTCTGTAGGGCTATTTAAAAACATTAGTTAACAAAACTCCTCCCAAAGACATTGAAGAACTAAAGCTTAGAATAACTGAAAAATATAGACGAATTACTAGCGAAAATTTGCAAAAAGTTCAAAAAGAATTTGAAAATAGGTTATATTATTGCCTACAAAATAACAAAGCACACTTTAAACAATTACTGTAAAAACATTTAAGGAGCTGTTTTTTATTAACTTCATTTTAAATTCTGTTGTAATTTCGCTTTGTTTAATGTTATCTGCAAAATAAATCATACATACATAAAGTCACGCCTTTTTTCCCATAGGGGTAGGCAGAGACCACATCCTTCCACTTGGTACTCTTGACCTGGCCTTTCTTCAAAACAATGTTGATCTGATCAAGATATGTTCCCCGAGGTCGACCTCTAGCGACTTCCGTCCATTCACACTCGTCTTATAAATGTGTTTCGTCAATCTTCCTTGATCCTACCTTTTTATATATCTTTGTAACCACATCTTCTTTAACACCATAGCGTTTTTAGGGTTTTTATTTAATGTATCACAAGGTAGGGGTTGCTATTTAAGGAGTGCCACTTGTAAACAGCAAAATAATATTTTTAAACCTCCTTCCTGATTTATAATTCAATGTTTTTTTTTCTCACATTCACGCAAAATCAAAAGTTATTTGGACTCGCTGGTTTTGAAATGGAAAGCACTGTATATAAAGAAAGGAGGCTGAAAAAATAGAGATATTTTTTCAATTTTTTTTTGTTTTTCTTATTAGGTAGAGTACTTCTGGGATAACCGTCGTATATTGCTCAATGGTTTCTTTTAAAGATCCGCACAATTTTAAAAATTTTATTTTTAATCGAATAATAAATAATGACGGGAATGTTTTCGATAAACTGAAAAATAAATTACTACCAAACCGGAATTTTTTGTTTGTTTAATGAATAATGAGATACAACCCGGGATAATTTCCTGTTAATCCTAATATTTACCGTTTTGATTTACATCGTATTGGGACTAATCCTGTCGGAAAAATATTGTTAATGTTGTAGACACCTCGAAATTTCTTTTGTTTGCTGGATGTTCTCTTTTTTCGTATAGAACGAAATAACAACGCATGATAATAAGTCTCTTGATCCCGATATTTACATCAAACAGGGTCCAGACCCCGATTTTCGGGTAAAAACCCCTCGCTAACAAAAAAGATTGAATGCAACACAGAAGTGCTAATGTTACGCGGTGCATGTCTTTTGTAACGTAATAAATACGGTGAGAGAAAAAAAAAAGAATGAGAGCGAGAGTTTATGGCCGAAATAATTATATTGTTGCGGAAATGAAGTGGATGAATGAGGGTCGTGGGGCGAATTGGTGCATGGGTGGAGGAAAAGGGCTTTAATTACTAAAAATGTAAGTGCACTTAAGCGTTTTGGAAATAATAGAATGGCAGAGGAAGCTGTTTTCGTTCGTCACAAATTGCAAAGATCAAAAATCGTGACCAATCGTTCAGAAGACGTGAAAATGGGTCTTTTGTGATGGAAAACGTTAGTTGCGACAATTTTTTTTATGTTCAATCCTTCGGATATATTCAAACATATTTTCTAATTACTTACTTCGTCAGTTGATGAGTATTTTCAACTCCTTACAAAATGATGCCACTGGTTATTCTTTTAGTTTCGCGGTTGGGAAACCTGCCACAGAAATAAAGTACATTATTGTGGAACAATAATTAGAATGGTACGACAATGGTCAAACCAATTATTTTGTACGGAAATAAAACGGATAGACATAGGGGTGTCTGGGGTTCCGAGACGCGCAACATATCACGAAACGAAAGCGGGGGTTGCTCACCCCACACAAGTGAGACTTGGTTGTTTGCGAGCGACAGCAGTTAGTGCAGATGGTTATATATCCTGGATGCGTGCTCGTCGGGTAGCAGTCTATAATTTAGCATTAATCTCCCGAAAGGCGGACGGACTTGAGCAGATCGATGCATGTGTAAATATAATAGTTTATGTGTGCATTGACAAGGTATTAAGAAATATATTACTAGTTGCCGCGTTGTCGATTGAAAATCAACAAAAGCTTGCCAATAAATTGATTGATTGGTAGTGGGGATGTCAATACACTGCGACCTAAAAACTATTGTGTCACCTTCTGCTGTCAGCCGCTCGGAATATCTCAACGACTAAAGCAGTTCCTCCAGCTCTATAGTTCTTAGAAACTCAAGAATTCGGATGGCTTTAGGTTAAGTAATCTGTTAAAGAGAGGGGGCATTTATCCTAGTTCGACCATAGGAGTTTTCATATCACCATATATTTTGCTGGTACACTGTGTAGAGATTTTGCACTTTTCTTATTTTATATTCTGGATCACGGTTCCAATAAAAACAACTTATTTTTATTACTTTTATTAATGTAACAAAAAACAAGAAAACAATGTAACAACAAAAAAAAATCTAAGTCAATAATTATTATCCAAAAAGAGAACGTTTGGGTATTCGAGAAAGATATTTTTATTTAACACTAACGAGAAACAACTGATCGAGATTACGAGGTTGTTATTCTTAATTTTTATACAAAAGTGTTTTTTATATTGAGACTAAAAGCATGTACTTAATTTCTTAAGCTTCGAGACAACTTTTTAACATTCACCGTCGAGTGTAAAATATTAACAATTATTACGAGCGAGTTGCATCAACAACATCTTTCGAGCAATTACTATAAAACGACTATGCTACTAACGACTTCAAAATGTTCACCTTCGGGAGTGAACATTAACGACTGGTTTCAAAAGAGAACTTTTGGCAACTGCTTTTTTTTTCTAAAAAAGATTGCTTCCCATAAGGCACATGTTTTTTTAATATTAACCACGTGTCCGTGCTGTTTAGCGATATTACATATTCGAGTATATCATTTTAAGATGTATGGACAATAGCTCGCCCTTTCGTCCCCCTTGACATGGGTTGTAACGAGCCTTGCTTTTCAACAGCGCACATATGTTTACGATAACCGAGGTTTGCAAGTATCTTAATATTAAACACATTCTATTACGCCCCTGGGTTTTGCAGGGTAATGCATTCTGAGGGAATATGAATAGTGGTTTAGTCTTTTTCTTGGAAAATTCAAATTTCTCTTTCCTCTAATAATCCTACCTTGTCAAGGTGCCACCTCAACCGGCAGTGTCCTATTCTGAGCTTTTACTTTTTCTGGTGCAATCGTTGGATCACTTTTGGTCATAGCTATCTTTGCCTGCCTCATTCCTTTTGATTTAATCCAATATTTGGATCTTTTGCTATGCACTTTTATTTAAGTATTTTCAGGTCCCATAAATTGTGTTTCAGTCCCTTTTTTGCAAGTATGTACGTCTGTTCTGTCATTGCCCTTTAATTCAGAAACCTATAGGAAGTTACCCGCATTATTCTTGCTTAGTTCATATAACTCCTTAAGCACTCCAAGGTCATCTAGAAGCAGATTACATGGGAGTTCAGAGTATTAATGGCTTTCTGACGTAATGATAATTTCTTGTATGCAAAAATTTGTTATATTTTTTCTTGGTAAATTTACCTAGCCTTTCAGAGTATTTGGTTCCAGTACTATATATACTCCAATTCCAGTTCCTTTTGTTGTTTCTGATCCATCTGTGTACCATTTAATATCATTTCTTTTTGGATGGTGAAAGGTAGCTCGCCAATACTGGATTTGAAATAAAAAAATTAAGATACGGTCCATTTCAAACAAAAATACACAAAAGTGCCGAATGGCATGCAGAGTCCTGGTTTTTTTTAGGCTTTAAGTTTGTGTAAGAAATAATAATAACCTATTTTATTCGAAAACTATATTTATCGTAAGACGTAATCAAAACGAACAATCGATTACAATTTGGTCTCTTGTCGAAGATTAAACTACCTGCCATATCCCGCACCCCTCATCGTCTTTCTATTTTAGGTACTTGATCTCCAGACTGTGTTTGTTTACATTTTAAACTCTTCTATCAGCTTTTTGTTATTGCTATCTCGAGTAACGCTCGTGTATGCCTCCACCGACGGACCTTGCATAGAGGGAGGATCCAGATATATCTTTCATTTGCGTCAAATAAAAAAAATTTGAATAATAAAAGTAGACTGTCAGCTCGAGGCCACCTTTGACAGACAAATGGAAAAGAAGCCATGACACTACTCATCTGTCGCTGACGCTGACGTCAGGTGACGCGAGACCAATAGTTTCCTCGCTACCAAATTTTGCTCAACGCGCCTATAGAAGTTTTTACTTCATTAATTTTAATATCGATTCTTCTTCTTCTTCTTAGTCGCTATCTCGTAGTCGAGAATCGTGCTTTCAAGAGTTGCTCTCCACATTATGTCTCCATTCCTCTCTGTTCTCTGCCATCCTGAATGTGCAGACTAGGCTTTGTTCCGTGATGTTAGTGATGAGGTCCGTATTTCTAGTGGGGGACCTACCTCGGGGGTTTTTTCCGGCTACCATGTCCTCAAGGGTTAGTCTTTCAAGGCCGTTTCCTCGTACTACGTGGCCAAAAAATTTAGCGATGTTTTCAGCTACTATTGTTCTTTGTTTCTTTTTTGGTTTTATTTGTTTAAGTATTGATTTATTGGTTCTTCTTTGTGCCCACGAGATTCTCAGCATTCTACGTCACCAGAACATTTCCAGGGCGTTACTTTGAGCGACCAGCATTCTGACCCATAGAGAAAGATTGAGAAGACCAGGCTCCTTACCAGTCTCATTTTTGTTGCCAAAAAAATTTCATGACTTCTCCATATGTTTGTTAGTTTAGTCATAGTTTCCTTTGCTATGGAATTTATCCTTTTGAACTCTTTACTGGCTCCGTCCTCGTTGGAAATTGGTGAACCTAGATAAATTAAAGTGTTAACTGTGTCGATGTTATTTATTTTCTTTATTTCTGGTTAGCTGTTGTTAGCTCGGTCAACTATCATAATTTTGGTTTTCTTTTTGTTTATTCTCAAACCAATCTCCTTGCTGAAATGCTCTATTCGCCTGATCAGGTCGCATAGTTCCTCCTCTGATGCCGCAATTGCTGTAGTGTCATCAGCGTAGCGAAGGTTGTTGATCTTTTTGCCGCCCAGTGTTATTTCTCCAGTCCAGTCTTCCAGACCTCTCCTCATAACCCATTCGCCATAATTCTTGAACAAGAGAGGGCTCAGTATGCATCCCTGTCTGACACCCTTCTCTACCTGGAATGGGTCCGTCAGCTCCATTTCCACTCTTACGTACGTTCTGTTATTTTCATAGAGACTCTTGATGAGAGATATAAGGTGCCTTGGTACGCCCATTTCATCCAAAATACGCCAAAGGTTGTGCCATTGAACGCAGTCAAAGGCCTTGGTGTAATCTATAAAACACAAGTCTATAATTTATTTTCTATCGATTATTATATGGAGAATCAAACTAAACCCGCGGTCACGAGTCGTTTTGTTATGGAAAATATAATAAGAGTAATTGAAGGGTTTAATTAGTTAATAAATGTTTTTGCAAACGACAAAACAATGCGCTTTGTGTGGAATTAATTAAAGTTGACAAAGTGATATCAGTATCGCTATTCGTGCCTTTAATGTAAACAAGCTAATGTAATTAATATCGCGTGTGCGATTGCATCTGCTTGTGTGGCATTGCAGTCGTCGAGTGTTTTTTTTCACTTCAAATCCAGGTGACTCGGAAATTTCCGGAGAATAATGACATATAAAAACCAGAATTACTAAAGAAGTTTTGTCGCTAGAATAATCATTCTAAGTGTGTCTGATTTTTTTGCACGTTTGGATTGTGATTATTAAATTAATTTGCCTTATAGGTTTTAATAAGATTATTTTTAGTTCGAATAGTGCAAATTAGCGAGAAATTTTAGACACGCACACGCGAAGAAAATACGTGTCAAATCATCAACGGAATCTCTTTGATCCGACGAAACGTGAATTTCGCATTCCTGAAGGTGTTCGTGCAAATTATTTTCAAAAGGTTTTGTCGTTCCAACAATACGGTCTGCCGAAGAGGCCTGTTTACATTTTGTTGTCAATGTAGAGCCGCGCGTTAGGGTAGGACCACACCAAGCGACCCGGTCGCTCCGAAAAAACAAAACAATGGAATACTTTCAATAAAATTTAGGTGGCCACATTAGCGACTGCAAACAACAGTTTTTGTTGTTAGCATAGCGCTACATTTGGCTAATACTTGACTGGTATTTGACTGATACTTGGCTAGTGCTTGTAGCTCTAGTTACCGAGTAGATCCCTGGAAATAAACTAGCCGACAAGTCCCATCCTGAAAATGTATTATTTACATTTCTGTTCTTTCCACGTTAGATTTAAGATCTAAATTATACTCTTTCTTTTGATAGTTTTTTGTTCGTTCCAAGATTGTTGTTTCATGATAAGTTACTGCAATTAACCATGTTTGATGCCGAGATTTTTATAAACAAGATTAGTATCCGACTCACTCTTGGAGATTTAAATATAAAAGAATAGAACATACATATAGTCCCGACTTTTTACTATAGGGGTAGACAGAGACCACTTCCTTCCACTTGCTACGATTCTTACGCACATCTTTTGCTTTCTCTACTTTTATCAGTGCTCTCTTACATGCTCGTCGGTTATTGGTACTCTTGACCTGGCCTTTTTTTAAAACAATGTTGATCTGATCAAGATATGTTCGCCAAGGTCGACCTTTACCGACTTGTCCATTCACACTCGCTTTATAAATTTGTTTCGTCAATTTTTCTTTATCCATCCTTTCTACGTGTCCAAACCATCTAAGCATTCCTTTATCTATCTTTGTAACCACATCTTCTTTTACACCACAGCGTTCCCTTATCTCACTATTCTTTACTTTATCCAACCGAGTAGCTCCGGCTATACTTCTCAGACTATTCATCACCGCAGCTTTAATCCTATTTTTATGCTTCTTCTGCCAAACCGAACATTCACTACCATAAATAAGTGTAGAAACCAACACTCGTCTGTGCTCAGCCAGACGTGCCTTTTTTGACACTTTCTGGCTGTTCATAAAGCTATGCAGAAAGAATATAAATTGCAAAATAAAGAAAAACATGAAAAAACGAGGTGACTTCTAAAAAAACCAAACAAACTGTGTAACTTCTCTTGTGATAAGCGAACCGGGACAGTTCCGAATTTTAACAATTTTTTTAAAAAATTTCCCAATTTTTGTAAAGAATGCAAGTACACGATAGGGAATGGCGAGAGAAAACTGGTCTTCTCTAATGGAATTGCAGGCAGTGAAAAAAATGTCAAGCTTCTAGGAGTAGATTGTAGATTGTATGGAAGGTCGTGACGGCCTATCAGATCTTTTGTGCATAACCCTTAATCTTTTCGAGGCCCGGGATTCCGAGTCTTCGTGCAAAGTTTATCAGTTTCATGGGGGCTAAGTTTCTGACATCGAAGGGCTTAGAAAGGCCCCTTCCAGAAACTTGAGCCTCTTGCAGAAAAGCGCTTGGCATTCGCAAAGCAAATGTTCTGCAGTTTCAGCGAAGTTCTCGCAGTAGCGGTAACTATCACTCTCTGTTTAGTCCTTTTTTTTCAGGTGATACCTCAGAGGGAAGTGTCCAGTGAGGAGTCCCGTCACCAGTTTCAAGTCTTTCTTGTCCAACTCGAGAAGCTGTTTAGCTTTTCTTGGCGAAAGGCTTACTAGCCTTTTCGGTTGGTTGTCTTTGTCCTGCCACTTAATGCCAGTAAGATTTCATTTCATCTGTTTCCCAGCGTCGAACCTCTTCTTTCAAATGGGCTTTGGAATGTCCACAGAAGAGGTCTGGGCCGGAAAATTATGTATTTGCCCCTTCTTTGGCAAAGCAATCTGCTTCTTCGTTGCCCTTAACTACTTTGTGACCTGGAACCCACTTCAGAGTAACCTGATTGTATGTTGCCAGTTGTCTCAGGGACTGTTCACAGTCCCAAGTCAGCTTGGACTCACAAGTGTATGACTTCAGAGCTTTTAGTGCTGCTTGGCTATCTGATAAAATATAGACTTCTGCCCTTCGGGTGTTTCGTTCGATGCACTCCTGGGCACATATCTCTATGCCATGTAGTTCTGCTTGAAAGAGGATTGGGGTGTTACCAAGTGGTTTTAAAAGCCTAAAATTTGGCCCTATAATGCCCACTTCAACCCTTTTATCCATCTTGGATCCATCAGTGTACCACACTACAGCATCTCTTCCTAGTTGAGATCCGTTTTCTGTGCAAACTTGTTGGTTTTTTATAACCACTTCAAACTGCATTTCGAAGTCGTACCTAACTGGCATAATATCTGTCGGCTTAGACATGAATTCTAGGGAAATACTTTCCAAAATCTTTAAATGTCCATTCCGATTTCTTGCTCTAAGATTTATTGTCTGGCTTAGTCTGAAGGCACTGATTGCTCCTTCTTTCATTACACATAAGTACACATAGAAAAACGCTCAGACCCGTCGATTTTTAATTAAAGAGGCACACTCTTTAGGTTCCTGCGAATGGCTTTGTGTAAGATATATTTGAATCCACCCTGTATGCAAGGAGAGCTTTTTGGGTACACGAAAACATCTGGAGATCAGGTATCTAAAGAAAAAAGACGAGAAGGGTTGCGAAATACGGCGGGTGGCGGCAGTCTTCATGAAGGGGCGACAATAAGTAGACGCATCTTTTGTTATCGAGAGAAAGTTTGAATACGCTTTACGATAAATATAGTTTTCTTACATTTGTTTCGTTTTTAGTTGGCGACCCTGTATTTCGGATACTATCAATTTAATTCGCTTATTGGTTACTTTTGTTCACCAAGATCAGTTTTGGATTTGTAATTGCTTTAAGTTAATATAAACTGAGAAATTAAGATCTCCTTCACGATGAATTTTACATGACAGCGAAAAATTTAATTTCGTAACAAACTGTAATATTTTCTGTTCAAATGTACATTACGTCGTTCTTCCA
The DNA here is from genome assembly GCA_950111635.1 of Agelastica alni. Classification (NCBI taxonomy): domain Eukaryota; kingdom Metazoa; phylum Arthropoda; class Insecta; order Coleoptera; family Chrysomelidae; genus Agelastica; species Agelastica alni. The sequence goes on from OX467716.1 coordinate 25,579,533, forward strand.
CCAAGAGGTATAAAGAGGGTCGCAATCTGTCGTTATTTGTGGCAACATTCATAATTTTTTAGCCATTAAACGACTGCGCTAGAGTAGGGTCGGTATTTTTGGGAGTTATATTGTTTTTGTGTAAGAAATTAAATTTGGCGAAATAGGATTTATGATAAAATACATTTTTTTTAAAGGGTTCGGTCGCTGCGAACCGGTGAAACGTCATTACCGAGGGTCTCGAAGGTCTGATAAAGCTACACGCGCGTGATAAAACTAGCACGTGGTGCGATCACGCACCGAAGGGGATATATGCACGTCTCCAATTTTTGTTGTTGTGACTCCATTTTTCGTCCTTCTATGCGGGAACATAATTTCTTCTTGTCGCAAATAAATAATTGTCAGTGCGTGAATTATTTAATGGATCGTATCTCGACGCACACCATATTTCGTGGATTATGTAAATAATATATTAAATTAAAAGGTTTTTGGAGCGTGCGTCAGTAGGGGTGGGTTTTAGTTTTCTCTATTGGCGTGTTTGCTTTGCATAAATGAATGTCACCAGCCCCATTAGCAGAATACATGAAGAAAATTAAAACATATTTAATAAAATGGGTGGTACAACCACCGGACTCGCGCCTCACTTATTATTTAAATTAAAATATTTACGTTAATATTTAATTAATTTAGAAAATACGGGGTAACGCATCGAAAAGTACAAGAAAAATAAATAAATAAGATAACGCGGTGTTTAATTTCAAAAGCGATTACCTACCGAAGCAAATAAGCGACAATGCTGAAAATAAGAAAACATGACGGGAATTTAATCTTAAGAAAAGGAATCAAAAGAAGGGTATTATTTTGTAACCGACAACAGGGTCTCATTTCGTTTAATCTTAAAATCACGGGATTACAATCCTATTCGAGGGATTTATAGGATTTCCAACGACACGGATACTGTAAGGGTTTTCGTCTATTCTTTGCGCAACCAAGATTGGCTGCTTTTAAATCTCAAAAGTTGACAGAATTACCCATGCTGGATAATAATAGTTGGTATTTTTTCTCCTCCAAAATAATTAAAAAACCTTCATCTCCTGATGATTTTTGTGAAGAGAGTGCTATGACGAAACGTGGAAATAAAACATACATATTCAGACTTAAGTGCGCGCGCACATGTGACAATTTAGTCATGGGTGATTATAAAGTCTTGTACAAAACTACCTCGACAGCATATTAAATCATACAAATTGTTATAATGAGTTAATTTTTATAATTTTTCATGGACATCGGTTACATTCATCATCATCATCATGCAGCCCCTTTCACGTCCATTTTTGGACATAGGCCATCTCTCCAAACTTCTCCAGTTCCCTCTGTCCCTGGCTGTTGTAATCCAATTGGTCACTATCCTCTTCAGGTCATCCGTCCATCGAGTGGGAGGTCTGCCTCGGCTACGCTTGTCAGCTCTTGGTCTCCATTCCAACAGTTTTTTGGTCCATCTCCCGTCTTTCATTCTTGCAATGTGTCCAGCCCATTTCCATTTACGTGTAGTGATTCGCTGTATAATATCATCTACTCCAGTAAGTCGGCGTTATTATTATTATTATTTCTCACTCGATATCTCAGGGTCAGGCCATGCATCGATCTCTCCATTCGCCTTTGTATTACTCTTAGTTTACCTGCGGTTTTTTTCGTTAAAGTTAGGGTCTCCGCACCGTAGATCAAAACCGGCAATACGCATTGGTTAAATGCTTTTCGTTTCAAGCGAATCGGGATATTTCCTTCATTTTTCCGTACGCCGCCCATTCCAGGGTAATTCGTCTATTTATTTTGCAGGTTCGGTTGTCTCTGGCTATCCTAAGCTCATGACCCAAATATATAAATATATATATATATATACCCCCAGGGTTCCATTCTGTCCTCCACCTTATTTCTTTTACACATCAACGACCTCTTGAAAACCACCACGAACCCCATTTACAGTTTCGCAGACGATAGCACGCTTGTCTCAACTTTCACATCCTATCGATCACTTTCGGTGAATGATACAAATAAACTCGGGCAGGAACAGGTTGATTCCATCAATAGAAATCTTGAGATCTTAAAGCAATCGTCGAGTGGGGAACCAACAATCTTGTTCAGTTCAACGCCCAAAAAATACAAAGTGCCACGTTTTCCAAGAAAGTGAATTCCTCAAATCATCCCATCACAATGTCCGGAAATACCCTTGAACCAAGTCCCTCCATCTCGATTTTGGGAGTCACGGTGTCCAATAATATGTCTTGGCATGACCATGTTGCAAACATCGCAAAGTCGGCAAGCCAGAGGCTAGGTTTTCTGTGGAAAGCCAGAAAGTTTTTACTCCTGATCAACTGTTGACGAAGTACAAGGCTCAAATCCAACCTCTACCAGAGTATTGCTCGTACATTTGGGGTTCAGCACCAAGGCATTCTCTTCGTCTTCTAGATTCCATTCAGAAAAGAGCCATTCGCTTGATAAACAGCTCAACTCCCACAGATACCCTTCACCCTCTAGAACATAGAAGAAGAGTTGCAGACCAGTCATTGCTCTACAGATATTTCCATGGCAGATGCTCCAGAGAAATAAACTCTTGTACCACCATTGGGCACATTCGGCCAAAGAACTCGGCACGCTGATCAGTCTCACCCATTTACTCTCAACATTGACACTACAAGGACCAATCTTAATCAAGAATCCTTCTTTTACAGGGCTGCTACGGAATGGATTAAGCTTCCAAAATCAGTTTTTCCAGAGAAATATGACCTGCAACTTTTTAAAAAGCGTGTCCACAATCATTTCCTTTCTATAATCCCTTCCCCTTCTAATAGTCGCAGTGCGGGCCGTCCGCGGCCCACACGATAGGTCTACCCTTTTTGCGACTATTTTCATAAAAAAAAATATATATATATAATTGAAAAAATGAAACATGGTGTAAATAGGACGCTAGTAGCAAAACTAATTAAATAAGTGCGACACTAGTATCGTGTGTTGCTCCTTTTCAAGTTTCTAGGTGAAGGTATTTGACGTTTTACATTTTTCTTGAGATAATCCAATAAATGGTTGATCGCATTCAGATCCGGGCTTTTTTGTGGCTACTACATAATTGGTATACCAACTTGATTAAGATAACAGGAAATTGGGTGCCGAAAAAAGGATCGAAAGCATCCAATGTTTTCTTAGAATATTTTTATGATAGTAATTAGCATTAATGAATCTCGTACAGACGGAAACTAATTCGTGCGAGCGTCAAAGCATGTACCACCCCAGAACATAACTGAACCACCGCCGAATGGAGCAAACCTCTCTCCTAGTCATTTCCAGACTCGTTCACGACCATTTGGATGTTTTAGAATAACCCCAGTTTTATTTGCGAATAAAACTTTTTTCCAATCATTCACAGACCAATTTTAATGATTTCAAGCAAAAAGTAACCTACTCTGTTTTCTCTAGTAATCTTAGGAGTAGTAGCTGGTCTCCTACTATTTAATCCAGCTTTTTATTTAACCGTCTTCCAACTGTTTCAGAAGAAATTGTGACATTGCGGACAGCTTTGAGATTCTTTCTGATCACTAAAAACAGTTTTGTGTAATAAAACGTGTTCATCTCAGTCGTTAGATGACTTGAAAGAAATAAAAAACACCGAAATAATTTAATGCCGTAGATAATCAGGAAAGATCTATCTCTTTGATCGCTGTGAAATGCATTTATCGACCGTCTTTAACGGACGTTTGGGAGATACTGAATGGCTTTTGATCGACCAGTGATTGTGTGGTTAGGGGATAGTTGTTCTCAGAACTCGCATAGAGAATTTAACGGCGCTCAGGGGCGGCTCACGACTAATTTAAATTAGAACAAAAGAAAAATTATTAGCTTGTTTGAAATGATATCCCATCACTTGGCTTTTTAAAATAATTTCACTTCTCATTTAAGCGTCTTACCGTACGACTTATTGTGAAACGATTTTTGTCTAACAAATTGGCAACTACTCGACAATATCTCTCATCCAATTAAACTGAAGCTCGCACTACAACTTGTTCAATTACATTCCTTGCTCGATTCTTTTTTCTAATTTTTTGTGATCAAAAAACAGTCTACCACAAAAATCTACCAAATGTACCAAATTTATTTTTTGGAATTTCCTATTGTTGCGTTAATTTTGTCCGAGAGTTTATATTTATATATGTTTTAAGACTAAATGGTTTGGCACCTTTTTATTGCCATTACTAGATTAAACGAACCATATTCAATCACCAAACAAACAAGTTGTTATAGTTTTTGAGAGTTTTGACTCATTCTAGAGTTGATATAATTAAAAATAACTAATTTTTATTACTAACGATCGCATATGTTAATAAATAAACACCAACGGAATATTAATAATAATTCGAATTATGTAAACGGACGCTCACATTATAATTTTTCACTTTCCGAAAGATGTCACCGCTGAATAAAAATAGAAACAAATGGTAGATTATTATGCAATAAGAGTACAAACGCATAAGTGTTGAAAGTTAAATGATTTAAAACAATGTTTTTCGGCTGTTAAGCATTCGTAACCAAATAGTTTCATCGTTCGTACAAAATCTATAAATCTTGCTCGCAAAGATATTTCTGGTTCAAACAAATTTTCAGCCGTTTCTACAAATTATTTATTACGATGTGAACATAAAGGAGACGCTTTATTATTGTTGTTAACAAGTTGAAATTAAAAAGTTTGCTTGTATATACGCCTACACTGACAAAATACCATCAATAATTACGGGAATATAAAATATATACAGGGTGTTCCGATATTCGTACTACAACGTGTAAGAAAAACGATTAAAATTAGGTAGGAACATAAACTCCCAATGTACTCAGTTCATGAGATACAGTAAAAGTTGGAAAATTAAAATCATTTTTTTGTAACATTTTGCAAACCGTTTTGAATTTTTCTTTCAAACTTTGCATTTAGTTTTCTTTTTACAGACTAAGTTTAATGAAAACTGGTTTTAAAATACTTTATCCAGTGTCATCCCTCAATTTTTTACGGCACTCGATTTTTTTAAATTCATTTAATCAATGTTTGTCTATGCTAATAAAAGTTATAAACTTCTATGGTGCTAAAATAAACTGTTTAATAAATATATGGAAATAGAAAATAAAGTGGGATATATTAGATTTTAAATAAACAGGTCTGTTTTCGAATAAATGACAGACTGTGCATAGAGATGTGTTGGTTCCTACACTTATGTACGGTAGTGAATGTTGGGTTTGGCAGAAGAAGCATGAACATAGGATTAATGCTGCGGAGATAAGTAGTCTGAGAAGTATAGACGGAGTGACTCGG